>OY728140.1:1250729-1876094 GCA_963277665.1 Viscum album
ATCCATTTTTCACCCCTATAGTGATTTAGGAAAGATTCATAATTAGATATTTATTATGACGGGTTTAGTTTTGAAAAATCACACACAATCCACTTACCAACTTTAATATTTGTGATTGACCTCATGTACAATAATAATAATATCATTATTGTTAATCACTTTACAATCACAACAAATAAAATAAATAAATATCATTTATACAATTTCTAATTGAACCATTAAACATGGTTTGTGTTTATCCTCCTTGGTATTTACCAAACCTTGAATAAAGTCTATTTATTTAATAAATAAATATCACTACAATATTCATATACAAAATATAAAAAATATTATATTCTAAAAACTTTCAAACAAATATTTAATATTATTATTTAACTCACTTAACTTATGAATAACTTGTTATTAAATCTTGGTGATCAAATAAACTCGAATAAATAATATTTATTCTAACCTATCAAATTCAATACTTGAATTTAATTGAGATTGTAGATACACTCAGTGTGTGACCCTTGAGGCCTCTTTATCAGTGGCATTAGGTATAATGCTTAAATTACAAGGTTATAATTTAGCGATATGCTAAGGCACCCATATAGAAATAAGTTAATGTCACAATGACATCCGACCTCCTACAAAATTTTATCATGTAATATAATCCCTTTTATCATGATATCTCAAATCAAGTAGGTTGCATGCAAGTTTCATCAACTTATGTTATCTATTTCTATTTATTTGACTTTTTGAAAATAAACTCACCCATAGAAAACCCTTCAATGGTTTTTTAGGTAGCCACATTATCATTAAAGGGTTTGAGATATCAACCTCTGTCAAGGGACAGAAGGGATAAATACTTTCCCGCATTATCCATTAATGCAATATCACTCAGGACACACCCAATGTATCCTAACTAACCATAATAATATTTTATCACAATTTTCATCAATACATCAAACTATGTGAGTCATTATATCCATTAATGATAATCCTAAAGTCTAAGGATCAGTACACACATCCACATATAGGAAAATCCAATGACATATGGAAATATGGATTTCCTATTAGAGGGTCTATTCTCATAACCTCATATCTTGGATATTACCAAGAAAGAACACCATGAGAAGGTGTCTTAATGTCTTGTGAGAATACTACCCTTGATAGCCTATATTTTCTATGTCCCATCAGACAATATCATTAGGCTATATAATAATATTCAAGAATACTATCGTGGCACCTCCTGATTCTCATCATATTGTGGGAATTCTAAGAAATTTTAGTGTGACGTATATTATTAAGACAATATCATATTATAATTTCATTTAGAATAATAATCATTCTGTGATAAGAAATCTTTATTAATAATAAAACTTGTAATCACGTACTAATAAATTCTGTTCTGTGGCACTAACTTCAAGAGGAAGTCCAACCAGAAGTAAATTTACTCATGGATACTTTACTCAAGAAAGATTCCAACTCATCATAACTCTAAAACCTAATATGTATAAACTATATTCAAAAACTAAATCCAATCTAATAAATTTAATTACAAATTGAATTCATGGAAAATGATAACTAAATTCATTATTATACCTAGCATGTAACATCCTAAATGCATGTGTGAAAATTTAGAAGACGTTTAAAAACTTTAAACTATAGAATACACATATTAATATTATAAACAATTTATATCCATGAATAGTTAACAAGGGAATAAATTTCATATAAATGAACAATTCACATGCTTAAACATGAGATAAAAATTTATGAACAATCCATAAATCAACCCTAGTCATAATCACTTTATAATTTGAGCTATTAATTATAGACATTTCATACTCTAGAATATAAACATTGTATATTCATTTCATAATATAAACTCCTCCATATTATTCATTATACAACATTTTACTATAATATATGATATTTCATAAAATATAGAAATCTCATATTTCAATTTCTATAATGTAAATTGTTTGCATAATCTAAATATCACATATTTATCATTATCTAAAACTTGATAAAATCATTCATCAAAAATACTTTTGATGTGGCCAAAATAATATTCCAAATATGGTAGTTAATTTGAATAATTAAATTTATTTTATTTTTTAATAATTTGTAATCTAAAAATCTGAACACTTTATGTTTATCCTTATTTTTGAAATTTATAAACACTTTATAAATGACCCTTATGATTTCTAAATAAAAACTTTATTTCTAAGTCATAAGGCATTACATAAAATTTGATAAAAGGTATATTAATATTAACACTTAATATTATGGAATATTTATTCATAAATGTTTCATAATCAGTTAATTATTTAATTATAAAAAAATTATAATTTATTAATGTATAAGCACTTTATAAATTATTAAATGTCCCAAAACACCTCTATTTATAATTTATAAACAATATATAAATTATAAAATCAATTCATAATTGAAAAATATAAAAATTCAATTTTTATAAACCAATTATATTTAACGATTTAGAGTGAATCGTAGGTTATGATTGAGGGGTGCATCACATAAATATTTTATTCCCCATCGAGCATATTTTACAACTGATAATACAATTTCTCAGTATGATTAACAAGCATATTTTACGATTCACATAGATATTGTAAAGGTGATACAATGCTTTGTTTTATAAACATAGTGTATCATTATAATTGAATACGATAGCCTGATATCATATGTTATGACTAAAAAAAAAACAAGGGTTTTGTACTGAGTTGTTTCTTACGATATTCCATATCTTATGTGATGCAACATTTATTCATCACATTTTTTTGCATATTTTTTTGGTAACTTACATATATTAAATGCTAATTTATATTTTTATTTGGTCAGTTATACAGTTGTTGTCAATCAGTTGGTAAAATATTCAATAAATAAATTTTCTCCCTAATCATGTGTTTTTTATGTTTGAATCATTAATTTATTAATTATTTTAATTTTTATTTCTTTAATGTTATTATTTTATTTTTATTTTCACTGTAGTTGTTAATTTTAAAAAATTTTATTTACTCATAGTTTATTTATTTTTATCTTTAATTTTTTATTTTGCTTCCAATTTATATATAATGTCGATAATATTTAATTTCCAAATTTTAATTAATGTTGTTTTTAATTTAATTTTCAAATCTTTCATTTTATTATTTAGTATAATTTAGTTTTAATATATCTTTTCAATTTATTTTTTTAAAATTTGTGTTGTTTCTATTTATTTATTTATTTCAATTTATTTTCCTCATGTTTATGTTTGCAGGTGTATCCATATAATATATTTTCCATATGGCAAAGATGTAGTCGAATTCCCTATCATAATTCACATATCCAATTTTCAATAGATGCTACGTATCTAATTTTGACTACATTCACATAGGTATTTACTAAAGGCTTTCACATTAACCAATTTCCAAGCTACATAATTCATATTTCCAATTGGTATTACCTCCATGTAGTTCTTTTATCATCCAATTTTCACATAGCCTAACTGAAGAGGGCACACGTACCTTATTTGTCCCTAATAAGTGAATCCACCCAAGTATTCGAACCCAAAACTGAAGCTAAGAATCCGATCAAACTCTCCATTTGATGAAGAAAATACAAGATTGGATTCATCTGAGAGATTGATGATGATTAATCAATAATATTAGAAATGATGGTATATAAGATTGAAGATCTTCTACAAAACCTAAGCTTGAAGACAATCATAACCCATTGTGTTGACCAATGCAGCTTGCACCTAATACCAGTTGAATCTAATGATGTTGTTCCAATGAGGCCTAATCAATTTTATTTATGGTGAATCAATATTGGGATATTATGACATGAAATACAATTGATGATCAAGAGTTGATGATTTTTCAGTGATGGTCGTTATCGATGTTGTTTGGGGAAGATGTCTCCATTTAAAGAATTTGATATTTTTTATATTGATGAATAAGTTTTATTAAGTTGATATTGTTCTTCCAAACCCTAGGAATTAATTGAGATCGTACTAATTTCATAATCAGGTATTGTTGTGCTCAGTTGGTGAAGAGTTGAAATTGAGAAACAATTCAAATTAGGGTTTGACATTAAGACTTACAGAGGAATATGGAATCAAGGAATTAGTCTAGCTCCACCGAATTTGATGCATCTTGAGATTTTAGTTGATTTTTCTAAGGAATTTGTGAATAGTTGTTAGATCGAATTAAAATAGATATTTTGATTTTATCATCCAACTTCCAAAGTTTTATGTTGCTTCTTTTTGGTGTTTTTTGAATCAAATGGGAAGGGGACTTGATTTACCCTATTCTACCAGTTGTGAAGGAGGGGATTGGAGCACACCAAGTGTTTGATTTATTTTTTTCATGAGGAAAGGATGTCACAGTTGATGATGTGCGTGGAGGTATGGGATGTTAGATTTGGTTTCCTAGAACTAGCTGTTTTTATTTTAATTACATTAATATTAAATATATTAAACATTAAACACATCATTACATATTTTTCATTGTTCTGCAAGACCATAATGAAATAATGTCCTAGAGTATTTGTTTCATTGATAAGGTCATGGTAGTTCCCTTCTATAATGAGAACCTGTAAATGCTACGAAAATATTCTTAATATATTTTTGTGGTTAGATAACATACTATGATGGGACACATAGTATATAGACTGTCAGGTGCGAGTACTTGTAAGTATACAAGACTTATTCTCATGAAGTTTTCACTTGGTAATCTCCAAGATGAGAGATTATGAGAATAGACACACCAGTAGTAATTCTCCGTGTTTTGGTTTCATCGGATATTTCTATCTGTGAGCATTTGTAATGGTCCTTAGACTTTAAGATTATCATTAATACTTGTCACGACTCATGCACTTAGATTTTTGGACAAAAACCATCATACCATATATTGGAGGGAAGTAGGGTACATTGTATGCATCACTAATAACATGTTATTAGTGGATATGTTGAGAAAAGATTTTTCCCTTCTATATTTATGGAATTTGATATCTTTTCCCTTTGATTGAAATAGAACTGTAGCCCTAAATTCCATGGCGATGGTTTAACTATGTATTTATTTCAGGAAGTCAATGAATGATGTATCAAGAATATAGGTTGATGGCACCATTGTACAACCTTCTTGATGAGATATTGTGACAAAGGGATTATATGACACAGTGAACGTTCATGTGTGATTTTCATCATTACAAATTTAAGTTCTCTCTCTTGGGTTTCTTGACCTATTAATAGATAGTAATCCTGGACTTTAGGCAAGCCTGCCTAATTCCAAAAATAAAGAATCCTATAGGGTCACACACTAAGTGTTCCTGGTAGTATCAATTAAATTCTATTTGAATTTAATTAATATAATAAATATATTTCTCAAGAAGGAGGAATAATTTTATTAAAGTTATAATGATCATATAAATTAAATAAATATTTATTCACAAGATTGTGAATAAAATATATTTATTTATTTTATTGAATATTAAATAAATATTTATTTACTATTTTGTGAATAAAATATTTATTTAATAGAATAAAATATTTTTTTGGGTATTCAATAAATACAAGAGGAGTTCAAATGGACCAAGACTGTGTCTGGTGATAGAATAATTATTTATGATTCATTAAATATTATTTATCCATTTTGTGCAAGTTGGTGCACCACAAAATAATAATGATATTATTATTATATGGCATGGGATTTCATTTATGGTTATAATTATATTTAATGTATGTTATGAAATTAAATATTTTAACCAAAATCTCACCTCTATCAATATACAGATACGTCTATTGTGTGATTAATGTGAATCTAATTCCAAGTCTGGAATAGAGAATTGTTAAAATTCCATGAATTGTCTCTTGACTCCTCTCAGCTCTCACCCTCTCAAGAACAAGAAACCCAGGGGAGAAATTTATCAAGGTTAAATAAAGAATGGTCAAGAATGATCAATTCAATACATTCGATTCACCACACTAGCACTCAGAGATTGAGTGGTGTTTCTCAGAGACCATCAGAGCACATGTGGATCCCTGCTAGAGGGATTCTACCATTGGACCCTCCCAAGAAAAATGAAGGAAATCTCAAAGGTCCATTTTGGACAACCAACGATCTTCAATGAATAAAGTACCTAAGTCCATGTATTTAATTTCCTTAGATCTTAATTAAATTAATCATAAACATGATGTGCAAGATACTCTATTTCGATACTATAATTTTCTTTTCTTTTTTTTCTATTTCTTTTATTCAATATGTGGATACTAGCATTCATCATCGTATTGATCCTAGATTGATCATCAATTATGGAAAAAGAAAAGTTGTTCCTACCCAACATTGCACTTCCACTGCGCTCGAAACTAACAAGTGGTATCAGAGCTGGAACATCATTGTTTATAATTATTTAATAATCATTGGTAATTTACACATTTATAATTTAGTATTTCAATTAAATTTTGATAGTAATTTAAATCTGAATTACGAGATCTATACTTATTCCATCATTTCTCACAGATCTAATATAAATGATTAATTTTTTTATTAAAATTAAATCGAGGAACTCATTTGGAGGTGCCAAAGATTTTGTCTAGGTAACACAATAGTACACGCTGTGTAATAGGAATTACATGTTGTGTAGTTGTGTTCAATGAATCATGATTAATTTAGAAATTACTCAACCCATATGCATTAATGACACACTGTGTAGTTAATTCTTACATCACATGTTGACCGAGACAGACAGGCACACGGTTACCAAATTACATATCATGTAGCCCACTGGACAAGGCTTGTAGTCCCTTTCGGGTCAGGGTTGGGTTGTATATCCCATACATGGCTTAGATGACTGGTAACCAAGGAACCTAGAGTCAACATGGCATGTGGCCCACTAGACACACCATATACTCCATGATTTCCAAAGTACGCCTCATACGTTGAGTCCCTAGGTGTGTACTTCAGATAGATAGTGAAGGTAGTACACACCATGTAGTTTGAGCTACACACAATTTAATTGTATAAAATTACACAGATTTAAAACTTTAATTTTTGTGTATTGCTCAGATTTTCATATCATGTATAAGTCGTATTACATGTTGTTACTCGAAGTGCATTGAATCATAACATGTTTCCAAAAAAATCATGTGATTTGTGTAATCATTTTTGAAGTACACATTTTTATAGTAGGAATTAAAACGTGTATGTCATGTTTCACAAGAGTAAAATAGTATATGAATATAATAAATGTTGGGAAGATTCAGACAAGTATTCAACGTGTTTCCTCCAAGGTACATTTATGTACAAGGTTAATTTTAAATGAATTTATTAATTTATTTTAAATTATGATGGATTATAATCTCAAAAAAATTAATAAAAATTATTAAGATAAAAGGATTGATTAATTAAATATAATAATTAATCGGTTTGACCACGACTTATTTTAAACAAGAATGACTAAAGAATTGATTTCTAGTTTTATTAAATGCGTAATTCTTTGCATGCATATGGATGATCATGATCTGGACCAGACCTTTGTATGTGATTAGTTTCCTTTTAATTTTTTACTAAATTAAATTGTTGGAATACATGCCATCTCTTCTCATTAATATGTAGGGCCTACGTGCCCATGGTTTTTTTATAAACCCCCTTTTTCATCACCGATGTGTGAGTAAATTCCAAGAATGGTATAGATGCATTCAAGTTATTCTACACCATGAACACAAATCTGACGTGCTAGAGTCCTCATTGCCTGATCTGCCTACCCAAGAGGTGAGTGATGAAGAGTTCCTAGTCTAATAGAAGCATATGAATACTATGGTCAACGTTCAATGTTTGATGCTTTCATCGATGTCTATTAAACTCATTAAGTCTCACAAAAACATGGATGTGTAGAATGATTGAGAAACTTCACGGTCTTTACCAGGAGAGAGATTTACTGAAATGGTTTGATATTTCCAATGAACTATTTCGGATTAATCTTGGATAGGGTACCACGGCTGGGCCTCACGCAGTCAAGATCATTGGATACATTGAGCGCCTGGAGGTTCTAGGGTTTAAACTTCCTAAATAACTAGGCACCAATCTCATTATCACTTCACTCCCTCAGAGCATCTTTGGTTTTTTTTGTGAATTTTAATATGAACAAAATTGAGAAGTCTTTTCCAGAGCATCTCGTCCTCCTTAGTCAAGTAGATAAAGATATGAAGCATGAAAATTCTACTGTACTTATGGTTAGAAAAAGGAAAGTTAAGTCAAATATATTTTAGACCAAATATTCTTCACACCCTTATAATAAAACTAATATCCAATAGGAGGAAACAAAATAGGAAGCTATCTGTTTCACATGTAGCGAGAAGGGCCACTGGAAGAAAAACTTCTCCTAGCTAAATAACCAAGGGGAAACTTACAGTGCATTTGTTATCAGTTTCAAATTATATGTTTCTAAAAACTGGGTATGAGATATAGTTTGTGGTTTTCAAATATGTATTTAAATATAGAAACCAAGTAGATTTAAAAAAATTAACTGAGGGGAGGTAGATCTACGAGAAACCAAGAGAGCTAGACATGTTGTTGTATCTTTCGGAGACTACCACCTCATGTTTCCAATCAGGAAGGTATTAGTTTTAAAGGGTTTTTATTATGTTCCTTCAGTTTCCAAAAACATTATTTATGTACTCATACTAGATATAGAGGGATTTATTTTCAAGTTTGTAAATTAATGTTTCTTCTTTTATAAATATAGCATTTGTTATGGTAATGAAAATTTACATAATGGTATTTACGTGTTGGATTACACAAACCAAGTAATGGAAATCGATAATGAAGTTACTTCACATAATTCATAACACACCCAACTTTTGCAACACTAGATAGGTCATGTAAATGAGAAACACTTGACAAAATTACATCAAGATGGATATTTATATTCTTTCAAACTTAAACCACTTGGCATATGTCATGCATGTTTACAAGGTAAAATGACCAAAGCCCCATTTATTGGGAAAGGTGAAAGGGATAAAGAGCTTCTCAAATTAGTTCATACTAATGTGTGTGGACCATTTCCAATTGAATTAAGGAGTGGGTTCTCATACTTCATAAATTTTACTGACGATTTTAGTAGATATGGATATATTTACATAATGAGGTATAAGTCGGATTCTTTGGATAAATTTATGGAATAGAAGAATGAATTTGAGAACCATCTTGGTAAAAATATTAAGAAACTCCACTCAGACCAAGGTAGAGATTATCTTAATAAGAATTTCATTGATTACTTTTGGGAGTTTGGGAACCAATCACAACTCACTCCTCCTTACACACCTTAGTGGAATGGTGTAAGCGAAAGGAGAAACCACACCTTGTTGGACATGGTGAGATCAATGATGAGTCATTAAAGTCTTCAATAATCATTTTGTGGATATGTGTTATAAACACTGAAACACATACTAAACCAAGTACCAACTAAATCGATAAATGGTATTTCATATTATTTTTTATGGAATAAAATCCATGTTATTGAATTTACATGTGTGGGGAATTGAAGCATTTGTTAAGGCCTCTTCAGGTAACAAACTTACACCCTGAGGAACAAAGTGTACCTTTATAGGATACCCCAAGGAAACAAGAGGAAATTGTAGTGACCCAATCTTGACGTACATGGAAATTACATTTCTTTTGTGGAATACTCAATACATGACACAAAAAGACGTCCAATGACTGTATAAGTTTAGTGTATTTGGAAACTCGAAACATAATCTTCTAATCATGGTGAAATATCTTCAACATATCCCATAAAGATCTTCCCCTTTTGTTTTCCTACCTAAAACCTTTCTTTATATCCTGAGAAAAAGAAAACATAAAAAAAGGGTGATCTCAAATTCTTAGTAAGGATAAACATGGAGAACATAAAACAAACCATAAACATTTGAACATAAAAACATGAACATAACGTTTAAACATTAAAATCTTGAGCAATGACATAAATCTTGGAAGTACATAAGGCATGGATCATAAAGGAACATTAATCATGATAAAATAAAATGGGAATAAAACATGGAATTATGGAAAACCATTAATCACATAATATTATTTCCATAGTAGCCAACCCATTTTTTCCAAGACCATCATAATGGAAAAATTCCATTACTAAACTAAGTTTACTTATCGTTCCATCCATGTATTACTGAACTGGGTTAACCTTTCATTCTAGTAATGTCTATATCTTGTGATATAAATCTTCATCCAATACATTTGAAGAAGATATAGTTCCCACCCATATCATAATGAAATCATTCTTATATTTTCCACAAAAACATAAATCATACATCATAGCATAACCCATGTAATAAAATGGGATTCTTAAACATCATGTCATCATAACATAATTACATATAAGATGAAAGGACTTCATAAAATAATTCCATAATAACGTAATCAAATAAAAGTAATAATAGGGATAGAAACATAACCCTATATTATCTTAGATGGAAACTAATTTTGATAAAACACTTGAACATAGTTCTTGAGGAAAATATTCTTTCTTCTTCAAAAACATTTTATTTTTTCAATATGTCGTGATGTTTTAAAAGAAAATAAGTTATTTGAAAATAAACTTGAAAAATTTTAAAGTAATCTTCAGGGAAATAATTCCCTATAAATGCGTAAAAATCGGTTCATGTCATATAAGTTAAAAAAAATCTCCTCATACTTTTTTTGGAAAAGACAAAAAGTACCTCGTATGGTAAACTAAAGAAAGATTCCTTCCATACCATGTGGTAAAAGTAAAAAAATGGTAAAAATGAATTTAAACATACATGCAATAATAGTAAACATTTTATGAATTTTTTTATAAAAACATGGACATGGATGATAAATATAAACCCAGTAAATACTTATGAATAAATGATCTCAGATAAAAATGAGATTGGAAAATTTATCCCTTACCTTAGGTCTAATTTCTTCTGTATGTGTCTGAAACTTCTGTATAGTGGGTTTAAAAATATTAATAACTTGTAACATACTATAATAATATTTATGATATCATATATGATTCAATTATGACTTTATATTACCTGTTATTTTGTCAATTCCATGTTAAAGCAACATTTTGGGTAATAATCGTTTCATTTATTGTACGTGTTTGGACTTTTTATTCTTCATATAGTTACTTATATCATGATTTACTTACTTCTAGAATGTAAAACATGATTTATATATATCTTATATATTTAGTATATATATATATATATAATAGATAGATAAATGAAATGGAATACACTGTTCATGGAGACGGTAGGTCATACGTACGCATGAATGATGTTTTTGTTTCCTTATTAAATTGATTGGAAGTAAATGAAATATATATATATATATAAATAAATTCAGTAGAATTATTATGTCATATATTTCATTATTATTTATTATATATACTTTATAATAATTCTTGAATGGTCAACATGGAGAATGAATCTCACCATGTCATGGAGGCGGTAAGCCGTACGTATGCACGAGCGATGATATTGTTCCCATAATTGTTGAAAGGTATTGATGTAGATGGTTTATAATATCTTAGAATTATATAGTTATTACTTTCATTGTTATACCCATCCAATTAAGGTGGTGGTGAGAAACAGATTATACCACGGTGTGGAGACGATAATCTATACGTATGCACACGTGGTGATTTCATGTTTCGTATGATGGATAGAAGGTGAAATAGGGTTGTTTAATATTTATAATAACATATCACTATATGAGTGATAATGATGTTATTAATTTATAATGAAATAACTAAATAATAGAATGTATAAGAATAAATAAATTTTAAATAATCGGTATAAGAGATTACCTTTTCCTCAACATGCCTCCTTTAAATTTCCTCTTAGGGTACTAGAGTTGGTCTTTTGAGAATACCAAAACCTCTATAATGTAACTAGGATAGTTGAGAAGATAAATGGCTAGGGTTTTGATGAGATTGAAGTCTCAAAATGGAGTTAAGAGGAGAGGGAGAAGGTGCCCTTTTATAAGAGAGGAGAGGGGCACTTTTGGAAAGTTCCAAAATATTAATTTATTTTAAATTCAATTTCAATTTAAAAGGGTAAAAAACTTATTTAATTCTAATAAAATATTATTTTGGTTCTAATAACCATAATACAATAATTTTTTGACAATTTTAGAATATTTTTTATCATTATCATTTTAGTTTTACCATTATTCTACCTTTTTTAATCTTAATGTGATATCATGTTATTTACACATTGTGGGTTAATGTAATTACCATATCATATCAAACAAACCAAAAAAGTTATTTATGACATATTTGGACTTATATTAACCATTTTTTCAAATATTATATTTTTATGAATTTAATATCATTTAATAAACTATTTTATGTTTTAAGTTATGAATTATGTCGATTTTTGGATACTATTCATACTTGAATTTTTAAAAAATTAGTAACAAACATATTACTTAGAAAATAAAGAATTAACTCAAATATAATATTTTAATATCATCCATAAAATCTGTGGATGACATAAAAATAACCAAATTACATTTTTTTAATATTTAGAAATTCATTTATTTGAATCCTTTATTAATGAAGCAATCACTAGATCATCCTTGTGTCATAATTAAGTTTATTTATTTAATGTCCAAAAATCACAAATAAAATATCATGATGTATAAAATATCTTTATATTTCAAATGATTATTTATATTCGAATAGATCACTTATATAACCCCATAGAAAAATTGGTTTATTAAAATATATATGTTTAGGTTATATTTTCATTAACATTAAATTAAAAGTAATTAAATGTCATTTTCACTTATAAGTGGCTCCATGGGGTCCCAAAATCAACCCACGTATGCCCATGGTCATACATGTATCGTCAAATAGGGTTAGGACACGTGTTAGGGTAATTATAATATTATTATTTACCCTTATTTACCAGATTTACCCTTTAACCATGGTAAATAAAATATTTAATGGATTTACTATTGATAATGTCTAAAAAGAAAAGTTGCATATTTAAACATTTTTTACCTCCTAATTAAAAATTTTGAATACATTTTTCCAAATTCGAAACATAGAATTGGCATAAATTAATTTAAAATTAAATCCCATTGTCAAAACCAAAAAACGTGTTTTTAAGAAGTAAAAACTACCAAGATATTGACATGTGTTTATATCCAATTTAAGAGTGAAAGTACTTAAAATGACCAAAATTGGATTAAATGGTAAAACTATAATCAAATTAAACTTTAAAACAAATTAAAAATATAATCTAACTATATAAATAAATTAGATGAAAATGCGGTTTTGAATTAAAATGCATTATTTTTCACTATTCATTAAAATTTTAATTTTATCAAAAAAATACAAAAAGTTCAACAAAATTAAAATTTTAAGTTCTTATTCCAAAAAATAAGTTTATTTTTTCAAATTGAACTTATAAAATTGTCAAAACTATATTTAAAATGGGTGCTCCATCAAAAGGTGGTTAAACTGCATTTTTTTTAAAATACTTCTTTTATCCAAAAAAATTCATTTTTTCCTCATAACATAATCTATAAAATGTTTAATATGAATACTAATGTTATAAAATTCAAAATTTGGTTAATACTATTCATAATTCCTAGTTTATATCCCATTAAATAATAATATTTTAATAATATATCATTGTTTAGTGAAACTCAGTATCGCGTACAATGTAAGTTATCGAGAAAGGTCACACTAGCGTGTAATGAAATACAAGTCAGTGTTTCATGTAGTTCAATCTTCCATTGGTGTTATGTATAACATAATCAAAACTTAGTTCATTTATACATTGAACAAAATCTATACTCAGTGTTGCGTGAAATCAATTCTGTCAAAAGAACTTGAAATTGTGTGTAACATGAGCCAAGAATAGTGTTGCATATACTGCAAGATAATATATTGTTGCTTATAGCACAAGATAATCTTGGTGTATCGTACAACACAATACATCAAAGAAATTAAAAATAATCTATATCATAAAATCTCCGGGTGTTACATTCTACCCCCCTTAAAATGAATTTTTCCCTCAAAATTCATCAGGGTTATAAATGGTTTTCTACTTGAAAATTTCTTTCATAGAAATCTACATCGTAAAAATGAATGATAAAAATTATTTTAAAAAGGAATGTTATAAACATAACGGTTACCCAAATTAACTCATCATTGGGTTTCCATATAAGAGAACATAGGTGGGAAGTGAAAAAATGGATATGGAAGAGAAATCTAACCATCAAGTTCTGATGGATATTGATAGATAATAAGGTTTGGAGAAAGTTAACTACCAGAAAACCATAAATATATGATGATTTAAGGGGCCATATGATTCATCAGATAAGAAGCTACTAGGATAACATTTTTGGTTTCAACATCCTTTTCCTATAGTTAATGATTTTTTTCATGAGAAGAAATACTTACTTGATTTCAATATAATCTCATCGTTGATCACTCTTTGAACAATTTCCATTTCATATCTTATTCAAATAAATGAAGTTATATTTTTCATTCTTGAAGTGTTAGCAGATCATGCGATATAATGATAGGTCATTCCATCCGTCACTATCACAAAAATATTATTACAAGTTATAAAATATACATAAGTCCATCTATAGTGAAATAACACATTAATCTAACAAACATCAACCAGAATATAACTTATAATATCCATCAATGGATTACATTACAATCCTTCCAAAAACTAAAAATATAAAACTTTAGAAGAAGGTGAACTAAATCAACTTAACATTTGTCTCCCATATCTCTTTTTTTAGTTCTTGGTTGTCAAATTCAAAACATCTAAATACCTTAATCATGTATTCTCTTGAAATATGATAATAACATAAATTACTATAGAAACTTAGTTACAAGATGAATTATTTCAAAAGTAACTCTTTCCACACACCAAATAAACCAAAAAATCTATATACTCAAACCATGATATCACTTTTTTTTCTTTTATGAGTCATGAGCTCATTAATACCATCAAATATATCATTTTATCCTTATCTGTTCATTATGAACATATCATCTTATTTCCAAAAATATTTCAATCAATTTTCATGGTTAACAGTACCATATAATTATGTAAGACCATAATAGACCAATACATAGATATTCCAATATTCCCATAATACTATAAATGACATTCCACAACACTATTTTGAAATCCCATTACATAAACACTTAATCATTTCACTACTTTGTTATTATACTCAACATCAGCAATAGTGATATCATGTGACTTCACTTTTTATTTTTCCTTAAGATGTTGTTTATTTCAATCATAATTAACCCTTGTATTAGGGCATTGGTTAGCATAATTCCCAATTTCCTTTCACTTAGAGCATTGAAGTGTTTGTGGTGCGTTCTCTGTAGTCTTTCCTCCATTCACGTCATTAGAGACCTTTTTCCCATTACATCAGCACTTAACTAATTGATGACCTTATTTTCCACACTTGAAACAATTTTGAGTACCTTTAAGATGATCTTCACCATTCTTTTTTCCACACTTTTATCATAAGGAAAAATTTATCTTCTTTTCATCATTGTTTTGAGATTTTCCCTTGAACTCCATCTTTTGTTTCTTGTAAAAACCATGAGATGGATATTTAAGACCATATTTTAGTTCTACCTTGATAGCACAATGCACAATCTCATCATATATACTGAAGTCTCTTATAGTTAATTCGATTTTAATACTTGGTTTTAATCCATTGAAGAATCGATCAACTTTACTTTCAGGTTGGATGATAAAGCCATAAGCATACCTTGCAAGTCTTGTAAAATTTTCCATGTATGTACCAATAGATTCATCATCCTTTTTCTTAAGCTCAAGGAACTAATTTTACATATTTGTTCATAGAATATGAGGGAAATACGTATTGAAAAATAAGTTCTTGAACTCATCTCATTCCACGGATTCAATTTCATCTTGCAGCCTTATATTCTTAATTAGAGTCCACCACTGGTCTACTTCACCTTCTAAATGATTGATAGACAAAATGATATTTTCATGTTTCAAACATTGAATGATGGAAAATATCTTTTCAATGTTACTGATCCATTGTTCAGCAACAAGTGGATCATAAGACCCACTGAAAGAAAATGGACGTTGCCTCATGAAGGACTCTATAGAATATTGTTCCCTTTTATGCTCATTTGGAAGTCTAAAATTATTCATAACTTGTGTAAGTATAGAAATAAATTTTTTCACTCCATCATCCATAACATTTGGTTGCTCAGGAGGACAATCATTTCATTTCCCAGTGCATTGATCATTAACACGGTTCCTTCGGGTTTTGACCACTATATAAAACCCCAAAATAATAGTGTGAGAGGAAAAACAATCATACTAGGAAAACAACATAATCAAGGGAAATTAATTTAAATCTATAACATCTTAGGTTTTATCCTACGTTATTCATGATCGTTATCATAATCCTAGGACTATAACCTATACTTATCCTTAACCTTAAAGACATCCCTAGACATACCTTAGAAATATCTCTAGGGATGTCATTGAAGTTTTCCCATCCTAGTTTCCAAAGGTTAAATAAAACTTTTCTCTGATACCAACTGTAGAGACCCAAGATTGACGTGCATGGAAATTAAATTTATTTTTTGGAATACTTAATACATCACACAAAAAGACGACCAAAGACTTTATTAGTTTAGCGTCATTGGAAACTCAGAACATAATCTTCTAATCATGGTGAAAGATCTTCAACATCTCCCATAAATATCTTTCCCTTTTATTTTCCTACCTAAAACCTTTCTTTATATCCTGAGAAAAAGAAAAAAAGTGTGATCGAAAATACTCATTAAGGATAAACATGGAGAACATAAAACAATCCATAAACATTTGAACGTAAAAACATGAACATAAATTTTAAACATAAAAATGTTTAGCAATGACATAAATCTTGGAAGTACGTAAGGAATGGATAATAAAGGAACATTAAACATGATAAAATAGCATCAGAATAAAACATCGAATTGTGGAAAACCATTAAGAACATAATATGATTTCCATAGTAGCCAAGGCATTTTTTCCAAGACCATCATAGTGGACAAAGTCCATTACTGAACTGGGTTTACTTGTCATTCCAGCCATGTATTACAAAACTGGATTAACCTGTCGTTCCAGTCATGTCTATCTCATGAGATATAAATCTTTATCCAATTAATTGGAGGGAGATATATGTCCCACCCATATCATAATGAAACCATTATTATGTGTTCCACAAAAACATAAATCATACATCATATCATAACCCATGTAACAAAATAGGATCCTTAAACATCATGACATCATAACATAATTCCATATAAGATAAAAGGACTTCATAAAAATAATTCCATCATAACATAATCAAATAAAAGTAATAATAGGGATATAAACATAACCCAATATCTTCTTAGATGAAAAATAATTTTGATAAAACACTTGAACTTAGTTCTTGAGGAAAATAACCTTTCTTCTTCAAAAACATTTTCTTTTCTCAATATGTCATGCAGTTTTAAAAGAAAATAATTTAATTGAAAATAAACTTGAAAACTTGTAAATTAAGCTTCATGGAAATAATTCCCTATAAAATCATAAAAAACTTTTCATGTCGTATAAGTTAAAAAAATATTCTCCTCATACTTTTTATGGAAAAGTCAAAAAGTACCTTGTATGGTAAATAAAAGAAAGATTACTTCTATACCATGTGGTTAAATTCAAAAAAGGGTAAAAATGAATTTAAACATACATGGAATAATAGTAATCATTTTATGAAAACATTTTTATAAAAACATGGACATGGATGATAAATATAACCCTAGTAAATACTTACGAATAAACAGTCTCGGATAAAAACGAGATTGGAGAAGTTATCCTTTACCTTAGGTTTGATTTTTTCTATATGTGTCTAAAACTAATGTATAGTGGGTTTAAACATATTATTAACATGTAACATACTATAATAATATTTATTATATCATATATTATTCACTTAAGATTTTATATTACATGTTCATTTGTCAATTCCATGTTAAAGAAACATTTTGGGTAATAATTGTTTCATTTATCCTACGTGTTTGGACTTGTTATTATTCATATGATTACTTAGATCAGGATTTAATTACTTCCATAATGTAAAACATGATTTATATATATCTTATATATTCATTATATATATATATATAATATATAGATAAATTAAATAGAATAAACTTTTCATGGAGACAGTAGGTCGTACGTACACATGAACACTATTTTCATTTCCTTATTAAATTGAATGGAAGTAAGTAAATGACATATATATATATATACATAAATTTAGTAGAATTATTATGTCATATATTTCATGATTATTTGTTATATATACTTTATAATAATTCTTGAATGATCAACAAGGAGAATGAATCTCATCGTGTTGTGGAGATGGTAAGACGTACGCACGCACGAGCGATGGTATCATTTCCATAATTGTTGAATGGTATTGAAGTGTATGGTTTATAATATCTCAGAATTATATATTTATTATTCCCACTATTATACCCATCCAAGTAAGGTGGTGGTGAAAAACAGATTACACCACGGCGTGGAGACAGTAATCCGTACGTACGCAAGCGCGATGATTTCATTTTTAGTAGGATGGATAGAAGGTGAAATAGGGTTGTTTAATATTTATAATAACATATAATTATATGAGTGATACTGATGGTATTACTTTATAATGAAACAAATAAATAATAGGATGTATAATAATAAATAAATTTGAAAGAATCGGTAGAAGAGATTACCTTTTCTTCGACGTGCCTTCTTTAAATTTCCTCTTAGGGAACTAGAGTTGGTCTTTTGAGATTACCAGAACCTCTAGAATGTAACTAGAGAAGTTGATAATATAAATGGTCAGGGGTTAGATGATATTGAAGGCTCAAAATGGAGTGAAGAGGAGAGGGAGTAGGTGCCCTTTTATAATAGTGGAGAGGATCACTTTAGGAAAGTTCCAAAATATTAATTTATTGTAAATTCCATTTCGATTTAAAAGGGTATAAAACTTATTTAATTATAATATAAGATGATTTTAGTTCTAATACTCATAATTAAATAATTTTTTGACAAGTTTAGAATATTTGTTTTATCCTTATCTTTTTGGTTTTACCCTTATTTTACCCTTTTTAGTCTTATCATGATATCATGTTATTTACACATTGTGGGTTAATGTAATGACCATATCATGTAAAAATAATCAAAAAAAGTTATTTATGACATATTTGGAATTATATTAACCATTTTTCTGAATCTTATATTTTTATAATTTTAATAACATTTGATAAACTATTTTATGTTTTAAGTTATGAATTATGTCAATTTTGGATACTATTCATACTTGACTTTTTTAAAAATTCATAAAAACCTTATTACTTAAAAAATAAGGCATTAACTCGGTCATGGACCAAATCTGGTCACCACCGAACCTGGCACCAAATCCGACCTGTGATAAGACCTTAAGGGCGTTCCCGATCCCCACAGGCTGGCACAAGTGTCTGGGTATCATAAAATAAAAATTGGGAACGATTTACCCGAGTTTATAAACATAAAACTACAAAAGAATCCAATAAAACAAATATGTATTTATCAATCCAAACAATATTTTACAAAAAAATCAGAACTGAATTACATATTTTAAAATAACTCAACAAGACTATAACAAAGGTACAAAACCAAAAGGTAATATCCCAAGAACCCTCATGGCAAGGGGCACCGCCCTCAAGCCATCTCCACAAGACTTCACCACCAAGGACCTGCTAGAAACCCAAACCACTGGAACTAAAAACTGTACCCAACCTTCAACAACAAAAATAACCAAGTCCACTTACACCCAAGGTTGTAAGTAGGGTGTGATCCAAAGCCTAATAGGATACCACCACTAATAGATTCCATTGATAAACATTTAATGAAAAAAAGAAATCAAGTTTTCAAAAACATGAAATGCTAGTTAAAATATCTAAAAGATGAAACATTAAATAAAAATAGTTTTCAGGTGGGCTAATTTAAAGAATAAACACTTTTAAAATAAATATCATAGCTACTGAATTTTCCAGCCTCTGATGCATCATCCTTGTTTCATAATTAAGTTTATCTATTTAATGTCCAAAAATTATAAATAAAATATCATGATGTAGAAAATATTTTTATCTTTATAATTAATATTTATAGTTGATGATATAACTTATATAACCCTATATAAAAATTGTTTTAGTTAAAGATATATGTTTAGGTTATACTTTCCTTAACATTAAATTAAAAGCAATTAAATGTCATTTCCCCTTAAAAGTGGCTCCATGGGGTCCCAAAATTCACCTAAGGATTCCCATGTTTGGTCATGTATCATCCAATAGGGTTAGGATACCTGTTAGGGTAATTATAATATTATTGTTTACCCTTATTTACCAGATTTACCCTTTAACCATGGTAAATAAAATATTTACTAAAGTTACTATTCCTAATGTCTAAAAATAAAAGTTGCCTATTTACACAATTTGGACCTCATGATTCCAAATATGGAATCAATTTTTTCAAATTAAAAACACAAGATTGGCATAAATTAATTTAAAATTTATTCCCATTATCAAAACCAAAGTGTGTTTTTAAGAAGTAAAAACTACCAAAAGATTGACATGTGTTTAGTCTAATTTAAGAGTGAAATTACATACAATGAACAAAATTGCATTAAATAGTAAAAATATAATCCAATTAAACTTTAAAACCAATTAAAAATATAATCTAACAGTATAAATAAATTAAATGAAAAGGCAGCTTTGAATTAAAATGCAGTAATTTTCACTATTCATTAAAATTATAATTTTATCATAAAAATACCAAAATGTCAAAAAAAGTAAATTTTTATGTCCTAATTCTAAAGAAGAATTTTATTTTGTCAAATTTTACGTATAAAAGTGTTAAAACTAGATTTAAAATGGATGCACCATCAAAAGGCGGTAAAACAACATTTTTTGAAAAATACTTCTTTTATCCGAAAAAATCATTTTGATCTCATACCATAATCTATAAAATCTGTAAGATGAATAATAATGTTATAAAATTCAAAATTTGGTTAATACTATTCATAACGGCTAGTTTATATCCCATTAAATAATAATATTTTTATAATATATCATTGTTTAGTGAAACACGGTATCGCGTACAACACAAGTTATTGAGGAAGGTCACACTTGTGTGTAACGCAAGCCAAGTCAGTGTTGCGTGTAGTACAATATTCCTTTCATTTTGTTTATAACATAATCAAAACTTAGTTCATTTATACATTGAAAAAAATCTATACTCAGTGTTGCGTGAAATCAATTATATCAAAAGGACATGAAATTTTGTGTAACACGGGCCATGAATAGTGTTGCGTATACTGGAAGCTAATTTGGTGTTTCATATAGCGAAATCTAATCTTGGTGTAGCGTAAAAGACTAGACATCAAAGAAATTAAAAATAATATATCTCATAAAATCTTGGGGTGGTACAGATATTACTTATTCAAACCCTCAGATAAAACGGTTATAGTGGAAAGACACGCCTTGTTCCTTAAGAGGGAGCGCATCTCAAAAAGATATAGTTGGAGAAAGATAGAATTTCATGAAGTTGGGGTCAAGGAACACAAAATTTGTTACTGTAGAAGATTCAACAAAGCCCCATGGAAGAAGAATCTGTTCCAGATAACTAAGAACTGTGTAGGAGTACAAGACAGGCTAGAGAACCAGAATGGTATGGTTTTCTAGTTATGAGGATGGTGACTCATTATTAGTTGATAATAATGATCCTATAAGCTAAAAATAAGAAGTAAGTGGCACAATTTTTTCCAAGTGTCAAGAAGCTATGAATTCTAAAATGGATTCCATGTACCAAAACCAAGTCTGGATTTTGGTAGATCCTCCAGTAGATGTAAATCTTGTTGGTTGAAAATGGGTATTCAAGAAGAAATTGGACATAGAAGGACAAGATTGTAACTATAAGGTGTGACTAGTTGAAAAAGGGTTTAAAAAGCATCAAGGAATTGACTATGATGAAACCTTTTCACCGGTTTCAATGTTGAAATCTGTCAGACATATACTGAACATTGTATCTTACCATGGATATGAGATTTAAAAAATAGATTTCAAAACATCCTTTATTAATGGGAACATTCAGGAAGATGTCTATATGACACAACCTGAAGGGTTTGCGACTCCAGAGGATGCCAATAAGATATTCATGTTAAAAAAATCAATTTATGGATTAATTTAAGAATCCAGGTCATGGAAAATTTGTTTTGATGAAGCCATAATAGAATTTGGTTTTATAAATAATGAATGTGATCATTGCGTCTACAAACAGTTTAATGAGAGTGTTGTCATTTTCTTAATAGTGTATGTTGATGACATATTACTTATTAGAAACCAAATACCATTCTTACGGTCTATTAAGGCATGGTTGAATAAATACATATCTATGAAGGAATTGGGTGAGGCAGCATATATTATTGGGATCAGTATCCATCGTGACAGATCCAAGAGGTTGCTCGGCCTAAGTCAAAGTACATACATTGAAAAGATACTGAAGAGATTTATTATGGAACAATATAAGAGGAGATTGTTTCCAGCATCACATGGCATTAATATTTCTAGGAAAATGTGTCCTCAAACAAATGAGTAAATAAAGATAATTGAAAGGGTTCGATAAGCATTATTGATTGGGTCAGTTATGTACTATATGTTATGTACTAGGATAGATGTTGTATACGCATTGAGTGTGGTAGGAATATGTCAACTTGATCCAGGTGAACTCCATTGGATGACATTCAAGACTACCCTTAAGTATATAAGGTGCAATAAGGATATGTTCCTAGTTTATGGAGGATATGAGAAACTATTCATCATAGGATATGTAGATTTCAGTTTCCAGACTAATCAAGATGACATGAAGTCATAAACAGGATACATATTCACTTTTAATGGAGGTGTTGTGAGTTGGAAGAGCTCAAAGTAGACTGTGGTTGCATATTCTACAACATAGTCTGAGTATATTGTAGCTTCTGAGGTAGCTAAAGAATCAGTTTGGATGCGCAGCTTCATCCAAGAGCATGATGTGATACCTAGAAGTAATGATCTCACCACACTATATTGTGATAATATTGAAGTGGTGGATCTTGCAAAAGATTCAAGGTCATATCAGCGGACGAATCACATACTTTTGAAGTATAATCTCTTGAGGAATTTTTCTCAGAAAGGTAAGATGCAGTGAGAAGTATATCCATGGAAGAAAATGTGACAGACCCCTTGACTAAATCCTTGACTTAAAAGAAACATGATTATCATGTGAGGTCTAGCGGAATGAAATTCATAGGATGTCGGCTCTAGTCCAAGTGGGAGTTTGTTAGAGTTGGTTTCCTAGAACCAACTATTTGTACTTTGATTACATGAATATTTAATTTATTAAACATTAAACATATTATTACATATTTTTCATTATTATTCATGAACATACTATAATAATTTCCTATAGTATTTGTTGCATTAATAAGGTCATAGAAGTTCCCCATTATGATGAGAACCTTGAAATTCTATGAAAATATTCTTAATATAGTTTTGTGGTTGGATAACAAACTATGATGGGACACATAGTATATAGACTATTAGGTGAAATTAGTCATAAGTAGATGAGACTTTTACTCATGAAGTTCACACTTGGTAATCTACAAGATGGTGTATTATGAGAATAGACCCAACAGTAGTATTTACTCATGTTTTGGTGTCATCATACATTCCTATCTGAGATCATGTGTAATGGTCCTTAAACATTAATGTTATCATTAATACATGTCACAACTCACGCACTTCGATTTGATGACAAAACTGTCACACCATATGTTGAAGGGAAGTAGGGTACGTTGGGTACGTCATGAATGACATGTTATTATTGGATAATTCAATAAAGGATTTGTCACTTCCATATTTATGGAATTTGATATCTCAACCCTTTTGTTTGAAATAGAACTGTCGCCATAAATTCCATGTCTATGGTGTAACAATGTGTTTATTTCAGGTAGTCAAAGAATTATGTAACAAGCATATAGATTAACGGAACCATCATGAAACATATTTGATGAGAGATTGTGACAAAGGGATTATATTACACAGTGATCATTAATGTGTTATTTTCATCATTTTGACTTTAAGTTCTTCCTCTTGGGTGCCTGGACCAGTTTCTAGATAGAAATCTTGGACTTTAGGTAAGCCCGTCTAATGCCAATGAGAAAGAATCCAAAATGGTCGCACACTTAGTGTTCCTGGTAGTCTCAATTGAATTCTATTTGAATTTAATTAATAGAATAAATATTATTCTCAAGACCGAGGAATAATTTTATTCAGTTACAATGAACATATAAATTAAATAAATATTTATTCATTGGATTGTGAATAAAATATATTTATTTTTTTTATTAAATATTTAATAAATATTTATTTACTAGTTTGTGAATAAAATATTTATTTAAGAGAATATAATATTTATTCGGGTATTAAATAAATACAAGAGGAGTTCAAACAAACCAAGACTGTGTCCAGTGACAAAATAATTATTTACGAGTGAGTAAATATTATTTATCTATTTTGTGTAAGTTAGAGCACCACAAAATATTATTATTATTATTATTATTATGTGGCATAGGATTTCATTAATGGTTATAATTATATTTAATGGTCATTATGCAAACAAATATTGTAATAAAAATCTCACATCTATCAATATATGGATATGTCTATTGTGTGATATATGTGAATCCAATTCCAATTTTGGGATAGATAATTGTTAAAATGCAATTAAATATCTCTTGAATCCTCTCTGCTATCTCCCTCTCAAGAATGAGAAACCTAATGGAGAATTTGTTCAAGAAGAAGAATGAATGATAAAGAATGGTCAATTCAATAAATTTTGTTTTTTATGCTAGCACTCGAAGATCAAGTGGCATTGCTCGAAGACCATCGGAGCATGTGTGGATCACCGCTAGAGGGATTCTACCCTTGGATCCTCCCAAGTGCAATGAAGGAAATTTGGAAGGTCCATTTCAGACAACGAACGATCTTAAACAAAGAATGTACCTAAGTCCATGTATTTAATTTCTTTAAATATTAATTAAATTAATTATAAACCTGATGTGAAATATCCTTTCTTTTTGTTCCTGTGTTTTCTTTCTTTTTCTATTTCCTTGATTCATTCTATGGATAATGGAATTCATCATCATATTGATCCCAGATTGATCCTTGATTATGGAAAAAGTAGAGTTAGTCCCACCCAACACCGTGATTCCACTATGCTCAGAACCAACATGGGATTCATCCAATGTCGGTTCAATCACTTCCAAATTCATAGTTTTGATAAGTCTGTAAAAAATTATACGTGGAGAAAAAGCTGGAAAATAAATAAAAAATAGAGCCTAATATTTTCATGGTGATAGATGTTTTGGTTGGAAAAATATTGATGTCGAAGTTTATGTCACCTCGAGTATTAAATTTATTATTGTATGTGGTTGGGTTATTGAGAAGATTTTCTAAAATTATAACATCTATGACTAAATGTCAATGAATAATAAACTTAGAGTCTTGTGAAAAAATGATATAAGTGATGAATAACACATGAAAATAGTAGCTTAAGTCGGTGTTTTTGATAGCATGATAATAATCTAAAGATATACCTGGATTCTGAACAATTTTTTGGAGAGAGATAAGGCACAGATGGAGTAGTAGAACAACATCGAAGAATCATCGGGAAATCAGAACAGGGAGGAAATCATATTTTATAGAGAAGATTTGTCTCCGTAACTTTTTTTATTCTTTATTTCATAATTTTCAATGTATTTATTTATATAAATTGTATTTTTTGCTCTAATTATGAGTAGGTAAACATATTTTAGGGTAATATAATTGTAATGCATTGAAATTCTTTAACAGATATTCTCTTGTTATCAGTTTTTAATTAGTATATAACTTTTCCAGTGTTCTCTTTCTCATTCTTTATGAGTATCTTTTTTACACTACTCTATGTACCAACGGGTAATAGTAGTGAATAATTTATCTCTTTTCATCAACTAAAGTATCAAAAATTGAAAAAAATGATGATACCCTTCCCCATTTAAGAACTTTTATTATCCTAAATATTTATTGACAAGCCTCTATTGAGGAGATATCATTGAGCAGTGCTTAACACTTAATGACAGTTAGGTTACTAGTGAATCTTTTTTATAGCACCAACATAGATGTGTTAGAATATAATTAGAGTAGATAATATTTTTAATAAATGCAATTTAGTTTTATTCCCTAGCTCATCTTTGGCGTATTTATTTCCTCTCCCCTATTACTATCTTCTCTCACCGTTCACTTCCATTGTCTTCAATTCAGTTACACAATCATCATATCCCTCTATTTTTTATTGTTTTAGTTTTTTTGTTTGGTCATGCATATATTATTTTCTTCTATAGGGTTTGATACTCTTGGTTACTACTTTACTAGTTGTTTGTGAGTTTTAAATAATTTAATTTGTCACATTCTCAATGAAGATGTGAGAAAAAATTTCCACTATTTCCAAGGAAGGTGTGTGGGACCAAAAAATCAAAAAAAACATTAAATATGATTCTTGAAATAAAAAAAAAACATTTTGGAGAATCTACTTGTTGTTTGACTTTTGTATGTTATATGTGAATCATTTGAAATTGAAAACATATACACACAAGAGAAAATCTAAATTTGAGATTGAACCATTAATTCCATAAATTAATATAAATTTTTCATCCCTTAAGAAGAAGAATAAAATCAAAATGGAAAATCAAATTCAAAATAAAAATCATGAATTTCAAATAGATTCTAAGGAAAATCAAAATATTTTCCCTCCTCAACCTATGAATCAAATTTGTGATAGCCCTATAGTTATGGATTTCCAACTACCAATAGTTTCAAGTAATCCTTCATGTATACGGTTATCCCCAAGGTTTAGGAACTATGAAATCAAATAATCATGTCTCTCAATCTTACCCTCCTTTAATGAAAAACTTGGTGAGGATGAATTAGAGTTCATTAGATAGTTTTATTGAATATTTCAATAGATACCTTCGCATGGGATTTTTGAGGATGATTTTAAGTTGAGAGTATTCCCATTTTGTTTAAAGAATAAGGCCAAAAGTTGTTTCCAAAACTTAGAAGAATAAATATTTGATACTTGGGACCAACTATTCAACTCATTTGTAGAGAAAGTTTATTCTAGGAATATGGATACTAAATAGAAGCATACGATAATGGTATCTGTTCAAGAAGATGGATATTTATTTCACAAAACATGGGATAAATTTAGAGTACTTATAAGGCAATGTCCCAACCATCATCTTTCCGCACACATCTTAATGAAGATTTTTTATAATGGTCTCACTCCATACCACCAAAATGCAGTTGACTAATTTTATGGTGGTGATTTTTCTTACCAAACACCTGGTGAATTAAAGGGAATATTTAATAAAATGGATCAAAACTCTCAACATAAAAGAAATAGAAAAAAACCATCCATGGGAGTGAGAACCTCTCTCAAGATGATGTAGTTAATGATAACACACATAGAGAGGAATGCATACATTGTGGCATGTTTAGGCATAATAGAAGATATTGTCTAAACATTGACTTACCCATTCAGTCAATTGAGAGTGATCAGTTTGTGGACTATATTGCTACAAATCAGAGGAACAATGACCCTTTTTCAAGTCAATATAATGTTGGAAACAAAAAATCACCCTAATCAATTTAGATAGAGAAAGGAGTGTTAAAACCTACTATTGGACCTAGTTAATAACTTCAACCAAGGAATCTATTTCAAAATACTATTGGACCTTAAAATTCTAATTCTAAATTAGAGGGGAAGATTAGGAAACTGATAACCAAAATCCATTCTCAACAATCCAGTGTCAATACCATACAATTTTAAAAAGGAAAAATGGATAGAGATTTATCTAGAAGGGAAAAGGGTAAACTGCCCAGCACTATTGAGCCTAATCCTAGAGATAATGTGCTGGTTGTGACAATAATATCAGGTATGAAAACTCAAGAACAATTTAGTGAACAAACTGGGAAAGATGAATCTTAGCTGAATCTGAAAATGAATATTTAGAAAACAACTAATCTATAAATCTGGACAAAAATGTCCAGGATCAACAAAATGTTGAAACTTCATGCAATAACCAAAGGATTTATAAATAAATTTAATATATGATGTAATGCACACAACACTAGGTCGCGAAAACTCTTTGTTATTATAATTATTTAAATAAGATAGTTATAACCTAGATGTTAAACATAGAAATTTAAATAATAATAACTACTATTAAATTTTATTTATAATGATTTCACATAAATGAAACATATTTATAATTAAATGTACAATTTTTAGTAAAATAAACATCATTTTTTGAGTTTGGAATTTCATAATTAATTTAGGGTGATTTTTTAGTATTTTTCTGAGAAGTTTTTTTATAAATAGTGAAAAATATTGCATTGTAGTTAAAAACTATGTTTATAGTTAAAATAATTATTATAAGTGATTCTTAATGTTACAATATATCAATTATACATATATTAATCCAATGTAGATCATTGAAATCAATTTTATATTGAAAATTAGATATAATAACCTATTGAACTTTTGAACGTTCTTTTACCCATCTTCTTTCCACACTTCCGAGTTTAGCATTAAACATAATTTTTTCACTTTTGTGATTAGAATTTTGAAAAACAAACCTACACTATTGTGATCATTAAGCTTTTTAGAGTCTAATAGGATAAAATTAATTTTTTTAGTGAATAATAACTTGGCCCTTATGAATAGCAATGTTACATTTATGAATATTATTGTTACCCTTATTAATAGTAATATAACCCTTAGGAATAATAACATCACCCATGAAAGTATAAATAAAATTTATGAACCTTATAAATGAAATTGAATATCTTAAAAATTAATAATTAAGTGTTGGTGTCATTGTGGGTAATAAATATTTAATTACAATTTTATAATTAATAAATTTATTTAAAAGAAAATTCATTTTAATAAAGTTTATTCCAAAATAAATTTTTTTCCTATTATTTTAGGATAATTTAATGAGACCTTAGTTAGTTTTTAGGGTGTTATAAAATCAGTTTTAATTTTAAAAACACTATTTTTCGAGTAAATAGTGATTTTAATTAAAAATTAAATTTCTCATATTTAGAAAATTATTTTCATCAAATGGAGTGTATTTTTGAATTCTAAATATTGAAAAATGGTTTGGGTGAATTTTTGAGATTTTTCTAAAATACTTGAATTTTTTATGAATAGTTAAATACGATAATTTATGATAAATGCTAAATACAGGAATTATAGATTCATGGATGATGTTTGGATGATGTAAGCAACATTGGTTCGAACACACTTGAATGCATTACTGTATTTAGTCAAAATAATCAATATTATTTCTTATCTTGAGCAAATTAATAAAATAATGAATAAAATAATGAGAAATCACCTCTCTCCTCCACTATAAAAACCACCTTCACCCCCATCTTCTCTTCACTCCTATAAGCCTTGGAGATTATCAAATTTCTAACCAAATCCTCTTATCTAGTCTCTACCCACTCTAAGGATATCTTAGTCTTACCAAAAGACCAAAAACCCTTTCCTTATGGAGTTTATCATGGAGGATAAATCAAGAAGTAAACCCTCTTCCATTTTCTTTTAATTTCGTTTTCAATTTACATTCTTTTCTTATATTCTCTTTGATTCCTCTATCCAAATGATCATGATAACTCCAATATCATCTATATACTGTAATTATTTTTTTAATGTAATATACTCCCTCAAACTATGATCTCTCTCTCTTTTATTTTAAAAATGAAATCATTGATCGGGAGGTGCCGATTTACAACCTTCATGGACGACGAACCTTCATTCTTCAATTTTTCCTTCAAGCCTGGTCATGGAACCATTTCTATGGTTGAAAAATTTTAGAAAATATTTATTATTTCTTATATAACTTTCTATAACCTATATATATACAAAATAATAATTCATACAACAAAATTAGTTTATGATGATCGAAATACCGTCGTGATATTCTAAATGATTATCACTAATGTTTTATCTAATAACTCATTATCATACCAATTAAAAAAATTAATTATATAACCATTTAATATTATTTATGATCATTAGTATCATATAAAATCAATTCTAGAGAATTATATCCATTTCACATGAACTTCATTACTTATAATCAAGCGAACTGATCATGAAAACCAAGAAAATGAATGCTCTAGAACAATGAAAATAAACTCTACAAAGCATCAATAAGACCATAAATAAACTTAATAAAATTATAATTAAACTAATACATGTGTAAAATTTTCTAAATTAATTAATTAATGTATTTAATTTTCTTATCTAGGACATTAAGATCAAGTGCATAACACAGTCATATATAAGGTAAGGGTTTTCTCATCTCACTCCCATTTTTGTGAGATATTCCTTATTCACCGCTATTTCTTGTGTATGGTGTATGTATATTGACCATTGATGTATCATATCATGCATATATTTATTTTCATTTTATTAAATGTATCATGTGATTATTATTAATTTTGGTTCATATGAATCAATCGATTACAAAGTGGTAAGGGAATATACTCGAACCCCTGTTTTTCCTTCAGGTTACTCTTTATCTACATTTACTCAAATGTAATGCCACTTTATTTTTGTTTATTTATTATAAATTCTGTTTATATATTCCAAACACATATATCTAGATCATATCATTCTTCTTTTATGGGGATATACATGTTTTAAAATGGTTCCCTTTTCAATTCTTCCTGATAGACAAGCCTGGTTAAATGGAACTTCCCAAATTCTTACCAATTTTCAAGTGCGCTATATAATATGTGTTAAGAAATAATTATTTTTTTAAAATAAAAAATTTTATCAAGAAAAAATATCTTGGTTAATTTATGGTTTTATGAAAACAAACATTCCTTTTTTCTTTTAAAAATCTCTTTAATATTTTCCTTAAACCGCACTAAAATGTTTTATTTCTAAAGTTTCTTTAAAACTCTTTTTACATGATTTCACTTTAGTGGGACATTATTTATGCCTTAAATATAATTTCAATCTAATGCCATTATATTTTATGGGATGTAAATGTTTAAAATATGATTTTAATAAAAATACAAATTATTTTCCAAAAGAACTCTTCTTTCCGAAGTGAAAGGGGTTATTCTCGTCTCACTTTTACTTATGTGAGATATATGCCTTATTCTCCACTTATTCCTTGTGTGCATGGTGTATATAATAACTGTTGATATATATTATCAAGAGTATTCTTATTATCAGGATATTCTAATGGATTATGATTTAAATGTTTCAAGTGATATGGGACACTTTGGAATGTTTAAAGATTATTTCCTTAAGAATTATTCAATGGTATAATTTAAAAGTATCTCCATCTATGTCAACAAACTTTATTTAATCTTGTACTTTATTGAGGTATATGTAATATTATTCCATCTACCATATATTTTTTAAGGGTTTATGGTCAGTTTGACTATAAATGTGCAAATTTGATACCATTCATAGGGTAGAGTTAAAGTATTCACATTTTGTATGCTAGTTTTTCAATACGAATGTTTATATTGTTTATGTATCACCCTTTTCATATGAGGAATGTATTGTACATATTAAGTGATAGGAGGGGTCTTATATATCCCCTCGGTGCACCTTTAGGTATCATGAGACAAACTAGTCTGGGTTTTTACCCATATATGTATGGTCTTGGGATGAGGCCTTGACAATATGGTTATGATGTCCCACGTTATTAATTCCATCATTATAAGATTAGTATTTTATATTCCATGTGATTATTCGACTAGTATAATATCTATGGTTACATTTTGTTATGAAATTATTTATTCATCTTTTATTCCTGCCATATAATGCTCAAGTATTTTTTTAAAGGTAGTACTTTTAGTTGTTCACCATGCCTAGTGTTTACTTCTAATATATTACTTACCCTTATTAAGAATCTGAGATCACCCCTTTTATATGTTTCTTTTCCCTAGGATATGAAGAAGAAAACATTTAATAAGCTTTCAAGGATTTAGTTTATTTCATTTTATATTGTATCATGTTTTATTTTATTTTCCCAATATATTATACGTATTATGAATGTAATATGGTCTTCCAAGACTACTAAATTGATCGGTCCTTCAGGATTTGATTCCTTGTAATAATGCCAATGTAATAAAATAATGCATCATCTCTAGGATTATAGGGCCAAGATGTTAAAGTTGGTATCAAAGGAAGTTTATTAACAACTTTGGAAACTAGATTTAGAAAACATAGATTAGGGAACATAACCCTAAGATAGACTTTGGGGGTATGCATACAAGAACATCCTAGAATTTTGGTAATGTATAGATTATGTGGAACTTCCTAGAAAATAAATGAATTTATGGATACTACAAGAGGACATGGTTCTGGAATAGATGTATATAGGAGTCACAACTCTGACAAGGTGTTCTAGGCTTGACTCGGGGTAACCTGGTACATGACAACGGGCCTTACTGCACACCTAGTTTGTAACTCCTTGGGTATATGCTTAGGATAATTCACATTTTATTTACAAATAATTATTATTTATTTGAATATATAATGAAAATAAATAACCTAGGTTAAACCTAAGGTGTTTTAGGTTGAAAATAAGTTGTCATTATATTCTATAAATGATTATACATTTTTCTCACTCTGACTATTGTTACTCACACTATGCTTTCAGGTTTTAGTCAATGGTTAGAACCCAAAGGAGTCATTTTAACATTGAACATGATGGAAAAGGTGGTGGTGATGAGAAAAAAAATGGATGTTGATAGGATTGAAATATATCATGTTCATACCTAATCAGTTTTCCTAAAATATTATTAATAACATATACCTTAGATAACATCTAAACCCACCAAAGAATAGAATAATGAATTTTTCTAAGAGATCCAGGGGTGGATACCATGGAGAAAAGAAAGCTGAATTTCCATGTTGCAAGAAATGTGGAAGGATACACCTAGGAAAGTGTCTCAAAGTAATGGAGAAATGCTTTATGTGTGGGAAATAAGGACATAAGGAAAATAATTTCTGAGGAAAAATAAAGATTATAATAGAAAGAAATAAAACTGATACTAATAATTAATTTTTAGTTATTTTCCTTAAATTTAAGGGACCTGGGTATTACCTAAGTCAATTGCCTTTTATATAAGATAACCTCTAGACCAAGGAAGTACCTATGTTTAAATAAATGTATGATGTATATATATATTGAGGTTGTATTTAAAATCCTAGTTTATAGAATGTTTAGTGATTTACCTTATTTTAAGGATATCTATCATATTTATTTTGGAAGTTATATGGTGTTATAAAAAGGACAACCCACATGCCGAGTGACAACCCACCACATTTATAAAGGTCACAGAGTTTGAACCTACAATTGAAGGGTGAAAAGGGTGCATTGCCTACGACTAGCCTACATGAAGTCCGGGTTATCATGTCTTTTTTTGGTGAAAACATCTTATGGATAAATATTATTTTTATTTTAGGGTCTTTTTGTTTTATCAAATAGATAACTTTGGGATTTGAAAATGATTTGGTGATTAAGTGAGTAATGTTATTTCGGAAGACGTTCACAATTTTTGGAATCCTATAAGTTTTTGGTAAATATAATATTTTGAGGAATAAATGTTGAATTGTATTTTAGAGTAAAATATTATTTTATTGTGGACTTATCATGATCTATTTTATTTATATAAATGGATATAATATATTGTAGATTATGTGATAGGGGAAATTAAATTTTTGGTATATTAAATTAAGAATGTTATATGTCATTTGGAAGACTATAAGAACAAATCCTTCTGATTTTGGGATCATAGTCTAGAATATGTTTTAAGGAATGATAGTAATTTTCAAACTAAACTATGTTAAACTTTTAGTTTTACATTTGAATTTTGGATATTAAATTAGTTGTTTACATATAGATTTTTATTATTTTTGGGGAATTATCTTATATAATCCTAATAATTTTTATTTGGTTAATGTATAAAGATAATAGGAATAGTTGATTATACTTTTGTGGGATATATTATCCATAGAAGTTGATTTGAATTCTTCATGCATGAAAAAACCATATTGAATGTTCATTTCTAGGTATAAGGAATGAAGTGAAAAAATATAGAAGCACAACCAAAGGAGTATATTTTTCTTATGACATGGAAAGTAATCAAGTAAGTTTAATTTTTCAAGTGCATATGTAGATAGTAAAGGAATCCTTGAATTCTAGGAAAAATATTTTGTAACAAAAATGTTATCCCGGTAGTTTTATTTCTAATAAATCAATGTTCGTTTAACTGATCACAAGATTTATGGATTTGTCGCAGTTAAAATTCTAATGACCCTATTCTCTATCACTCTCCATCAGAACATGATGGTTATATGATTATTTCATTTACATATTTTCAATTAACACTAATGTTATACCATTTGAATTCATAGTTTTTTAGTAACCTATTCATTTCCCTTTACCTCTTATTAAGAGGATATTTTATTAACCCTATTTCCAATGTGGGTTTACCAGAAAATAATTTTCAAGTATCAACCTTTAACTTTTGAAGTGCAGTTTGAAATTGAGAGGATGAAATTTATTGATGGAGTGTAGAATGTAACACCCCAAGGATTTACAAATAAATTTAATATAGAATGTAATGCACACAACATTGAGTCTCTGAAAAACATTTTTATTATAATTATTTAAACAAGATACTTATAACCTAGATGTTAAACACAGTAATTTAAAAATAAATAACAACTATTAAATTTTATTTATAATGGTTTAACATAAATGAAACATATTTATAATTAAATTAACAGTTATTAGTAAAATAAACATCATTTTGGAATTTGGAATTTCAAGATTAATTTAGGGTGAATTTTTAGTATTTTGCTGAGAAGTTTCCTTTTTTTGATCAATAGTGAAAAATACTAAATTGTAGTTAAAAAATGTATTTATAGTTTAAATAATTATTATAATTGATTCTTAATGTCACAATATATCAATTATACATATATTAATCCAATGTAGATCAATAGAGTCATTTTTATATTGAAAATTAGCTATAAAAACCTATTGAATTTTTGAATGTTCTTTTACCCTCCTTCTTTCCACACTTATGGGTTTAGCATTAAACATAATTTTTCTACTTTGTGATTAGAATTTTGAAAAATAGACATACACTGTCATGATTAGTAAGCTATTTAGAGTATAGTAGGATCAACTTTATTTTTTGGTGATTAGTAACTTGACCCTTATGAATAGTAATGTTACCCTTGTGAATAGTAATGTTACTCTTATGAATATTAATATAACCCTTATGAATAGTAACCTCACCCATGAAATTAAAAAAAAATTAGGCACCATATAAATAAAAGTGAATATTTAAAAAATTATTAATTAAGTGTTGGTATTTTTTTGAGTGATAAATATTTAATTACAATTTTATAATTAATAAATTTATTTAAAAGAAAATTAATTTTCATAAAATGTATTCCTAAATCAATATTTTGTTTTCCTATGATTTTAAGATAATTTAATGTGACCTTAGTTAATTTTCAGGGTGTTATAAAATCTGTTTTAATTTTAAAAACTGTATTTTTCAAGTAAATAGTGATTTTAATTAAAAATTAAATTTATCATATTTAGAAAATTATTTTCATAAAATGGAGTACATTTTTGAATTTTACACGTCAAAAAATGGTTTGGGTGAATTTTTTAGATTTTTCTAAAATACTTGAATTTTTTATGAATAGTAAGATACGATAATTTATGATAAATGCTAAATACATGAATTATAGAGTCATGGATGATGTTTGGATGATGTAAGCACCATTTGTTCAAAATCACATTTACCTGTTACTATATTTATTCACAATAATCAGTATTATTTCTTGTCTTCAGTAGATTAATAAAATAATGAGAAATCACCCCTCTCCTCCATTATAAAAACCTCCCTCACCCCCTCTTCTCCTCACTCCTCTAAACCTTGAATCTTGTCAAATTTCTACTCAAATACTCTTCCCTAGTATCTCACCACATCCATAAGCTCTTGGTCTTTCCAAAAGACCAAAACCCCTTTCTTTAAGGAGGTTCTCAATGAGGATAATTCAAGAGGTAAACCCTCTTCCTTTTTTTTAATTTCATTTTCAATTTAGATTCCTTTCTTATATTATCCTCACCTCCTATATCCAAATGATCATGATAACTTCAATATCATCTATATACTGGAATTATATCATTTTAATTAAATATTCTTCCTCAAACAACGATATCTCTCTCTTTTATTTTTAAAAAGGAAATCACCGTTCGGGAAGTGCTGATTTACAACCTTTGTGGATGATGAACATTTGTTCTTCAATTTTTCCTTAAAGGATTGTCATGAAAATATTTTTTGGTTGAAATAGATTATAAAATACGTATTATTTATAATTTATGTTCTAAAACCTGTATATGTAAATAATACTAATTCATATGACATAACTAGTTTTTGATGATCAAAATACCGTCATAATAATCTAAATGATTATCAGTAATGTTTTATCTAATAACTCATTTTTATACCATATAACCAAATGAATTATATAACCATTTAATATTATTTATATTCATTATTATCATATAAAATCAATTTTGGAGAATTATATCAATTCTACGTGAACTCCATTACTTATAATCAAGTGAACCGATCATGGAAACCAAGAAAATAAATGCTTCGAAACGATGAAATTAAACTCTATAACTCATCAATAAGGACATAAATGAACATAATAAAACTATAATGAAACCAATAAATTTATAAAATGTTCTAAATTAATTAATCAATGGATTTAATTTTATTATCTAGGACATTAAGGTCAGTTGTAGAACACATTCAGACATAAGGTAAGGGTTTTCTCATCTCACTTCCATTTTTGTGTGATATTCCTTATTCACCACTATTTCTTGTGTATGGTTTATGTATACTAACCATTTATGTATAATATTATTAATATATTTATTTTAATGGTATTAAATTTATCATTTTTTTATTATTAATTTTGGGCCATATGAATCGATTGATTACAAAGTGGTAATGGATTCTACCCAAACCCCCATTTTTCCTTCGGGTTACTCTTTATCTACCTTTACTCAAACGTAATGATTCTTTATTTTTTTATATTTATTCTAAATTCTATGCATATGTTTCAAAATCATATATCCAGATCATATCATTCTTCTTTTATGGGTATATATATGTTTTAAAATGGTTTTCTTTTCAATTCTTCCTGATAAACAAGCTTGATTAAAGGGAACTTCCTGAATTCTAACCCATTTTCAAGTGAATTATATAATTTGTTTTAAGATATCATTATTTTTATAAAATCAAACATTTTATCCTGAAAAAATATCTTGGTTCATTTATTGTTTTATTAAAACAAACATTCATTTTTTCACTTTAAAATCTCTTTAATATTTTCCTTAAACCACAATAAAATGATTTATTTCTAAAGATTATTTAAAACTCTTTTTACATGATTTCATTTCAGTGGGAGATCATTTATTCCTAAAATATAATTTCAATGTCATTAACTTTTATTTTATGGGATATAAATGTTTATAATATGATTTTAAGACAAATACGAATTATTTTCCAAAAGAACTCTTCTTTCTAAAGTAAAAAAAGGGTTTCTCTCATCTCACTTTTACTTCTGTGAGATATATACCTTGTTCACCACTTATTCCGTGTGTGTGTGGTGTATGTACAGACCTTTGATATTTCTTATCAAGATTCACCTTATTCTCATGATATTATAATGGATTTTAATTTAAATGTTTCAAGTTGTATGGGACACTTTGGAATGTTTACATATTATTTCCCTAAGAATTTTTCAGTGGTCTCATTTAAAAGTATATTGATCTATGTCAACACCCAGTTTTGAATCTTGTAATTCATTGAGTTTTATCTAATATGATACCATCAACCATATTTTTTTGATGTGTTTATGATCAGTTTGACTGTGGATGTGTTAATTTGATACCATTCATGGGTTATAGTTAAATTATTCACACTTCGTATGCTAGTTTTTCAATACAAATATTTATGTTGTTTATGTATATCCCTTTTCATATGAGGAATGTAATGGACTTAGTAAATGATGGGAGGGTCTCACTATATCCCCTTGGTGTATTGATAGTTCTCATTAGACAAACTAGTTTGGGTTTTTATCCATTTATGTATGGTCTAGGCATGGGGCCTTGACAGTATGGTTATGATGTCCCACACTATACATTCCCTCATTATTATTTTAGTATTTGATATTCTATATGATTATTAGACTATTATAATATCCATGGTTATGTTTTATTAGCGAATTATTTTTTCAACTTTTATTCCTTCCATATTATGCTCAAGTATTTTTTTAAAGGCATGTGTTTTTAGTTATTCTCAATGCCTAGTGTTTAATTCTGTTGTATTAATTACCCTTAGTGAGCATTTGAGCTCACCACTTTTATATGTTTTTTCCCTAGGTTATGAAGAAGAAAACTTTGAATAAGATTTCAAGGATTTAGTTTATTTAATTTTATATTATATCATGTTTTCTTTTATTTTCCCAATGTATTATGGGTATCATGAATGTAATCTGGTCTTCCAAGACTGTTAAACTGATCGGTCCTTCGGGATTTGATTCCTTGTAATCATGCTAATGTAATAAAATAATGCATCAGCTCTGATATTTTTGGGTCAGGGTGTTAAATTTTTTATCAAAGGATGTTTAGCAGAAACCTTGGAAACTAGATTTAGAAAACATAGATTAGGGAACATAACCCTAAGATAGTCTTTCGAGATAGGCATAAAAGAACATCCTATAATTTTGGTAAGGTGTAGATTATGTGAACCTTTATAGAAAATACATCAATTTATAGATACTACAAGTGGATATAGTTCTCACACATATGTATCTAGGAGTAACAACTCTGACAAGGTGTTCCAGGCCTAGCTCGGGATAACCTGGTACATTACAACAGGTCTTACTATGCACTTGGTTTGACACTCCTGGAGGATACTCTTAGGATAATTCACATTTTCTTTACAAACCATTATTATGGATTTAAATATATAATGAAAATGAATAAGCTATGTTAAAAATAAGGTGTTTTAGGTTGAAAATAAGTTATCATGATATTCTATAAATGATTATATGTTTTTATCACTATGACTATTTCTACTCACACTGTGCTTTCTAGTTTTACTCAATGGCCAGAACCCAAAGGAGTCAGTTAATATTGAACATGATGGACAATATGGTGGTGGTGAGCAACCAAATTAGATGTTTATAGGAGTGAAATATATCATGTTAATGCTTAATCAGTTATCCCAAAATATTATTAACAACATATACCTTATCTAACACCCAAACCCACTAAAGAAGAGAAGAATGGATTTTTCTAAGTGCTCTAGTGGTGGAGACCATGGATAAAATAAATCTAAATTTTTATCATGCAATAAATGTGGAAGGAGGCACCCATGAAAGTTTCTCAAAGGAACATAGAAATTATTTACATGTGGGAAAGAAGAACATAAGTAAAATAATTTATGAGGAAAAACGAAGAGTTTAATGGAAGGAAATAAAAATGATCCCAATACTTGATTTTTAGTTATTTTCCTTAAATGTATGGGACCTAGGCATTACCTGAATCAATACCATATTCTATAGGATAACCTCTAGAACATGGAAAGACCTATGTGGAAATAAATGTATGATGAATTTATGTATTGAGGTTGTATTTAAAATCCCAGTTAAAATAATTTTTAGTGATTTACCTTATTTCAAGGGTGTACGTCATATTTATTTTGGAAGTTATATGGTTTTAGAAAAAGGAAAACCCGTATGTTGGGTGAAAACTTTCCATATTTTGAAAGGCCATGAAGTTTAAACCCACCACTGAATGGAAAAAAGGGTGCAATTCCTACCACTAGCCTATGTGAAGTCCCGGGCTTGTGGTTGATGAATAAGTTTCATTAAGTCGATCTTGTTCTTACAGACCCTATGAATTAATTGAGATCATCCTGATTTCATATCAGGTATTGTTTAATTCAGTTAGTGAAGAAATGAAACTGAGAACCAATTCAAATTAGGGTTCTATATTAAGACTTATTGAGGAATATGGAATCATGGAATCAGTCGAGCTCCACTAAATTTGAAGAATCTTGTGCTTGTGGTTGATTTTTTTTGAGGAATTTTTGAATTTTGGTTTTCTTGAATTAAAATAGATATTTATATTTGATAAACTGACCTTTAAAGCATCGTGTTGCAAGATCAAATGGTAAGGGGTCTCATTTTACCCCATTCTACAAGCTGTGAAGGTGGGGATTGGTACACACTAGGTGTTTGATTTCTTTTGTTTTTGAGGAACTGATGTCGCAATTCATGGCGTACATGCAGGTCTAGGATTCATCCAGTGTCAGTTCAATCACTTCCAAATTCAAATTTGTGATAAGTCTGTAAAAATGGAAATGTGGAGGTTATATTGGGAAAAAATAATAGATCCTAATATTTTCATGGTGTTGGATGTTTTGGTTGGAAAGATGTGGATGCTGAATTTTATGTCACCTCGAGCATTAAATTTCTTGTTGTGTGTGGGTGGGTTGTTGAGAAGATTTGATAAAATTACAACACCTCTGACTAAATTTCATTGATGTTGGGGATTGTGTAATTATGATGTCAGTGATGATTGACACATGAAATATAAGGTTAAGTTTGTGTTTTTGAGAGAATTATAAAAAGACATAAAAATTATGAATAATTTTCCAAAGAGGGCGAAGGCACAATTAGAACAACATTGATGAATCATCAGGAGATATGAATGGGAAGAAAATTATCTATTATAGAGAATATTTATCTCCCTAATTTCTTGTTTCTTCCATATTTCATTATTTTCAATATATTTCTTTAAATTAGTTATAGTTTTTACTCTGATTATGAGTATCTAAACATATTTTAGGGTAATAAAATTATAATGCATTGAAATTATTCAACTTCTCTTCTCTTTTATCACTTTTCATGAGTGTAAAATTCGTTCATTTTTCACTTTTTTGTTCTTTGTATCTTTTTTACACTACTCTGTATACCGATGGGTGACGGTAGTGTATAATTTATCTTTGTTCAGTAACCAAAGTACCAAAAATTGGAAAATCTTGATGATAATATTCCCCATTTAAAATCGTTTATTATCCTAAATTTTGATTGAAAAGTATATACTAAGGAGATATCACTAAGAAATTCTAAACAGTTAACAATAATTAGGTGCCCAGTTCATCTTTTTTATAGCACTAACATTGATGTGTTAGCTTATAGTTAGGGAAGAAAATATTTTTAATCAATATAGTGTTGTTTGATACCTTATATCATCTCCTGCCTATTTATTTACTCTCTCCTACTACTGTATACTTTCACCATTCACTTCCATTGTTTTCATTTCACTTACACAATCATCATCTCCCTTTCATTTTCATTGTTTTAGTCTGTCTATTTTTTAGTTTTTTAGTTTGGTCACACATATATTCTTCCCTTACTTGTGGTTTGATACTCTTGCTTACTGATTTACTAGTTGTTTGTGAGTTTTAAATAATTAAATTTGTCATGTTCTCAATGAAAACATGATCAAATTTCAATAATCCATAACTTAACCGGACAAAATAAAATACCAATCATATTTTATAATAGGAAATACGAAATATTATACGACTGTAAGAACATCATTTCTCAGCACGATTCCATGGGTCCAAAGTCATGGAAAGGCTTTGATGCCACTAAAACGTTTCTAATCATATATTATTAATTAATTAAAGCATTTAAATCAGTTAAAAATCATAAAACCAAGATCGTTATGCCTTTGAAACTGAAACTGTATGTAAAATGTAAATGAAGAAACTTGTTTTATGTACCTTACACTATTATTACCGTTTTACTATCTTCAACCATTATAATATAGGTTTAATGAAAATATTTATTAGGTCATTAAATGACATCCCTTCTCCAGTGGTATCCATGAACTGAAACTTAATCACTCATCATATGAGAAGGATCCTCCACCCTCAACGGCATGTTAGTGCCTCATGGTGTAAAGGTATGAGAAGAGAGCTATGAATAGGGGAGTTTCAACTAAGGCTTGATAGGCATACCATATCACCATCTAATGGCAGTATACACTTTATAAAACCCTTTATAATGTTCCTTAAGAGTTTATGAAATGAATTATATGTTATAACGTATGAGTGAATGCCTCAACCAGTTCATCCAGCCCTTTCATAAATGCAACTAACTCTCATATGTTTCATTTTATGAAACAATTTATTTATGATAGCCAATGTGAAATATCACTTGAATGATACCAATTATCATTCGTCTACCAAAATTATCAAAGACAATGGCTTGCCTTATGATATGGAAAGTCAAACACTATGACTTGCATGGTCAGTGCTACCTTATGACATGGCTAGTCATATAACATGACTTAGTGGCATAAGGAATGATTTATGATATCCCTTAGTCATATAATACAACATAGACAAATTCATCACATGTATAATGGCTTTAGGGAATGTCTTATTCAAATTTAACATAAATATATTTCAATAAATTATTATATAACATAAATGTGATGTTATATGTCATAATTATAATGTAAATATAAAGTAAATTACCTAAATATATTGTAAATAATAGTTACTAACGCACATACAACATAAATATAATATTATATAATGTAGATATTACATTATTATTAATTATTAATTATTATTAATTATTGTTAATTAATGTTCATTATTTTTAATTATTATTAATTACTATGAATATTATTAATTAACTATCAATTTTCATTTAATCATTATTAATTATCATTGATTAATTTTTATTAATTACTATTAATTATTATTAAGTATTTATTGTAACTTCCTTTTTTATTAATTAATAATATGAATTATATATACTTATTGATGAAAAATATTAATGGAATGAAAATTTCTTTTAAAAAAACTATTATGAAGGCATACTCTTAGATTGTGCCTTCCCATCACCACGCCAATACCAACTCCTTCCCAAAAACATTTTTTTTTATAAATATTACTAAATACTTTATTAATTTTGATAAAAATCTCATAAAATAACATTATTTTAAAATTTTAATCTATTTTTTGGATTTCATAAAAATATTGCATTGACTACTTATTTAGATTCAAATTGATTGATGATTTAGTTTTTAAGAAATAGATCTAGCCCAAGGGAAGCCCAAAAAACCCTGCCATAGGGTGATAGGGGGCATGAGGTTCATTAGGGTTTTTTTAAAAATAAACACATAAATGGGTATGGGGTTAAAAAAAATTACAACCAGGTTACAAATGTAATGACATAGACTTTTTGAATGAAATATGTTTCCTGAGAAAATGTGTGTATGTACTCAGCAAAATTATACCTCTTTAATAATTAAGTGAGTATAAATTGAAATATGACTATAGAGATTCGGCCTTTATATTACCATTGGTCATTATGACCATTGGAATCTTTACTCTTGGTAATAATTTTTATGTTATAATTTATAAGTAGAAATGGTAAAGAATAATTAATGTAAAAAAGAGAAATACTAGTTTCAACCAATAGAGTCATACCATATGAATCCCATTTTTTGAAGCTTGGGAGGGAGGTAGCATCACTGTGGTTTTCTCTTGACCAAGCTTAGGCTGAGCTTCAACAAGTACAACTTTAATGGAATCATCTATAAGAGAAGTTCAAGTTAGTGGAAATTACCACTTGGGTGATGTTAGTCAAGCCACCCCATGAATCTATCATCATCAAACAACTTACTATTAGGTCATATGAAGGTTTTATAAGCAGTAATGTGTTGAGTCCTTGGCTACTTAAAGTGTGATTCCATTGTATAAATAAAATTTTCATTCCATCAATTCCTTTTTAAGAATAGTTTTGCTTAATAAAATTACGATAAAATTTGATAAATTGATTTTTTGAACAGAAATTGTACTTTCAAACAAAGATATAAATATTTATAATAAACTAATATATATTGACTAATGCTTATTTTAATTAAATATTATGATAAAAATACTATTATTTAAAATAAATGATAAAATAATTTTATTTTTTCAAGTGTTATAAATTTTACTATGCATTTTCCATCTGCTATTATTTTTAATAAATAAGGTTTTTTATATTTAAAAGTTAAAATTATTATATTTATATGATTATATTGATAAAATAAACATAATTTTTGAAATCATCATGGCGTTATTATGTTAGGGTGAATTTATGATAATTTTCTAAAATACTATATTTTTTTGTGAATAGTAAAAATACAGATTGAGTTTTTCAATATGTTTAATGACTTATTTATTATGTGATAATGATGTAAAAATTATTTAACCACAATAATAGACTCAAATTATTTTATTTTATTAATATCAAGTGTTTTAATATATTTTAATCAATTTACAACCCTATAATTTACCTTCCAAAGTCTAAAATTGAAAGTTTAACATTAAAAATGTTATTTTGTGGAAAATTTATTTTTCCATGCCAAAAGAAGTATTATATTATGATTATATACTATTTTGATTTAAAATAAGATAAAATATGACCCAAGTATCCAAAATCATGGGTAAAAACCATGTTCAATCCCATGGTATTTCATTTTCCACAACCTAGGTTTCCAAGGCCTATATTTGGAAATTAATAAAAAAATCCTCCACTTTTGCTATAAATACCCACACATTTATCCATTTCCCTTCACTAAAAATTAATCCTCTATGAATATCTAGTAGTTTTACCTCCCAAGGAGTCCCCTCAAGGCGCCCTCAAGCTCCCAAGGTCCCAATCCTCAAGTTTTAGGAGTCACTCTTCAAGATAAGGGAAATATCTTTCTTTTCTCTTCGTTTCAAGAGCCACATTTTGTATATGTATTCTGAATATTATGGTCACTCTATATTATTTATTTTTTATCCATTGTATTACTTCAAAATTATGTTTTATCAATGATATAACAATTTCCCCTCTCTTTTTACCCTTTTTTAAAACCATGTTTTATACCCGTTATGCTGCCGATTTTACTTCTCAAAATTTCCCTCTTCTCCTCAAGAAATTTCCTTTTTTTGTGAATACCAAAACCCATTTATTTTATATTTTTATTAACTAACATGTAAAAATGATTAATTTTATTTTTTTATTGACATACATAAAACCCGCATTCCCTTTTCATGGGTTAGAAATGACGTAATGATTATGTTTTTAAAGAACTTTTGAAATGTCATGATTTGAATATGAAACCCATTTTCTTTTATTATCTACAGGTTATTTCTAAAATGATTTATTATGATCTATGTGAATCACATGAAAATTAATTCATATGAAGTGTTTACCCTGATATCGCTTTAATTCATTAGGTAAAGAATTTAATCTCTAGAGATGATATGTTTTAAGATACCTTGGTGGGTAACCTTGGTATTTTTTATGAAACCTCGATGAAAAACCTAATTATATGATTATGAATGTCTCATTTAAATGTTGTAACAAAATTTCATTATTATTTTTCATGTTCGTATTATTATGACACATCTGGAAATTGAACCATTTGCGACTGGCTCCCTTCGTAATTGCCTCGTCGTTGAAAACGACGTCGTCAATACATTTTTTTGGGATGGTGAATTTCAAATAAAGATATTTTTTATAGGAATTAGTCCCGTAGAAAATATTTTATCCTAGTTTTTTTAAATAATTTCACGTTGGGCCCGTCGTAAATAAATTTTTATGATGGGCCCCTCGCAAAAAAGTATTAGCGATGGACCCATTGCAAAAAACTAAAAAAATAAAAACATAATAATAATAATTAATAATAATAATATTCAATAAAATAGTAATAATAATAATAAAATAATAATAACTAATAAATTTGCAAAAATATAATTAAAATAATAAATTTATGGAAACACAATATTCGCAAGAATATAAAATAATAGTAATAATATAATAATAATAATAAATAATATAATATAATAATATAAATAATAATTAAATAATATAATAAAAATAATAAAAAAATAAAAAAAACAATATTTGCAATAATATTAAAAAACACTATATAGAAATATAAATATATATAATGATAAAAATATTACAAAAAAGTTTTACATTCAAATGTGTATCATAAAAATTTAATAAGTAGCTAAAGGGGAGGGCCATTTAGAGGAGCTAGAGGTGCTGGAGGAGAGAACTTCATCCATAAACCCTGGGTCAGACATCGCATGTACTCCATCATCTGCTCGTGTTGTTGTTTATTTCATCGATGCATCTCTTCATGTTGTTGTTGCTGGTATTGATTGATCTCTTCCTACTCCCTATGCATACTCTTTATAATATCACTCTGAGCTCACAACTGTGTCTCATACTGTGAAAAAGATGATGATGACTCTCCATGAGCTCCACTAGAGCTACATGACTACATTGCAGCAGTACCATAATAACTCACAGGCATCAATCGAGAGTTGATACCAACAACTCAGCCTTTCTCGAAGGCATACTAGCTCACCTGCATCCATGATGCATCATTAAATCTTGCTACAATGGTCTGATCCTTGGTCTCGGCCTGACTCTCAGTCTATGTATGAGACTTTGTGACCTCATATGACTACTTCAATTGTAATTTAAAATAAAAATAGTTAAAATATTATTTATAGTTAATTTTAAACCTCAAAAAGAAATTATACTGACCACAATCTAACATTGGCGATCACCTTTAATCTCTCCAGTGACAAGATCATTGTACATCTTCCTTTAAACATTGAACTTCATAATATCATGTTTTTCTACTTCTTATATGAATATAAAATAAGAAATTTACATTTTAAGTTATATAAATTATTTAAAAAAGTTACTTACTATATGTTCCCTATGAGTACTAAATGTAAGACTATCAGCTCAATGTCTCACCTCATGTATCCCCAAATAACATAGTTCAATTATTTCTTCCAGATTGTTGTAAAAGTCAACTTCAATTTATCTATTATGACATCCTCTCAAGAAAACACCACTATTCATTGTTTTTTTGTATTCCCCATATGCATGTGTAAAAAATCTAAAATCATTCACCACATATGCATTATAAGATTTAAACATTTTGGATGGTGGGTTACTCAATACACACAATTGATTATCAATTTTATCAGCATGTTGAGATACCTGAAAATTTTTATAATAGTTATCAATATAAAAAATAATAAATTTATTTTATATGTTAAACCATAAATAATTTATTTTACCGGTTTTTTAAACCAGTAGGAAAAATTATTTTTCCGATAGTCTTAAAGAGTGGATACTATAATTTGTGGAAGTTATTTCTTGATATGATTATCATATAATATAAAAATAAAATAATATTAATTTTGATTCTCGCTCAAATTTACCCAAGATATGAAGGTAGAACGGTCCTTGTAGTCTAGCTGGGGTTGTCGAATCCACAGAGACCTAAGAAGTAACCTATAGACATGCACATTCTAAGGACTGTTTTTGGATATGAAGTGGCCAACTTGGGTTGATTTTATATGGGTTTAAAGGATAACTAATAGATTTAAGTTAATTCAATTTAAAAGAATGAGTTGATCCTAGTTTATCGCTCAGGGTGGATTGGATGAATTACTTTTTTAATGATTTCAATTTATTATAATTGAGATGGATTCATTTAAGAAGATCAAACGAAATCATCACTTACTGGTTTAGTGCCTACACACTCTAATACTCATCACCTATACACTTGAGGATCAAATTTTTTAGCACTCCAAGGTAGAGGTTCGTATTAGCACTTGAAATGTGTGACCTTAAATTCAATAAGGATGAAGATGTTTTAAAATCATTAAATAAAAATCTCATTTAAAAGAAGTTATTATCCATTAATGGAATGATAAATAACATCCAATACATCCCCTTACTACTCCCTTGGATCAACCCATAAAATAGTTAGCCCTCCATTGATGACATGTCTTCAACGGAAGCAGGAAGTAGACTTACAAGGGTGGAATTGAAGAAGTAAAAACAACAACAACAAAAATATCACTCCTCCATTGTGTGATAAATATCACAAAGTATTGTGTGAATAAATTCACACCTTGAACCAATGGTATCAACGTGATAAGTATAAGAACAGAATAAGAGTAAATGAAGAACTTTTATTTAGAAACTTAGGTGAATTAAACAACTTACATGAGGAAGAAATGCGATTACAAACACAAAGCGGCAGCATAACACTAAAATGAAACCAAGCACCAAAGATCCCTCAATACTCCAACACCACTACCTTAAATAGGAATTTTTGAGCCCTTGGGTCGAGCCTCCAATAGTCCAAGTCTCCTCAATTAATTGTGGTAGGCCATAGGTGGGTGGAAAGTAAGGGAGAGTTGATTTTTCCACCCTTGACCCGAGGTGGCAGCCAGCTTTCCTTCACCGAACAGACACGTTTGTATTACCTTCTATATGGCCGAATAAGGGTGGGACATTGAAGAAGAAAATGGATCTCAGGATGTCTTATAACCTCCTGTAAAAGTTGGGACCATTTGGAGTTGTGTATTCCGAGATATGATCATATTAGTGGGCTATTTTTCTGGCACACAGAATCTAGCCCAAAATTGTATCTCTAACTTGGGGTGCCTTAATGACCACCATAGAGGCCAAATTGGCATTATATAATGAATATTTATTTGTTCCTAAACATTTCTTATATCATCCCACAAAATTTGGGATTCATTGGTCCATTATGTTTGGCCCCACAGTCTCATAAGGGGTCTGGTGTCCAATCTACCTTATCTAGAATTGCTTCCATTCATCTCCAAATATCTCCATTATCGTTTATGAATCATCCATTGATCCCTGAATGAAAACTGTTCACATTTAAGTGTAGATAATGTTACCAAAATATCAAATTAAAATATTGATAATTACATTCCTTAGAATCAGATGACTCATTGGGCCTAAATTGGTGTATATTAGGCATGAAGTGCACAAATGATGAGAATGGATGTTCATAATGAAAATGCACTAACTCAGGCCCATAAGATCAAAAATGAACATTTAATACCATTAAAATTTAATTAAAAAAAATATGTTTTTATTGGTTAATCACACCCCCCCAACTTGATATTTTCTAGTCCCGAGCAAATAATTCAATTATTTTATTTGAATTCCTTTCTTCAAACATATTATAACAAACAGTGCTCACAATGTAAACTGCACACAAATATATTTTTATAACCTATAAAGATAATTTAAAACAAGATGAATTTAAAAAGCAGATCCCAATCACAAGCCCATTCCTTTGATCAAATCCATCATCATACTTCATCCAGCTCAATTAAGTGTAATGATGTGTTGTGAATCACAATAGATATGGGGGTTCGTTTTCATTAAAGGGGGAAATCATGGAAGCGCTAGGTGGAATCACATTTATTCCAAATATGAGTATTCTTCATTCCTCTTTTTTTTGATTTTTTTTGCAATATTGCTATAGTAATTGAGATTGCAGTTAATCAAATTAACCCATGTAGCAAGACTTTGCCGATGACTCCCAGACTCAAAGGCCTTAGGGCACCAAGTGAAGACCACATACTCGGGCATCGTCTCGAGTTAACTTAATCAAAAACAAAGTCATATTACCATAAATAAAGATATATTGAAAAACTCAAGGCTAGACAACTCTGGAGTCACGATCCCCAAGTGCCGAAAGCCTCGCATTTTATCAATCCATTGCTCTACACACACAAAAAATATTTTTTTTTGAATACTCATATTATTCATAAAAATTAAACCAGCCTATGCTATTTATTATGGGACCCCAATAATTCAAATTAGTACCCCACAGTCTAGAGGACATGCATTGTGGCATTTTGATTTAATGGATGAAAATAAAAATGATGAAAATTTTCATTGGACAACCAAACTTCCAAAATCAATGATTTTAGACTTAATCATGAATTAAATTAAGAGTCAAGGAAATAAAAGTTATTTTCTATTTAGTTTTAATGTTAGAAAAGATGTTATTATATGAATGATAAAGGAATTTTACTTTTTTTATCATTGTTTTTTTAAACAAACATTTTATTTCCACACCCCCCAACTTAGAATGAAACTGTCCCTAGTTTTGTAAAAATTAAATTTATAATGGGGTATAGGAATAAAAGGGGATTTCAATAAGGAAATTGAAATATGAGAATCATGGAATGAAGTCACCTGGTGGTTGAAGTTTGAAGTTTTTGCTGCTCGAATTTAGTCCTTTGATATCCATATCGCTTGAAAAGTTCCCTAGTAGAAAAAGGAAAAACAAACAAAAAACAATTATATATATATATATATAAGTACAATATAATTATATATATAAAAATTATATAATAAGTAAGCACATTAAGCCGTAGGTCAGTGGTAAGCGCGCGCCCCTGTCTCCCTTCGGTCCCGGGTTCGAATCCCCGCAGCTTCGCCGGTTGTGACGGGGTTTGACCCATGGCCTATGGCGTGTCCCCTTTTTTAATTATCATATTATTTTTATTATTTTTATTATTTTTATCTTAACCTATAAAATAATAAAAATAAAACAAAATAAACTGATGATACATTTTCTTCTTTTTAAATTTATGGGTAAGGTATTACTCAAGGATCACACCACGTGACACAGATGAATATGGTGCTCCCCTTTCGTACCCATCCATACATATAATAGAAGAATATGTCAAAAGTCTATTTTTTATTTTTAAATATAAAAATGATTAATTAATCTTATTTTAAAAATAAATATGATTCATGAAGATTAAAAACATAAAAACCACGGGTTGCCTCCTGTGTAGCGCTTTTGTTTGATGTCGCTAGCTCGACATGAACCCCCCAACTTATCCAATACTATCTTTAAACATTTTATAGATCACATTTTTCACCAATTCTACTAGGTTGGGTTTGATTCTATGTTTATAATTTGTTTCATTCACAATCCTATGTTCTACAATGAGTGGGAAAAACCAAGGAATGTTTGAAATGGTTGATCCAGTTTCCACTGTAGTTTTTCCAAAGACATCAATGGTAATTCCAACTTTTTTTGTTTCAAGAGAAGAATGAATTCCAACTAAATGTTCATGGTTATATCCTATGAAGGGATAGTTACTCATGGAAGGAAGGACAATAATTTTGAGCTCAGTTTGGATAGTACATTCAAACCCAGGTTGAGATTTTGAATCCAAATCAGTTTCATTTTCCAAATTTCTCAACAAAATTGGTTCCTTTTGAATATAATATTCAACCAAAAAATTGGAAAGACCAGTGTTAAGAATTTTTATGGACTCAAAGTTTGTGATCTCTCCCAATGGTTCAGTAATTTTTTGTTCTGAAGAATCAATGGAGTGATATTCAGGACACTCAATCCATGATGTCAAATTCTCCTCTTGTGAATACAAAAAATCAGTTTCATCTTGATTTAAACACCTATCAACAATTCCTTGACCCTAATCATCTTCCCCAAATCCAAAGGTTTTCTCTTTAGTAAATTCGTGAGAGGTTTGTGGGAAACTAGACACTTCACATAAGGTTATGGAAGGGACAGTTTGTGTAGGGATGGGTTCCTCACAATTTTTAATGCTTTGTAGTTCTAACCTCAATGATGAAACCTCAAAATTCATTATCTCCATTTGTTGACACAATTTTTCAAGTAATGGATGTGGATTAGGATGGATAAGGGGTTGATCCAAATGGTCTATTCCAGGTGGATAATTAAGTTGTTGGAATTGCACAGGAGGGTGTTCAAATTGGCTTTGTGGGGATTGTAACTCATTATATGTTGGAATGTTTTGTGGATCATAGGCGTAAAAACAATGTGGTTCATTAGGTTGTTGATGATCCCACATGTAGAAATTAGGATGGTCATTGTACATCACACATGGGGTTGGGTGATCAAAGTAGGGATAGGTTTCCCATGTTTGGGCTTGTTTGAAATTGATTTCCATAGGAGTGAGGGGGTGAGAATAAAGAAGAGGGATGAAACAAAAGGATTATAGTGTCTAATATAACATACTTAGGCCCCCGGAAATGGCATCAAAATTTGATTCTCGCTCAAATTTACCCAAGAAATGAAGGTAGAACGGTCCTTGTAGTCTAGCTTGGGTTGTCGAATCCACAGAGACCTAAGAAGTAACCTATAGACACGCACATTCTAAGGAATATTTTTGGCTATGAAGTGGCCAACATGGGTTGATTTTAGATGGGTTTAAAGTATAAATAATTGATTTAAGTGAATTCAATTTAAAATAATGAGTTGATCCTAGGTTATCGCTCAGGGTGGATTGGATGAATTACTTTTTTAATGATTTCAATTTCTTATAATTGAGATGGATTCATTTAAGAAGATCAAAATAAATCATTACTTACTGGTTATATTTCTACACACTCTAATACTAATCACCTATACACTTGAAGGATCAAATTTTTGAGCACTCCAAGGTAGAGGTTTGTATTAGCACTTGAAATGTGTGACCTTAAATTCAATAAGGATGAAGATGTTTTAAAATCATCAAATAAAAATCTCATTTAAAAGAAGTGATTAGCCATTAATGGAGTGATAAATAACATCCAATCCATCCCCTTTCAACTCCCTTGGATCAACCCATAAAAGAGTTATCCCTCCATTGATGACATTTCTTCAACAGAAGCGGGAAGTAGACTTACAAGGGTGGAATTGAAGAAGTAAAAACAACAACAACAAAAAGATCACTCCTCCGTTGTGTGATAAATATCACAAAGTATGGTGTGAATAAATTCACACCTTGAACCAATGGTATCAATTTGATAATTAGAATAACATAATAAGAGTAAATGAAGAACTTTTATTAAGAAACTTAGGTGAATTAAACAACTTACATGAGGAAGAAATGCGATTACAAACACAAAGCGGAAGCATAACACTACAATGAAACCAAGCACCAAATATCCCTCAATCCTCCAACACCACTGCCTTAAATAGGCATTTTTAGCCCTTGGTTCGATCCACCAACAGTCCAAGTCTCCTCAATTAATTGTGGTAGGCCATAGGTGGGTGGAAAGTAAGGGAGAGTTGATTTTTCCACCCTTGACCCGAGGTGGAAGCCAACTTTCCTTCACCTAACATACTCGTTTGTATGACCTTCTAGATGGCCGAATCATGGTGGTCCATAGAAGAAGAAAATGGAGCTAAGGCTGTCTTATAACTTCCGGTGAAATGTGGGCCATTTGGAGTTTTGGATTCCGAGATATGATCAAATTAGTGGGATTTTTTTCTGGGCCGCAGAATCTGGCCCAGAATTGTATCTCTAACTTGGGGCGCCTTAATGACCACCATAGAGGCCGAATTTGCATTATCTACTAAAGAGTGATTTGTTCCTCAAGAGTTCTTCTATCATCCCACAAAATTTTGGATTCATTGGGCCTGTATGATGGGTCCCACAGTCTCATAAGTGGGATGGTTTCCAATCTACCTTCTCTAGAATTGCTTTCATTCATCTCCAAATATCTCCATCATCGTTTATGAATCATCCATTGATCCCTGAATGAAAAATGTTCACATTTAATTGTAGATAAAGTTCCCAAAATATCAAATTAAAATATTGATAATTACATTCTTTAGAATCAGATGACTCATTGGGCCTAAATTGGTGTATATTAGGCATGAAGTGCACAAATGATGAGAATGGATGTTCATAATGAAAATGCACTAACTCAGGCCCATAAGATCAAAAATGAACATTTAATACCATTAAAATGTAATTAAAAAAATATTTTTTTATTGGATAGTCAAATTTATTATAACAAAGATTATAGAATAAGTGATAGGAGAACTCATAGTACAAATGGTGTCATTTCTATACAGTTGAGCAGAACATATGTATGATATCTATGATGTTCGTCATCTGAAAGTCATCATTCATGAACTCCACCAAATCCAAATTCGACATGATTAAAAAATAATAAATTATTGTTCATTTAATCATCAAAATTTCCCTTATTATGGCCCATGTGGTTATGTTTTGAGGGATATTCAAATTGAAAATAATGAGAACAGAAAAAATAAATTTCCTCCTGCAAATAATCCTCTGCAATTGATCCTTCAACTGATGCTTTTTTGTGTACTTTTTTCTTCAATTTCTACAAGAATATATAGAATGGGTACAACCATCTGAACTATACCATACCTCCGAATTTTTCTTCATATGGTAAATGTAATATAAAATGTTCTATTGAATGAAAGAAAGCCAGTGGGAAGATTTTTTCTAGTTTACATAAAATTAAAACAACATCTTCTTGCAATCTACTTAGTACATCATAGTCTGTTTTCACCATGAAATATCTCAAAAAAATATGATATTTCTATTAGCACATCCCAAATCATGTAATTCAACAAAACACTTAATCCAATCGGTATAATTATTTCCATTATAACATGACATTCATGACTTTTTAATCTGGTAATATGACCATTTCTGAAACATCTAGTCAAATTGGAAAAATGTCCGTCTGGAAGTATCAAATCTATAATCCACTAACAAAATAATAATTTATTTTCTTTGGAAATTTTATAATATTGTTTTGGATTCATTAACTTCTATGATTTTATATTTTCAAACAGTTCAAGTGTCACACCTGGACTTCGTGCTGCGTCATGTTTCTAATTTTTATATTTTTATCTTATAATTTTAACTACTTCTAATTATTATATATATATATATATATGAAATGTGGGCTAAGCCCGACTGGGGTTTTGTGCTCTTGTACTGATAAATGATCATTTTGTCCTTGACAGCATTCAGGGAGCCGCTGTCGAAGCTATGCAACCTCACCTAGGTCACCGCGCAGCCTCACCCGATTCCCCGCACGCATGTCCGATGTTCAAAAAATTAAATGAAATGAATTAATAATTAATAAAATTAAATGAGTGGTAAAATAAAAAAAATAACAATAATAATATTTTACTGATAATGATAATATTATTATTTGAGGACATTATTAATTATTATTGAGTATTATTATTATTTATATTGGTGAAGACAATTAAGTTATTTTATTTATTATTATTACTATTATTTTAGTTATTATTATTATTATTATTATTATTATCATTATCTATTTATTTATTTATTTATTGTTATTTTTATTTCAGTTGTTTTTCTTTTCTCCTTAGGGTTTGCGGACCTTCCCCCCTTACCCCTTATTCCCGTCGTGACCTAGCCCCCACTCCCCCTCGTTCATGAGAACGTATATTGTTGTGATTCCTACACCATTGTTCACCGAGACATGATGTTCTAGGGTCCCATTCTTTTTCTAGTACCTATAGGGCCTCTCTCACTTTTGGTGCTTTTGGACTACTTTACACTCACCGTCGGTATACGGTGTAACATTTGAGATTTCTTAAAGTTAAGGGTGTTTTTTTAATTTAATTTAATTTATGTTGTTTTTTCTAGAAAATTTTTTTCTTTATAGAAATTGTTTCTTTGAAGTCGTTCAAACTTTGGTGTCCTTTCATTTATTAAGCCTGCAAATTTATTTGTCATTTAATGTTTATACGTGGAACCTTTTTATTGGGTGGTATCCTACTGGGCATTTGGCTCACACCCTACATACACCTTTGGGTGTATGTAGATCTTATTTTTTGGGTAATCCAGGTTGAGGCATCGTATTCAGTGATGGTGGTTTGGGTTGTGGATGGTCTTATCATGCAGGTTTGTGTTTGTATATTGTGTTTGTTGAACCTCTCTTATCGATTAGAGGTTTGAGTTAGAGTTTTAGTTTATTTTGTTGTCATTACTTTTTGGATGTTGGATCAAGTTGTAAACATTTAAATTTGATTTTATTTTAAGTTCTTGTTTGGTTGTGTGTTTTCAATTTTAGTTTATTCATCTTCTCTATTGTTTTGTGTTTACTATTTTGCGTAAATCATTCCCATGTGTTAGTTTTGATACCCGGGAACTTGTGTCAGCCCGTGGGGATCAGGAATTTCCTTCAGGCCATGTCGCGGACCGGGTCGGGTGTCAGGTCAGATGGCGACCCAGCCTAGTTCGTGAAAAAATGGTATCAAAGGGAGGTTTTATCTCTTGGGTCATGTTTTTTTAAGAAGAGTCATGGTAAAATGGACTTAAGGTTTTTCGGGACTCGATGTCCTAGCTACGAGTAAGGTGCCTGGCCAGCACACCTCATGACGGGACTCGAGTTACTAGGGTACGTTGATGTCTGTTTGAGTATTTAGTCCTTGTGGTTAATCTTGATTAGGGGAAATGAAAAGAGAGTAGATTTAGTGGTCTCAGTGAGCTCGTAGGGATTGGCATGCTTTGTGGAGCTGGGGACACTGTCCTAGAATACTCTCCATGGCGGGGGCATGATTGGCATATGGTCGCCAACCATATGTCCCAGTCACCCACTTACCCTAGTTCCCTATTGCATCGCTCTTCATCTCTTTGTTTTGAATTCGTGGAAATCAGGTTTTTAAGTAAAAAAATGATTTGGTCTTGGAAAATGTTTTGAAATGAAGCGCTTTAAAAAGGAAATGTTGTATGAGGTTTGAAAAGTGTGGGTTGAATGTTTTGGTTTTGGAATAAAAGGTCTGGTTTTGATCCTTGGTGCTCTCATGGGCTACCACGCGCATGAGTGTATATGAAAAGGAAAATGGTTAATGTCATGAGCAGATTAGTTCCTGGATGTACATGAGGTGAGTGTCAGTGTGGCATGGTAACATGCATTTGTGAGGCCCATGGAACACCATTGGTGTTTGCGCAACCCACCAGCTTCATTCTTTTTCAAAAAGTTTGGTTAAGGAAAAAAATAGTGTTTTAATAACTTGTGATTGTGTGATGTGCCCTTGTGTTTTGGGAAGTGTTGGATGTGAGAAGTTTCGAGTCGATAGTCCTTTTTGACTGATTTTTGTCTTGAGTTTTAACATTTATTTGTAAGTTGTTGTTCAAGCGTGTAGTTAGTGATTCTTTTGAAAAGTGATTCGGGATGACCTTGTAGTGGTTCCCCATGCATGTCTAGTTTTCTCTTATGGTATGTATTGGTCCTTAGACTAGTTTGATTGGGCCCATGGTTTTGTTTCTTGACTCGTGCATTCCCCGCACAAAGAGTTAACATGCGATTGAAGTTTGGTCATGGGTAATTCGTCGTTGTCTAACCCTCCAGTTGATTAAAGTAAGGAATCTCCCTTTTTAATGATAGTGCTAAGTTTGTCCCTTATCCTTTTCGGTTAAGAGGATCCTCTTGCAGCGGGACAATGGACATGAGGGGAGTTGAAGGGAGTTTTGGGCTCTTTGATTTGTCTTACTCGTCGGGTATGAATTTTGACACTGTTGTATTTGAAGGTCCCCCTGGAAATGGTGAAAGGAATTCCAGTAGGGAAGGGTGAAGGCAGTTTAGAATTATCGGTGCTGACTGATGACTTTAAAGTCTTATAGTGATTTCATCGGTCATGAGGGTCATGTTTGGTGACGTCTTGCAGTGTGAGTTCTTTTTGAAGAGAACATGTTGATTTCGTAGAGTCATTCTGGAATCCCTATTTTCATAGGAGTGTGTCCTCTCGGGGAGTTCCAATTTTTCTTATCAAAGGAAAATGTTTTTCATGTGTCTTTCCTTCTTATGTTTCATGGTTAAGGTGAAGAGGTGATGCATTTGCATCATCTAAACCTCTATTTTGGTGGATGTGTTGTGAGGGAGTAGCTTTATATCGTGGTGTGTTGTGTTTGTTGGTGTTGTCTCGATTGCGGTGTGGTTGTGTGTGACACCAAAGGGAGTAGCTTTGTTCGGGAGTCTTCAATGTTTGACTGCAAGGTAGGAGATGTTTCAAACATCAGGTCTCCAGCCATAGGCCTCAGAGTTAAGTCGGCGCATGGTCAGGAATCCCAAGAGTGTATGAGACCTTGACCTTATTTCTATCATCGTTGTTCGAAGTGAAGGAAGTTTAAATATTTCCTATAGTTGTTCCATACCGAATGACCTATCTGGGTGCGTGAGGTTTTACGTGGCTATGAGGAGGCATGATCAACTCATACCTTAAAGTCCTGGTGGATGTGCCCCACCAGATGTAATCATTTTTACTAGTTCTTATGAGGTATGTTTGAGGAAATCAATTTCAATTTTGATTAGTGCTCATCTAGGAATGTGGAGATGTTGGTTTTTCTTGAGTCATATTTTTAACGCCCCGGTAGCTGGGCCCCTCCCTCGCCACCCCCTGTGGTGGGGTGTTTGGTCACTGACATGAAATTTTGAAGTTTTGAATATTTTGTTAGTTCCAATGTTGGGGAGTTCGTCCGGGTCTCCCCGTGTTGGTTTTCCAATCTCGTATTGGTCATTGGTAAGTTTCTAACAGTGGGGAGCCTCTTCAGGTTTCCCCATGGTGAACTTTTGAATTTTTTTCCTAAAGATGGCTAGGTGGTGAGTGATATGAGTGTTCCTTGAATGTGTTTGGTCTTGTTTATTCCTTCCAGTCAAATGGTGTGGTATTCTTTTATTAGTTCTTGAGGTATTTCAGCTTGTGAATTTGGTTTCTGTGGGTGCGGGGGATCCTTTTTGTAAACAATCAACTGGAGGTGTTCCATCTCTTTGGGGCGAGCGACACATATCAGAAAGTCATTTTACGAGTTTCTTGAGGTTGCCATTTAATTCACTTTCTCTAAGCATGGTGTGTTTTCCTCTTTTTGCTTGATGTTTGTGGGGATCTTATTTGAACCTTAAGGGGTGTTGTTTTCTACTTTGGGGTTCAGTCCTAGTTGTGGCTTTTCGGGGATGAAAAGATTTATGGTGGAGAGAATTGTCACACTCGGACTTCACGTTGTGTCATGTTTCTATTTTTTATTTTTTTTATATTATAATTTTATTTGCTTATAATTATTATATATATATATATAATGTGGGCAAAGCCCGACTAGGGTTTTGTGCTCCTGCACTGATAAATGAGAGTTTTTTCCTTGACAGCGTTCAGTGCACCATTTTCGAAGCCGCGCGACCTCACCTAGGTCACCGCGCGGCCTTTCCTGGTTCCCCGCACGCCTTCCCGATGTTTGGAAAATTAAATGAAATGAATTAATAATGAATAAATTAAATGAGTGATAAAATAAAATAAGAAGATTTTACTAATAATGATAATATTATTATTTTAGGACATTATTAATTATTATTGAGTATTATTATTATTTATATTGGTGATGAAAATTAAGTTATTTTATCTATTATTATTACTCTTTTTTTAGTTATTATTATTGTTTTTATTATTGTTATCATCATTATCTATTTATTTATTTATTTATTTATTCTTCTTTTTATTTCGGTTGTATTTATTTTCTCATTAGGGTTTGTGGACCTTCCCCCTTTAGCCCCTATTCCCATCGCGACCTAGCCCCAACTCCCCCTGGTTTTGTTGCACGTGGCTTTGCCCCTTCCCTTAAGCTCATCGCGTCGCCTGCTACTGCCTCCTAGCCCCATCATGTCATGCCCCATCTCTTCCTCGGACACACCCCCTAGTCTGCCGCACCCTACTCTCCCCAGCCATCCGCTTGCCGCTCTGTCTAACGAACTGTGCGTGCCACCCCCATGTCCGGCCAGCCGGGCCTCCTTCCCGGTGACTCTCCAAACTGGAATCGCCTTCACCAGCTCGCCTCCAGCCGACACGCAACTCCACCGGTGCCTCCTCCATGTTCATCCCGTCGCAACCCACATCCCTCCCCCTTGCTGGACAACCCATTTCTGGCAATTGGACCTCCCGACCGAGCTCATGTAGCACCATCGCATCCTCTCCCTTTGGGTAGGTTTCTCCCTCTTTGGTTTGGGGTTTTGCCTCTTCTTTGTTTTTTGGAATTTTAGGTTCCAGCGAGTATGTGGTCTAATTTAGGGATAAATTTTGATTTTTTTGGTTCAAATAATTTTTTTGGGTCCAATTTGGATTCCGCGTGGTGTGTACTAGGTGCGATTGGAGATTCGAACAAGTTTTGGGAGTTCCTCCTTCTGAGGTAGGTAGTCCTGCGTTTAAAAATTATTTAATGAATTATTTGCCTGTTTAATTAATTTATAATGTTCTTTGATAAATTCTTTTGGGTGAGGATTTGGTTTTCTTGATTTTTCACGTATGTTAGTTTCCTTTGGTAGCGTGTTCATGTGGTGTGGGTGCATTCTTTGGTTGAAAACTTTTATTTATTCAATCCTATATGTTTAATAATATTTGTAGTTAGTTTTTATATTTGTGTGAGTGGTGTTAATCATGTTTTCGACATGGTGCTGCATGTGACTGATCATAAGTGAGGGTGTTGTGTGGGTTGAATAGGTTTTTGCTGTGAAGATCTATGTTGAGTTGTCTACTAGTGTTTTATAAAGTCTGCGTTTGTTTTGTGAAAATTTGAAAAGTGTGTGGTTTATCTTCTAGTGTAGCGTTCATATGAGTTTTGTCCAAAAAGAGGATTTAAGTGGAATTTTGGTGTTTAAAGTCATGTCATATTTTGAAATTTCTTAATATAATTTCTAGTGTCTTGTTTAATCAGAAAAGTGGTATTTTAACCATGCAGTTGGGTTATTAATTGATGTGAGTGGTGCAGATTGTGTTATTGATGTGGTATTGGGTGTGTTTGGTCATGAAGGAGGGGAGAATTGGTTTTGATTGTTAAGTTGTGTTATGTTTCTTTTTAAAGAATTTGTTTACAAAGAAATTAATATGTTTTAATAAATAATTATTAATGATGCAGGAATTGTTTAATTGAGTTGGGTAAAGTCTTTTGTTGTGTGTACTTTTTCAATTGGATTTCTATGTTTGTGAAAGTGTGGCGTTGGGTTTTGGTAACTCCCTGTTTGTTTTATTTGTCTGAGTTTGACATGAAATGTGAAATTGGAACATTTTGAGCACAAAAGGGGAAGCCTGGGTACTAGGTGGGTGGACTAGATCTAGTGTGCTAATGATACGGAGGTGGCTCTGGCCCGGTTTCACTTAGCTAGATTGATTATTACAGCACCAACTAAACTTTGGTTGATGATTAGAGACCACTAGTTTATGTATGTGTTTCCCTACTAGTGGCTCGTGTATGAGAATGTATATTTTTGTGATTCCTATAACATTGTTCACCGATACATGATGTTCTAGGGTACTATTCTTTTGTTAGTACCTATAGGGCCTCTCCCAATTTTGGTGCTTCTGGACTACTTTACACTCACAGTCGGCATATGGTGTAACATTTGATTTTTCTTAAAGGTATGGTTGTTTTTTTAATTTAATTTAAGTTGTTTTTTTCTGGAAAATTGTTTTCTTTATAGAAACTATTTATTTGAAGTCGTTCAAACTTTGGTGTCCTTTTATTTATTAAGCCTAAAAAGTATTTGTCATTTAATGTTTATACATGGAACCTTTTTATTGGGTGGTATCCTATTTGAAATTTAGTTCACACCCTACATACACCTTTGGGTGTATGTAGATCTTGTTCATTGTGTAATCTAGGTTGAGGCATCATGCTCAGTGATGGTGGTTCGGGTTGTGGATGGCCTTATCATGCAGGTTGGGGTTTGTAGCTTGTGGTTGTCACACATATCTTGTTTATTGGAGGTTTGAGTTAGAGTTTTAGTTTCTTTTTAGTTGTTACTTTTTGGATGTTGGATCAAGTTGTAAACCTTTAAATTTTAATTTAGTTTAAGGTCCTATTTGGTTTCCTGTTTTCAGTTTAGTTTATTCATCTTGTCAATTGTTTTGTGTTTACTCTTTTAGCTAAATCATTCCCATGTGTTAGTTTTGATACCTGGGCACTTGTGCTAGCCCGTGGGTATCGGTAATGCCCTTCGGACCATGTCACGGACTGGGTCGGGCACCGGGTTGGTTGGCGACCCAGCCTGGTTCATGACATCAAGTCCAGGTTGCTTGCACATTTGGGCAAGATCTAATCGTGCCTTTACGTTATCTTTGGTCTTACCTGGTGTATCCAAAACTGTATAAAATATATTATCAAAGTAGTTCTTTTCAATATACATGACATCCAACTTTTGATGGACCAAAAAATTAGACCAATATGACATATCCCAAAAAATGCTCTATTTTATCCAAATATGTTCTTTCCTAAAGTGATCAATTTTTTGTTGGTTTATAGTTTGTTTAAATGTAATGGGATGTAATGAAGAGACAAATGGTTTTAATTCCATGCCAGATATCATTATTATAGGTCCATCTCTTTTAATTCTTGAATTTATAAAATGAAATATTTTCTTCTTAAAAGGATGATCAGTTAGAAGAAATATGTGATGACAGTTGAAAAAACAATGTTTTCTTCCATTAATGAGAATAAACGTTTTGTTTTCTCTCATATAGTATGTAAATTATTTTTGACCTTGTGTACTCCATCCAAATAATATTCCATATGCTGGAAAGTCACTAATTGTCCACATCATTGCAACTTTTAGTTGGACATTTTTTTCTGCAGCAACATCATATGTACTCACACCATTACTCCACAATATATTTAACTCATCAATCAATGGATTATAATAAACATCAATATTCATTTTTAGATTTACTGGAATTAATAAGGTAAAAAATATATATGTCTCCTTCATTAACATCCAAGGAGATAAATTATATGGAATTATAAAGACAAGACAACAAGAATATTGAATACCATAAGAACCAAATGGATATAAACTGTTAGTAGAAAGAACCAATTGAACATTTTGGGATTCTAAAACAAAAAAATGGATATACTTGATCAAAATGTTCCCATTAATCACCATCAGAGGGATAAATTAAGCTTTTATCAGTTGAAATATTGGTTTTTTGCGATGACATCAATGACGTTGTGTTCATAGACATAAATAAACATTGAAATCTTAGTGTAAATGGGAAATACCTCAACTATTTTACAAGAATCAATCTAGACTTCCCTAGTTGAGCCTCTTTATATCTTGATTCTCCACATATAGGGAAACTATCCAGCAACTCATTTTCACCAAAATATAAGATTCAGTCATTTTAACATGCATGAACCTTATGATAATAAAGACCCAAATTATGAACCAGCCTCTTTCTCTCATAGAAATTTGTAGGGAACACATTTCATTCAAGTAACAATGTTTTAACTGAAGAGAATATCTAATCAAAATAGCTATTTTACATTCCATTATCTGATTTAATATCCATAAATTTTGCAAATGAAATTTTCTTATCTTCCAACCAGGATATAAGTCATCCTCAACGAACCACAACGACTCATAAAATTGAGATAGTTCCAACTCAAATGTTAAATCAATATCATCTTGAGTTTTAATTTGTTGAAAATATGGACCTTCCACATCAAGTACAAAATTTTGAAACCACGATGGATTAGGAACCAAATTATTAGTATCTTATCTAGAACTGCATTCACCATTTTCATACCAAAAATAATACTCTCTTCAAAAACAAAAAGGCAATAGATGACCCCCAACATTTTCAAATGTGACAAACGTGATCAGATCGCATTTCTTACATGGACAGTTAATTATCCCTTCTGAAACAAATTCTGGTTTTGATGATGCAAATGATAAGAAAGTTTTAACAACCTCAATATATAGATAATTTATACCAGTACCGTTTGGATTCCTACGATGATTTATACAAGCATGATTATCTAATAATGATTTTTGTCAACTTCCTTATTCCATATTTCTCTAAAAAATAAAAAAAAATTATGATTAATTTGATATAATAAAAACACGATCCAGAAAAAGAATTTTTTTTAGTTATTCCTAAGTATTCCTAATTATTAGTAATTATTACTAATTATTCCTAATTATTGCTAATTATTATTAATTATTCCTAACTATTCTAAATTATTGCTAATTATTCCTAATTATTGCTAATTATTCCTAATTATTTCTAATTATTCATAATTATTCCAAATTATTGCTAATTATTTCTAATTATAGCAAATTATAGATAATTATTACTAATTATTCCTAATTATTCCTAATTATTGCTAACTATAACTAATTAGAGCTAATTATAACTAATTATTCCTAATTATTCCTAATTATTCCTACTTATTCCTAAATATTCCTAATTATTTGTAATTATTTGTAATTATTCCTAATTATTACTAATTATTACTAGTTATTTCTAATTATTCCTAATTATTCCTAATTATTCCAAATTATTTATAATTATTGCTAGTTATTGCTAGTTATTACTAATTATTTCTAGTTATTGCTAGTTATTGCTGATTATTGCTAGTTACCCCTAATTATTCCTAGTTATTATTAGTTATTGCTAGTTATTGCTATTTATTGCTAGTTATTTCTAGTTATTGTTAGTTATTCCTAATTATTGCTAATTACTCCTAATTATTTCTAATTATTCCTAATTATTGCTAATTATTAGTAATTATTCATAATTATTAGTAATTATTCATAATTATTAGTAATTATTACTAATTATTTCTAATTATTAGTAATTATTGTTAATTATTCCTAATTATTTCTTATTATTCCTTATTATTCTTTATTATTAGTAAGTATTGCTAATTATTGCTAAATATTCCTAATTATTGCTAATTATTGCTAATTAACACAAATTATTTCTAATTATTTCTAATTATTTCTAATTATTCCAAATTATTCGTAATTATTCCTAATTATTCCTAATTATTAGTAATTATTCCTAATTATTGTTAATTATTCCTTATTGTTGTTAATTATTCCTAATAATATCTAATTATTAGTAATTATTAATAATTATTGTTAATTATTGCAATTTTTTCCTAATAATTCCCAATTATTGCTAATTATTCCTAATTATTGATAATTTTTGCTAATTATTGATAATTATTGGTAATTATTGATAATTATTTCTAATTATTTCTAATTATTACTAATTAACAGTAATTATTACTAATTCTTGCTAATTATTTCTAATTATTACTAATTATTACTAATTAATGCTAATTATTACTTATTATTGATAATTATTGATAATTATTGCCAATTATTGCTGATTTTTACTGACTTCTATTAATTGTTACTAATTCTTTGTAATTGTAACTAATTTTTTGCAATTATTACTATTTTTGTAATTATTACTAATTTTTTTGTAATTATTACTATTATTTTGTAATTATTACTAATTTTTTGTAATTATTACTATTTTTTGTAATTATTACTATTTTTTGTAATTATTACCATTTTTTATAATTATTTCTACTTTTATCTAATTATTACTAATTATTACTGATTAACATTATTTTCTTTTAATTTTTATTAGTTTGTAACAATCTATTACTAATTTATATAATTTTTTACTAATTATTACTAATTGCCACTAATTATTACTAATTTCAACTAATTATTACTAACTTCCACTAATTTTTACTAATTACAATGAATTTTTATAAATTACCACTAATTATGACCTATTTGTGTTACTAATTATTATTGATTATTACTTATAATTATTATTTATTACTAGTTAGTACTAATTATAACTAATTGTCACTAATTAAAATTAATTTTAATAAATGTATAACAATTTATTACTAATTATTAGTAATTATAGATAATTAAAATAAATTATTGCAAATTAAAACTATTTAATTTTAATTAAAATCATTAATGATAATTACAACTAAGTAGTTCTAAAAATTTAATGAAAAAAAACTAATTAATTTTAGTTATATCTAATTACTACTAATAAATAATAATTATTACTAATATTAAATAAAATAAAATAAATTCAATACAATAATAAAAAATAAATTCCTTGAAGCTGAATCTTTTGGTAGATGTAAAACTTGAAAGTTGATCTCTTATAATGTTTCAAACTCTAAAAAATTAAAACAAAGAAATAGCAAAGCAAAGAGGGTGAGAGAAGTTTAGAAAAGTTTTGATTGAAAAAATGGGGGGTATATATAGCTTAGATCATTTGCGATGGGAGTCCCATTGAAAATAGTTAGACGTTTATTAATTGAGGTGGCGGTAAAAAATTATTCTTACGACGGGTCCCGTCGCAAATACTATCATGCAGACACATTATTTGCAACAACCCATCGAAGATAGTTAGACGGTTATTAATTGAGGCAACGGTAAAAGATAGTATTTGTGATGGGTACCGTCACAAATACTATCATGGTGACACATTATTTGTGATGGGTTGTCACAACTAAAATTCTACCGACATATTATTTGTGACGGGGATCCTACATCATCGCAAATAACAGAAATCCCAGAAGATTATTTTTGACGGGGGTTTAGACCACTTCACAAATACTCTACCCATGCTAACGCGCGCATGGTGCGCCAAAGGTATTTGCGATGGATCGTCGCAAATACATCTTTTTTATGGACTATTTACAACGGGTCAAAATTCTCATCACAAATACTCTTTTTCGATGGACTATTTGTGATGGGCCCTATGCCCGCCGCAATTGATCCATCACAAATAACTGAAATTCCAATACTGTGATATGCCTCTTGCTCATGCCTTGTCGTTATTACTCATGTTCTTATTGATATTCTTCAAGTAAATTGTTTCCCTTACTTTCCCTTACTGGGCCTTATGCTTACCCTTTCCTTGGATGTATGTCCTCAGGTTATGAGATGCAATAAATATACTTAGGATGAACCTTTGAAAAAGTCATTCAAGTGGATTAGAAGAATGTTTTAAGTTTTCATGTATTATATACCTTATTTCCAATAAAGTAAACTTTAAAATATCCTCTATTTTGTACCATGTAATGAAAAGTTAATGAAATAAAAAGGCAGGATGACATAGTTGGTATCAGATGATGGTTTAGTTATTTGTTGAAATTAGGATTTGAAAAGTTAAGGAAGAACCTTATAGAAAAGTTTAAATATAGAAAAACATTCCGGTATTTTGGTGAAGTATTAAGTGGTTTTGAGTAACGAAATCCATGTTTAGATACGAACAAGTGGATGTGGCTCTGGAACAAATGTATCTGGGGGTAAACCCAGAAAACACCACTTTGAGGTAGACTCGAATGGGAACTGGTGCACGACAATGTGTCTTACTACACTCGTGGTTTGACACTCATGGAGGATATGATTGGTTAATCATATGATTTTTATGAACCATTGTGAAGGATTTGTAGAAAATTTATTATTTGTTAAATAATAACATATTTAAGCATGATATTTTAATACATAAAGTTCCTTTAGAGTTATAAGAATCTTAAAAGAAACATGTTTCTCACTAAGCTTTTCTTCTTTTAGAAAGTGGTGGGAAATAGGAGGAACCATGTAAATGGTGAGTGCAACGGACCATGTGCTGACAGCCCTCCGATGGATGCTAAAATGGAAAACTCTCTGATAATGATGAACCAACTAACTCAAGTTATGAACAATAACTTGAATCAAGATGAGAGACCAAATTCACCTCAAAGGGAACAAATTTCCATCGAGTCCTTTTTGAATCAACGACCACCTTCTTTTAGTGGATCTACCAACCCATTGATTGATGAAAAATGCATAAGCTCTATAGAAAAGATATTTCATGTACTCTGTTGTTCGGAATAAGAGAAAGTCACCCTAGTTGTGTACCGCTTAAAGGGAGATATTGATCAGTGGTGGACACTGATTAAAAATATGAATCCAAGAAGGGAGATTTATGTTATGGAGTGGGAAGAGTTCAGGTGAACCATTTTCAAAAAAAAAACTACCCTCGTTCGATGAGAATGAAAATGGAGAAGGAATTCCTAGAGCTGAAGGACAAGAAAAATAAATATATGGGAAGCTATGAGATTAACTTTACAAGTCTTTCTCGTTACATCTCTAGCTTTGTCATGGATCCTAATGGAAAGGTTCACAGATTCTTTAGTGGACTAGAACCCCATCTACAGAAGAATCTAGCTAATCGAGACTATGATAGCTATGAAGAGATAGTGAAAAGTGCCATGAAGGTTGAATTTGAGTTTGGAGAGACGTAGTGGTCCCATAGATCGAATGAAAATAATAGATCATTGGAGACAAGCTTATGGAGGAACTTTGATAATGGAATGGGAGGAAAGAATATTCAAATTTGTTTTTGATTCTTTCATCGGGGTGCGCGCGTCCGTCTCGTTTGGGGACGAGAGAAGCGGCTTTTTGGTTGCCCCGCATTCCCGCTTTCCAAAGGCGGGCAGCATCTACTCCCTATTCAGGGACGTCTGCTCCTTGATCGAAACAGGATGATGGGATGTCGGTTATTCCTTCTATGGATTCCTCCTCGGAGCTTGTCACCTAGTCTGGGTCTCCCTCAGAGAATTAATACGTTGTTCATGAAACTCTTCATGGAGCCATATCTTCATGGACACCAGTTAATTACGCTGGTTCTGTCAAGAAATTCCAAGGAGTCCGGTTAGGGCATCAACCTTCGGTTAGGATATTAGTCGTGTTGGGAATCACTGGCATGTCTTGATGCTGGGGGATTGGCATGTATGCCTTTTGTACCTTATTATAGGGATTCTCGAGGGCGCGGAAGCCCGAGGCATCCCACATCAGACACGGGTAATTGTATATCATGGTCATGTATCGGAGGTTTTCATCAGCTTCCCATGTTTAACACAGGGTATGCCGCAAGTTTAACGTCTAGCGGAGACGGATCGAACTGATCGGAACACTAGTTAGAGTGGATCAGATAGGCGCAACCCCTGGATGGGACACCGAAGTTGGGGCCGACGTGTGGGTGGCTTCCCAAATTCTATTAAATGGAATGGGGTACGAGGTGGCATGATCTCACCGGGATGTGGCAGCCCGGGTGAGAATTAGGATGGACGATGGCTTTGGGCTTGAGCCTCGAAGAGACTTCCTACGTATCCCTGTGGTGAGGAATCAAAGTCAGTGTTGTTTGGTGGGATGATGGGACACCTGAGGAGGCGACCCATGAGAATGGATGCATGGATGGGACCTCGAGGAAGTGGAACCCCCAGGATAGGGAATGAACTTTCTGAGACACATGGGCTCAAGGAAGAGATCAGGATGAGACATGAGTGTTGGGATTGAACCTCATGAAGGCTTCCTACGTATCCTTGTGGCGGGGAATCAAAGAACACATAGTTAAAATGGAGAATACAGTTTAGCGTCATGCTGGATGGGGGAAAACCAACGTGAATGGGGATCGAAATTACTGGTTGGTGGGCTTGAACCTCATGGAGGCTTCCTACGTACCATGCCTTAACAGGGATCAAAGTCCTCATGGTTCGGGTTGGGTATGGGGCTTACAGTCTGAGGCGGCCCAATGTAGTTGGGGCTTGAACCTCGTGGAGGCTTCCTACGTACCATGCCTTAACATGGATCAAAGTCCTCGTAGTTCAGGTTGGGTTGGGGCTTACATTCTGAGGCAGCCCAAGGTGTCAGTGAATCGACGTGAAGGTGGACTTGGGGTCCGATGGGTGTTGGGCTTGAACCTCGGGGAGGCTTCCTACGTACCATTCCTTGACATGGATCAAAGTCCTCGTAGTTCGGGTTGGGTTGGGCTAATACCCTAAGGCGGCCCAATGTGGTTGGGGCTTGAACCTCATGGAGGCTTCCTACATACCATGCCTTGACATGGATCAAAGTCCCTGTAGTTTGGGATGGGTTGGGGCTTACACTCTGAGGCGGCCCAATGTGGTTGGGGCTTAAACCACTTGGAGGCTTCCTACATACCATGCTTTGACATGGATCAAAGTCCCTGTAGTTCTGGATGGGTTTGGGCTTACACTCTGAGGCGGCCCAATGTGGTTGGGGCTTGAACCTCATGGAGGATTCCTACATACCATGCCTTGACATGGATCAAAGTCCCTGAAGTTCAGGATGGGTTGGGTCTTACACAATGAGGTGGCCCAATGTGGTTGGGACTTGAACCTCATAGAGGCTTCCTACATACCATTCCTTGACATGGATCAAATTCCTCGTAGTTCAGGATGGGTTGGGGATTACACTCTGAGGTGGCCCAATGTGGTTGGGGCTTGAACCTCGTGGAGGCTTCCTACGTACCATGCCTTGACATGGATCAAATTCCTCGTAGTTCGGGTGGTGGAGTCAGGGTCAGTGCTTTCTTTAAGCCCACGTGGGTCATTCTTGGTGTGAGAAACAATAGGAAATAGAGACCTGACGATCACATCGCAAAAGGTGCGTCCGTGGGATGTGGAGTGGGGATTACGCGTGGAGAAGCCCAGGAAGTTGGGGCTTACTCCAGGATGGAGGCCCGAGGGTGACAAAGCACGGTGGGAGAGGGATTTGGGACCGAAGAGAAGAGGATCCTCATTCCCTATCACGCCCTTGGCTGGCCTTGGCACTAAGGAAGTGAGGAGGAGCAGGGGTGCTGCCCCCTACAAGAAAGTTTAGGGCCTTAAGCCATGGTGTCTACCCTTCCCCATGGACAAACGCCACTCCAATCAGGAAGATATCACCCCCTGTGAGGGATGATCCCATCCCCGTGGAGATGAGTGGGAATGGAGAATTTCCAAGGCGGGGGGCATGCGTGCGAGGCACAGGGCCAGGTCACAGTTTAACATCATGTGTTTAAGACGATGGTTCTTGGTAGTTTAACGTCCTACAGCTCAGACGAGGTGGGTGCATTCTGCACCCCTAGGACTTACATAACTGGTACCCTCTGCTCCTTTTGGGAGGGAAGGCATCGACAACGTCGTGGCGAGGGGGTGTTGTTATGGAGTGGAAATGGTGAATGGGGCTTACGCAAAGAAGCTACCTATAATGTCTTCTTCCTGGTTGTCCTTGAGGGAATCCCAACCCATTGGTGGGTTGAGGCCTTCGCCTATGCTCTATTGCACAAGAGGGATAATGCCAAGGGCATTGAAATCAGTTCGAACAATGGGAGATGAAAAGTGTGAATTTCATGCCCGACATTTGGAACATAATGAGGGTGGTGTGGCGATGGAGGATAACTATTGACCATGTTCGAAACACAACATCCATATCGTGTTAGCTTAAAATGGGGACAAACAAATGCGGTTCAACTGCTGACCATGTTTGAAACACGGGACCTTACTCAAAGTGTCATCCAAAGTCTTTCGGGGCGTTGGCCCAGGACGGTAGGTGAGCTGATGTGGCATGGGACCAGGCCGTTAGGGGGTCCCTTCAGATATGGAAGTGGATGATGATCCGAATGAAGGACACGCAAAGAGTGAGGTGGAGTGATGGAATGTTTGAACAGATTCCAACACTCTTGAAATTACGCCACTATAATCATGGAATTAGGCATCTTATACTTTCCGCACAAGGCATCTCTTGTTTGGATCAAGAGGCATCCTATAATTGGAACATAGGGAATACTACAGTTTATAGTCATGTAGAGAGGACTATTGGAATCTCATGCTTGGAGCATAAGGCATATCGTGTTTGGAGCAAGAGGCATCCAATGTTTGGATCATAGGGTGCACTACAGTTTATAGACATGTAGAGAGGACTGTTTGAATCTCATGCTTGGAGCATAAGGCATCTCTTGCTTGGAGAAAGAGGCATCCTATATTTGGAACATAGGGATTACTATAGTTTTAATTCATGTAGATAGGACTATTGGGCATAAGGCGCCTAGCAATGGTTGGGGTTGGGACTTACACAAGGGCGTCCCTTTCTAGTTCAACCTGGCATAGGAGCCAAGTGATAGGGTTTGGATGAGTTTCTTGAGGAATGGTTCGACTCAAGGTACTTGGGGAATTGATGAGGAGAATATCAACTCACGAGATGGGAAATGAACCAAGAGGAATATGTCGGCTCAAGGTGTTTTCATGGTGTGTGGAGGAGTATCTCAAATCATGGAATTCCATATGTGGAAGGTGGGATCGTAATGGAAAATCTTGATGTCCTGACCCGAAAAGTTCGTAGTGTGACTCTCCATTTTTCACGAGGTTCAGTGATGGTAGTGAAGGGACCGGCCTAGAGAGCGGGACCGTAGGCTGACAATAACTTTGAGTAGGGGTGCGGGGGCGTAGCCCTCGTGGTGTGGACTGGTGGGTGCAAAGGTAGGATCCTCGCAAAGTATAGGTCTTCGCGAAGTAGCTTCATGTAGCAAAGGGGCTCGGGGAGCATGGGGTCTCACGAAGCATGGACTCACAGATCATGGACTCGCGAAGCAGCATTGCATATCATGGACTCACGGAGCATGGGCTCACGGAGCATCGGCTCGCAGAGCATGGACTCACGGAGCATGGACTCGCGGAGCAGCAACACCAAGGAAGCTGCTCACGGAGCAGGTCCTCGTGGAGCCACTTCGCGAAGTAAAGCGGGGCTCCGTGATCCGAGAGATCGGCCACCCAAGGGTTGGAGTGTCCTTCTATAGAATGGGGGTGAGATAGGTATTTATAGGGGAGAGGCATTGCGAAGAAGAGCTTACGCGGCGTGAAGAGGGACTTGGTTTCTTCGTGGTGGGCTCATGAATGTCAAGTGCGTTCGCGGAGCATCCCACCTCCTTGCTTCACGGTGGGCTCGCGAACGTCAAATGCATTCAAGGATGATCCACCCTCTTTGCTTCTCGGAGGGCTCATGAACGTCAAATGCATTCACAGAGCCTCCTGCCTCCTTGCTTCGTGGAGGGTTCTCGAATGTCAAATGCCGTCGTGGAGCATCCTGCATCCTTGCTTCACGTTGGGCTCGCGAACGTCAAATGCATTCGTGGAGCGTCCCGCCTCCTTGATTCGCAGCGGGATCGCGAACGTCAAATGCCTTCATAGAGCATCTCGCCTCCTTGATTCATAGTGGGCTCGCGAACGTCAAATTCATTCACAGAGTGTCCCACCTCCTTGATTCGCAGCGGTCGTGGTGCTGGGGGGACTCCACAAAATAGCTTCACGAGGCAGTCACTGGTGCCTTCTTTTTGGCTTCTTCTCTATCCCAAATTTTGGAGCCAACAAACTTCCTACATGCAACAAATATGGTAATAATAATTTGGGGGAATTTCTTGCTCCAAAGTGGGAAATGTTACAAGTGCGGAAGAGATAACCATATTGCTTGGAATTGTTGTAGTGAGGTGAAGACTCAACTTCTCAACACTAACGAAAAAAAGGAAAGATGATGAATTCCTAGCCTGATGTCCAATTCTATAAGTGTGGATAGCTTGAAAAGTTTTCCATACATTGTCCAAATTAGAACATAATGGAGGAGAATCAGTATCAACCTTATTATAGGCCAAAAGAGTAAGTTCAAGATTTTTTTTCACGATGGCGTAAGTTGAAGCTCTAAATGATGTGGTAGTAGGTACTCTTGTTGTTATCTCAAAGAAAGCAAGTAATTTTTTTATTCAGGTTATAAACATTACTTTATTTCATCCAAATTTACAAAGAATATAGAATCAATCCCTGAACTTCTATAAGTAGATTTATTATTCAAGACTCTTGGAGGGATTGTCCAAGAATGAACAATGTATAGAAACTCTATTATTCACTTTGGTGAGCCCAATCTCATCGAAAATCTAGTAGTCATTCCCATGTTTGAATTTGACACTATACTAGGGATGGAATGGCACTCAAAGTATTTTAATAAGATCAACTATATAAGCAAGGAAATATCATTAGTCTTGAATGGACAAACTACAGTTGTTTTCAAAGGAGAGATATCTCAACCTGATCTTTTTCTAGAAGCACCTCTTGTAGCCTTTTTTATGGAAATTATCGGTGATGATGGAGAAGTAAATGAAAGTATATGAATAGAAAATGTTCCCATAATTTAGGAATACACTAACGTATTTCCCAAAGAGATACCTAGACCTCCCCCAAAAACAGAGGTAGATTTCTCAATTGAACTCATGCATGGATCCAAGTTGATATCAAAGACCCCATACAGAATGTAAAATACAGAGCTAGAGGAATTAAAGAAAAAAATCAAGATCTTTTGGAGAAGGGGTTTATCTAACCAAGTGTGTCTCCTTAGGGATAACCTATTCTATTTGTAAAGAAGAAGGTCAGATCAATGCGGCTATGAATTGATTATAGATAACTTAATGGGATCACAGTGAAGAAAAAGTACCCTCTTCTAAGGATTTATGATTTATTTGACCAACTTCATGGGGATCAATTATTCTCCAAGATTGGTCTTCAGTCTGGTTATCATCAATTGAGGGTGAAGAAAGAAGATATTCCAAATACAACCTTCTGATCAAGATATGGAAATTATGATTTTGTTGTTATTCCCTTCAGATTGACTAATTCTCCTTCTATTTTTATGGATTTGATGAATAGAGTCTTTAAGGACCACCTTGATAACATTGTGGTAGTTTTTATTGATGATATTCTGATATATTCCGAAATTTGTGAGGATCATGAGGATCATCTAAGGGTTATATTGAAAACTCTAAATAAGGATATGTTATTTGGAAAGTTCAACAAATGTGAATTTTGGTTACAACAAGTTTCTTTCTTGGGGAACATTGTAACCAATGAAGGAATCTCAATTGACCATTTTAAGATAAATGATGTGGAGGAGAGACCTCATCCCACAACAGTAACTGAGATTCATAGTTTCCTTGGTTTAGAAATGTATTATAGGAGGTTTGTAAAAAACATTTAAAGACTTTATAATCCACTAACTAAGTTAACTAGAAAAGGGTCTAAGTTCATCTGTATAAAGGAGTGTGAATAAAGTTTCCATGAGTTAAAGAAGATATTGGTTATTTCACCTATGTTAACTCTACCCTATATCATAGAAGGATTTGTTATTTTTAGAGATGCATCTCTGAAATGGATTGGGTGATTCCTCATGAAAAATGACAAGGTTATTTCTTATGCATCTCAACAGTTAAATCCTTATGAGTAGAATTATCCTATGCATGACCTAGAGCTAGCTGTGATTGTTTTTTTCTCTGAATATATGGAGGCACTATCTTTATGGGGATAAATTCAATATGTACACATACCACCAAAGTTTGAAGTATATTTTCACACAAAAGGAATTGAACATGAGATATATGAGATGGTTAGAACTTCTTAAATACTGTGATTGTTCAATTAATCATCACCTCGGAAAATCAAACAAAGTTGTTGATGCATTAAGTAGGAAAGACCTTATTGTTCAGGAAATGATGAGGATTCAAGGAGATCCATTGATCAAGGACCTATTAAGGTTGACCATGGGAATCTTGAGGGAAGGGAAATCATAAACCCTATCCCAAATGATTTCTCAACCATCATTACTAGAGAATACCAAGAAAGCTCAAAGAGAAGATCCTTTGTTATAGAAGAATATCGAGGTTTTGAAGAATGGTAAGTTTCCTGAGTTCAATATTAATCAAGAACGTGTACTAAAATTTCATACAAGGCTATTTTTCCCATCTATTCTAGAAATAAAGAAGGATCTAATGGATGAATCTCATAGATCAACATTTTATATACATCATGGAAGCACTAAAATATATAGGGACCTTCATGATCATTATTGGTGGGATAACATGAAAAGAGAGATTGTCGACTACACTACAAGGTGCTTGGTATGTCAACAAGTTATAGAAGAGAGATAAATTACTAAATGGTTATTACAAACACTACCCATACCAACATGGAAGTGGGACAATATCACTATGGACTTTTTCACTGGTCTCCTGAGAACATCCAAAGGAAACAATGTGATATGGGTTATAGTGGATCGTCTCACCAAGACTACCCATTTCATTACTATTCAGGAAGATTTATCTCTTGAAAAACTTTCCAAGACATATGTAAAGTAAGAGGTGAGGTTTCATGGAGTTACACTTTCTATCATTTTTTATCATGATCCAAGGTTCCCATCAAAATTTTGGATAAGTCTTCAACATGCTATGAATACTGAATTGAATTTCAGTACGGGCTATCACCCCCAAACTTATGGACAATCTAAAAAGACTATTCAAACACTTGGGGACATGCTGAGAATATGCTCAATAGAATTTAAAGGTGGATGGAATCATCATCTCCCATTATTTAAGTTCTCATATAACAACAACTTCCATTCGAGTATTCAAATGATGCCCTATGAAGATCTATATAAGAAGTGATGTAGAACTTCTACTTGTTAGGATAAAGTTGGTGAGAGAAAGATTCTTGGGTCTGATATTGTGCAATAGATGACATAAAAGGTTCATTCTATCCAAAAACACATTAAGGCTACTCAGAGTCGGAATAAGTACTATGTTGAAAACCGTTAAAGGGACTTGGAGTTTGATGTTGGTGATAAATTCATCCTTTGAATTTCACCATGGAAGAGAGTCATGCAGTTTGGGAAGAAATGGAATCTTATCCCTAGGTATATTAGACCCTATTAAATCTTTGATTACATAGGAGCAATGACCTATCAGATTTCACTTCCTCAAAATCTAGCTTAATTTCATGATGTATTCCACATATCACTCTTGAGGAAGTGAATACATGACCCTTCACATATACTGAATCCTGAGGTGGTACAACTGGAACATGACTTCTCTTATGAGGAGAAATCATTGGAGATCTTGGACCATAGAGACAACGTTCTATGTAACAATACTACCCACCTTGTCAAAGTGTTGTGGAGGAACCAAAAATATGAATAAGAGATGTGGGAACCAGAGGAGACAATGATACAAAAGTACCCACACCTTTTCTCAATTGAGAGAATGATTTTAAATTTTAGGGACAAAATTTCTTAAGGGGGGAAGAATGTAAAAACCCAGACTTTTTGAATGAAATTTGTTTCAAGAGAAATTGTGTGTTATATTATTTTGTACTCAACAAAAACTATATCTATTTAATAATGAAGTGAGTATAAATTGAAATGAGACTATTAAGATTCGAACATTATATGACAGCTAGTCATTATGACTATTGGAAACTTTACTCTTGGTAGTTATTTTTATGTTATAATTTATAAGTAGAAATGATAAAGAATAATTAATATAGAAAGGAGAAATGATGACCTCAACTAGTAGAGTTTTTTCATACAAATCCCATTTTTTGGAGCTTGGGAGGGAGGTATAATCACTGGGGTTTTCTCTTGACCAAGCCCAAACTGAGTTTCAATAAGTGAAACTTGAACAAAATTGCTTGCAGGAGAAGTTCAAGTTAGTGAAAATTAACACTCGGGTGATATTAGCCAAGCTTCCCTATGAACCTATCACCATCGCACACCTTACCCTTAGGTTATATGCGGATGTTATAAGGGGTTATGTGTTGAGATCCTAGTTACTTAAAGTGTAATTCCATTGTATAAATAAAATTTTAATTCCATCAATTCAGTTTTAAGAATAGTCTTTCTTAATAAAATTGAGATGGAATTTGATAAATTGATTTTTCAGACTGAAATTGTACTTTCCATAAAAGATATAAATATTTATAATAAACTAATATATATTGAATAATACTTATTTTAAGGAAATATTATTATAAAAACACTCTTATTTAAAATATATGATAAAATAAGTTTATTTTTTTCAAGTATCATAAATTTTACTATGCATTTTCCATCCGCTATTATTTTTTATAAATAAGTATTTTTATATTTAAAAGTTAAAATTATCATATTTATATAATTATATTGATAAAATAAACATCATTTTTGAAATCATCATGTCAATATTAGGTTGGGGTGAATTTATGATAATTTTCTAAAATAAGTGTTATATTATGATGCTTGACTCTTGTGAGTTAAAATAATATAAAATATGACCAAAATGTTCAAAACCATGGACAAAAACCAAGGGAAATCACATGCTATTTCATTTTCCATAACCTATGCTTCCAAGGACTATATTTGGAAATTAATAAACAAATCCCCCACTTTTTCTATAAATACCCACCCATTTCTCTATTTCCATTCACTCACAATTCATCATCGATGAATCTCTGGTTTTTTTAGCTCTCAAGGATTCCCCTCATGGTGTCCTCAATCCCCTAAAATCCCAATCCTCAAGTTTTAGGAGTCACTCTTCAAGGTTAGGGAAATATCCTTCTTTTTTCTTCGTTTCCAGAACCGCTTTTTGTATATGTCTTCTGAATATTATGGTAACTCTCTCTTATTTACTTTTTATTCATTCCCTTAATGAAAAATTATGTTTTATCAATGGGATACCATTTTATCCTCTATTTTTACCCTTTTATAAAACTAAGTTTTATACATGTTGTGTTGCCGATTTTAATTCTCAAAATTTCTCTCTTCTCTTCAAAAAAATCCCTTTTATTTTCTTTTTGTGAATACCAAGAACTCTTTATTTTATAGGTTTATTCACCAAGATTTAAATATTATTTATTTAATTCTGGTATTGACATACACAAAAACCACATTCCCTTTATGTGGGTTAACAATGACATAATGATTATGTTTTTAAAGCACTTTTAAAAAACCCTGATTTTGATATGAAACTCATTTTCTTTTATTCTACACATGTTATTTATGAAATGGTTTATTATGATTTATGTGGATCACATGAAAATTAATAAATATGAAGGGTACACCATAATAGCACTCCAATTCATTGGGTAGAAAATTTAATCTCTAGAGATGACATGTTTTACAATACCTCGGTTGGTAACCTCAGTAATTTTTACAATGCCTTAGTGAAAAACCTTGGTGATATGCTTATGAATGAATTGTTTAAATGTTGTAACCACATTTCTATGTTATGATTCATGTTATTATTATTATTATATCCCTCTTTATCATTCCTTATTTTTTTGACTTGTTTTCTTATTGATATTCCTTAAGATCATAAGTAAACTATTTCCCTTGCTTTACCTTACCGATCCTTATGCTCACCCTTTCCTTTGATGTATGTCCTCAGGTTATGAGATGCATTAAATTTACTTAGGATGAATCTTTGAATAATAATTTCATGTGTATTATAATAATGAAATTTTCATGTATTATGAACCTTATTTACAAGAAACTAAACTTTAAAAGATCCTCTATTTTGTACCATGTAATAAAAAGTTTATGAAATAAAAACACGGGATACCATAACAAAGGTGTCAGATGGCCAAACGCCTTTAATGAAATCCAAAGGCATTGAGGGATTCAAGGCCTTTTCTTTACAAAAAAAATTACTTTTAAATTATTTTAAGGGTTTCACATCATGGTAAGGGATGACAACAGGGTGGGTACTCAATTATTTTAGGCTACCTGCCCCTAAACTCAATTAGGTTTTACCCTACATGAACCCAACCTAAACCCATTTAAACTCATTTATTCATTACCCAAATCCTTACTCAATTAATCATGTATTACTTGATTAATAACTGAACCTGGCTATTTTAATACATAATTTATTTTAAAAAATTAGTATGATTAATGATTGGAGTCTCAAACATAACATACATATATATATATATATTATGGCACATGCATTGAGATAAGGTTGTGTGAGATTCTGGGTTGTAAAATTTTTAAGTGTGGTGGATGATATTTTATATCGATTTGAATTTATGGGATTTGTAGAAAATCATTTTAATTGATGTCATGTGGGGAGATAATTACCTTGATCCACTATCCACACCACCACATGGGTTTTCAATTTGTGGAATTTAAATCTCAATTCACCAGTGAGTATGTAAAAGGTGTGTCCCACTCCATGAGAAATTAATATTTTTACAATTTATATATCACAATATATAAGAAATAATAATAATAGGTTGGAGTCAAGTATATTTATTAATTAAGATAAAATTTTATAAGGAAAGAAATGAGTCAGTCAAACAAAGCTACTCACAGTTTGGAACAACTGAAAGAACAATCAATAAGGACCAACAGTAAAACATCATAAATGTCACTCATAGAGGTTGGAAATGAATATCCAAATGAATTCCAATACTTCTCTGATAATACTTTTGATACTATAGACTCATATTTTGATAATCCCCATGACCCCCTTTCATGCGGACACCATCCACATCTCCATGTTTTATAACCTTCCTATGGATTCTCTGTAAGATCCTAGATTTTATTAAGGTGTGTTTTTGTTTAATTTTTAGTTAGTTATATTATCTTAAGCTAATATTTACCTAAGTTCATGAGGAGGATCAGGGGTATTCTGAGGGTTTGGGGAATGAAAGAGAATTAAAACAGAGCTTTCTGGGTATGCTGCACGGTTTGTGCACGGTTGGTGAAAATTGTGCAGCTTGAGTAAGTGGCATTCCACACGATTGTCACACAATTATCAAACCATATAGATCTCTCCAGGTAACCGTGTGACCCAACCTTCCTTATATAGTGCCATGTCACACTGCTGGCACACAGTTTTTCAAACTGTGTGACCTACCTAGGTAACCATGTGGGTAAATCGTGTGGGTAAACTGTGCTGCCCAATAAATTTGGGAAAAATTAAAAAAAAATCGTTACTGTATATTTAGATCCCACCCTATTTCTCCCTTATTTCATCACCTCTATACTCTAAGCATGAACCAAATCGAATCAAGATTCCAAAGGGTGGTTCTCCTTTGATTCTTAGCTGTTTGGAGGTTCGTTGGTTGTGGGTCAAAGATCTGGGTGAGTTTAATCCCTCTTTTATCTCTCTTTTTTAGATTAGGGCTTGTATCTTGGGTTATATTATTCTAAATCCATAAAACCCTCTCTTTCTAGTGGATCTTAGTTTAAAGCTTCAAGTGATTCTTGAATATAAATCTAAGGCTAGGATTATGAGTGTTTTCATTACTGGATTCAATGTAGGAGTTATACAAGTTATATCCCATGGTTTTTATATAGATATGTGCATATGAAATTGTGTTCTTGTGTCCCTCTTGTTTTTTTCTGGTTACCTTTAGTGAGATCCAATAAAATGGGTGTCTATATGATAAATTGAACCCCTCACGGTCCCCATGGGATGCATGGAGGATGACTTGACCATTTTAGGACCACTCATGGGGTGCGCTGGCATTCTTGGACCAAGAGAATGGTAGGGTTAAGTGAAGGGTTTCTGAGGGGTAATGTTAATCCCATGAAGAATATGTTTTATTGGTTGATTAAGTTGAAATAGAATATTGATAGCTATTACTAGGGTGATAATGGCATAAGGTGTTTCTTGGTATGACACAAAATTGGAAAAATTGGTTAAATGAGATTATGTCAAATGCTTAATGAATTTTTTAGAAATGACTAAGAGAATTAGTGCAAGTGAAATAGTGAACTTTTAAATGGGTAATGGAATGGGAAAATGGGTAATATGTTAAATCTTATTTCATAAGGGAATTGATGAATTTGTTTAATGGGTTAGTACATGGGAATTATGGGGAATACTTAAAGGGTTGAGTGTAATAAAGTGGTTTTGTGATGTGATATAATAATTTTACTTGAAAATCATAAGTGTACAAATGATTGTGAAATGATAAATGGTCTAAATGGTCTAATGTAAGGTAATAGATGAAAATTTTCTAATGTATGGGATTTGTTGAATATACTTAATGGGTTAAGTCATGAGAACGATCATTGGGCTAAATGGATATGTAATGTATATGATAAATGTGTTAATGGGTTATGACATGGTGTTAATTCCCTGTGATTGATGGTTATGTGATGTGGTTACTATTTTTATTGATTGTGTTTGGTTGTGATATGGTATGTGTATGGTAAATGGATAAATAATAATGTGCACATGGCTTGGTAGTGTAGGGTATTGACATGAGGTTCTATGCCTATGGGTCGAGTTAGAATGAGGCTCTTAACTCCACCCCAAAATTCATGGTTTAGGGAAGAGGATAGAGGATCTATTCCCCTAACAATTTCGTTCCGCCTGGACCAAGGCTTTGAGGTGAGCACAATGTGTTGATGTGATATGTTTATACCTAGTGAGTTAGGGACTTGACTTATTCCCTTATGCATAGTTATTGTTTTATTTAGTACCTTGTGTAGATGATGTATATTCTTAACTCATGGAAAACATGAAGATAGTGGATTATGTAAATAAGATGGATAAGTGGTAAATTTAGAAATAATGATATAAATATTTAGGATATACATTGTTAACAAATGGATAGAGGGTTTTTATTTTGGTTTACATTGTCATTTATTTCATACTTGCATGAACTGTCTATTAGACTAAAAATTTTGTAAACATCATTGGTGGTGGCCTATAGAGTTTTGTACTCACACCCTACTTAGGCCGTTGATGGGTACCTGAGTAGATTTCATTGTTGCAGGTCGGGACAAGAGCAAGCCCCTTTTCTAGGAAGTTGTGTTAGGATTTGGATATGCATGGATGAGGATCCAAACTTAGAGTTGGGACTCATTTAGGGATTTATCCATTTGTCTTTATTTTTGGTTTTATTCACTTTAGAACTATTTTTATGTCATGACATAGTTAATGTTGAATTTTAGTTTGTAACCAATTTTGGCAGATGTTTGGCTATGCATGTTTATTGGTTGCTTCATATAATTTCTGTTATTTATATTGTGTTCTATTGTGGCTTACATTGGTAAAGAGGGTATAGTCTCCCCACATGACTTATTAGACCCTCGACTTTATTCTTCAACCTCTGGCATACTAGGAGGCATTCTTGAGGTTATATGACAGCTCATCTTGGGGCATCAGTTTAGTGGTTCCTGGGTCGAGGACATTACAAAGTGGTATCAGAGAAGTTTTTTTCTGTGGTCTTGTTTTTTGGGATGGTAGAAAAGATTTTATTATGTCTTGGGCCATGGTAATGAGCTTGTTCCTATTAGTATCTAACCCATTTACAAGGGAAACCCAAGTTACCTAGGGTGGTAATTTTTGTTCTTGATGTGTGTTGTTATAGTTGAATGATATTTCACAATTGGGTGATGCACATGTTATGTGATTTGATTGATTTATGATATTTTTCTCATGGAAGGAATGGCATGAGTTTTTTCATTCATTCATCATTTTAGGAACCTAGGGATATAGGTGGGATGCATCATGATAGGCACACATGGGATGGTTGTTTGGGGCATAGAGAGTATAATTTATTTTACTTCCTTGAAAAATTTGAAGAAAACGGTTCCTAATAATGGTAATAAAAGTGGGAAAATGAAAATAATGCAAATGAATAGTTAAGGAATATTGTGTATAAAGAAATGTTATGATCAGGTTAAGATTCTGAGTTATGTTAAATTGTAAAGATTTAATGGTGTCTAAAAGAGAAATATTTTCATAGTTATAGTGAAATAGTTAATGAATTTTGCCTAATGAAAAGTGAAATTGTGTTAAAATGATGATTGTAACACGTTCTAAAATAGGAAATGTTCCTAAGAGAAAATATTTGTGTTGTAAAAGAGGAAATGGTTTTAAGATATGTTTGGTGAAATATTTGTGATTTAGTAATTTGGATTACTCCATGTTGACCACGAATCATGGTAAGAAGGGTTAGGAATTGTATTAGAGATGTTGACACATATGTTGGAATGGTGTATATGGAATGGGTTAAGTATGTAAGGTAGTGCATTATTCTGGTGTGGTCTATACCGATTGGACTTCCCTTGAGATACTTATTGATGAAAATGTTTAGGAATATTAATCCGAGTAAGTATTTTGATGGTTTTGGGTAAATCGAATGTTCTAAAGCGTGAACCTTTGGGTTTTCCTTGTTGTGTCTTTAGTTAGGCGGTGGCCTTGAGATCTTAAGGTGTTGTTTGATAATGTGAAAGTAGTAATTGTAACATCCTTCCCCTTCCTCATTGGCTTGAGAAGGCGTTGAGGTGCTACTAGGCCTTAAGAGATGTTCCCAAGGCACCAAAGGATGTAAATAAATGTCTAGGGCTTCAAGAACAGTTGGGGAATGGTTTTACCCTTAGAATAAAACCAACCAAACAAGCCATTATCAACGAACTACATGATGCATGTCAACACCAAACCCAACCCCTGGATTGCCAAAATACAACCAAACTATTCCATAACAATTCCCAAATGCCAATGCAACCAAACAAAATATTAGAGTACCAAGAAGAAGACTACACAAAAAGACCCCAAATAACTAGGACAACATTCATAGCTCCACACTAACCTCCATTCTCTAAGCACCACAATATCAACAAAGCATCATGTCGAACTGCTAGAAAAATGAGATGCTTTACTCTTACCTGTGTCTCGGAACACAACATCTGCAAAAGCACCAAAGTTCTAAAGCAGGGGGTGAGTAATAATGTTCAGTAGGATTTCCCAAAATTACTTTCATACACACACCACTAGGATAAAACCATTAGCACATTTATATAAAACAGTTTATATAAAAAATCAATAGTTCAACAATTACCGATAAGAAAAACACACCCTTACCAACCCACCTTACCCAAACCATGAAACCCAAGGGAAAGTCAAACAACCATGCCATAATCCATTTCACTATTTCAAATTAGCACAAAAATTATCATATTTCAAAGAAACACACAACAAGGAAAACAACCATGGTGGAACTTCTTGTCCAAACATGTTTACTAATTTTCCAAACTAGTGGTACTTCCTGACCACTTATCCATAATGGTGGCCCTTCCATCCACTATCCATCACCCTTTTATAGTGATACTTTCCGCCCACTTCCACACAATAAACAAAATCTATAACACTTAATCAACCAATAAGCATAAAGCACTAAGGCTAAACAATAAGCACACAACTATTTCCAACACATGGCAATTTACTTCAATAAATCACTCATTTATTGAAAACATCCTTTAACCATTTCCCATGCCAAATCACATTTAAATAAAACAACATATTTATTTAAATTAAAATTTCATAAAACATTTTCCATAATTCAACCCATTATCAATTTTAAAATCGACATTTTAAAATCACATAATAAAACCCCTTTTGCAACAATATCCCATTTTACCCAAAATCCTCAAATCATAACCAAATGGGTTTCCACCAAGAATCTCACGTCATATTCACAATTAATCTCAAGAAAAACTAATTAATTGAAAATGAGGCCTTAATTTATTTAAAAGTAGAGTTGAGAGAGAACCCACCTGCCTTTAGGGTTTTGGCCAAATCGACCCACAAGCAACCGCACCACAAATCCAGTGAACGCACTGCCGAAACCACTCTAGACCCTCTTCACTATCATCAATAAGCCCTAAAATCATCACTTTAGGCTACAAAACCCTATATCTGCATAAAAAGTATGTAGATCTATAAAACCAAGAAAGGGAGAAGAGGATATCTAGAGAGAAACCAAGAAGAAACCCATAAGAGAGACTTACCTGGGAGAAACCACCTTTAAACCACCTTAAAAACCCTTAGAATCACTTCCAAAATGAGTGGTAGATCCCCTCAAACCCTTGAGAACCAAAAATCCTAAGTGAGGCTCGAGTGGGAGAATGTGTGGAGTGATTTAGTTCAATCCCAAGCATTTCTGTTTTTAAAAACCCAAACATTAAAGGGCCACATGGTTAGCTCATACGGTTTGAAAAACCATGAGCTAATTGTGCGGATTATACAGCCTCAAAGGCATCTCACACAGCCTCCCCGCACAGTTAGACAAACTAAGTTCAAACAATGTGAGACCCCACTGCCTTAAGTTTTATTATTTTCCTGGGATTATTGAACAGTTTCCCCTAACCGTGCTCAAACCGTGCAGCCCCAACAAGGACTCCAAAACTTTCCAAAACCATTCCAAACTCTCCCAACCTCTTACAAACTCGTCCCAATCACTTTAAACACATAAAAAGGCATAAAAAGGCTAAATACCTCAAAACGGGGGTGGTATATTCTCCCCACCATTGGACTTTCCATCCTCAGAAGGTAGAGAACCATCTATTTGCCAAAAGAGCTTGGGCTATTGCTCGGACATCTCTTTCTCCAACTCCCAAGTCTCCTCCTGAATCTGACCATGCTACCAAAAAACATGAAATAAAAATATTCTTTTACCATGAAAGACTTTTTCTTGCCTATCCACAATCTGCACTGACACTTACACCAAAAAATCATCTGGTTCTAGCTTAACATTATCCCAATGAATCACATGGTCACAATCCAGATGATAATTTTTCAACTATGACACATGAAACACATGGTGCACCACACTAAACTGTGGTGGAAAAACTAACTGATAATCCACCTCTCCAATATGCTCAAGTATCTCAAAAGGCCCAATATACCTTGGAGATAATTTACCCTTCTTTCCAAACCGACGATGTCCCAACCTAAGAGAGATCTTCAAAAACACATGATTACCCACCTTGAACAACAACGGTCATCAAAGATGGTCCGTATAATATTTTTGGTAAATTTGAGCCATCTCTATCCTCTTTCTAATTAGATTGATCTTCTCCATAGTCTCTTGGAAAAGTCTCAGTCTAATCATCGAAGTCTCACCCATTTCCGCCCAACATAGTGAAGAATGACATGGATGCCCATACAATGCCTCAAATGGATCCATGTGTATTGAAGCCAGATAGCTGTTATTATAGAATAACTCCACCAATGGTAATTTATCCTCCCACAAACCACCAAAATCCATCAAAAAAGCCCTTATCATATCCTCCAAGGATTTTATATTTCTCTCGAATTGTCCATCCATATGAGGATGATACACCATGCTCATCGTCCACTATGTCCCAAGGTCTTGCTGTAAGGATTTCCAAAAACAAGATGTAAACCTTGGATCTATATCTGATACAATCGAATCTATAATTTCATGCATCTTTACCACTTCTCAGATATAGATTTTAGATAGATCCTCCACCATATGAGATTTACAAATCAGGATGAAATGGGCCGACTTTGTAAGTCGATCCACAATCAACCATATGGAATTATGCTTCCTGAACATTCTTGTAAGACCTATCACAAAATCAATTGATATTTTTTCACACTTCCTAATTGGAATAAGAAAATATTGCAACATTCTTGATGGTCGTTGATGCTCTACCATGACTCGATGAAGAGTCAAGAATCTAGAGGCAAACTTGGCCACATCCCTTTTCATACCAGCCCATCAAAACTATGCTTTCAACGCCTTATACATCTTTTGAATTTCAGGATGGAAATACCACCTATAATGATGATAATATCTAAGAATTTAATCCTAACAAGCCACTAGTACCACCATTTGATTACAAAAAACACAATACTGAATTCACATTCAGTTCCCAGCTCTCAATGGTTTCCCCACCATTGAGTTTTGGTCTCATCGCCATACATTTGGAATCAGATGCATGTGACTCTTTAACCAAACCATCCAAGTCAGTAACCAAGGAAACTGGAAATAATACCTCTCTGTCACCCCATTCCTCACATTCCAAATGCATGTCGGCTATGACCGAAATCAACATCTACTGATCCAATGCCTGTTTCACCACCCAAGCATATGATTTTCTACTTAATATATCTGCCACTGAATTTCCCTTACCCGGTGTGTACATTAAGTATAAATCAAACATCTGGAGATATTTTATCGATATCCTTATTCTCAAATTCAAATCTCTCTATGAGAAAATATAATTTAAGCTATTGTGATCAGTAAACACTGAGAATTTCTCACCGAAGAGATAATGATGCCACATTTTTAAAGCATGAACCACTACTTCCAACTCCAAATCATGTGTTGGGTAGTTCTTCTCATGAAACCTTAAATATTGTGATCCATATGCAACCACATGATCCCCCTACATGATAAAACGCCCCAACCCTGATCTTGATGTGTCATAATACACCATGTACCCTTTCCCTCGTTCAGGAAAAACCAAGATCGGTGCTGATGTAAGGTGACCCTTTAGCTCTTCCAAGCATTTTGAACACTGCTCATACTATTGAAATGGGATATTCTTTTTTTTCAAAGATGTCATTAGAGAATAAAATCATGAGAAATCATGAAAAAAATGTAAATAATAGCCAGCAAGACCAAGGAAGCTTTGTATTTTGAAAACGTTCTTTGGTGGTTTCCAAGAGATAACAGCCTCAATCTTTTCTAGATCAACTGAAACACCTTTCTTAGAAATAAAATATCTGAGGAAATGAAACTATGGTATCTAAAAGACACACTTTTACAATTTGGAATATAATCTATGATCCCTCAAGATCCCCAACACGATCACCAAGTGCTGCCCATGCTCTACCCTTGTCCTCGAATACACTAGTATATCATCAAAAAATACCACCACAAAAAATCCAGATATTTCTGAAATATATAATTCATAAATTCCATAAACACTGTTTCTACATTGGTTAAACCAAAGGGCATAACCACATACTCATAATGGACATATCTACTTCTAAAAGATGTTTTGTGGATATTTTCCTTCTTTACCCACAATTGATGATATCTTGACCTCAAGTAAATCTAGGAGAACCACTAAGCTCCCCTCAACTGGTCAAACAAATCATCAATGAATGGAAGTAGATATTGGTTCTTTATCGTAACCTGATTAAGTCTTCGATAATCAACACAGAGCTGCATAGTCCCATCCATATTTTTAAAAAACAGAACCGGTGCCGCCCACAGAGACGTGCTAGGCCGGATGAACCATTTGTTCTCTAAGTCTTTGAACTACACCTTTAATTCCCAAAATTATTCTGGTGGCATATGGTAATATGGAATTGAGATAGGACTGGTCCCTGGAAGGATATCAATTATAAACTCCACTTCTGTCACGGGTGGAAACCCTGATAATTATTTGGCAAAGACATCCATAAACTGATCCACAACTACTGGAAGAACACTTTTCTCAGCACCTTCCATTGATACCAATGAAAAAGCCTTTAAATGATATGATATTGTGCCAAGATCTGGTGCCAAAAAATCTGTTACACCCATATTTTCTTTCTTCTCCCCTCTAAAGAAATGTTCAATGTCATCCGCCATCGTAAAACTAATCATTCACGCATATAAATCAATATGGGACTTAAACATCACCAACCAATCCATTCCTAGGATTATTTCATAAGAATCCATATCAAGCACTGATAAATCCCACATCAATTCAATGTCATCCAAAACTAAGAAAAATTCTCTATAGATGAAATCTCGACACTCTCTTTGACCTAGAGGAGTTTATAGTTTCAAAAAAGAAGGCATCATTTCCACATGTAAATCCAAAAAACTAATGGAATGAGAAGCAATAAAAGAATGGGAAGCACCTGTATCAAAAAAAGCATGTATCAACATGGAATTTAAAAGAACCATACCTTTCACCATGGATGGTCCTGACTGGTCATCCATCACAACTTGTTCAACTCCAAACAACTACTTGCTTTCCATGCTATGCTCTTTATTACCCTATTGAGGTGTCATGTTATTTCCAGAATCACCATGACTAATTCGGCTCTACTAATGAGGAGTATGCTTCTTACCGCATCCTATTGAGTCATAGGATGCATGCGACCCCTGAGGAGCATCATGAGCAATAAATCTCAGAGCATTATGGAAATACCACTAAAGATTTCTCATCTTCTTACAGATATGACATGCTCTCGGTTGTGTCATACAATCCCACTTAATGTGTCCCATAGATACACACTGAAAATATCTAAGCTTACTCTGAGGCTTCAGTGGAAGATTCACTGATCCTACTGTAAGATTCTGAGTCGTACTCCCACCCTAGAAATAAGAGTCCCTCTTCCACTTGAACCCAGCATTCGAGTTCCCACTATTTCCCATTGGTACCAATATGCTTCCCCCACCTGTAGCTCCTAAAAGATCTTGCTCATCCACCGTAGCTCTATTCACCATTTTCATGTAATCATATATACACAACACCGTTATTTTGGATCGAATTTCCTGCTTCAACCTAAATTCAAATATTTGTGCCTTAAACAATGTGTTACCTTCCACTTCAGGTGCAAACCACACTAATTTCATAAACTTAGCCATATATTCCACTACTAACAAGTTCCCTTGCTTCAAGATGAAGAAATATATTGTGAACTGAATTATGAACTTATCATGGTATAATTGTTTATTAAACAACTCCTCAAATCCCAACCATGTCACACCTTGGTTCGTCCCAGCATGGACCAGCAAATCCCACTAATGAAGGGAAACATCGTACAACATGTACGTGGATAACTTCACTTTCAGTTCTGTTGGTGTTCCCAAGAATTCAAATATCCTATTCATTCTATTTAGCCACGCTTCATCCCTTTATGGGTCTAAATCACCCCTAAACATGGGTGGATTCTATTTTTGAAACTAAACCGCATAATCCCCATGCTTCGGTTTATCTGCTTTATTCACACATTCCACAGCCTAGAAAGCTTTCACTATACTATGCACTAGCTACTAGTTCAGTTGAGGCTCAGGTGCAACCACATTTTTAGCAAATTCCTCTGGTCGATCTCTACGATGCCAATAAAGTGTCATTTATATCAATACAAAAGAAAACCATAAGTCCCACTCCCTTAACAAGAAAGGGTATACAATTTTCAAATTCAATACATTGTAATTATCACAACTAGGATTTCCACAATTTCACATTTCCCATGTTCCACTATTTTGAAAATCGATCCATTTCCAAAATACCATAAGTTTCCATGCTTCAAATCCTCCTGTTTTGAAACCCAATTAATATTTTTAAAATCCACACATTCATATCACACCATAAATCATTATACCCCAATGAAATATGCATCCTAGTGGGAATTCATTTCTACCATGCATGTCGTGCTCATCTCATTGGCTACACCCACGACTATGAGATTTCCAATGCCTATAAGTGTCTCCAAAACTTATGTACCCAACTCCCTAGTAACTTGAAGTTCAACATAAAAGGGTTAGATACATCCTTATATGCTATACATTCCATGTTCAGACAATCCTACTCCTTGCTACCATCCCAACTCAATTAACAGACCAAGAATGAGTGTCAACACCAAGACCGACAATTAACACCAAAAGAATGAATAGCTACTTTCACTTGAAATCCAAGGACCGAATGCTCTAGTACCACTTGTAACATCCCACCACTTCCTTGTTGGCTTGAGAAGGCGGTGAGGTGCTGCTAGGCCTTAAGCGATGTTCCCAAGGTGCCAAAGGCTAGCAATAAATGCCGAGGGATTCAAGAATAATTGGGGAACAATTTTTCTCGTAGAATAAAACCAACCAAACAAGCCATTATCAACAAACTACATGATGCATGTCAATAAGAAACTTAACCCATACATTTCCAAAAGAAAACCAAACATTTCCATAATAATTCCCAAAATATAATACAACCAAACCAAATATTAGAGTACCAAGCGGAAGACTACACAACAAGACCCCAAATAACTAGGACACCATCCATAGATCCACACCAAGATCCATGCTCCAAGAACCATAACATCAACAAAGCATCCTGTTGAACTACTATCAAAATGAGATGATTTACTCTTACCTGTGTCCCGGAACAAAACATCTTTAAAATAACCAAAGTGTCAAAGCAGGGGGTGAGTACTAATACTCAGTAGGATTTCCCCAAATTAATTCCCTACACACACCACTAGCATAAAACCATTATCATATTTATATAAAATAGTTTATATAAAACATCAATAGTTCAAAATTATCGATAAGACAAACACACCCTTACAAAGCCACCTTACCCAAACCATGAAACCCAAGTGAAATACAAACAACCATTCCATAAGCCATTTCACCATTTCACATTAGAAAAAAAAATTCATATTTCATAGCAACACGTAACAAGTCAAAAAACCATGGTGGAACTTCTCATCCAAACCTGTTTACTACTTTTCTAAAGTAGTGGTACTTCCCGACCACTTATCCATAATGGTGGCCCGTCCATCCACTATCCATCACCCTTTTATAGTGAGAATTCCTGCCCACTTCCACACAATCAACACAATCCATAAAACTTAATCAACCAACAATCATAAAGCACCAAGGCTACACAATAAGAACACAACCATTTCCAATACATGCCAATTTACTTCCATAAATCACCCATTTATTAAAAACATCCTTTAAACATTTCCCATTCGAAATCAATTTTCAATAAAACAACATCTTTATTGAAATTCATCTTTCATAAAATATTTTCACTAATTCAACCCATTATCGATTTTAAAATCAACATTTTAAAATCACACAATAAAACCTCTTTTTGCAACAATATCTCATTTTGACCAAAATCCCCAAATCATAACCAAATGGGTTTCCACCAAGATTCTCACATCAGATTCACAATTAATTTCAAGAATAAAAAATTAATTTCAAACAAGGCTTCAAGTTCTAGAAAAGTGGAGTCTAGAGAGGATCCACCTACCTTAAGGTTTTCAGTGAAATCGACCCACAAGCAACTACACCACAAATCTAGAGAACACACCGCGAAAACCTCTCTAGATCCTATTCCCTATAATAAAAATCCCTAAAATCATCACTTTAGGCTAAAACCCCTATATATGCATGAAACAAATTTAGATCTAGAAAACCAAGAAAGGGAGAGAAAGATATCTAGAGAGAAACTAAGAAGATACCAAAAGGAGTGACTTACCTGGGAGAAACCACCTTGAAACCCCTTTTAATTACTTCTAAAATGAGTGGTAGAGCCCCTCAAACCCTGGATAACCAAAAATCCCGAGTGAGGCTCGAGTGGGAGAAAGTTTAGAGTGATTTAGGTCAATCTTGAGCATTCCCATTTTTAAAAAACCAAACTTTAAATGGCCGCATGGTTAACACACACAGTTTGAAAAACCGTGTGCCAACCATGTGGATGATACTACCTCGAAAGGAATCTCTCACGGCCTCCCCACATGATTAGACAAAACATGCACAAACCATGAAGGACCCCACCGCATCAAGTATCACGTTTCCCTATGATTCTTGCACGGTTTTCCCTCACTGTGTATCCCTAACAAGGCCTCCAAAACCTTCCAATACCATTCCAAACTCTCCCAACCTCTTCTAAACTCATCCCAAGAACTTTAAACACATAAAATGCATAAAAAAAGTCTCCATACCTCAAACTAGGGGTGATACATTAATTCTTATGGGTTATACGTCGGACATAAGAATGAGTGTGTTGGTTGTAGTGTCATTAGTGATGGGCGATTATCTTGGGTGTGGTGACCCATGTGGGTTCAGTCCTTATGAGTAGTATTTCGGACCATAGAGTGTGTGTTTTTGTCTTGTAGTGTTGATTCATGTGCATGGTTACCTTTGGTGTGGAGCCTAGGTTAAATGGTCACTTGGTGTGTTAGGAATAGTGTGTATCGGAATGGAGGTGAGAGTGTCGTTCGCAAACATTGATTTTTTCATAAACTGATGTGTGGTATTTGAGAGAGAGAATAAATGGATTTTTTCTATCATGACTCCAGTTTAGGGTACTGGTATCACTCGACCTTCAAGGTGACCTATGAGAGAGGTTGTACGGGGTTCCTAGTGCTCTTGGGTGTGTGTCATACAGGTGGATGTTTTGGATTTGGATAGTGGGATTTGAAGAGTGTTTCCTAACATGAGATTGTCTTAGAAGGTTAGGTGTAAAGATTAATGCTTGGTGATGCGACTCAAGTTGGGGCTTTATGCATTGATAGTTTTGAGAAAATGAAGGGTGACCTCATGGGGGGTTATCCCAACAATGTAGGTGCCTTGGAATAAGAAGCATGGAATATGATTTAGAGGTAGAATCAATGCATATGAGTACTATAGAGTTTTGGTAAATGGTGTAGTCATTCTCTAGTGCTTCAAACGGACACTCGAGTACTTACGGTAGGTAGTAAGGTTTGTTTTGAAGGGTTGTACCATATGGATGTCTGACCCATCTATTTGGATGAAGATTAAGGGAGGTATTGATGTTGTTTTCGAGAAAAAGAGTCAAGGGTGGCTAAAGCGTGGTTAGATTCTTTTGTTTTGAAGGTGATGCCTTAGGAGAGGGTGTTCATGTGTCTAAGATTATTATATGAATGTTTTGGTTTTTGGGTGAAATGTTAAGGAAGTGTTGGGACCGATGAGGTTTAAAAACCAAGAGGCATGGTTAGGTATGGGTGATGGGACATGCACAGGTAAAGGTTGACTTATTAGAGACCATTGGTTTGATTAATTTGGTAGACCCTTGTGCTTCAGTTGTTAACTATTAGGAACACACTAATAGAACTTGAGTAGTGTGGTGGAATTAGTGCCACATGAAAATTTGGTTCAAGGAAGTTTGGCGATTGGTCATGGAGTGGTGGTGAGTCTTCGTTGGAAATGACGCCTGAGCGGTGGTGATTATGTGCTGATAATATGTGTGTAGTAGGGAAGCATGAGATTCTTGGTAGGACATAATGTTATATGGAGGGAGTTTATATAAAAATGGATAATTTGGTGTTAGTGTTCTTTGATAACTTTTTAGAATACCTCAACTAGTGAAGATTATGCTCAATATATTGACATTGTTCTAGGTGTGTTGAGGAGATCTGGTTTATGCTTAGAAATTTGAAGGTTTTTTGGTTGGTTAAGGGACATAGTAGAGTCTACAATCATGAGGGTAGTATATGTGAAGATGAATGGTGGGATGTACACTATCAATGGTTTTCATTTGAGGTCCTTGGGATGGATCGAGTGGCGACAAACACCATGGGTGTCGTTCATTGAATCCAGGAATGGGATTTGGGTGACGTCTGTTTTCTTGTTCTAGGAAAATCTAGACATCCATGTCTATGTTTTGGGGTTTTTATTTTGATTGAGTGTAAGATGTGGTGGTTGGAATCCCTTATGGAGAGAAATGGTAATGACACTCCTAAGGTGGGGAGTGATAGGTCAGTCCTGGATGTGTAGAAGAGAACATTGATTTGATGTAGTGGCATGAGGATGACAATGAGAAACCCATGAGGTGCATGTTGGGTCTCCCAGATAGGCCGATAGGGCCCATATTATGGTGGCTGATTGATCCAAGAGGTTTCCTTAGGCTCAGGGTAGTTCCAAATGAAATTCTATATGCCTGCGTTAAAGCTGTTGAAGGGGGGTGGTAATACATGACAACAGTTGTGGCAAGAGAGGTTTGGTTATATAACTCCAATGGAAATCGAAAGTAAATTCGGGTAAGTGTATTTCGGTGGTATTATAATGACTTGAAGTTCTAATTCACCTTGTCCATGTGATTTAGTATCATACCAATGGTGAACTAAGTTTTCTAGGATGACTTAACTGGGGACAGATCAACTCAACTCAGAGAAAGAGACGAATGTTGAGAGTGGTAAATCACCATTGGTGGAAGTTTTGGGAGGATAAGTATGTTTCAAATTTCAGAATGTGTTTGAGTGAGAACATAGCCTTTTTAGTTATTATATTAAAAGTATGATTTTTTTGTGGGGAATCTTAATGGGGATGGTGGATCCTAATGATGGTTTTGAGGGAAATGGTGCCATGATGAAAGAATCCTACCGGAAGTCACGGAATGACCTTATTCGGTGCATTATGTATGATTTGGAAGTAGATTTGAGGTTCTGATGGTCTTTACTTGATAGTGGAGGTGTCAAATAATAGAATATGGTGGAGAAAACCATAACTAATAAGTAGTTGGTTGATAAGATTATAGGAGTTTCGGGTTGGAAGGACTCAAGTGATCATTGTTCGGGTGAGTTGGCCCCGGAGGTGAGCTTTGGCCTGGGTTTAATCAGGTGAGTACCCTAAGTGTTTTGTTTGTGTTTTGGATTTATAGTTATGGAATGGTATCTTCAGGACATAAGTGGTGTATTAACATAAGATGGGAAATTTGGTTGGGAAAACTATGTGTTCCATGGGGTGATATCAAAATTTAGTCATTGTTAGGGTGTTGAGACTAAGTAAAAATGGCGCCAAGTGTTTTAGGTTATGATTTATGAAGATGATCAAACCTATGGGATACTAATTGGTTCCTCCATGATGGTAGGGTGTGGAATGCAAAGTTTTCTTGTGTGGTGAGTTAGGCAGTGTTGCCTAGGCTTTCCAGTTGAGTTCTAGTGGTTGGGTATGGTTGAAGTTGATGCATCCTAGAAGGAGTATCCAATTTGTGATGTGGGTTGTAGAGAGAAAGTCTTAAAGGTAAATTTTATGCCCTTGATTCGTGTTATGTGGGAATTTTGATGTTCAATGATAAACTTGGAAAGTGGGAATGGATAGGTGGGCCTAATGGCCTGATCTCCTTGTTTCGAAAGCTCAATAATGCTTGGGAGCACGACTCAAGGACAAGTTGTTATAAGGTGGGGAGGTTGTAAGATATCATATTTTATTCAGGTGTGTTTTTGTTTATGTTTCATTTAGGTGTCTTCTCTTTGGATAAATAAATGTTTCCCCAAGTTCATGAGGAGGATCAAGGGTGTTATGAGGGTTTGAGACATGAAAGAGAAGTAAAACAGATCGTTATGGTCATGTTGCATAGTTTGTGCATGGTTAGTGAAAACTATGTGGCTTGAGATGGTGGAACTCCACACGGTTGGTGCACAGTTGTCAAATCATGTGGATATCTCTAGAAAATCATGAGCCCCAACCTTCCTTAGACAGTGGCATGTCACATGGCTGGAACACAGTTTTTCAAACCATGCAACCTACTCAGGTAACCATGGGACCCAGCTCCCCTTGGACAGTGTCTTGTACACGGTTTGGAAAATCTTGTGGGTAAACCATACAGACCGGTAAATTTGGGAAAAATTACAAAATTTCCATTATGGGATATTTAGATCCCACCCGATTTATCCCTCATTTATTCCACTATCTACCCTAATCACAAACCAAATCAACTCAAGATTCCCAGTGGTGGTTCTCCTTCAATTCTTGGCCATTTGGAGCATCGTTGGTTGCAAATCGAAGATCCACGTGATTTTAATCCCTCACTTATCTCTCTTTTCCAAATTAGGTCTTGTATATTGGGTTATCTTCTTCCAAAGAAAAAAACCCTCTCTTCCCAGTGGATCTTAGGTTAAATCTTCAAGGGATGATTGAATCTAGATCTAAGGCTAAGATTATGAGTGCTTTCATTGTCATATTCTGAGGTATGTGGTCTATAAGTTATATCTCGTAGTTTTTATATAGATATGTGCATATGAAATTATGTTCTTGTGTCCCTCTTGTTGTGTTCTTGGTACCTTTAGTGAGATATGGTAAAATGGGTTTCTAAATGATAAATTGAACCCATCATGGTCCCATAGGATGCATTGAGGATGACTTGACCATTTTATATCCACCCATGGGGTGCGCCGACATTCCTTAACATAGAGAATGGTAGTGTTAAGTGAAGGGTTTTTGAGTGATAATGTGGAGTGCATGAAGAATATTTTTTATTGGTTGATTAAGTTGAAAATGGAATAATGATAGTTGTACCTAGTGTGAAAGTGGAATAAGGGGTTTCTTGGTATGACACGAAATGGTAAAAATGGGTTAAATGAGATTATGTCAAATGCTTAAATAATGTTATAGAAATGATTAAGTGGATTAGTGAATGTGAAATAGTGAAGTTGTAAATGGTTAATGGAATGAGAAAATGAGGAATATGTTAAATGGGATGTTATAAGGGAATTGATGAATATGTTGAATGGGTTAGTACATGGGAATTATGGGGTATACCTAAAGGGTTGAATGTAATAAAGTGTTTGTACTATGTGATATAATAATTGTACTTGAAAAGAATAAGTGGAAAATTCTTGTGAAATAATAAATGGGCTAATGTAAGGTAATTGGTGAAAATTGCATAATGTATGGGATTTGTTGAATATAATTAATGGTTTAAGGCATGAGAATGGGAATTGGGATAAATGGCTATATAATGTAAATGATAAATGATTTAATGGGTTATGGCATGGTATTAGTTCCCTTGATTTATGGATAAGTAGTGTGGTTGCTATTTTTATTGATTTTGTTTGATTGTGATATGGTATGTGTGTGGTAAATGGATAAATAATCATGTGCGCATGCCTTGGTAATGTGGGGTATTAACATGAGGTTCTACGCCCATGGGTCAAGTTAGAATAAGGCTCTCAAATCCACCATAAAATGAACAGATTAGGAACTTGACTTATTCCCTTGTGCATAGTGATTGTATGCTTTATTACCATGTGTATATTATCTGTATTATTAACCCATGGATCACATGAAGATAGTGGATTAATTAAAGAAGATGGATAAGTGTTGAATTTAGAAATAATGATAGAAATAGTTAGGATATATATTGTTAACTAATGGATACTGAGCTATTATTTTGATTTACCTTTTCATTTATTTCATAATTTCCTGAACTATCTATTAGATTGAATATTTTGTAGACACCATTGCGGGTGGCCTATTGAGTTTTGTACCCACACCCTGCTCGAGCCGCCAATGGGCACCCGAGTAGATTTCATGGTTGTAGGTCAAGACAAGAGCAAGCCCCATTGATAGGATGTTGAGTTGGGCTTGGGATATGCATGGATGAGGATCTAGACATGGATTCAGGACCCTTTTGGGGATTTATCTGTTTGTCTTTATTTTGGGTTTTATTCATTCAGGCATTATTATTATGTCATGACATGGTTAATGTTGAATTGTGGTTTTTACCCGATTTTGAGAGATGTTTGGCTATGCATGTTTATTGGTTTCTTCATACAGTTTCCGCTATTTATATTGTATTTTTTTGTGTCTTACTTTGGTAAAGAGGGTACAGTCTCCCCACGTGACTTATTAGACCCTCTCTGCTAGTTAGTAACATCTGCAGTATGGGGAGGCGCACTTGAGGTCATGTGAAAACTCGACTCGGGGCACTAGTTTAGTGTCTCCCAGGTCGGGGATGTTACATTATCATTATCATCAGACACTGCCTTCTTATATGAAATAGTTTCCCCCATAATCACCGCATTTAGAATTCACTCAGGATCACTCTCAGGAAGTGAAACCTCCATCACAACATCCTTTCCAAATCCTTTCTCAGCACTTTCCTTCTCCAAATGACCACCTTCCTGAGTTGTATTTATATATTCATTGATGGACTCACCTATTTTTGATAATCCCAAATAATGTTTTGATAATCCCAAATCATCTTTAATTTATGTGATAATCATGTTTTCATTCTATGTTAATTATGTTTCATTAATGTTTCTTGTTTCTATAGAGTAATATTCATATACTCTCAATCACAATACTTGATTGGTTAAGCATACAGTGCAGAATTTATCTAAGTACAAAGGTCACTGATACATAGTCACCGATACAAGGTCACCAATACAAAGGTCACCGATACATGGTCATCGATACAAGGTCACCGATACAAGTTCACTGATACAAGGTCACTGATACAAAGGTCATTGATACATGATCATCGATGCAAGCCTACTACTAAAGGTTACCGATGGAAGTTTACAGTTGGAGGTTTCCAATGTGCACCTTCTGTTGAAGCCTACTGATGCGAAGGCTACCATTACCAATCTACTGATACCCTTACTTTGTCAGATTCTTATATTTTTTCTAACGGTCATATTTGTTAACTTTAATGCTTCTGACTTAATTAATACTTATTTTATACATATCAGGAGACTAGATCTTGATAGTATGAGGTATGAGAAAGATTTCACATGATTTACTTTCTCCTATTGTCGGACCTTAAATATAAAATAAAAGACCGAGGAAGAGAGAGATATAGAGGCACAAAGAAAAATAAGAAATTGAAGTCCATAAGTTAAATGCATGAGGAAGAAATTAATGAAGAAAAAGGAAGAACCATTTGAGAACCTTCACTGTGAACCCCAAGAACATCAAGAAGATCATTTCGGGAAAAACAACTTGAGGTTGCCTTCTGTGTCTCATAAACATTCAACCAACTCAAGAAGTAGAACACTCAATTACTGAAATCTAGTACCTGGAGTTGTGACACTCGGTTTTGGAGACAACTTCCATAGATAGACTCAAACTTCAAATTCCTCACTTCAAGGAGTCAATAGATGAACTGAAAACACATATAGCCTTCTAAACTCTATATCATCATAATTGCTTTATTGTGTTTCTTCTTTTTACATTTTTGAGAACTGTGTCTGTCTGCTTCACAGACTGTCTCTTGTGATAGAACTAGAGGATATTGAATATCCCTACATCGAACCTCACGTACATTTTGTTCTCACAGAAAACTGTGGAAGAGACCATGTGTGGTCTTTATTGTTTGCCTTTCCCACGAAGAACAGTGGTAGAGGGTGTGAACCCTAGATAGTTTGTGAAAACTATTGTAAATCCCGATACAGGTTGTGTATCAAGTTTATTGCTAATATAAACTGCTTGGTGGAAGGTGATCATCATGTAGAGAGGATTAGGTATATTCTTGAGACTGAACCTCTTGTTTTACTTCACTGTGTACTATATTTTGTTATACTCTCTTTTATCTATTTTTCGCTGCTTATATTTGCTAAAACATAAAACTGTTTTACTTTTACTTTGATAGTTAGTTTTGGTTAGTGTGTGTATTTGTATAATTGAGTAAACTTGTTTCAAAAGTTGAATAGGTGTTTTACATTGATTCAACTGAGGATTAATCACCCTTTAAGAAACCTATTGACCAACTAAACATTTACATCTCTACTGCCTTAATTAACTGAGCCATTTTAAAAATTGGGGGATCCTTTTAAAATAAGGTTTTTAACATAAATTTTAAGTAGGAACTCAATTCGCCCCCCTCTTGAGATTCCACTCCGACCAATATTTGGTATTAGAGGAGGTTTATCCGGTGTTCAAATTATTTTCAACTATGATTTTAGTTGTATCTTAAAGATCTTAAAATTTCTTTAATATCAATAATTTTTGGTTCTTTAAATTCTAAGTGACTATGAAAAATAGAGTTGAGAGTGCTACTACTAACAGGCCACCTTTCTTTAATGGTAATAACTATGCTCAGTGGAAATTAAAAATGAAAATGTATCTAGAGAGCATGGGACCTGAAATCTAGGACAAAATTGAAGAACAACATATATTGCCTAATAATGCTAGAGACACATGGTCTCAATTGATTAAAGCTACATATAATAATAATTATAAAGCAATGAATGCTTTGTACAGTTCTCTAGGTGATGATGAATTCAATAGAATATCTGCTTGTAAAACTGCTTATGAAATATGGGATACTCTATCCATTTCCCATGAGGTAACAACCAATGTTAAAGAAATGAGATTAAATATATATAATAATAAATATGATAATTTTAAAATTAAGCTTGATGAACTTATTTCTGAAATGTATCTCAGGTTCAATGAAATAGTGAATACTATGAGTCTTCTTGGGAAACCAGTTGACAACAAGGACAAAATTATGATATTGCTTCGATGCCTACCAGATAGATGGAGAGGAACTTCTGAATCTATTCGAGAATCTTGTGACATAGGCAAACTACCAGTGAAGGAACTAATTGGAAAGCTTATTATGAATGAAGAAGAGCATAAATTGAATCATGAAGTAGATGAAGAACCAAGGAATAAATCTGTAGCATTCAAGACTACTACCTCAAAGAAGAGAGAAAAATAAAAAGTTCGAGCTCTTATAGACACTTCCACCAATGAAGTCTCATACTCTGACAGTGATGATGAGATGGATCATCTTGCAAGGAGATTCAAGAAGATTTACCGAAAGAAAAGGTTCTTTAGACAATAAAACTACAAAGGAAGGTATGATAATAAAGGATAGTGGAAAAAGGACAGGAAATGGAATGATAACACAAATGAGATAGTCAGTTATGAGTGAAAATGAAAAGGTCATGTGAAGGTTGATTTCCCGAAGCTTAAATTTAAGAAGAAGTATGAATACAAGGGAAAAGGATATAAAAAGGTTATGAAATCCACCTGAAGTACCTCAAAAGATAGCTCAAGTGGATCTAAAATTTCTGATATTGAAAAGAAAAAACATACAAACCTGTGTTTCATGACAGAAACATCCGAGGTAACACCCAATTCTCCTGTACATAATGCTTATTATTCTGGGAATGAAACTGAATCAAACAATAATGAAAATGCGAATAAGGATGAACTATTTGAATATTGTGGAATGATTGAGGATACCTTTAATGAACTCAAGGATAAATATAAATTATTTAAAAGGAAAAATGCTTTAAATGCCGATTATAAGTCTGATCTGGATATTGATAGAAAAAAATGAACTCATATAAAAAGAAAATATTGAACTTAAATTATCAAATGAGAAATTAAAGAGAGGTCTTGAGAAGTTTATTGCAGGTAGAGATACCTTGACCCAGTTACTAGGAAAACAAATTTCTCCAAAATATACAACTGGTCTAGTGTATCAACCAGGACAGAGAAGGATCATTAAAACTAAATTTGTTCCAAAATCTGGACAGTTTACAGCTAGTTCAAGTTCTGGACCATTTATTGAAAAACAATTCTATAAAGGACCAAACAAGGTATTTATGTCTCAAAATATATCTATTTATTATAGGAAATCTGTGAGACAAGAATGGGTTCCCAAAGTTTTACTTTCTAACCTCTATGGACCCAAGAAAATATGGGTACCAAAGTTACCCCACACTTAATCTATTTTGTAGGAAAATTGTCTAAAGAGATCCTGTAAAACTCTGTGGTACTTGGATTGTGGATGTTCAAGACATATGACAGGACTCATGTTTCAAAATCCTAATCAAAGTTGGTGGAGGATATGTCACATTTGGTGATAGTGTTAAAGGGAAGATTTTCAGCTTAGTCCAAATTTGTAACCCTAATACTGTATTAATTCCAAAAGTAACTTTTTTTGATGGGTTAAAATACAATCTGCTCAGTATCTCTCAGTTGTGTGATGATGGATTCAATGTTAAATTTGAAAATGATGCATGCAATGTTTTTAATTCCAAAAATGATTTAATATTTAACTCTCTTAGAAATAAGAATGTATATGTTGTTTATTTATATTATTTATCTAAGAAAAATGTTTCTTGTTTAAATGCATTTCAAAAATAATCCTGGTTGTGGCATAGAAGATTAGGACACGGCATTGTACACTCACTTAGGAAACTGACTAGGAAAGGTTTAGTTAGAGAATTACCCAATTTGTAATTCCCTCTTAACAAAGTATGTAATCCTTGTAAAAAGGGAAAACAACACAAAGTTTCTTTCAAACCAATGAAATAAGTTTCTACTTCTCAACCGCTTGATTTGGTTCACATGGACTTGTTCGGACCATCAAGAGTTTCATGTTTAAATGGGAAGCACTATGTTTATGTTCTTGTAGATTATTTTTCTAGGTGCACTTGGGTATACTTTCTGGCTCACAAATGTGAATCTTGTTCTTATTTTATCAAATTATCCAAGTCTATAGAAAATCTTAGTGGACATAGAATTAAGACCTTGAGAAGTGATCGTGGCTGTGAGTTTGAGAATCAAGACATTGAATATTTTTTCTCACATAATGGCTATACTCAAAATTTCTCTGCTCCTAGAACACCTCAATAGAATGGAGTTGTGGAAATAAGAAATAGAACCCTTCAAGATATTTCTAGGACAATGCTCAATGAATATGATTTTCCAATTTATTTTTGGGTTGAAGCTGTTAACACAGCTTCTTACATTATCAATAGAGTCTTAATTAGAAATTTTCTTAAGAAGACCCCATATGAGATTTGGAATAATAGGAATATTAAGGTTAATTACTTTAGAGTTTTTGGTTGCAAATTCTTTATCCTTAACACTCAGGAAAGTCTTGAAAAATTTTATTCAAAAATTGATGAAGGAATTTTCTTAGGTTACTCAATCTCTAGTAAAGCCTATAGAGTATTTAATAAGAGAACCAAATGTGTGGAAGAATCAGTTCATGTTAAATTTTATGAGACTAATCCACATGAACCCAAAACCACTCTTGAACATCTTGAGAAAGACATGTCAATTCTGGACCTTAATGACAAAGATAGTGAACCCTTAGTGAAAAAAAAACAGTTCTGGAAACTTCCCTGAATCTGTGCAGGGAGAATCTGAACCTATAGATAATCATGAGGAGTCTAGTTCAAATCTTACTATAGGTATAAGAACTATCAAAAATCATCCTTTAGATGTTGTGTTAGGTGATCTAAATAGAGGGACACAAACTAGAGCTTCTCTAAGAAACCAGGTTGAACATCAAGCTTTTATTTCACATCTTGAACCTAAAAATATCAATGATTCAATCAGTGATAAATTTTAGGTGATAGCTATGAAAGAAGAATTGAATTGGTTTTAAAGAAACAAAGTTTCAGAATTAGTGGACAGATCTAAATATACCTTGACCATCGGCACTAAATGGGTGTTTAGAAATAAAGTTAATGAATCTGGAAATATAGTTAGAAATAAAGCTAGGTTAGTTGCACAAGGGTATAGTCAAGAGGAAGGAATAAACTATGAGGAGACCTTTGCACCTATAGCTAGGTTAGAGTCCATTAGGATACTACTTGTTTATGCAGATCGTCTAAATTTTAAACTTTATCCAATGGATGTTAAAAGTGATTTTCTAAATGGCTATATAGTTGAGGATGTGTTTGTTGAACAACCCTATGTCTTTACAAATCCCCATTCTCCAAATCATGTTTTTAAACTTTCTAAAGCCTTATATGGTCTAAAACAATATCTAAGAGCTTGGTATGATAGACTTAGTTCTTTTCTTATTTAAAATGGTTTTACTAAAGGAATAGTGGATCCTAACATCTTTATTAATAGAATTTCCAAATATGTGCTAATAATACAAATTTATGTAGATGATATAATTTTTGGATCCTCTAAAAACTCTCTTTGTACGGATTTTTAAAAAATAATGCAAGATTAATTTGAAATGAGTTTAATAGGGGAACTTAAATTTTTCCTTAGATTTCAAATATTCCAAAATAAAAATGGTATTATTCTAAATCAAAGTAAATATACTAAGGATATTTTGAAACATTTTGGTTTGGATAGTATTAAAGGTAGTGATACACCTATGAGTACCACTTGCAAGTTGGATGTTGATGAAAATGGTGAATCAGTGGATCAAACCAATTACCAAGGTATGATTGGGAGTCTTCTCTATCTTACTTCTAGCAGACCTGACATTATATTTAGTGTATGCATGTGTGCTTGTTTTAAAGACAATCCCAAAGAGTCTTACTTAAATACTGTTAAAAGTATTTTTAAATATCTCAAGTATACTATAAATTTAGGACTATTTTATCCAAGAGGACAATCATTTGATTTAATAAGTTATTCGGATGCTGATTTTGCTGGTTTCAAGTTAGACAGAAAGAGAACCTCTGGAACATATCACATTTTAGGCAAGCCACTAGTGTCATGGTGTAGTAAGAAACAAAATTATGTTGCATTATCTACTACCAAAGCTGAATATATAGTTGCTGGTAGTTGTTGTGCTCAAATTCTGTGGATGAAACACACTTTACTAGACTATGGATATCAATTCAAACATGTCTCTATAAACTGTGACAACAAAAGTGCTATTAACATCTCTAAAAATCCTGTATCTTAGGTTAGGACAAAGAATATTGATGTAAGACATCACTTCTTGAGAGATCATTATCAAAGAGGTGATATAACTCTTGAATTCATTGGTATTGAACACCAATTGGTGGATATATTAACAAAGCCTTTGAATTATGAGAGGCTAAATTACATCAAACATGGGTTAGGTATGATAAACTATTGAGTATAGGACCTCACCGTTAGACCTTACCGATAGGACCTCACCATTAGACCTTACCGATAGGACCTCACCGTTAGACATCACCGATAGGACCTCGCTGTTAGACCTTACTGATAGGACCTCACCATTAGACCTTACTGATAGGACCGCACCGTTAGATCTTACCAAAAGGACATCACCGTTAGACCTTACTGATAGGACCTCATCGTTAGGCCTTACCGATAGGACCTCACTATTAGACCTTACCGATAGGACCTCACCGTTAGAACTTACTGATACCTCCTTACAGATAGACAACTTGAGGCTGGGACTTTGCGTTTTTGTGTTCTCATCCAGAATCTAAAACGTTTTCTGCGTATTAATTATTTATTTTATATGTTTCATTTTTTGAACTCTAAATGATAAAAATAAAACACATATCACATTTCGATCCACATCAAACCCTCTCCCAAACCTTTTTCTCTCCAATCTCAGAACCTAAACCTCTACTGAAACCTTGAACCACTCCAGATCGATGGCAAGAGTCAAAAGGCCATCGGTTACTAATGAAGTAGACGCACCCGATCCTAAGATACCTAGATCTGAGTCGAGTAGTGGAATCTAGACAGTGGAAAAGGTGGTTAAACCTCATTTATCGAATAGGGAAATATTGGTTGAGAATGAGTTAAGTTCATAGTGGTTGTTGTCGAGCCGGTCTTTAGTACTGAAGGCACTTGAAGCTCAGGGCTGGGTTGAGTGTTTTGCAAACAATAATGGACCATATTACCCGAAGTTAGTGAAAGAATTTTATGATTATCTCAAGTTTGAGTAGTCTGTGGATGAGCACCGGATGACTTCCAGAGTAAATGGAGTAAGTGTGAGCTTCTCCTCTGCTGAGTGGGTTGACTGCTTGAGGGTTCCACATGAAGGGATTTGTGATTATTACTCAAAACTGGTGCCTCCCACTAGTGAGTTCTTATAATATGAAGAAGAATTAGCTGAATTGATAGGGAATGGAATTCATAGGAAAGTTATTTCTACTGAGTTGGAAGGAGAAGATAAGCTTCTTTTCAAGTTTATCCTGCATGTTTTAAGTCCCAAGAGAGGGGACTTTGAAACTTTAATGTTTTAGGATGTTTTTCTCTTGTATCTATTAAAGCATGAATAGAAGATCAACTTATGTAGGTTGTTGATGATTCAACTAGAAGATATGAGCAAACCTAGTTCCAAATCCAATGCCCTATTTCATGCTAAGTTGATATCTCTTATATTGAAAGTGAAAGGAGTTGTTGGAGCTAAGGAGGAAACTGTTGTTGTGTAAGATAACCATTGCATCACCAAAGTGATTTGCAATCTGATGAAGATCAACTGGAATCCATGGCTGAGGAGATGGGCGAATGATGAGGCTAAGGTTTATAAAGAGTTTAACCTTGTTTCTCATCCCACTAGGCCTAAAAATAAGAGATACCCTAGTCTAAATCCTGGTGAAGTAGAGCCTGCTTATTCAGATGAAGAAGAAGAGGCTGGTGTTGTGAAAGAAAGAGAGGATTATCCTATTGATGACTGGAGTGATCCTGAACTTCCCTCCAATCCTCATGCTAATATTGTATCCTTTTTTGATCCTATCCCACCAAAGATATTAACTTGAAGGGAGACTGTCCTAAGGGATAGTGATGAGGAAACCAGTGAAGAAGGAGATGAAAATATATTTTAGAGAACTGCTGCTGAAAGTGAAGATGAATGTTTAAGTCTCATTCCTTTAATAGGACATACAGAAAGGGTAGAAAGTACAGATGAAGAAGTTGCTGATTTAGTTGAAGATGAAATTGTTTTGGAAGTCATTGAAGATTATGTGGAGGAGGTGGCATTGGAACTTACTGTTAATAAAGTTGATCATGGAGTTCTGATGGAGATAGATATGGTTGATCAAGAGAATGATCCAAGTGAGGGGGAGGAACCTGTTGCTACAGGATTATTTGTTGTTGCTCATGAGATAGAGTACTGGATAGAATATCATGACTTTGTGGTTTTAGGACTAGATTATGGAGACTCTGAATATGTCCATCCTATCAGAAGTCCTCCAATTCCTACTATCTCAAAAACTACCATTATGCAGCCAGTGGTTTTGTTACCTCGAGACTATGTAAAGAAGGATGGATTTAATTCTTTGAAATCAGACCTGAAGAGGCATATTGATGAGAAAACCACTGAGATAGTGAGAAAAATAGCTCATAATCAAGGACTCGTGACATCTGTAGTGGAAAGGATAGTCTCTACCTCTCACTCAGCTATGTTACATGAGGTCAAGGAATGTTTGAATTAGGTAAGAACATTGGTTGGGTCTATGGAATCAGTGAAACAGTCTATTTCCAGCTAGATGCATATATGGATTCAAGAGCTCAGGTGGACAGTGAACTTAGATATGTTAAAAGTGTGGTTCAGCAAATGGTCACAGTGTTTGAGGATTTTAAGAAGTCTATGGAAATACATGTGAAAGGATAGGATGATGATGTAAAAAGGATGATTAGTGGGCTAACCAAATCATTTAAAGAAACTGTGGCTTTCTCTATGGCACTTCTGAGTGCATCTGCATCTTCTTCAACCTCTCCTCCAGTTGACATTGAATCCTTTAGGACCGTTGTTATAGAATAAATGGAAAAGTTATCTGGTGTTAGTGCCTCAAACTCTCAGAACATTTCCATTACCAAGGAAATTCATAACCTTGTGGGAAATTATTTAAGGGAAGCTTCTCAAGATCAGAAGGCCATAAAGGATCAAGTTGACTTTTATTACAAAAAGGTATACACTAAGAATCAAATGGATGGCCACTTCAAGTTTCTATTGGAGAACTTGAGAATCCCACCTATCACTCAGGCATTTAAGGATCAAGTGAGCAAGCTTAGAGAGATAACTCCTACCCTGGAGAGATTCATGGAAAACAATGATGATTTCATATCTGCTATGGAAAGAGGGGGAAGCATTATTATGGACTTTAGTAATCTTCTGTTACCCTTCCTCCATGTGTACTGCACACTGGTCATTGTTCATCCTACTTTTTCTGCTTTTTTAGTTGCCTTAGGTTCCACCAGTACTGCTCCTTTGACGAATCCTGCCTAGACCATCATAAGTTTGACCCCAATGATTAAGCAGAGATTTAATCACTATAGTTCTACTAATGCCTCGGTGGCTGCTCCTCCTACACTGCTAACTGCCATCCCTCGGCCTATTCCTTCATCTTCAAAACCTTAATCCCCAGCTTTCAAAGAAAAAGCTCCAATAGACATATCTGATGTGGATTGAGTGTAGACTGTCTTAGTTTATATGGATCGGTGTATCTATTTTTGTATATTGTACTCCTGTTTTATTAATACAAACACTCACTTTTCTCTCTTTTTGTTATATATGACTTTTTGTTAATCACAAAGGGGGAGAAGTTTTTATATGTGTTTATATATGTTCTAGCCTAAATGCAGTGTTCACCATATAATTTTTCTATGCTCACATCACAGATGGAATTAGCAGATGTATTTAACCTTGATTCAAACCTCTTAAACCTAAATATTCAATGACATAATTTGTGATTATCAAAAAGGAGGAGATTGTTGGACTCGCCTATTTTGATAATCCCAAATCATGTTTTGATAATCCCAAATCATGTTTCATTTATGTGATAATCATGTTTTTATTCTATGTTAAATATGTTTCATTAATGTTTCTTGTTTCTATAGAGTAATATTCATATACTCTTGATTGGTTAAGCTTACAGTGAAAAATTTATCTAACTAGAAAGGTCACTGATACATGTTCACCGATACAAGGTCACCGATACAAAGGTCACCGATACATGGTCACCGATACAAGGTCACCGATACAAGGTCATTGATACAAGGTCACCAATACAAAGGTCACCAATACATGGTCACTGATACAAAGGTCATCGATTCAAGCCTACTGCTGAAGGTTACTGATGGAAGGTTATAGTTGGAGGTTGCCAATGTGCACCTTCTGTTGAAGCGTACTAATGTGAAGGCTACCGTTACCAGTCTACTGATGCCCTTTGTCAAATTCTTATATTTTTTCTAACGGTCATATTTTCTAACTTTAATACTTCTGACTTAATTAATACTTATTTTAGACATATCAGAAGACCATATCATGACAGTGCGAGGTATGAGAAAGATTGCACGTGATGTAATTTCTCCTATTGTCAGACCTCAAATATAAAAGAAAAGACTAGGGAAGAGAGAGATATAAAGGCAAAAAGAAAAACAAGAAATAGAAGTCCATATGTTAAATTCATGAGGAAGAAATTACTGAAAAACAAGGAAGAACAATTCAAGACCCTTCACTGCGAACCCCAAGAACATTAAGAAGATCATTTTGGGAAAAACAACTTGAGGCTGCCTTCTGTGTCTCATAAACTTTCAATCAACTTAAGAAGTAGAACACTCAATTCCAGAAAGCTAGTACCTGGAGTTGCAACACTTTATTTTGGAGACAACTTCCCGAGATAGACTCAAACTTCAAATTCCTCACTTCAAGGAGTCAAGAGATGAACTGAAAACACATAGGGCCTTCTAAACTCTATCTCATCATAATTTCACTATTGTGTTTCTTCTTTTTACATTTTTGAGAAGTGTCTGTCTACTTCACGCACTGTCTCTTGTGCTATAACTGGAGGATATTGAATATCCCTACATCGAACCTCGCTTATATTTTGTTCCCATGTAAAATTGTAGAAGAGACCATGTGTGGTCTGTATTGTTTGTCTTTCCCATGAAGAATAGTGGTAGAGGGTGTGAACCCTAGACAGTTTTTGAAAACTATTGTAAAGCCCGATACAAGCTGTGTATCAAGTTTATTGCTAATATAAACTGCTTGGTGGTAGGTGATCACCAAGTGGAGAGGATTAAGTCTCTTCTTGAGACTGAACCTCTTGTTTTACTTCATTGTGCACTATATTTTGTTATACTTTGTTTTATCTATTTTTCACTGCTTATATTTTCTAAAATATAAAACCGTTTTTATTTCACTTTGATAGTTTGTTTTGGTTAGTGTGTGTATTTATATAATTGAGTAAACTTGTTTCAAAAGTTGAATAGGTGTTTTACACTAATTCAACTGATGATTAATCACCCTTTAAGAAACCTGTTGACCAACTAAACATTTACATATCTACTGCCTTAATTAACTAGGCTGTTTTAAAAATTAGGGGATCCTTTTAAAATAAGGTTTTTAACAGAAATTTTAAGTAGGAACTCAATTCACCCCCCTCTTGAGATTCCACTCCAACCAACATTAATCATATATGAAAAATTATTTAGAGGTTAAGACATGGTTTTCCACCTTTTTTTTACATGGGAGAAACATAATTATGACCACAAAAACCCACAACTGCATCCCCAGACTTACCTTCATGTGATATTTATATAGAGACCACCATGTTTGATCCTATCCTAACTAGATCCTTGGGTACTCCCCTATCCTAGACCTCCTTATAGGTAGGGGAAGCCAACTGACCTTGATCCCAAATCCTAGAATGTGTCTAGGATGTAATATAAATTACTTAAACCCCATTTAGAATAGAGATAATAGATCCAAACCCTCTAGAACCAAGAGCTAATTGTTTCATATGAGAATCAACTCCATGCTTATTATTTCCTTTATGATCATTAAAAGAAAGAAATTGTTTCTCCAGAAAAAACTTCTTATCAACCTTAATCTATGAAACTAGTTCCCTATTAGACTCCTCATGTTTGGATTCATCCCTTATCTCAATTCTCTTGAAAGGTTCCTCCTTGAAGAAAATTCTTTAATCTTCATCATTTGACTATGCCACAATCAGTTTCAAATCTATTGTGGCTCCATTCCAAAGGAGTGCTACCTCTACTGAGGACCTTCCAGCTGACCAGGCACACTCACGGGTCCAGTCTTCCCTTGTTCATATTGGATTTCGCCATCATTTTTGTCCTCCTACACATGAGAGGTTGATTCCCCAACATTTTCATTTCTAGGCCCAATTAGCTCCTACATCAGCCATGTATTATGCCCCAAATTGGGTTGTGAGAAATTCTGAGGGATCTGCCTCTGACCAGCCTATAGACTTGTGCCACCAGGCCCCAAAGACACAAAATTCTAAAACCCTTACTTTGGTTGAATTCCCTATGATGATGAGACAACACCCCCAAGTTGTATGTCATCCTTAGTTTTACCTACATGTCTAAGGTTATCAGATTATTCCACTAGATTCCCATCCTCCCCAATGTCAACAAATTCATCTACTCTAAAATCTTCATTTTCCTTTCGAACATTCTTGATCATACTCCTCCTATAGGATGTAATATAATGATCATTCATTAAGCATAGAGAAAAAATAAAGAGTTTCTATAATTGTTCCTATCATGACCGGTCACATTGCAATTTACACAAAAAGCGGGGATATTTTTATATTCAATATGAATATTCTTCTCATAATTGTCATTAAACAACACAACCTTTTTAGTTAAGACTGTGCTTAAATACACATCAATAAGAACTCTTGAAAAGTAACCAAACCTTTCATGTTTTGTTTCCCTGTCCATATTAATCAGGATCCCAAAAGCATAAGCAATATCATACAAATTCTTGGGATGCCAAAGAATCCAATTCAAACCAAATATTCTCAGCCAAACCAACACAAATAAATTTCTAATCTCAAAGGTATTAAAACCAAAATTCCATTCATCGATATAGAGTACACCTGGAATTAAGGAAACAACTCCAAAGCTATCATGAACCAACCTAGGTCATCCCTCAAATGGACCCCAGATCCAGGCTATGACATGGACCAATGAGCATTCTAGATCACCCAGATCTAGAAACTAGTGTTAGGAATCAATATTAACTCTATTGGGAATTATTTATCCCATAAAACAAACTAGTAAACAAATAATAATGGAATAAATAAAATAAATACTAGAAGAGTAAGAAAAAAACAACAAACATACCTTCTTATGACCTCAAGAGCCACGACCAACCTCAGAATAACCTCACTCCATGAGTGATCCAAATCCAAAAACAAATCCTAAAACTAAAATTATATAGTAATTGTGAGCATCAAAATTACCCATAGTGATGCTAAAATAAACTACATCCCATGCATCACTATTAAAGATAAAACCATTTCATACTAGTCTAAAAGAATATTTATATAAAAAATAGGGTTTTAATATCTTAAGAAAACAAGTAACAAGCTGATAGTTTGAAAAATGATTTCCCCTTTTCCATTTTCAAAACAAATTCAGAATAATAATATATTTTCAAATGAACCATTTAAAGGAAGGGTATGTGACGATGTAAAAGTCCCAGTAGGAAAACATACTAGTGGAAATCATTTTATAATAGTGTCACAAAACATCAAGAAAAATAGGATACATACAAAACGGTCATCATGGGAACCTAGGGGATAATTGATTTATTTTAGGGAAGATCCAACAATACCAATATAATAAATGGCTGACACAAAAATACCAAGATAATCTGCCCTACCACTTGGTGTTTCCCTACCTATCCTAACTGAGGGGAAATCCCATAAGCTGAACTGATTCAACCCAAGGCCCCTAGCTAGAGCGTGATACTAAGATAGTGCATCATGTGTACCTAGGCTTACCTCTTAGATACCCAAGAATTCACCTGAAAAATAAATTGAGGTTAGTTTATCAATATATCATATACATCATATCATAAGTTTCACTCTTAAACAATCATTCCATATTCTCACCACTAAAATACTTTTTAAGTGAAACCCCTTTATCCTTTTCATGAAATATAAATGATACACAGTCCCCTTACTAGGTGTAAACCACACATCACACATTTAGCACACAATCAAGTTCTGTGATTCAAGGGGAATTACATAGTATGGGTTTTAATTTTCAAAGTAAACGTTTTAAAGTGCCAAATGGGCCTCGATAATTAGAAATAAATATTGATCATTTGAAAAACCACTTTTAGTCCAGAACTTTCAAGCTCCAAAAGCAACCTTTACATGTACATGCATATTCACCTTAATATTTATATAAATACTTCATAACCTAATGTACATATTCACACAACCTTGTGTGAATATATAAAAAAAAGTGTGTGTGTGTGTGTGTTTATATGTATATGTGTATAAGTCATATTCATAAGTTGTAAAATTAGAATAATCACCTTGAAGGACTTTAAGGAACAAAATATTCCATTAGACCTTTATTGAAAATTGATTGGAAGACCCAAAACATTCTCAAGTATTTCAAACATACATGATAAAAACCATTTGGAAAACTAATAAAGCACTGAGTGTGCTTGTAATTTCAAAATAGGTTTAAAAACATGATTTAATAAGGGAAACCCATGGTTGATAGATAAGTAAAGTATGGATAACATGAAAGAATCCAATTATGTTTATCAAAATAATTTTCTTTAATACTTTTACTTTATAATATAATGAAAAAAATAGTTAAATAATCAAGCAATCATAATGTTCAATTTAAAGGTTTATAGATTGGGTAACATACCTCAAACCTTATCGCATTTGAAAACGGTGGCTCAAATCCACCTCAAGAAGGACAAATAGGCGAGGAGGACCAAAACAAACCTTAACAAAGAAAACCCCCCAAATTAAAAATGAAGTAACATGAACCTTAGGTCGTCATGACCTATTTAGGGCTAGAAACAAAGAGAAAATGAAATAATTAATGATAGGAATGGGATAAAAGGATATTTCCTAATAGTTATATAGCATCCTGACCCATAAACCACTTAAAATGGTTCCCCATTCCAGTTAGCCACTAGGCCTCAAGTGTGCCTCCATGTACGCTAGAGGTTGTTGACTAGTAGTGAGGGTATAAAGGTGGGGAAATGGAGAGACTATACCCTCTAGATCAGACATAAATATAGAGTAAACATATATAAATAAATTTATTAGAATATAATAATAATTGGAAATCAATAATGAATGAATGAATGATCATGCATGACATGCTTTGACATAATACATGAAGATATACATGGTACATAACAAGACTGACAAAAAAATAAAAAAATAAAAAAAAGATATGTTAGCTATCTCTAATAGAATCATGAAAATAGGCTAATTCTTCTACTCTCATTCTCCATCCTATCCAAGAAGGGTAACAACAAGCACGTACAATCCAAGAACCTGATCCTGTAAACATGAGATACGTTCAAATACCTTAGTATAATGGAGGCCCGAAAAGGGTGTAAGATATACTCAGAAGGACACCACCAATGGTTTCTAATGCATAATACAGTCTATGAATATAAAATAATGAGTGTTCAGGTATATAAAAAGTAAGACAGTACCATAATAATAGATGTAAACAAGTAGGGATCAGGTCCCTCAAGGACACCTGACCGATTATACCCATTTCAACCAAAGTTGGGATATCTTTGAATATGTCACCCTGTGTATATATAATTATTTATATAAACATATATAAGTGTGTATGTATATATATTTACTCTATACATACAATCTTAGTTAGCCATATATATATATATGTCATACTAGTTAGGACCCAAGGTGTAACTCATCTGTCCTTATATAATCATAAGATTTCCATACTCTACAAGGGATATCATGCTTGTAATATCTCAAGGAATTGATAAGGACGTCCCATCTATCAGTCTCTAAATAAAGTTTATAAAAATTATAATACTAGTAATAGTGCAGGTTCTTATAATTCATGGGTCATAAGCCCAATTTTCTAAAACATTATATGAAAATCGCATCCATCATCCTGCTCATGGATGTGAGCATCATGCTCAACATCCTAATCGAGGGGGCGTGAGTCTCCATTCCCAATAAACCAAGCGATGTGAGAATCCATGCCCATAATCCTTGACTTTTGGGTGTGAGAAGTCATACTCAAATACCCTAACTAAGGTCCCTCATGTCATAATAATAATGTAAGGTAATCCCACTTTCCCTATAATCCCTTAGACTGATGTTATGTAAAGAGGAAACTGACATTGCTTAAGGTGAAGTGGGTCCTTTTTAGTATAATCAAAACTAACATTTTAAAATAGGGTCAAAATATCATCTATTCCAAAATGAATTCTATTTATAAAACTAGTCCATTTCATATATAATAAACTATAAAGTTGTTTAAGGCACCCATGCCATAAGAAAAAAACCATTCACATAATCAATCAATTCACTTTTTATTTATAAGATAGCACACCTCAAAATGTGGTTTCATTATAAAACGTTACATTTCCATAAAATATTTAATTTAACTCAAATGAAGCATCACATTCAAGTAGAGTAACTTAATACACCTCAAAGGAGATTTCAAGCGTAAGCATACTAACACATTCTATGGGTGGTCTATTTATAAGGTGGATAATGATAATTATGTGATTTAGACAACCCCACCATAAAGTGGTGGTTTAGGTTGAGTTCATAATTTTCAAATATATTAAAAGGATGTCTAAAACACATCACAAGGTGGTCTAGGAATTTCTTTGATGACATTTTATATTTTAAGAGCGACAGCTGGAAATTCTGTCTCATGGCACAATGGATATATGATATAAATAGTGTGAACTTTAGGGAAAAAACATATAAACCATATACCTTGTACTTAGTATATCCCACTCATCCATTATTGGGATTTGGCTTGAGCCAAAACGGGAGAAATAGGAAGACTAGACAAATGCCCTAAAAATAGGGCAAAAGAGATTACCTAAGAATAACACCATTGATAGAGAGATAAACAAATAAAGGAGATAAAGGATCGAATATCTTACCAAGAGGAATCTAATGAGACCAAAGAAGAGAAATACTGACACCTAATAGAGGAGAGGACTCAAATCCTAGGTGAGAAGAGGAGGAGGAGCTCGAGTGGCCCTCCCCAACTATGCGCATAGAGAATAAGGAAAGAGGGATGGAGCCTTAAAAAGGAGGAGGGTAAATGGCCATCTATTTAAATAGATGCATGTTTTGGATACACAATTAAGTAAATCATGTGTTAACTATGCAGTTAGCACTATCTAATATAGCCACCTCGCATGGCCCATGCGCAAAGTTTGACAAACCATGCACGACCCGTGTGCACCCTCTGCCTCAAATGGGACACCTTGCACGGATGTAGAGCATGGTTTGAAAAACTTTGTGCCAGAGATGTGGGTCACCCTGGATCTCTTCCTCAAGACACACAGTTTTTTGGTCACCTCACAAAGTTCATAAAAACTTTTCCCCTTAAGAAAAGGGGGTTACATAGTTGAGTTGCACGATTAAACTAACTATTCTCTTATTGTGTGCCTTGTGATGACTTTCCAAAAACTAGATATTTTGGATCTTGAAGGCTTTCAAACTCATCCAAACTCCCATGAAACCTTTCGAGACATAAATCTTACAAAAAACACCTTTAAGTGTTCCATCATCCAGATTCACAATCTGAAACTCATCTTAAAATTTAAATCGTCCACTAAATGAGAAACTTTCAAACTCACTTAAAATTTTCAACTCGATCCAAAACATGTGACATTACAATATCCTCACCATAGAACTTCTCATCCCAAATAATCCTTGGGAAATAACAAAAACAACACTTGACCTACTTGGATCATGAAGTTTCTCTCAAATGGACACGTTGCATTTGAAATCACCCAATGCATCTCTATGAGTCACTCCAAATATATGGTACATAAACCATTAAACTCAATCAAACACTCCTAACCAAGGATGAAACTTATATAAGGAGCTTACCTGATCTCGCCTAACCTAATACATAATCCTATCATTGATTTTATCAAGATTCCTAAGGAAATTCCCACCTTAGGTCATAACCTTTGAATGGCCAATTCCAAGTCACGAAACCTAAACCATTGGAATTTACTACCAAATCACGCATGTAGCATTATAAAAAATCTCCTGACATGTTCATACAAATGATATTCCTAATTATAGAAAGGAAAATACTCCTAGACCTAATTTTAATCTCAATGGTCAATTGCGATTGACCCAGATCAAAGTTGTTCTCCTTAGCTTCCATTGAAAAGCCCATGCGACCCTTTCCATGGAACCCACCTAAACCCAAAACATGAAAAAAATGATTCCACAATGATTGTATATCTATTTTCAAGAAAACTCTAGTCAAAACACCTCCGGCCTACTATTTTAAAAAAATGCTCAGCTTAGATAGCTAGTGCATTTCAAAATCTATATCCCAATGCCTTTAAATGGATGCATCTCAAGATCACATAAAACACATTCATCAAATCCTGTAACCAAATTTTGTTGATGTCACCTAATCTAACCATTCCAAGTTTTTTTATCGATGGACTACAAGCACCAAAATGACCATCGCACCACTGGTCCTGCATTAACACAACCCTTCTCAACTTAGGGTTGTTCACAAGCGACCAATATCCCACTCCCCACCTTAAGAGCATCATAGTAACCACATTAATGAAAATAGAATCTAGTCACCACAACTCATATCTTATCCATTTTGGAAATGAAATTAGCATGGTTAATAACCCGCTCATACCTATGCGATAAGTAATGTCACCCATATTCTGTTCCTTATTCTAGAGAATGACTGTCATGGAAAATCCGAACTCAAAACATAATGAGGGTCACTATCCTAAAATAGCAAAAGGTGTACTATGCGCCACCTATCTTTATCTTAAAACTAATCCTTGAGAAAAACTCCCAAGTGTTCCTTTCATTAAACCATAACATCTATTTAAATATGTATCTCAATGTATAATTGATGATCTCTCAACATACTTAGGGAGATTTCAAGATAAGGGACATGATTGTGTATTTACTTGGAGAATTATGAGATTTTATCAATAGGCATGAAGTGCTCCTCCTGATCCATGCTTGAAACAAAAACATGCTACAATAGCCTTAGTCAACCCTCGATGCCATGTCTCTCAACCATGAGTGTCTAGGTTCAAGAATGGATCAACTATCTCACGATTCCTAATAAACTTCAACGTAGCCCTCATCTTGGGAACTACCTTTAATTTACTCAATCTCTAGGTTTCCATTTCCAAAATCATTCCAAGGAAACCATTAATCCTCAACTTGCCCATGGACACTCATCAATGTTCAAACCTAAATAGTTTTCATCCGCAACAGGCATGAGTTAAACTCACTAAATGCATCGAGTGCACATCTCATACCACCTGATTCAAAATCGAGCATCTCACACATTCAATAATTTACTGAACGAAATCCAACCTCATGATGTCATTTTCGAAAAGAAGGGGGGTCAATAATGAAAGTTCTATCCAACTAGGCTTGGCACCCAAACAATCTTACCAACACAACCATTTTAGATAAAAATCACTTAGGGTGATTTTTAGAGGCAAGGGAATCACCATGTCTGAATCAAAATATTTGAGCACCTAATATACATTGGTCCAAAAAAGTGCATAAAACGAATCTTACCATAAAGATAAAAACCTTGTTATGTACCAACCTATCACATGGGTTATCCCTAACCGAACAATTATATTGACTTATTAGGGTCTGAGTCAAAATGAGAGAATCTAGGTTTATCCACCTAGCCCTAAGCTCAATCGCATGAGAAGCATACATTTTTTGTGGGCATATATTACACATCATCTATAAAGATTAGATACTATATTTCAGAATAGGTTATACTAAAATATTTGTAGAAGTATTAACCTACAAGGTTTAGAATATATCATCATATATCTAACAGCATCACTTGAAAACATCATCTACCAAGACCCAATCATCATTAAGCATCTAAATAGGGTAGTTCTCATTGAAAGGTCACAACACTAACACAAGGGATAGAGAGTTGTTACTAATTGGTACCCATATATGAGAATACCTTGAAGTTCAAATCACCAGAGAACCACACATCTATGTGGGGTTGTCCTTTCATTATTTAAGAGTCCTACTCAGGACAATTGGCACCCAAAAAGCACCTATCATCTAAAAATAGGATGGAATCATTTATCAATGATTTAATTTCATAAGGTTCTACCATAACTATACTAGCTCCTTACATGGACAAGGCATTGACCCTAAAACAATTTCTGGCCTAAAAATTCACTAGGCCTTACTGCCTAACCTCTAGGTCCAACACCACCTATGAAGAAGCTAACTAAGAATCACAGTAACACTCACATTTCCGATCCAAGGTAACATTAACATCTAACCCTTGTGCAAGGTTTACTGTTATAAACACTCATACCATGTTTCACTTTTAAGTCATTTAAACGATGCTCATTTCAATAATTTAAAAGCTAATATACAAGTGATTTCAAATACCATTTTTAAAAATAACTATACTAAGGAATCTATTTAGCTTATATCATATAATATTTTAGAAAAATGTCTTATAATTCATTCTTACCCATTTATTTGATTCAAGAGTTTTCAAAACATTCTTGGATAAAGAAAATTTCAATTTAAAATCTATAGAGAAAAATACTCTTTAATTTTTAATTGGAATTTTAATTAACTGATGCCTCATAATAATAAATCTCAAAAGAAGATAACAAGGCTTTTATTAATTAAGGGAACTGGATAAGTAATATTCCAATATATATTTATTTTTAATACCATATAAGTGGTTGCATACACTTTAAATAACCATCCCATTATCATAAACCTACCATTGTGGGGTTAAGAATCAATTCATAAGACAAGATAAGGTGACCTATAACGGTCCCACTATTTCATTACAAATTTTTAAACACCCTTAATGGGTTTAACACATAATCATATCATATCATGACTAACCTACTTATGTTGAGTCTAGTAATATCATAAGAAACATGCCCCAACTGACCTACTTGGGTCCAGTTGTTCATTTCCATAATTAGTCATGCTGGTCTTTATACCCAAAAGATCGATGTAAAATCTTATAAAAGGTAGATATTTTATATTAGAATTTCATATTAGAATATATTTATAATAATTGTGATTAAATTAGATGAACTATCATTCCAAATTTATAAAGTTACTTGCCTTTATAAGTTACAAATGACATTTATGTAGTTGTAACCAGGTTTTCACAATTGTTTTTCATAATAAAAAATCTATATAGAGTAGTTTAATTATATGGGTTGCCATTATCCAATCTATAATGGCCCAAACACTTTATAAATTGGACCATTGATTCCAATTTAATTGAAACCATATTACCACATTTAATTTCAAACAATAAAAAAGTATATAGGAGATAGTTCTATTATATAGATTTACATTTCCCAATTTATAAAGCATCTGTATACTTTATAAGTTGCAATATAGCACCCGTTTAATTGAAACCCTTAATGTGTCAGCCCATGAAACCAATGTTTCATGGATAAATCATAAAATAATGGGTTTATTATATAGAATTACATCATCAAGATATGAAGGGAAACACATGTCATGACATGACCCAAGTTGGGGCTCGAGCCGTAACTACCCCAAGACTACCTCCATAGGCCAAGGGTGATGAAAAGAACCAAAGGAATAACTAAATTAGGGAGGCCTTTTCCTAGAAACTTGTACACATTCACACAACAAAATAAATGAAAAAGTGTAGAGGTAAATAATAAAATATTCAACATTGTTGTAGAATAAACCAAACATGCATGAACCTCTAGACAGTACAAAAGTGTGGTAGTGTAAACTGAAAGTAAAGGGGAAAAATACATGCCCAACCAAAAATATTTCCCAACCTAAAAAAACTAAAAAATAGTAAATAGATGATATATCCCAACTCCTATATCCTAAGTTATGGCTTGTGTATGCAGTCCATGCAACGAATATCTCTAATCCCCTATGAAGTCACGATCAACATGTTTGTCGTCTGCAAAAGACACGACACGTGTGAGCAAACCCGTGTAGGGGTGATTATATACATACCTAGTAGAACACACAAAAGAGGGTGAAGTGGGAGAAATAAGAGATAAAATAACATAAAAATAAGTATATATAATTAGGTATAGTTAAACATTATAGCTCAACTGACATTACATATTCATTTTGGATTTTACATTACTCCCCTCATATAATTGTCACTTAAAAATGATTAATTTCCAATAAAGTTTTATATTTTGATAATATATTTCAACATAATAATCCAAATTATGTTATTATTCGTATTTAGTGTTCTTGGTGAAAATTCACACATATCATTAGAAGGGATCTTTGGAAAATTCAGCCATTTGAAGGGCCATATGGCCCACATAATAAGGCCCACCAAAACCATGATGAAAACTGGACCAACCACGAAGATAGAATTTATGGGCTTAATACAGAATCCCAAATTTAATAAATGTAACAGCCCGAGATTTTATGAAAAATATTCTTTTTAATTTTATTAATGTCTTGTGTTGTACGCTACACCAAAAGGAGCTTGCACAACACACATCCTTGACTTGCCTTGCATTACACGCAATCACGACCTTCCTCGATAGCGTGTGTAGTACGCAATACCGAGTTTCACTAAACAACGATATGTTATTAAAATATTATTATAACTAGCCGTTATGAATAGTAATAACCACCTTTTAATTTTTTTAAAATTTTAGCTCTCAAAATGGACTTCATTTTTGGATTCGGAGTATCGATTTTAGCCTAAGGTGAAATTTTGGTACTTTTTGGATAACTTTCATATTATGATGAATAGTGAAAATTACTAAATTAAAATTAAAAACAACTTTTTTAATCAAAATAATTAATAGTGATAAATTATTAATTTGAGTGGTTTTAAAGTATATTTAGAATATATTTTTAAAATTTAATACAATGTTGGTCATTGGATGTAATTTCACATTTAATCCAGACATAAACAAGTGTCAATCTTTTGATAGATATTGTTTCTTAAAAACACGCTATTTGTTTTAACAGCGGGATTTAATTATAAAATTAATTAATTCAACTTATATGTTATGAATTTGTTAAAATAGACTTCATTTTTGAATTTGGAATATGAAATATAGCTTAGGATGAAATTTTGGCATTGTTCTGAAAAACATCAATTTTTGATGAATAGTGAAACTACTAAGTGGTAGTTAAAAAACTGAATTTTTCATAAAACTTAATTTTACCGCTTCTGTGAATGAAATTTCAACAATCCGAGAGACACGGTTGATGTCAGTAAGTAAAATGTGGTTCAATGAGATGAAAATAATTTTTGGTGAATAGTAACTTTTTACTTTTATTTACCACAGTTAAAAGTAAATAGGGTAATTAAGGGTAACAATGATATTAATATTACCCTAACACATGTCCTAATCCTATTGGACAAGTGTATCTCGACCAAAAACAACCTTAAGTGTAAAATATTATCATTTAGGCCCACTTGTATTAGATTAGGACATTTATTATTATTTAATTCAAAGAAGAGTTAAAAGAGTTAAAATCAAAGTTTATTTACTAAAACATTTTTAATATAGGGTTATACATAAGATAAATTAGATTGTAAATCTTCATTAGAAAGATAAAAAGATTTCCTACATAATGGTATTTTATTTGTAATTTTTAGACATCAAATAATTTAATGTATTTATGACACAATGATGATGCAGTAATTATTTTATTAATGAAATATTTACATAATTGATATTATAAATACAAAAATAAATGTAATTTAAGACTTTTTATGAATTACACTAATTTTCTAGGTTACTATGATATAATAGTGTTGATTAAATCAACTTGTTTTGAACATATAATTCTGTTATGACTTTCACAAAAATCATATATCAAATAGTGTCAAAATTGACACAAAATAATTTTTAAATCAAATATTATATTATTAATTGTTATTTTATTTTTAAAAATCTAAGGTTCGGCCAAATGACATAGATAAGGACATATATATTAATAATAAACAATTTTGGGTTCGTTTGGCATGTTATAGTAAGTGTATTAACCACATAGTGTAAGAAAACAAAAAGACACGGTAAAAGTTAAATTATTTAACTTAAAGTTAAATCTAATTGATAAGGTTAAAATAATAACCTAAACTTGTCTAAATCCTATTGGTTGATAGGATTTCAACCCATCCCCACTTTAGCTTCGAAATAAGACCCTTTGGAACCATTATAAACCGATTTTGACTTTAATATAAAATAATATTTTGAGATATTCCTAAGGTGCCCCTCTCCTCCCTTATAAAAGGGCACCTCCTCCCCCTCCTCCTCACACCAATTTGAGCACTCAAGCTCGGCCAACCCCTGCCATTTTCTCCTCTCCACTTCCTCAGAATAATCCTAGAGGTCTTGGTCTTCTTCAAAGACCAATCTTAGTTCCCTATGTGGAGGATTCAAAGAGGCGTTCCAAAGAAGAGGTAATATCCATTACCGATCTTTTCAATTTCTTTCTTCTTCAACTTCTTATTCTTTAGTTGTTTCATGATAAAGTAATAACATCAGTATTACTTACATACTGATATGTTATTATAAATATGAAACAACCCTAATTCACCTTCTATCCATCCTACGGAAAAAGGAAATCACCGCGCGTGCGTACGTACGGAATACCGTCTCCACGCCGTGGTGTAATCTATTTTCCACCATCACCTTACAAGGATGGTTATAATGGTGTAATGAGTAACTATTTATTATTATTATAAATTAATATTGATACTGAAATAATATATATATACTCCAATACAGTTCCACGATCAAAGGAACGATATCAGCACTCGTGCGTATGTACGGAATACCGTCTCCACAACGTGATGAGATTCATTATCCATGTTAACCATTCCAGAATGATTATAAAGTATATATAATGAATAATAATGGAATATATGACATGGTAAATCTACTGGATTTATGTATATATATATTCCATCTACTTACTTCCATTCAAGACAATAAGGAAAGGAAAGCAGCGTTCATGCGTACGTACGGACTACCGTCTCCATGAACGGTGTGTTTCATTTCATTTATATATCTATTATATATATATATACTGAATATATATGATATATAAATCATACTTTATATTCTGGAAGTAAGTAAATCATGATATAAGTAATAATAATGTCAAGAACAACAAGTCCAAACAACTACAATAAATGAAACGATTTTACCCAAAATGCTTCTTTAACATGAATTTACAAAAGAACGGGTAATATAAAGTCATAAGTGGACCATATATGATATAATAACAATGAATATGATTCTGGAATAAGTCAATAACATGATTTAAATCATTATACAGGAGGTTCGGACACGTACAAAGCAAGTCGGACCTAAGGTAAGGGAAAATATCACAATCTCAATTTTTATCCGAGATTGTTTTTACTTTGGCATTTACTGGGGTGTATTTTATCATCCACATCCATGTTTCCTAAATATGTAATATTATTTCCATCCACCTACAATTGATTAAATCCAATTTTACCCTTCGGTGAATTTTAGTAAAAGATAAGAAAGGAATCTTTTGTCGTTTTTCATACGAGGTACTTTTTGACTTTTCCGACAAAAGTACAAAGAATGTTTTTTTAACATATACGGCATGAATGGATTTTTAAAACATTATTTCCAAGAAGATTCCTTTAAAAGTTTTCAAGTTTATTTTTAATCAACTTCTTTTATTTTAAAGTCGTATGACATGTTATGAAAGGAATAATGTTTTTGAAGTAGAAAGGATATTTTCCTCAAGAATAGAGTTCAAGTATTTTATCAAAATTATTTTCCATCTAAGATAATAAAAGGGTTCTGTTTTTATCCCTATTATTACATGGATTTGATTATGTTGTGATGGAAATATTTTTATGAATTCCTTTATCTTATATGAATTGTTTTATGATGTCATGTTGTTTAAGAATCCCATTTTTATTACATGGGTTACGCTATGATGTATGGTTTATGATTTTGTGGCACACATAAGAATGGTATCATTATGAGATGGGTGGGACCTATATCTCCCTCCAATGCATTGGGTAAAGATTTTATATCTCATGAGATAGACATGGCTGGAATGGTAGGTTATACCGGTTCAGTGAAACAGGACTGGAACGAGGGTGACTCGGTTCAGAAAGGGACTTTGTCCACTAAGATAGTCTTGGCAATGAGTCTTGACTAACAAGAAATGATTCTCTATGATTATGTGTGTATGCCACAAAGTTTCATGTTTTAAGTTATGATTATTGTGAATACATTTCACTGCCATGATTTATCCCATGTTATGAAATTATGATCTCTTTTACAGGTTAAGATTTCCAAAAGTTATGTTCTTATGTATATGATGTGATTGATATTTCTTTTGTTTACCCTTACTGAGCATTTGAGCTCACCCTTTTATGTTTTCTTTTCTCCAAGATATAAAGAAAGGTTTTAGGTATAAAAAAAAGAAGATCTTTAAGGGAGATGTTGAATATCTTTCACCAGGATTAGAAGATCATATTCCGAGTTTCCAAAGACACTAAACTAGTACGATCCTTGTGTGTGTGTTTTTGTTATATACTAAGTATTCCGCAAATGTAATGTAATGTCAATGTGATTTTCAATGGGCCCGTAAGGGGCACAGCGGCTTCAGGCGCTCTCCCCGTCGCCGCCTCCTTCCCTAGGGTTTCGTGGCGGCCTTCTGTTTTCTCGGCGAGTCTGGCGGTTCCTAAAATCCAGTGGGTTCAGGGTTCTCATCGTCTCTCCCGCTCTCCATAGCCTCTCTCGATTCCTTTCTCTGTTTAGGGTTTCGTTGGCGGCGTGGTGTCGGTCCGAGACGGAAAATTCCAGATCCATACGTATGAGGTCTTGGCCCTGCTCCCGGGTTTGGCGGATGGTTTTGCGACGGACCTCGAGGTCACAAAGGACGGTGACGATGGGTTTCCTCTGCTTGCAGCGGATCCCTGCTTCCTCCGGTTCTGAGTATTGGAGGTTTTTAACTCGTTGGGTTTGAAGGTTTGCTTCTTGATTTTGGTATGTGTGATCTTTGTTGGTTGCTTGGTTTTTTCTCCCCGGTGAACGCTTCCCGGTGATTGGCCTTGCTGGATTTGCTCTGGCGGTGACGTTTGACGGCACTGATGGTCGGATCTACGGGTGTAAGACCGGTCTTCACCGGCATACTCTCCGGAGCGCTCTGGGTCCTTCTCGGTTGTGCGTCGATGTTGTTCGGCCCTGTTTGTTGACATCGATGAGGAGCGCTTGTTTCGGGCTCCTGTGAATTTCATACGTTTGTGATGACGGTGGTCGGATGGTGCTGCGAAGGAGGTTCCGATGACGATTTTCCGATGGTCTCACCGGCGACCGGTGTGATGATTGCGGGGCTCTGATGACTGGTTCGAGCTTCGATGTGACGGGGGTATGAGTTACGAGGTGATGAGATGTGTTTGGGGTGAAGTTCGAGGCAGTTTTGTTGAATTTGAATTTTGAATGATGGTTTTGGGTGCGGTTGTATCGGGAACCGGATAACCCTCAAACCGGCTTTTTAAAAATAAAAAAAAAGTGATTTGCAGCTAATGTAATGTCAATGTACGTTAAGCTTCGGGTCTCTACAATTGGTATCAGAGGAAAGGTTTAGTCAACCTTTGGAAACTAGGATGCGAAAACGTTAGTGAGATCCCTAGAGATATTTCTACGGTATGTCTAGGGATGTCCCCAAGGTTAAGTATACGTATAGGTTATAGTACTAGAACTAAGATAACGATCATAGAATTAAACCTAAGATGTTAGATATTGAAGGTACTCCCCCTTTATTATGTTGTTTTCCCTAGCATGATTTTTGCCTCTCACACTATTCTTTTTGGGTTTTAGACGATGGCTGGAACCCGAATGAACCGTGTTGATCAATGCAATGGACAATGCAATGATTGTCCTCCTGAACAAACAAATGTTATGGGAGATGGAGTGCAAAATCTTATTGCTATCCTTACACAAGCTATGAATCATTCTGGACTTCCAAATGAGCAGAGAAAGGAACAGTATTCTATTGAGTCCTTCATGAGGCAACGTCCACCTCTTTCAGTGGGACTTCCGATCCACTTGTTGCTGAACAATGGATCAGTACCACTAAAAAGATATTTTCAGTTCTTCAATGTTCTGAACATGATAAAGTCATCTTAGCAGTATATCGTTTGGAAGGTGCAGCTGATCAATGGTGGAATCTTATCAAGAATACGAGGCCAAGAGATGAAATTGAGTCCATGGAATGGGACGAGTTCAAGAACTTGTTTTTCAGTAAGTAATTCCCTCGTATTCTTCGAACAAAGATGGAGAAGGAGTTTCTTGAACTAAAGAAAAAGGATGATGAATCTGTTGGTATATACGAAGCGAATTTTACAAGACTTGCAAGGTATGGATCTGGCATTATCATCCAACCTGAAAGTAAAGTTGATCGATTTTTCAGTGGCTTAAAACCAAGTCTTCGAAGGGCATTAGCTATAAGAGACTTTAGTAGCTATGAAGAAATTGTGCGTTGTGCTATCAAGGTAAAAAATGGAAGTTGGTTTTACATATCCATCTCATGGTTTTGACAAGAAACGAAAGATGGAGTTCAAGGAGAAATCTCAGAATAATGGTGAAAAGAAGATGAATGTTTCCTTATGCACAAATTGTGGAAAGAAGCATGGTGGAGATTGTCTTAAAGGGACTAGAAAATGTTTTAAGTGTGGAAAAGAAGGTCATCGAGCAGCTGAGTGTCAAAGTAATGGAAAAAGGGTTTCTAATGATGTGAATAAAGAAAACACTACAGAGAACGCACCACCAACACTTCAATGCTTCAAGTGCAAGGAAATGGTGCATTATGCTAATAAATGCCCTAATCCAAGGGTTAGTGATGATCAACATGAGAAACCACTAAAGGCAAAGGACAAAAGGAAGTCACATGCGATCACTATTGGTGATGTTGAATATGACAACGATGTGGTGGAATGATTAAGTGTTTATGTAATGGGATTCCAAAATAATATTCTATCATGGAGTATTGGAATATTTATGTATTGGTCTAATGTGGTATTCAAAGTAATTGAGATATTTTTGGAAATAAGATGATATGCGCATAATGAAGGGAAAACGAGAAAACAAAATGTTTAACAGTATTCATGAGCTCATGATTGATATAAGGACTAAGTGATATCATGGTTTGAGTATATAGAATTTTGAGGATTTTGGTATGTGGAAAGTGTTAACTTTTAACTGCATTCATGTTTTCACTAAGGTATTCAATAGAATACGTGATTAAGGAATTTGAATGTTTGGAATGTGACCAACAAAACATACCTTATGATATATGGGGATCGACGATGGTGTTAAATCTCTGGTAATCGTTTTCACTATGTTATGAGAGTGGACTGCAGTATTATGGATAAGCCTAAATATTGGAATGGATTATGTTGGACATAAGTTAGTATTGTTTAAGGATAATTGTTTTTTGATATTATTGATGGAATGTTATAGTAATATAGTTTTAGAAAAAGGAAAACCTGCAGGACGGGCGACAACCCATCGCGTCGGACAAGGCCGTGGGAATCGAACCCACAACCGAAGTGCGACTGGCCTTTATCGCCTACCACTGGCCTACAGGAAGTCCCTGTTTAGTAGAAACTAGTTTTATTTTATTAAGCGGTACGATATATGAAGTATAAGTCCATTTTAGGAACCATATATGATTAATCTCAGTATAGATCGACTTATGTATATAATTTTTGCTAACCTTTTGTTTGAGACAGATGCAATGACCCGTCATTCTATCACATGATCTGCTAACACTTCACGAATAACAAATTCAACTTCATTTATTTAAGAGATGAAGTGGAAATTGTTCAAGGCACGAACAACAGTGAGATTGTACCAAAATAAAGTAAGTATTTATTCTAAGCAAATTTTCAACTTTAAGGAAATGATCTTGAAAACCAAAAATGTTGTCCTAGTGATCTTATACCTGATGAATCAGATGGTACCTTATATCATCACAAATCTATGGATTTGTGATTACTGGCTTTTCCATAGCCATGTTCTCTACCACTCTCCATCAGAACATGATGGTTAGATTTCTCTTCCATATCCATATTTTCACCTATGTGGAAACCCAGTGATTAGTTTATTTGGGTAATCGTTACATTTCATACTTTAGTTTTTAAAGGCAAGTTTTGGTATTCTTTTTCACGATGTGGGTTTCTATTAAAGAAACTTTCGAATAGTAAACCATTTATAACCCCAACGAATTTCGAGGGCGAAATTCATTTTAAGGGGGGTAGAATGTAACAGCCCTAGATTTTATGAAAAATGTTCTTTTTAATTTTATTAATGTCTTGTGTTGTACGCTACACCAAAAAGAGCTTGCACAACACACATCCTTGACTTTCCTTGCATTACACGCAATCGCGACCTTCCTCGATAGCGTGTGTAGTACGCAATATCGAGTTTCACTAAACAACGATATGCTATTAAAATATTATTATAACTAGCTGTTATGAATAGTAATAAACACCTTTTAATATTTTAGAAATTTTAGCTCTCAAAATGGACTTCATTTTTGGATTCGGTGTATCGAATTTAGCCTAAGGTGAAATTTTGGTACTTTTCGGATAACTTTCATATTCTGATGAATAGTGAGAATTACTAAATTATAATTAAAAACAACTTTTTTAATCAAAATAATTAATAGTGATAAATTATTAATTTGAGTGGTTTTAAAGTATATTTAGAATATATTTTTAAAATTTAATACAATGTTGGTCATTGGATGTAATTTCACATTTAAACCAGACATAAACAAGTGTCAATCTTTTGATAGATATTGTTTCTTAAAAACACGCTATTTGTTTTAACAGCTGGATTTAATTATAAAATTAATTAATGCAACTTCTATGTTATGAATTTGGTAAAATAGACTTCATTTTTGAATTCGGAATATGAAATATAGCTTAGGATGAAATTTTGGCATTGTTCTGAAAAACATCAATTTTTGATGAATAGTGAAACTACTAAGTGGTAGTTAAAAAACTGAATTTTTCATAAAACTTAATTTTACCGCTTCTGTGAATGGAATTTCAAAAATCTGAGAGACACGGTTGATGTCAGTATGTAAAATGTGGTTCAATGAGATGAAAATAATTTTTGGTGAATAGTAACTTTTTTCTTTTATTTACCACGGTTAAAAGTAAATAGGGTAATTAAGGGTAACAATGATATTAATATTACCCTAACACATGTACTAATCCTATTGAACAAGTGTATCTCGACCAAAAACAACCTTAAGTGTAAAATATTATCATTTAGGCCCACCTGGATTAGATTAGGACATTTATTATTATTTAATTCAAAGAAGAGTTAAAAGAGTTAAAATCAAAGTTTATTTACTAAAACATTTTTAATATAGGGTTATACATAAGCTAAATTCGATTGTAAATATTCATTAGAAAGATAAAACTATTTCCTACATAATGGTATTTTATTTGTAATTTTTAGACATCAAATAAGTTAATGTATGTATGACACAAAGATGATGCAGTAATTATCTTATTAATGAAATATTGACATAATTGATATTATAAATACCAAAATAAATGTAATTTAAGACTTTTTATGAATTAAACTAATTTTCTAGGTTACTATGATATATTAGTGTTGATTTAATCAACTTTTTTCGAACATATAATTCTGTTATGACTTTCAAAAAAATCATATATCAAATAGTGTCAAAATTGACACAAAATAGTTTTTAAATTAAATATTATATTATTAATTGTTATTTTATTCCTAAAAATCTAAGATTCGGCCAAATGACTTAGATAAGGATATATATATTAATAATAAACAATTTGGGGTTCGTTTCGCATGTTATAGTAAGTGTATTAACCATATAGTTTAAGAAAACAAAAAGACACGGTAAAAGTTAAATTATTTAACTTAAAGTTAAATCTAATTGATAAGGTTAAAATAATAACCTAAACTTGTCTAAATCCTATTGGTTGATAGGATTTCGACCCATCCCCACTTTAGCTTCGAAATAAGACCCTTTGGAACCATTATAAACCGATTTTGACTTTAATATAAAATAATATTTTGAGATATTCCTAAGGTGCCCCTCTCCTCCCTTATAAAAGGGCACCTCCTCCCCCTCCTCCTCACACCAATTTGAGCACTCAAGCTCAGCCAACCCCTGACATTTTCTCCTCTCCACTTCCCTAGAATAATCCTAGAGGTCCTGGTCTTCTTCAAAGACCAATCTTAGTTCCCTAAGTGGAGGATTCAAAGAGGCGTTCCAAAGAAGAGGTAATATCCATTACCGATCTTTTCAATTTCTTTCTTCTTCAACTTATTCTTCTTTAGTTGTTTCATGATAAAGTAATAAAATAATTATTAATTACATACTTATATGTTATTATAAACATTAAACAACCCTAATTCACCTTCTATCCATCCTACAGAAAAAGGAAATCACCGCGCGTGCGTACGTACGGAATACCGTCTCCACGCCGTGGTGTAATCTATTTTCCACCATCACCTTACAAGGATGGGTATAATGGTGTAATGAGTAACTATTTATGATTATTTTAAATTAATATTTATACTGAAATAATATATATATATACTCAAATACAGTTCCACGATCATAGGAACGATATCATCACTCGTGCGTACGTACGGAATACCGTCTCCACGACGTGATGAGATTCATTATCCATGTTAACCATTCCAGAATGATTATAAAGTATATATAATGAATAATAATGGAATATATGACATGGTAAATCTACTGGATTTATGTATATATATTTATGTCATCTACTTACTTCTATTCAAGACAATAAGGAAAGGAAAGCAGCGTTCATGCGTACGTACGGACTACCGTCTCCATGAACGGTGTGTTTCATTTCATTTATATATCTATTATATATATATATATATTGAATATATATGATATATAAATCATAATTTATATTCTGGAAGTAAGTAAATCATGATATAAGTAATAATAATGTCAAGAACAACAAGTCCAAACAACTACAATAAATGAAACGATTTTACCCAAAACGCTTCTTTAACATGAATTTACAAAAGAACGGGTAATATAAAGTCATAAGTGGACCATATATGATATAATAACAATGAATATGATTCTGTAATAAGTCAATAACATGATTTAAATCATTATACAGTAGGTTCGGACATGTACAAAGCAATTCGGACCTAAGGTAAGGGAAAATATCACAATCTCAATTTTTATTCAAGATTGTTTTTACTTTGGCATTTACTGGGGTGTATTTTATCATCCACATACATGTTTCCTAATTATGTAATATTATTTCCATCCAACTACAATTGATTAAATCCAATTTTACCCTTCGGTGAATTTTAGTAAAAGATAAGAAAGGAATCTTTTGTCGTTTTTCATACGAGGTACTTTTTGACTTTTCCGACAAAAGTACAAAGAATGTTTTTTTTAACTTATATGGCATGAATGTATTTTTAAAACATTATTTCCAAGAAGCTTCCTTTACTAGTTTTCAAGTTTATTTTTAATCAACTTCTTTTATTTTAAAGTCGTATGACATGTTATGAAAGGAAAATGTTTTTGAAGTAGAAAGGATATTTTCCTCAAGAATGGAGTTCAAGAATTTTATCAAAATTATTTTCCATATAAGATAATAAAAGGGTTCTGTTTTTATCCCTATTATTACATGGATTTTATTATGTTGTGATGGAAATATTTTTATGAATTCCTTTATCTTATATGAATTGTTTTATGATGTCATGTTGTTTAAGAATCCCATTTTTATTACATGGGTTACGCTATGATGTATGGTTTATGATTTTGTGACACACATAAGAATGGTATCATTATGAGATGGGTGGGACCTATATCTCCCTCAAATGCATTGGGTAGTGATTTTATATCTCATGTGATAGACATGGCTGGAATGGTAGGTTATACCGGTTCAGTGAAACAGGACTGGAACGAGGGTGACTCGGTTCAGAAAGGGACTTTGTCTACTAAGATAGTCTTGGCAATGAGTCTTGACTAACAAGAGATGATTCTCTATGATTATGTGTGTATGCCACAAAGTTTCATGTTTTATGTTATGATTATTGTGATTACATTTCACTTCCATGATTTATCTCATGTTATGAAATTATGATCTCTTTTACAGGTTAAGATTTCCAAAAGTTATGTTCTTATGTATATGATGTGATTGATATTTCTTTATTTTACCCTTACTGAGCATTTGAGCTCACCCTTTTATGTTTTATTTTCCCCAGGATATAAAGAAAGGTTTTAGGTATAAAAAAAAAGATCTTTATGGGAGATGTTGAAGATCTTTCACCAGGATTAGAAGATCATATTCCGAGTTTCCAAAGACACTAAACTATTACGATCCTTGTGTGTGTGTTTTTGTTATGTACTAAGTATTCCGCAAATGTAATGTAATGTCAATGTACGTTAAGCTTCGGGTCTCTACAATAAAACTATTGAATATATTATTTAATATAAAAAATAATAATGGATAAAAAATTTAAGGCTTAAATTGACCATAAATGGGCCCAAATGATGTTTTGAAGTCTAGCCCACCATTCTATCCATGAATTAAAAGTATCACACAATCCTTGACTTTTCTCCTGATATAGACATCCAATTGATCTATGATTTTGTGTTTTGAAATATAATATATATTTAGCCTATGTTTTAGAATAATTTTTTTGGATTTGAGTTCATATTCTTTACCAAAAACTCATTCACATTGTGGCCTTTGAAAAAGTGCGGATAAAAATGGACAGCAGTAAATTATTGACCAAAACAGCCATAACTTTGGATCCAAGAATCCAATAGTTTCAAAATTTGCAGGGTTGATTTTATACATCCAAATATAAAACTTTTTATAAGATGATATCTCTAGATTCAGCTATCTGGATGGAAAAATTGGTGAGACAACATGATGGGTAGTTTTGAAATGCAAGCAGTCCACTCCCTTTGGAAATAAATAGATACTCATTCTCACCTTGAAAGTGGTTGGAATTTAAGAATAGAGGAGGATAAATTGGCATGAAAAATGAATTTCCAAGTCCCTGAGAGTACCTTCCAAAATCATTTTTTCACTTGATATTCCCTTAATCCTCTATTTTTTCATGTTCTTTTGTGTTCTTCTTATTTGTAATCATGTAAGTTTGTTTTCATTTCAATTGAACTTTAATGAATTTTTCTTATTCTTCATCTATTATTCTTATTGAACTTCTGTTTCATAATATAAATGGTATTAAAATGGTTTAAATCAATCAAAATAAACCATTTCTTATTTTGTTTTCTAATTCAATCCAAACTCCATATTTAAGTTTCTTCATCACTCGTGTGTTTGTTTGGCGTAAAAATATTTTATTATCCTATTATTTTTGTTCTATTTATAATTAATAACCATAAAAATATTAAAATAGATTAATAACCATCTCAATGGATGAGTAAATCTCTCATTTGGGTGAGTCATAATTTTGGGATGATAAGCGATTGACAGATGTTTCTCGATTAATATTCTTTAAATTAATATTGTGTATGTTGAACTTAAAATGTCATGGATTAATGACATGTTTTCTTATCGAATGGTTTCCATGGATTATTGGAAACATAAATAGACTATCATAAAAAGGTTTTGATTTATATTATAACCCTATGTTAATTTAAGGCTTGGATTAAAGCCTCAACACTTGGCAATTCTGATCAAAATCATCTTGTGAAGTGGGTGTTAATTTAATGAAATATAAAGCAAAGATCAAGGATATCATAAGATTAAATACACAATAATGAAATAACTCCAATATGTATCAAATTTTTAAATTAAAAATCACTAATTAATTAACCTAATTAACCTATTCAAATAAACCCCCCATTAAAAAGAAAAATCAGAAACAATCGACTCTAAAATTTGTACTGTCACTGAGGATTCGACCCCAGTTACACTATACACATTGAAAGAGCACCATACCTTTGAATAGTAGATAGGTGACAATAGAATTTTCTTAAAATGGTGATATTTTTAGGTATAATGCAACTAGTAGTCGATATTTTTTGATTTATGTAAAAAAACAAAAATAATTCAAAAAAACAAAACAAAACAATATCAGAAAAAACAAAAAGAAAATCCCACCTTCCTCATTCTTTCCAAAAATCCCTAAATACACTATAGATTCCAAAACAATCCATTGGATTTGTTTGACTTAGAAATATAGATAACTCTTCACTAGATTAGGATAAACATTAGGGATAATTAAATCACTTCGGACTCATTTATTTCCCATCCAATTGAACTAGATATGGTTAATCTTAGGTAAAACCCTTAAAAGAACTCATTGCCCCTGATATTAATTAACAATACATTGGTATTTAATATATAAACATTGAGGGTGATTTCAAACTCAAATTGGGTTTGATTAATATTCTACCTCACTTCTACGGGCTAGCCAGTGAGGATCCACATCTTCACCTCAAAGAGTTCCAAGTGGTGTTCTCTACCATGAATACTAAAGGGGTTTCTAAAGAACAAATACAACTTTAAGTATTCCATTTATCCCAAGATGAATCTACCAAGTCATGGATAAACTTTCTCCCTCCTAGTTCTATAACCACAAGGAATGACATGAAGCGTCTCTTTTTAGATAAATTCTTTCATACTTCTCATCTTGCTTCTATCCGAAAGGAAATAATTGGTATACATTAATTCCATAATGAATCACTCAATGAGTAGTCAAATAGGTTCAAAAATATTATGGAAACCTACCCATTCCACCAAATCCCTGACCAACTCTTTATCCAATACTTTTATGATGGGTTATTGCCTGTATAGTGAACTCACATTGACGTCCTAAGTGGCAGTGATCTTGTTGACAAAACTCCTACAGCTGTAAGAGATCTCATAAGAAATATGGATGAAAACATCCAGAAATTTCATACTCAAGCACATGATAAAGTCAAACAAGTCCAAGAGAATCAATCCATATATCCCAATAATATTACCAAGTGAATGAGTGAACTTACATGTCTTTTGAGACAACGAGTTATGGCTTCTAAAGCTCCAACCTCATCATCTCCATAATATATGTTCTTTGGACCTATAAAAAACTTTGGAATATGAAACTCACTAGATCATATAACTGACACATGTCCATATATTAAATATGATCCATCTGAATATTCTAGTACAATTTAGCTCAATGCAATTTATGTTTAGCGGAACACCATCCCTCAACAATCGGGTCAATTCATTTGAAACTTCAACCGAACCAACTCTAATCCCTTTTCTTCTACCTATAACCTAGGATTGAGGTATGGTAATCCTATCTGTCATCCCCCACAGTTAACTCCTTAAAATCCAAACCAATTTCAATATGTTCAAGGTGGTGGTAACTTCCAACAATGTTATCCTTTTGTTCCTCAACCTCGAAGGATCATTCCTACTTCTACTCCTCCTGGATTCCACTATCCTAGTAAGCCTTATCAATTTACAACTCAATATAAACCCTTTCCTAATAACCCAAATCAAGGAAATTCTAATTAGGTACATTAATCTTCTTCTAAGAAACCATGTGAAAGTTCTATGGATGTTCTTTCCTCCATCACATGTTCTAAACTCAAAAACATTGAAACCAAAATTATTCAACTCGCATCCCACCTCATCCAGCAACAATAATCCAATGATTCCCAACTCCCAACTCAACCATTTCCCAACCCCAAGGGTAATGTAAGTGCAATAACACTTTGATTTGGAAAAATTTTTTCCATGCCTCGTGATGGATCCTCAAATGAACCTATGAATGTTGAGATTGAAAAAGAAAAGAAAAAGAAACCAAAAAAATAACTTGAAGCCACTCCCTCACCCCCTTCTATTCCTATAAAGAACCTAATTCCTTTTCCTCAAGCCATATCTAAGCCAAGTAATTCCTTTTAAACCAATTCTAAAATGATCTACATGTTTAGACATGTTGAATTAAACATTCCCATCTTATATTCCATCAAAAAAGTCTTAATTATGTCAATTTTGTTAAGGAATTTTTCACTTATAAGAGGAAAATTAGGACCATTGAGAATGATTTAACCCAGCAATACATACCCATGAAGTGAAAAGATCCATGTACCGTTATGGTTCCATGCCAAATAGGGATTTATAACTTTGATTATTCACTCATAGACCTAGGATACTTGATAAATTTCATGCCCAAATCCATCTTCTCTAACATTGGTCGAGGTCCCTTGAACCCAATGAGTGTTTTCATCCAGTTAGCTAATCAAAGCACATCCATCCCTGAGGGAATAATCGAGGATTTCCTTGTTCGATTCAATGATCTTATCTTCCCAGCTGACTTCTATGTACTTGAAATGGAAGGTGAGATGACTTCTTTACAATCTCATTTGATTCAAGGAAGACCCTTCCTTATGAAATCTATAACCAAAATTGATGTCCATGATGGAATCTTATCTATATAATTTGGTGACCAATTGGTCAAGTTCAATATTTTTCAATCCATGTGATACCCATCAGTGAATCAATCTATATTCTCTATCCATGCTTCTGAAAGTATCTCTGAGAGTGTGTTGGACCCCAATCCATAATGTTCTAATGATAAAGGATATTTTGAATTCGGCATCCTCATTAACCAAGTCATAAATGTAAAATATAATGTTGAAATTTCACATGTAGACTCCATCAATCTAAAGGATCTTGAAAACTTTTTTGGATCCCATCTCACCTCTGATCTCCACTGATCCAACGTGGATGTTAATGGAGGAGATGAACAATCATGTTCATTTTTTGATTCAAATCAAATTATCTAACATTAAACATTTCCTATCCATGATTCTAAAAATACTCTTATAAGTCAAGTGAACCCTAAACCAATGTGCTTATATTGTCCCAATGTTAGTAAAGTGTGTGAGATTTATTCCCTCATTAATAAATTGATCATTGGAGAGGTAAAAATTTACCAATCATTGGAAAACAACATTTATATTAATGATCTGAAAAAATCTATTCAATCTCATGTCCCCTTTGATCCTCATTACTCCACATTAGAAAGTGACAAAAAAATGAGTTAAAAAAATGTGGCCTCATGCTCTAATTTCATGATATTTGAACCTTATATAAATGCACCATCAAAATTTAAACATCTTCCAAAACTTCTAATCATAGAAAACTAATACTCAGTGTGCTGCATAATTCCTCAAGTTGAAGACCAAAGAGAGGATACCCAAATTCCCTTTACACACCCATTGAATTACAAAAACATAAACAAGGAAGGTAATAAATTATCCAATGAACAATCAACCCTCCCAAAGGAGAAGTTTTTATGGAAGGACATTGGAGTTGATAAAATATGATGGCCACCATTAGACTATAGGTATTCCATTACAACTGTCCAACTATAGAAAAAATAAATGCAGTGCTTCTTGGGAGGAAACCGAAGTTTTCTTTTACTTTTATGAAATTTTAATTTATTTTTAGTTATTCATTAAATGAATAGTTATTTATCTTTTATAGGTAATAAACATTTTCCAGAGCATCACTATAGAGGACACATACCCCAGGAACCACATCAAATTCCATCGACCCACTACTGGATGAAGATAAAAACCCACAAAATTCAAACTAGGGGGAACCTCTTTCCCTTTAACTCCCTCTTTCTCTCTTATTCCTCCTTCTATTTCTCTCTCTATACCTCTTTCTTCTTCTTCCCCTCTTTCATTTTTTACTATTTTATTCATCAAACCCTTTTTTCCTCTTTATCATTTGTGTGAGTGTGTATTTTAAAAAAAACTAAAAAAATACTAAAATTTTAAAAAAATACAAAAAAAAAGGATTCTTAATTACTCACCATTAAATTTTAAGATTTTTTCCAACCTTTTTGGTGAGTCAAATGACTTGTTTTCATCTCAAACATTTTTTATTTTCAACATAAATTTGGATAAAAAATTACATTTCAAGGCCAATAAATTTTAAATTGTCAATTTTTTATTTGTAAAATTATTCTTCCCCAACCATTAGTAATAACATCATATTTCATGCTAATTCCACCTATGGCCATCTTTTCAAAATGTTTATTTTTCACCCCCGATTGTGAGTCTTGAGTTGGTGGACCTTTGAGCTGAATTTTCTACTTTAGAGTACATTAAAATGATAGAGGCATTTTTTGAACCACATGAGAATCACAATAGCCAAATAGCCTTCCATTACCATTATATTAATATTCCTTGTGAAATACCCTTCGAACCTATGAATACTTTTTTTGATATCCACATTAAAATCCTAATGCCTTATCCCACCCAACATCTACATGGATTTTCATTACATAATTTATTGAAATTTAGGTATGTGGGGAATGGATTTCATTTTGGGTTCTATTTTCTTATTTTCAACATGTCACTATATGACTAAGGGTAAGCATCTATTTATGTGTCGGGGGGAGGTTTTCATTCGGTGAGTTTTGGGAATGGATTAACAGTTATCTAATTTTGTACATGTTATTGAAAAGCGTTCAAAAAATGAAAAAAAAATAATAAAAACAAAAAAATATTAGGTTGTGTCTTGGGAGGGTCAAAAATAACTCTTCTTCAAACCTTGATCTTGTTATAAATATTAAAATTAGTGTCTTGATGAGATCAAACATGGGTTGATATATGAATGTGATATTTGTTTCAAGTTCAACTTTTGAAAAAAAAACTTATCTCATTGGGAGAATTTTTGTGTTTTTTAAATATTTCATCTTTTCATACCCTTCCAATTTTCTTCTAATTATTTGTTTTCATTTAAAAATTCATGCCCTTATAAATATGTGTGTCCATTTCATTTCATGTTTCATTTCAAAGAAAATGTGCATTTTTTTTCATGTTGGTGTTTTACCCCTATTTTCCACTCTTTTGTTCACTATATTCTTACCTTCCCATATCCATTGAAAAAACCCCTAAAAAGACCTCTTGATTCTTGTGCACTTTAGAATAGGGAATAGAAACTGAGAGATCTTACAAACTTTATGATTTAACTTTTGTTTGTTGAATGAGTGAACCTCAATAAAAAAAATTTATCATCTTGAGAGGTGTGAGTTATGATTTCCCACATTTTTTATTTCTAATTTTGATCATGAAAAATGAATTGATTTTGGAACATTATTTTTGTAACAATTTGTGGTGGAATTTATTATGGATGAGTGAACTTTTCTAGACTCACCTGATTTTATAAAACAAAATTTTAATATTTTTTAGTGATTAAAAATGATTTAGTTATGTTTTTATTTGATGTACATGAGTACATGCACAAGCCTATGTGTGGGGGGGTTGATATTACATATTTATTCATTATTTTACATTACTCCCATGCTATAATTGTCACTTAAAAATGATTAATTTCTAATAAATATTCATGTTTTGATCATATATTTCAACATACTAATCCAAATTATGTTATTCTTATTTTTTAGTGTTCCTAAGGAAAATTCTAACATATCATTAGAAAGGATATTTTGGGAATTAGGCCATTTGAAGGACCATATGGACCACAAAATAAGCTCCACCAAATCTATGATGAAAACTAGACCATCCATAAAGATGGAATTTTTGGGCGCAATGTAGAAACCCAAATTTTATGAAACTCCTTAATATATTCTTGAATATCAAAAATAATAATGGATAAAAAATTTAAAGTCCCAAATCCTCCATAAAGGGGCCCAACTAATGTTTTGAAGTTCATCCCACCATTCTATCTGGGAATTAAAATAAGCACACAATACTTGAATTTTCTCTTAATTTAAACATCCAATTGATCTGATATTTTGTAGTTTAAAATAAAAGATATATTTTTCCAACTTTTTAGAAGAAATGGTTCATATTTGAGTTCATATTCTTGTCCAAAAACCCATTCACATTATGTGCCTTTGAAAAAGTGTGGATAAAAATGGATAGCAGCACATTATTGACCAAAACAACAATAAATTTGGCTCCAAAATTCGAATGGATACCAAATTTTTAGGGTTTATTCTAAAAATACACATATAAAACTGTTTAGAATACTATATCTCAATATTCAATTATCTGGATAGAGAAATTGGTGAGACAACTTGATGGGGAGTTTTGGAATGCAAACAATACACTCCCTTTGGCTATAAATAGATACTCATTCTCACTATGAAAGTGGTTGGAATTTAATAATATAGTAGGATAAATTTTCATGACCAAAGCCTTTATAAAGGCCTAGTAGGACCTACCGAACTCATGTTTTAACTTGAAAGACCCTTCATCCTCTCTTTATTTTCATATTATTTTGTGTTCTTCATATTTGTAATTGTGTAAGTTTGTTTTCATTTCAATTGAATTTTAATGCATGTTTCTTATTATTAATATATTATTCTCATATAACTTTTGTTTCATAATATTAATAGTCTTAAAATAGTTTAAATCAATAAAAATAAACCCTTTCTTCTTCTTTTTTCTAATTCAATCCAAACTCCATATTTAATTTTCTTCACCACTCGTGTGTGTGTTCGACGCACAACTCTTTTCTTATCTTGTTATTTTAATTATATTTATAATTAATCACCATAAAAATATTAAACCAGAGTAATAAACATATCAATGTATAAGTAAATCTCCCATTTGGGTGAGTCCTAATTTGGGGATGATATGCGATTGAGAGATTTTTCTCGATTAATATTATTTAAATGAATATCTTGTTTGTTGAACTTAAAATTTTATGGATTAATGACATGTTTTGTTTAGTGAATGGTTTAAATGGATTATTGGAACCATAAATACACTATCATAAACAAGTTTTTATTAATATTGTAACCCTAAGTTAAGTTAAGGCTTCCATTAAATCCATAACACTTGTGAAGTGGATGTTAATTTAATGCAATATAAAGCAAAGCTTAAGGATATCATAATCTTAAATCCCCAATAATGAACTCACCCCAATATTTATCAAATTTCTAAATAAAAAATAATCAATTAATCAACCTAATTAATCTATGAAAACAAACCCCCCATTAAAAAGACAAATCAAAAACAATTGACTCTAAAATATATACCATCGTCAAAGATTCGACCCAAGTGCCTCTATACACATTAGCAAAGCATCAGAACTTTGAACGGTCGATAGGTGAAAATCGGTCATGCTTCATCAACCCAACAATAGAGTGAAAGTAAACTCGTCAAAACATAAGGATCTCAACATTGTGATAATATGAACTTCTCATTGAGTCTTTGCTACCTATAGAAGGAGAGTAGACTCATGCAACCATGAAAATCTAGACACGGAAAGCACATGACATACACCATGAGTATTCACCTCTCCTGGAATGAGAGTAACCAAAACTAAAGGAGTGGGTACCAAAGAAGGATATATATATATATATATATATATATATATATATATATGTGTACTCAGTAGAAGAAACCCAACAAGATAGTAGAGGATCTCCATCTCACAACTCATACCTAGAAGAAGAGTGTCCAACAGTTCCAAAAGAAGTCCATCAATGATGCCTATCATCTTATGCATCTTCCCTGAACACACAAGCCTAAGGGACTCAATCACCACACCTTGATATTGTCTTCTTTGGTCAGAACACACTCACCAGTACCTTTTTAGGTTGTGTCATAAGAACGCATCTCGGTGGGGACTCTTTCTCGTGAGTCCAAAGGTACGCCAAACCATGTCTCATCACTATGTCGCAAAGTCGAGGGGATACAATTTATAGGTAAGGATCCCATTCCATAGTATGATAGGAAGGTCCTACTCAAATAGTTACTAAGGAACTCCACTACCCAGCCCTACTAGAGGGTTACACCTAGCAGATGTCATCGAGGAATGCCACTTCCCAGTCCTACTAGAAGGTAAGCCTGAAAATATCAACAAAGAACTCCATTTCCCAACCCTACTAGAGAGTTATTCTAGGAAAATTTCATCAGGTAACTCCACTTCCCAGTCCAACTGGAGAGTAATCCCGGTAAGGTCGTCTGGGAACTCCACTACTCAACCCTACTGGAGGGTTAGCCCAGAACATCAAGGAACTCCACTGCATAGCCTTGCAGGAGGGTAACTCACAAATATCATTGGGAAATTCCACTTCCCATCCCTGTTGGAGGGTTACGCCTGGAAATATCTAGTGATTTTGTATGATTTCTGCTATCATCAAATGTCACCTTAGTGTGTGTACCAAACCCATAAAAGTTCACATCATATCTCAAAATATGTTACTGATGGAACCATCGCGTTCTACATGGAAAAACATTCAGGATATGCTACTCGTATGCCAAAATCCGAGTTCAAATGAAGGAGATACAGTCACTAGAAGATTTCTCAGAAGAACTCAGGGGGAACACGACGTGTGAGGGAACCCACATGGCATGTGCTCCCTCTCCACAACCTAGACGTTTCCATGGCCAGTACATGGCTCCACCCCATGTAGTCAAGTGTGACTAATCGGGACTGGGGTCATGTTTTGTGGTCATGTCTGTATACTAAACACATGGTGTGTTCTTGGCAATGTGATCTTTCACACGCCTCACTCACACAAATATGGTTGTACATAGCATGTCAAGAGAGATACATGTCATGTCATCCTTATGGGTTTACAAAACCCTAGCTTCAACACTAGAAGGGGATACACGTTGTGTGTTATTCATTTGAATGCGGCGTGTAGTCGGGATTTTTCCATAAACTTCATATCTATAAATCTGATCATCAGGATTTAAATACGACTCTGCCATCATAGATCCTACCTCATTTCCTCCCGAATCTCATGGATCTTACCGCAATTCATTCTTGTTGTCTGTCGTTCATTATGAATCACTTCCGATGGAGATTTAGTGAACCATCGTATGTTCTGCACGTCATTGCATGTATGTTCATCAAGATCTTGGAGATTGAACACTCGATCAATTGTCATCGCCTCATAAATATTCTAGATCAATGCTTAGTTCATAAATATGTTGACATTTTTTCAATTTTCTGCGTATAAGGATGCCCGATCGAGCTTAGGTCGCCCAGAAATCATCAAACTGAGACCTCAGGGATCCAACTGGTGAAGAACACATATAGAAACAAGGGAGAAAAACACCAAAAACAAACTTTTAATAATATTTGGACAAGAATTATTATACAGGCATCAAGAATGGGGCATCGAGGTTAGAATATTGATTAAACAAAAGAAATAAAACAATTCCAGTACATCGGCACATGAAAAGGATGTAGATAGGGGCACAAGTCGAAGAATTATTATCAATATACTCAAAATTTTAATCTAGATGTTTAAAACACCAAAAGAAGAGCTCTAACTATGTTTTGGATCGATCATTGGTGAATAATTTTCTCCCACAATGATCAGAATAAGCTTATGTATTCACCTTGCTTCAATTCACCTTGATCCAGAGGTTTCTCATTGTTTTCCAAAGGGAGAAGGGAGGAGCTCTCACTGACGGATTCTAGAAATTGGGAATCAATCCTAGAAAGGTTTTATAGGGTGATTCTTTTATAAAATCTCATTTTAGGTTAAATTAATTCACTTAAATGCACTGCCAACAAGTGAGGGCTCTAAATTCCCCTACGTTGACTTATTTAATGTCGAACCTAGGGTAAACATTATGTTCCAGACACAATTGTGGTCATGGATATCTAATATGATCAACAATTAAATATTTATCTCATTTTCTTTAACTAACTACATGTGCTGAATATAAAATATATTTAATATATTTATAAAATAGATTTCAGGCACACTAGACCTTGGAATCGCACATCGTCTTGATGCCTAAATTTGTAAATATATATGAAAATATTTTAAAGTATTAAAAGGAAAAAAACAAAGTCTCTACATCATTCCCTCCTTTAATATTTTCATCCCTAAAAACAAAACTAAGCAAAAAACTCAGGATACTGAGCCCGCATCTAGCTCTCCCACTCCCAGGTACTCTTCCACATGTTTCTGTGCTGCCACAACACATGAACCAAATGGATGGTCTGTCCAAGCAGGGATCTATCATGTCTATCCTCAATCACCACTGGGTGCTACGTAAAGTCACCTCCATCCTCAATGTCCAACTCACCTAATTCGATGATGTGCGTAGGTTCATGCATGTATCTCCTCAGCTGAAACATGTGGAAGACATCGTGAGTCCGTTCCAACTGTGGTAATAGGGCGAGGCGATTGGAAACATCATCAACCCTCTACACGATCTCCAATGTCCAGATGAACCTTTGGGATAGCTTACCTACCTAGCTGAACCTCCACATTCCTCATCATGGAAAGACTCTAAAAAAGACACAGTCTACCTAATCAAACTCTAAGGGCCTATGATTATGATCTACATAGGATTTCTGTCTGCTATGGGCCATCCTCATCTTCTCACGGATGACCTACACTTTCTCTGTTTTCACCTGCACCAACTTTGGGTCCACAAGATATGACTCACCAATCTCTGTCTAGTACAAGGGTGAGCTTCATGGTCTCTTGTACAAGTCCTCAAAAGGTGACATGCTAATAGTAGAGTGATAGTTGTTATTGTACGCAAACTTTATCAAGGGCAGGTGATCGTACTGACTTCAAATGAAGTCCAACATGCAATCCCTCATCATATCCTCTGACACTAAGATAGTGTGCTCAATATTCCCATTGGTATGGGAGTGTAAGGATGTGATCATATGAAATTGGGTCCTAAATTCCCCTTAAATACCTCTCTACAATCATGTTGTAAACCACGTGTCATAGTTGGAGACAATCATCGAGGGTATCCCATGAAGACGAATGATCTCCCATATGTACAGCTTCCCCAAAATCACCACCGAACTCTACTCCCTAATGGAAAGGAAGTGTGCCAATTTCATGATTCAGTAAAATAATACTCATATGGAATCATGGACATTCACTGTGTGTGGAATCCATGTGAAAAAATCCATGGATATTCTATTCCACTTCCACTCCAAGATCTTAAGAGGATGTAACAAACCTGTCAGAACTTGGGGCTCAGCCTTCACTTGTTGAAAAGTGAGGCACCAAGAGATAAACTCATCTATAATTCATCTCATTTAGAACCACCAAAACTATCATTAAATGTCTCTATATATCTTCCCCAAACTAGGATGTACAACTAGGGGATAATTTTAGAACTATTGCATCACCTCCTCTCACAATGTGACTGGAAGCACTCTTTATCCTTTGAAAAAGATTTCATGATTACCTCCTTCAGAATATTCATATAGTGCATTGCCTTTGGATATATTTTTCTCTTGAAAAGGGAATTACCATGTGTGGCCTTTTCGAACCCTCCACACATGGAAACCCCCCTCCCCCACAAAGAGGTCTTTTAACACCTCAGCTGGGGAAGGAGTCGTTGCCAGCCGAGATGGTAGAGCATCCCAGATGTTGACGGCCCGGAAGCAATGGTCCATCAGTCAATCCATCAGCAGTTGGGACACGCCTCATTTTTCCTGCCCAGAGGAGACCGGCCGACCCGGCAAGACGGGTGGATCCCGGGGGAGAGGCTGTCCCTGAAATCGGACTCTCATGATTCGAACCCTGCACCTCCCAAATAACGACATTGTTTGTACCACTCACCTCACCACCACGCCACCACCGTAGTGGCTCATCTCCTTTGGATATATGATCATGAAAGACCTCATAATATATTTATCCTAGTTGGGAATCTCTCACATGCTCAAGGATTGAAGGAGTCAACACCATCAACTGAAGAAAAACTACACCCTCCTTCTCCACCAGGGTCAGTTATAGGAAAGATAACTAATCTGAAGCTTCCAAAACTAGGAGAGACTGGTACTTCCTACTAAGGGAATCTACTACAACATTTACCTTACCTAGAGTATATAATATCTTGAAGTTGTAGTACTATAGGAACTCCAACTATCATCATTGTCTCAGGTTTAGGTCTCTCTGATTGAATATATACCTGAGACTCTGGTAGTCTAAGTAAACCAAAAAGTGCTCTCCCAGAAGATAGTGTCTCCACATCCTCAGAGTGAAGACTACTACTACTAGATATATGTTGTGATTAATGTAGTTTTTCTCATGAGGTCTCAACTACCATGACCTGTATGCAATGAATGCCCGACGTTACCTCAACACGCAACTGATCCCAGCTCTTGAGGCATCACAATACACTATAAACTCAACATCTTCCACTGGTAGTCTCAACACTGGAGTGCTCTTCAGCCTCTGCCTCAACTCCTCAAAGGCCCTATGGAACTACTTAGACCAGGTAAATAAATACAATTTTTTCATTAGGGTGGTCAACAGGTCTACAATTATGGATAAATCTTCTATAAATCTCATGTAGTACTATTCCAAGTAAAGAAAGTTATGCACCTATGACACATTCTTGGGTGGATCCCAAGAAATAACTACCTCGATCTTTGTTCGATCCATGGATAAACTTTGTTTATAAATGACATGCCCTAGAAAGTGAACCTCATGTATCCAGAACTAGCACTTTGAGAGATTTTTGTAAAGTTGGTGCTCTCGAAGAAAATAAAGAACCATCATTTGGTGATCTACATGCTCCTCCTCTGTTATAGAGTAAATGATTATGTCAATAATTAATATAACAAAAAACTAGTCCAAGTGTGGTTGAAATATCTAGTTCATCAAGTCCATAAATACGGTGGGGTCATTTGTCACACCAAAGAGAATCACTATGAACTTATAGTGTCCATAGCGACAACATAAATCTAACTTTGGAATATCAACCTCGAAAACCCTCAACTGGTGGTAGATAGACCTGAGATCTATCTTTGAGAACCATCTTTCACCTCAAAACTAGTCAAAGAGGTTATCAATCCTCAATAAGGAGTACTTTTTCTTTATCATGGCCTGGTTCAGGTGATGATAATCCATATAAATCCATAATCTGCCATCCGCCTTTTTCACGAACAACACTGGAGATGCCCAGGGGGACACACTGGGTCTGATTAAACCTTTCTTGCAAAGGTCCTACAACTTAAAACTTAGCTCCCTAATCTCGGTAGATTCTATATGATAAGCCTAATAAGACATCAGGGCAGTCCCAGGATTGAAGTCTATGAAAAACTCCATCTCTCGCCTTAGAGGTTGTCCCAGAATATCTTTGGGGAAGACGTCCATATAATCATCTACAAATAAAGGAACCCAGATGCCTAAAGAGTCTATTACACCAAGGATTAAACTCAACAAATTATGGGTGATAGGTTCAACCTTCTATTCATAGCATCCACCTATTCCTCTATGAGATCTCTCTCTCCAGAAAAGGAGAATCTCATCCCATTAGTGTGAAAGCACCTGACTAGTCTTTGGTGATAGTCAATCTGGGATCGAACCATGGAAATCCAATACATTCCCATATGATGTCATATGGTTCCATCATGATGACCAAAAGGTCTCATGTGAACCTCTCTCGTCCAAGAAATAGCTCGGACTACCAGCAGATGAGATATACAGAAGATGTGTTCCCTATAGAAACCTCAAGACGAAGCTACTATGCTAGCATCTCTACTATAAGATCTATATATCACACTAGGATCCAATATATAAAGGAATGATTGGAACCTATGTCTAATAATACTGAGGCATGATTATAATAAATAAATATTGTACCTCAAATCATCTTGTGTGTTGTGGAATCATAGAAATCCAAAGCTTGCAGCTGTCTGTGGCCTTAGCCTCTAGCTCCTTGATCCTGACATGGGATACTAGATGGTGGTGGTGGAAGGATCTCATAGTGTCATCCCTAAATTATATCTCTTCATGATCCTCTTACAGATCTTCCTCCCTAGGGACCACCCTATCCATGCCTAAAATATCCATGATCACGACATTGTCTCTGTCGTGGTGGTCCATCAGCTATTTGCCTGAGATGCTTAGCACATCTAGTCAGGTAGAATCCTGCCATGTGACCTCACCCATCACAAGTAAATCACCTCCCCTATCTGGGCTACTCTATTCCTCTGCGCTGCCTTGGCCCCATATAACCATGTTCCTAAGCCTGCTTGCGAAAGGGTCTCATGTTCTGAGATCTTTGGTGCCTTCCAGTTTCTATAGATAACTTAACCCTATTTCAACCACTGCCATCTACAGCTATCTTGCATCCCTATGGCAGAAATATCTCTAGCACAAGTTCCTACTCCATCACCCCAACATAGGTGGGTATGCATAAGGGAACAACGCTTTCTTGAATCTTTAAAGACCTGGAAATTTCATATAATTGTTTTTAATTTAATGGAATTATTACGAGACTGCAAAAACAAACGGCGCATGATTCCGAGGCCCAGAGAGCCCGAAATAGATTAGTGAAATTTTTTTAAGGTACGTTCAGTAAATGTGTAGGTGTGAATTTCTATATTTTGAACCAGTGCTCGAATTAAAAATCTGAGGACAATATTGGACTTTTAGTGCCAATATTCACTTAAGGGAAGCTTAACATTAACCGGCAAGGGTCGGAAAGAAAAATTATTTTTGGACTTTCGAAAAAAAATAATAAAATAACTAAAGAAGTTATTTTATTATTTTTCAAATGTTGAGAGATGGTGGTGGGACCGTAGCATAATGTCAGGCTTTGATTGAGAGACATTTATTGACATGATCCTTTGGTTGTGTAACCATGATGCTTGTATGATTAATGGAACATTAATTGTGGTTCATTAATGAACTACATTAATTAATGCAACATAGGTGGTTCCTTTTCATTTATTTAATCAAAACTTTGGCATGGGCTTTGGGAGGGCTATGAGAGGAAGCTCTAATGAAACACCAGCGATGTCTTCCTCCAACAAAGAATGGAGATTCGACGACGCCATTGAGGATTCGAACTTGACATCGACGAGAAATGATGAACGCTAATGAACTTCTTTGAACAAAGGATTATCCTCCTTCGTTAGCAACAGAATCCAACGTGTTCAAGGTAGGGGAATTAATCTTTCTATGTGTTTAAAGATTATTCATACCTCATTCTTGAATAGTGTGATGAACATGGATCAACCGACAAACAATTTGATCCATGATTCACTTGATTTTGTGGGATGTCGATGCAGAGTTTTCAATAAGAGGTTTTAAATGATTATTATACTTCTTCCCATGGTATAATGCTAACTAAGAGGGCATGGGCCAATCCAAACAAGTCCTGGACCTTCCGCCGCTCTCGATTTTGATGCGTTCTTCGTGGGTGAATTCTCAACTATAGGGAAAGGTGAAACCGGGGGTTGTGCAGTGAAGGTGGTGTCTTGGAAGGCCCATAGGTGTAGATAGGAATGAAATCGTACCACTGAAGATTCACTGGCGGCCCACGGAAGCACCGCCGGCACAACATCGTTGGCGCGGCGGTGGCCGGCCAAGTGGGAATGGTGAAGCCCGCAGGTGCCATGGCGTCTTGAGCCCTGGCCAACCTGGTCATGGTGATGAAAGATGTGGCGTGCCATCTCCATGTGGGGGAGGTGAGCGGCCCACTCAGTCCACTCAGCCGGACAAAAAATGGTCGGCTGAGCCGACCCTTTCATAAGGGAGGGTGGCGTTGCTGGCTGGGAGAACCGGCCCACACCGCGGGATAGGTTTTCCAGGTGGGCCAAACCCACCAGCCTAGTCGGGTCTTCCAACCGGGTCGGACCCGCCATTCAGGCCGAACCCGCTAGTCAAGCCGGCCGGTTCGGACCCCTACCGGACCTAGACCCGACCGGTCCCATTTCGCTAATTTGGGTGTATCTCCTAAACCGAAGGACCGTTTGACGCGCTGTCAGTGGAATTGGGACCCTTATGAAAAGGAAGTGCTTTTGAAATACATTACTTGGGTTTTGGAGAAATTTGGATTATGGTCGGGCTAGATCGAACTCGAATCCAACTGGACTCGTGGTACTAAAATGACAATAACTTACAGACCGGGGATTCAATTGATGCATTGTCTGTTCTGTTGGAGCCCTTATGACATGGAGGTTCTTCGGGTTACTTCTTCGTGAGTCTTTGTGGTAGTTGAGGTATGACCAGTGGCTTGAGGAGTGGTTTCTTGGGAACTCAAGTGCACCAAGTGCAGGGATCCTATGGCTAGTTATCAAGAAAAGAGAGACCCTTTGTGGAACGGCATCAGAGCGACCATGTGTGGATCGATGAATTACAACCTTATGTGGATCGACAGTAGCTTGACCCAAAGAGGACCAACCTTAGAGCGACCCATCATGGATCAAAAACTTATGATCTTGTGTGGATCGACAACTTACACCCTATTTGGATCAATGAATTACAACCCTATGTGGATTAGTAGTAGCACGAACCAATGAGGATCATCCTTAGAGTTGCCCGTCATGGGTCAGTGAATTACGACCCTGTGTGGATCGACGACTTATGACCCAGTGTGGATCAATGGCTTATGAAATTATGTGTATTAGTTATATAATGACTTCTTTTTGGTTCAGTAGTGGAACTTCTCAACATAATAAGATGATTTAGCTTTACGAATAATCATCTTTATTCCTGTTCTTTAAGTTATATATACGGTGTGAGCTATATTTTACTTTTGATTTGTGATTGAGATCATGCTTTGTGGTTTTTCCTTTGTGGAATTCCAGGAGACCTTCAGGGGTCTCGGGGTCCCTACTGGGTATTTTTATACTCACCCCTGCATAGGATTCACCCGCACCTTGTTGTGTCTTGTGTAGATGACGGACAACTTTGATCGAGATTTGGGAGCCAAGACTAGACGGTGCACAGAGGTGACCGGTTGATGTAGAGAGCCGCAGAGATGAGTTTTACTTACCCTTCATGTAGGATCCTTGGAGGATGACCTCAGAAGATTTTTTTCCTTTCTATTTTACTTTCTTTTAATTGGGTTTGTATTCTAGCCCATTCTGCTTTAGTTCACACTTCTTACTTTCAACGGTTATACTTCGTGGTTTTCTCTTGTTGTATACCCAGTCTGTGTGTTTGCATGTTTAAAGGCAATGCCTTACCATTTTTATGGATACGTCTTTCCAGTGATAGTCGCCAACCCCTGACCTATAGAAGGCGGGCTTGGGGCAGTCATGGCACTGGCCTCAGGGGACGAGTCGTGACAAAGTGGTATCAGAGGAGTCATTTCTACCTAAGAACTAAGACTCTGATCTTTTCAATGGGGCAATATTTTAAGTGTTTTGAGTGCGGTTTTTAGTTTGGGGAGTCCAGTGTTGGTGCAGAGACTGATGTATCCATACAACAGGATCATGAATTCTGATTTCTGACTCAGTACATGAAAACACTAATTGTGTGTGTTTTTGTAATGTTTATCTTTTGATATATTTTGAGTCATCTCGCCAGGTGTAACTTATTGATCATGGTGCATCTGTTTCTTTACAGAATGCCTCCATATAGGCATCCAGCCAGGATTCTAGATAGTGTTTGCGATGACGGCCCACCGAGTGATGAGGCTTTGGTGCAGGGCCCTCTTACGTTGATGGTGCCTTCAGGTGGTGTACCAGCAGCACCACTACCCATAGGGAAGTAGTTTCCACTAGCCCCACCAGTAGACAGTGCACACTAACTTAGTGCATTGCATGAGTTCCAGAAGCATAGGCCTCCGAGGTTTCGAGGCGAGACAAATCCACAGGCGGCTGAGGACTGGCTGGAGGTTGTGGCTAGAGTTTGCTGCCTAATTGGGACACCAGAAGACTAAATAGTGATCCTAGCTGCTAGTTTCTTATAAGGAACAGTAGGGAGATTGTGTAGCCTGATTCTCCAGTTGCACGATGAGGAGACCCTCACTTAGTTTGACTTCAAGATCCTCTTTAATGTAATGTTCATTCTAGAAACTCTATGCTATGTGCTTATTTAGGAGATCTTGCACTTACAGTAGGGCATCCTGACAGTGGCCCGGTACTCGGAGAGATTCACTGACCTCTCTCATTACTCCATCGACATGGTACGGGACCCTTTATTCAGGGCTCAGACCTTTGATCAGGGTCTCCAATGATAGATTAGAGAATCGATGATATCACTCAACATATCGACATGGGCTGGAGTGCTAGAGCAAGCACTTCTAGTAGAGAGCTTCCTAGCTGAGTAGGCATCGATAGCGAGAACTACCAATGGAAGACATGTAGTCGAGTCATCTAAAGCAGGCAGTAGGCGGATGACGTAGAGGTCCAAGCATGCCAAAACTTTCGGTGGTCGACCCCAAGATGTAGGGTCGGAGGTGCAGAGCTCACGGATAGAGGAGGTCAATATTGGAGTAGACTGGGCTACTCGTGTGTCAAGCAGGGTCACATGGCTCGTAACTACCCAAACTGCCACACCGATGATCAGCAGACGGTTGAGGGAATATTGAGGTAGAGGTAGAGATTAGAGTGAGGAGGTCCATATGGTGGCGGATGTGGTGGGGGAGCTAGTCGAGTAGCAGACGGTGGGCGACAGTTTGAGCTTCTACCGCCACTGCCTCCAGGTGGTCCACCCTAACCTCAAGGAGCAGGTGGACAGGGACGAGCTCAGCTTCAGGTAGCTAATGCCTATGACCATGACACTCTATAGATGATTTTAGGTACAATCAGTGTCTACTCCACCCTAGCTGCAATTTCTATAGACACAGGTGTCAGTCTCTCTTTTATTTTAATGGCTCTCATTCGAAACTCGGAGATTCTGATGGAGATTTTGGCTCAATACTTATGTTTAGAGACTCCTATGAGAGAGGATTTGATTATTACACAATGGTGATGGCATTGTGATCTTACTCTAGGAGGAGAGAGCTTCAGTTGGGATCTCCTAGTAGCAGCGTCGAGGCCTTACAACGTCATATTGGGTATGGACTGGTTATCCAGGGGCCATTCTTAGATTGATTTTTTTAGGCGCAAAGTGTGGTGTGTCCATTATGATGGGACTAGGTTTCCCTTCACTAGAAAGAAGGGAACCTTTGCAGGTTAGGATGTACTTTCTTGGAGGAGGGTGCAGCCGATCACTCATCATTTGGCTAGCCTTACCCTCAGAGAAGTTGACGAAAGGAGTCTGAGCTATCCAATAACGGTGGACCAGTGTGCTGATGTCTTTCCTAAGGATGTTCCGAGACTACCTCATCATAGAGAGGTAGACTTCTACATCAACCTTCACCCCGGGACGACAACGATATCTACACCAGCATATCAGATGGCTCCCATAGATCTTCATGAGTTGAGGGTATAGCTAGAGGACTTGCAGGGAAAGGGGTTCATAAGGCCCAGTGTTTCTCCATGGGTAGCCCCAATTTTTTTCACCAAGAAGGCATACCAGAGTTTGAGGATTTGCGTGGACTATCAGTGCCTAAACCAGTTTACTATGAAAAACAAGTATCCACTCCCGAGTATTAATGGTCTCTTCAATCAGCTCAAGGGGGCTCAGTGGTTTTCGAAGATAGACCTTAGATCATGCTATCATCAGCTTAGGGTATGAGATTAGGATGTACTGAAGATGACCTTCAGATTCTGGTATGTCCACTATGAGTTATTGGTGATGCCTTTCAGCGTGATCAATTCCCCAGCAGTGTTCATGGGACTCATGAATGGGATCTTCCGACCTTACCTCGATCACTTTTTGGTGGTCTTCATTGACGGCGTGTTAGTGTACTCAGTGTCGAAGGAGGATCATGCCACTCATCTGCAGATAGTTCTGGATACACTCTAAGATAACCATATTTATGGTAATCTCTCAAAGTTTCAGTTCTAGATACGATAATTCCACTTTCTGGGACACGTTATCTTGGAGGCTAGAGTTGCAGCGGATCTGATGAAGATAGAGGCAATGCTTACTTGGGAGCCACCCAGGAGTGTGACTGAGGTGCAAAGATTCCTAGTATTGGTTGGGTACTACTAGATATTAGTACCTGACTTTTCTAGAGTAGCATCACCCTTATCAGCTTTGACAAAAAAGGGACATACTTTCTTGTGGACAAAGAGATGCCAACAATGTTTCCAGGAGTTGAGACAGAGACTGACGAGTTCCCCCATCTTGAGGACACAAGAAGATGGAGTTAGGTATTTAGTCTACTGTGATGAATCGGGTATTGGACTAGGATGTGTCCTGATGCAGAAGAGATATGTGATCGCCTACGTCTCATGACAGTTGAGATAGCAAGAGCAGAACTATGCTACCCATGACCTGGAGTTAGCAGCAGTGGTTTTTCCTTCAAGATGTGGCAGCACTACTTTATGATGGAACAGTTTACTATCTAATATAATCAAAAGAGTGTCAATTATATATTCCCACATAAGCACTTGAACTTAAGACAATGGCAATGGCTAGAGTTCCTCCCAAATTATGACTTTGATATAGTCTACAGTTCTGGTGAGGGGAACGTGGTGGCAGACGCACTCAGCAGGAGGTCTGGTTTACAATTGCTGAGTGAGGCGATGGAGTAGCTAGCCACATTGTGGTTATCTTTCATGGATAGTGATGAAGCAGCTTACCTCCATTTCATGACAGTCACTCGCCCGCTCCTTCAGTGAGTCAAGGAGGCACATCTTGGGAATGTTGACTGCGAGACCCAATGTGCTCAGATATCCTCAGGATAGACTCCTAAATGATTTTATGAAGGTGGGGAGCACATCATCCTTTTCAAAGGATGCAGCATGGTGCTAGTGACACTATGATAGGAGGTGTTAATGAAGATCCACACATCCCCTTTAGTGGTACATCCTGGTGTAGCGAAGATATATCAGGACCTCCGGTGTTAGTACTGGTGTCCAAGGATGAAAAAATTTGTGGCAGAGTTCGTTTCATGATGCCTCACTTGTCAGCAAGTGAAGGTCGAGCACCAGGTTCCAAAAGACTTAGCACAACCACTTGATGTGTCGTAATTGAATTGGGATGGTATCTCTAGGCACTTCTTAATAGGTCTACCATGTACATATAGGAACCATGATTCCATATGGGTGATAGTTGAACGACTCACCAAGTCGTCCCACTTCCTACCCATCTGAGAGTAGGGATCATTAGAGGGCTTGGGACACCTCTAAGTACAGGAGATATTACGGCTTCACGGTGTTCCATCGACGATCATTTCAGATCATGATGCTCGTTTTACATCCCGATGGTGGAAGATATTACAGGAGGTGTTTGAGACTCGGCTATGCTTGAGCACTGCCTTTCACCCTCAAACAGATGGTCAGACGGAGCAGACCATACAAATGCTTGATTATATGCTCTGTGATTGCATCTTTAAATTTGGCCGCAGTTGGGAGGATCACTTGACCTTGGTGGCGTTTTCATACAACAATATCTATCACTCCACCATCATCATGGCACCATTTGAGGCTTTGTATGAGAAACCTTTTAGATCACCTCTATGCTAGAAAGTCCCAGGGGAGTCAGTACTCATGGGTTCATAGTTTTTATGGGATACCACTGAGAAGGCGAAAGTTATCTAGGATTTTATGAAGACTGAACAGAGCAGGTATAAGTTTTATGCTGATAGGAGACGAAGACCCTTGGATTTTGAGGAGGGCGGTTATGTTTTCTTCCAGTTCTCACCTCGATGAGGATTGCAGAGATTTGGCCAGGGTGGAAAGCTATCTCTAAGGTTCATTGGAACTTTTTAGATTCTCAACAGAGTGGACAAGGCATCGTACTACTTATATCTTCCCCCACAGATGCACCAGGTGCATATTGTTTTCCATGTGTCGCAGCTGAGGAGATACGTGCATGATCCATCGCATGTCATCAACTAGGGTGATCTGGAAGTTGACAATGGGGTGATGTTTGAGGATTTCCCAGTGAAGATAGAGGATCGATAAGAATGAGTCCTTTGTGGATGGTCGATTCCTCTGGTGCGAGTTCGGTGGCAGCACGGGAAACTCCAAGAGAGCACATGGGAGCGAGAGGCTCAGATTTGTGCTCAGTACCCCCATTTGTTTTCTTAGCCTTTGTTGTGGATTTCGGGGACGATCATCCCTAAGGTGGGGAGAATGTAAAGACTTGTAAATTCCATATATTTTTTAAATTTAATGGAATTATTACGAGACTGTGAAAATTAATGGCATGTGATTCTGAGGCTGGGAAAACCCAAAATGGATTTTTGAACTTTTTTTAAGGTATGTTCGCTAAACGTGCGGTTACGAATTTCTATCTTCTGAACCGGTGCCCGGATTAAAAATAAATGGGTACGATTAGACTCGTAGCACTAGTATTTGCTTAAGGGAAGCTTAAATTTGACCGGTAAGGGTCGGATGGAAAATTTACTTTTTGGACTTTTGTAAAAAAAAATGACTAAAGAAGTTATTTCATTCTTTTTCAACTATTGAGCGGTGGTGGTGGGACTGTAGCATAACGTCAGGCTTTGATTGAGAGCCATTTATTGACATGATCCTTCGGTTGCATTACCATGACGCTCATAGGATTAATGGAACATTAATTGCGGTTCATTAATTAACCACATTAATGAACGCAACATAGGTGGTTCCTTTTCTTTTATATAATCAAACCTTTGGCATGGGCTTTGGGAGAGCTACGAGAGGAAGATCTAACGAAACACCGACAACGTCTCCCTCCAACAAAGAACGGAGATTTGATGACGCCATTGAGGATTCGAACCGGACATCGACGGGCGATGACGAACACTAATGAACATCTTCAAACAATAGATTCTCCTCCTTCATCATCAGCAAAATCCAACATGTTCAAGGTAGGGGAATTAATCTTTTTTAAGTGTCTAAATATTCTTCATACCACGTTCTTGAATAATGTGATGAATGTAGATTAACCGAATAACGGGTTGATCTGTGATTCAACTGATTTTACGGGAGGTCAATGTAGGGTTTTCATTAAGGGGTTTTAAATGATTATTATACCTCTTCACAGGGTATAACACTAACGTGGAGGGCACGGGCCAATCTGAACAAATCCTGGACCCTCTGCTGCTCTCGGTTTTGATGCGTTCTTCATGGGAGAATGTTTAAATTGATGGAAATGAAAAACCAGGGGCCACGCAGTGAATGTGGCATCCCCGGAGGCCCGTAGGTGCATATGTGAACGAAATCGGACCACCGGAGCTTCACCGGTGGCCCATAGAAGCACCACCAGTGCGGCGGTGGCCGGCCAAGCCATCCGCATAGGAACGGAAGCACCCATAGACGTCACTGCCAACCAGGCCGCAGTAGTGGAATATGTAGTGTGACAGTGCCATGTGGGGGAGGAGAGCGGCCCAATCAGGCTACTCGACTAGACAACAAATGGCTGACTGAGCTGACCATTTCGTTAGGGAGGGTGGCGCCACCAGTTGGGAGAACTAGCCCACACAGCGGGCCAGGTTTTCCAGGTGAGACAGACCTTCCATTCGGTCCGAGTTCGCCAAATGGGCTAGACCCACCATCCATGCTGAACTCTCCAGTTGGGACTGACCCACGAGCCGAACAGGATGGCCAGGTCAGACCCCTACCGTACCAAGACCCGACCGGTCCCGTTTCGCCAATTTGGGTGTATCGCCTGAACCAGACGCCTGTTTGATCCACCGTCAGTAGTATTGTGACCCTTAGGATGAGGCGGCCCTTTTGAGATACTTCACTTGGATTTTGGAGAAATTTTTAGTATAGATGGGTTGGATGGAACTCGAATCCAACCGGGCCTTCGGAACTAAAATTCCTATAACTAACAGATCGGGCATCTGATTGACGCGTCGTCTGTTACATTGGAACCCTTGTGACATAGCAGTTCTTTGGGTTACTTATTCATGGGAATTCATGGCAGTTGAGGTACAACCAGTGTCTTGAGTAATGGTTTCTCAGGAACTCAAGCACACCAATTGTGGGAATCCTATGGATGGCTGTTAAGTGAAGAGAGACCCTTTGTGGAATGGAATTAGAGAGACCATGTGTGGATCGATGACTTAAAACCCTGTGTGGATCAGTAGTAGCGCAACCTGATGAGGACCAGCCTTAGAGTGTCCCTTCGTGGATCAACAACTTACGACCTTGTGTGGATTGACGATTTATGGACCTGTGTGGATCAATGACGTACGACACTATGTGGATCGACGACTTATGACCCTGTGTGGATCAGCAGTAGCACGACCCGACGAGGACCATCATTAGAGAGGACAATCATGGTTCAGTGACTTACGACCCTGTGTAGATCAATGACTTCCGACCCTTTGTGGATTAGTGACTTACGACCCTATGTGGATCATCTATAGAACGACTTCTTCATGGTTCAGTAGTGGAACTTCTCAATTGAATAAGATTATTTAACTTTATGCATATCATCTTTATTCATGTTCTTTAAGTTATATACCCAGTGTGAGCTGTCATTTACTTGTGCTTTGTGATTGATATCATACTTTGTGGTTTTTCATTTGTGGACTTTTGGGAGACCTTTGGAGGTCTCGGGGTCCCTACTGGGTATTTTTATATTCACCCCAGCATGGGCTTTGCCCATACCTTGTTGTGTCTTATGATGATGAAGGACTACTTTGTCTGAGATTTGGGATCCAGGAATAGATGGTGCATGGAGGTAACTGGTTAACATGGAGTGTAGTATAGACAATTTGTACCAACCCTTTAGGTAGGATCCTTGGAAGATGACCTCAGGAGTTGTTTTTCCTTTCTGTTGTACTTTCTTTTAGTTGGGTTCATATTCTGACCCATTTTTCTTTAGTTCACACTTTTTACTTTCAGCAGTTATACTTAGTGGTTTGCTCGTGTTGTGTACTTGGTTTGTGTGTTTGTAGGTTTAAAGGCAATGACTTCCCATTTTTATGGTTACACATTTTCGGTGATAGTCAAAAAACCCATCCTATGTAAGGCAGGCTTGGGGTAGTCACGACATGGGCCCCAGGGGACAGGTTGTGACAGAATCTCTCTATAGAGTCCCTACTCAAACTTTTGTGCTTGGAAGTAGCCATCGCGAATCATGTCAAGGGATTGGAACAAAATATTTTTGAACCTCACTGCATACTCAGACAACGTCATCCCTCCCTGTTAAAGCTCCAGAATCTCTTGGATTCGGATGGAGCATAAGCAGGAGGGGTAATATTCCTCACAGAACAGTTGTTGGAAGTCATCCCATAAGAGTGTTGACTCATTTTGCATCTATGAAACTAGACTCCACCAACACTAAACTACTCTATAGAAAATACTGGCTACCAAAAACACTGTCTGATTCATCAGTTTCTAGATAAGCCTGAAGATATGGACCACCGACTCTAGCCAATCCTTTGCTGCCTGAGGATCTGGCTTTCCACGGAACCTCAACGGTCTCTGATGCAGGAACTTACAGAGTGTGCTCAGCCTGCGCATGTCCTCTTCCTTCTATGCTATGATGATATTCTTCTCAATAGGTGGATGTGATTCTACCTTCCCACTTAGAGTATGGGTATCATATAATAGACCCTAAAATGAAGCATCATCACTCATAGGGTTGTCATTACGAATCAGAGATGGTATCTTGGATGGCTAGTGTCACAGAGGCATCCTGAAAGTTATTAAGGAGTATCACGGTCAGATGATCATATATATATATATATATATCAACAAAAATGGGTAGATTACTTAAAAAATATAGTCAAAGGCTCAATTTTATATGATTCATATACCATTAATCCTGGCAACAAATGTCTCGACATGCCGAGTTGACAAGAAGGTAGTCATGGTCCTAGTGAATAGATACGTCAGCCGCCCATACCATCACTAGACTCCTCAGACTGAGAGCCACACTCAAGAAACTTAGACCTTGTTTCCCTAAAACCATACAATCCTCTTTAGGGGAAATGTCCAAACAACGTCCCAAGGAATTAAATATCTCTGATACCAATATTTCATGACCCGACCCAAGCCGAGGCGTGAGCCGCAACTACCCCAAGCCCACCTCCATAGGCTAGGGGGTAGAGATAAGCACGGAAGGGAAAAAAACTCAAGGAGGCCTTTTCCTAGTAAATTTTACACATGAAAATAGCCAACTAAATGAAAAATTTCATAAGGAAAGAAAAAAATATGTAGCATTGCTATAAAATAAACCAAACATGCATGAACCTCTAAACAATACCAAAGTATGGTAGTGTAAACTGAAAGTAAAGGGGAAAAATACATGCCCAACAAAAAATATGTCCCAACCTGACAAAACTAGAAAAGTTTATACAGCAAAGAGACTCTAACTCCTATATACCATGCTATGACCACTGAACATGGTTTAAGCACTCAGTATCTCTAAGCTCCTATGAAGTCACGACCAACCTGTCCATTGTCTTAAAAAGACATGACATGTGGGGGGAAATTCGATATAGGGGTGATTATATACATACCCAGCAGAATTCCCCAAAGAGGGTGAAGGGGGGATGTAAGAGATATAATAGAAGATAAAAGTAGTAGATAGAACAAGATACAATGAAAGAGTAAAGATCAACCCATCAAGAGAGTAAAAGTAAACTCATCCAAACACAAAGAACTTGACATGGTGGGAAGATGAACCTCTCATCAAGTCTTGTTATCTATAGCAGAAGAGTAGACTCATCCAACCATGAGATGCTAGACATAGAAAGCACATAGAATACCCCACACATCTTTGCCTCTCATGGAAGGAGAGTAATCAAAACCCAAGGAGTGGGTACTGAAGAAGGATATAAATATATATGCTTAGTCAAAGAAACCCAACTAGATAATAGAAGATCTTCATCTTATAAATCATCCCAAGAAGAATAGTATTTAATAGTTATAAAATAATTCCATCAATGATTCCCAACATCTCATGCATCTTCCCTTAACGCACAAGTCTAAGAAACTCAATCACCATACCTTTATACTATCTGCTTTGTGTGGAACTAACTCACCCACACAGTTTTAGGTCATGTCACAAGAATACATCTCGGTGGGGAAATTGTTCTGCTTTCTCATGAGTCCAAAGGTATTTCAAACCACGTCTCATCACTGTGTTTCACAGTCAAGTGGCTACTAGTTCTAGTTAAGGATCTCATTCCCTAGTAAGACAGGAGGGTCCTGCCCTGATAGTCACTAAAGAACTCCACTGCCTAGCCCAGTTAGAGGGTTATACTTAGGAATATCATTGAGTAACTCCACTACCCATCCCGGTTGGAGGGTTATGCCTTGAAATTCTTCAGGTAAATCCATTACCAATCCATACAAGAGGGTTACACATAGAATATTTCATCAGGGAACACCACTACCTAGTCCTATTAGAGGGTAATCTCAGTAATGTCATAGGGGAACACCAGTGCTCATCCTTCTAGAGGGTAAGCCTGAAACATCAAGGAACACCACTACCCAGCCCTGATGGAGGGTAAATCAGAAATATCATTGGAAAATTCCATTGCCCATCCATTTTGGAAGGTAAGCCCGGTACTATCATCAGGGAACTCCACTTCCCATCCTAGATGTAGGGTTGTGCCTGGAAATCTCTGGTAATTCTATATAATTTTTTCCATCATCGGTTGTGGACTCACTATGTTCCAAACCTAGAACATTTTACATATTATCTCAAAATCTGCTGTCGATGGCACCATCACGTTCTACATGGAAACACACTCAGGATAGGCTACTCACTGACCAAAATCTGAGTACAAATGAAGTAGATACTATCATTATAAAATCACTCATAAGAGCTCAAGGGGGAAACAACGTGTGATCAGACCCACACGGAATGTTCTACCTCTCCACAGCATGTTTTTGTCCCTTTATGTCACATGGATCTACTCAATGTAGTAGAACATATCATGTTCTGACTAACTGGGACTGAGGTTGTGTCTTAAGGTTGTGTCTATGTACTCAGCAGATGGCGGGTGCCTGGCCATGTGATCCATCACACAGCTCAATCACACATATATGGATGTACATGGAATGTCAAGATATATACACTTGATTCCATCCTTATGGGTTTCCAAAACCCTAGTGTCACTATTGGAAGGGGATACACGCCATGTGTTTTACATTAAACACGGTGTGTTGTCAGGATTCTTTTCAAAAACATCATATCTAAAAATAAAATCTTTAGGATTTAAATTTGGTTCCACCGTCATATATCCCACATCATTTCCTCTATAATCTCATGGATCTAGCCGTGATTCATGCTTTTTAGCCATCGTTCGTTGGGAATCTCTTTCGGTTGATATTTGGTGAACCATCATACATTACACATGAAACTGCATCTACGTCCGTTAAGATCATAAATATTGAACACTAGATTGGTCATCCTCACCTCACATCGATTCTAGATCTATGCTTTGCTCGAAAATTCATTGATGTTTTGTTGATCCACCACATATCTGGGTGACCGATCATGCTCGGGTCTCCTGAAAATCATCAAACCGAGACCTCGAGGATCCAACTGGTGAATAACACGTATATAAATTAGGGATAAAAGTACCAAAAAAATTTAATTATCTTCGTCCAATAGTTCTTGGACGATGATCAAGAATAGGGAACCGGGGTTAAAACATTGATTAAACAAAAGAAATAAAATAATTCCAATACATTGGCACATGAAAAGGTTACAGGGAGGGGAGTAGATCAAAGACTGATTATCAATCTACTCAAACTTTTAATCCAAAGGAATAAACACCAAAAGAAAATCCCTACCTCTAGTTTAGATCATTCATTGGTGAATAACACGTTCTCAAAATGGTCAGAAGAAGTTTATGTGTTCTTCATGCTTCGATTCACCTTGATCCAGAGGTTTTTCATCATTCTCCCATGGGAGGAGGGAGGATATCTTTCTGGTGGATTCCAGAAATTATTAATCAACCCTAGTAAGGTTTTTTAGGGTGATACTTTTATAAAATTTAGTTTTAGGTTAAATGAATTAAATTAATTAATTAATTAATTAATTAATCCACTTAAACGCATCTCCAATGAGCAATGGGTTCGAACACTCTATTCCGACTAATTTTATGTCACACCTAGGGTAAATACCACATTTCAGACATAAATTTGATCTCGTAAATCTGATTCAATAATGCTTTTATGATTTATCCCATTTTCCTTAACTAATTGTGTGCATGCAATATAAAATATATTTAATATTTTAATAAAATTAATTCTGGGCACAAAGGGCCTCGGAATCGCATGTCTTCTCAACACCTAACTCTGGAAATATATATAGAAATATTTCAAAGTCTTATAAGGTAAAAATAGGGTTTCTAAAACGCATATTAGGTTTATGTATACGTATTATTTAATCCACCACATATCATGAATACAACGAGCATGCCTTTACAAGAAATAAATACTAGTAAGCATATCAACAATCATGGAAAGCTACTATAGAAACAAGAAAACTCCCAAGCATAGAATATACAGATAGGCATTCTAATAAAGTACTTAACAGGGTATATGAATAAGCATGCTAAATAATCATCAGGAAGGGTATAAAAATAATCATGCATTAGGAAATCTATAATGCAATCTATATGGCATAGCATATACATGGAATTTAAATCTCTATGTACGTAGAATGATGCATGTAAAAATACCACACTTCTCTTATCATACCAGGACAAAAGGTAAAATCATAATCCATAAATCAATAACCAATGAATGTACAACAATCAAAAAAATGTTAAATAATAATCAATTGTAATAATAGCATCATGAACAACAATCCCATCCCTGGCCACTTAGCCTTTCCCTCATGCGTGGGTTGGTCGAACCCAGACACAAGCTGTTTATCAAGTGCCACACATTCATTGTATCATTTCTACCATACAACAATAATAATACCAAATAGGAAAATAAATCTATGATACTATTTGTAGTGTCTCAACCCAGAATCTGCTTAAAATGGTGCCCTGAGTCGGTTGGCCGTTGGACCTCAAGCATGCCTCCCCGTATGCTAGAGGCTACAAACTAGCAGTGAGAGTCTAAATGTGGTAAAATGGGGAGATTATACCCTCTAGATAAGATATAAATATAGTATAAACATAATTAAATGAAGGTAGTAGAATATAATAATAACTGGAAATTAATAATGAATGAATTAATAGTCCGACAAAACATGATCTGACATAATACAGGAAAGTATACATGGTACATATCAAGACCGACAAAGGAAATAAATAAATAAAAGACACGGTAGCTATATCCAATATCATCATGGGCATAGGATCAGTCCTCTTCTCCTATTCTTCATCCTATCCAAGAAGGATAATATTAAGCGCGTACAATCCAAGAACTTGATCTTGAAAATATGAGATCTATTCGGGTACCCCGATGTAATGGAGGCCCGAACAAGGTGTGATGTATACTCAAAAGGCCACCACTAATGGTGTATAATTCATAATCAATAATGTGAATATAAAATAATAAGTGTGTGGGTATATCAAAATTAACACATTGTTGTGATAATAAATGTAAACAAGTCAGGCTCAGGACCCTCAAGGACACCTGGACGGCTATACCTACTTCAGCCTAAGACAGAACATCTCTAAACATGTCACCCTATGTATATATAAATATATATGTAAACATATATAAGTGTGTGTGTATATATATGTACTCTATATGTACAATATTATGTAGCCATATATATAGATACGCCATACTAGTCAAGACCCGAGGCATAACCCAAGCGTCTTTATATAATCATAAAGTGTCATACTCTACAAGGGATGCCATGCTCATAATATCTCAAGGAATGGATAAGGGTATCCTATCTATTAGTCTCTAGAAGATTTTACAATAATTATAATTCTAATAATAGTGAAGGTTCTTATAATTCACATTTTATAAGCCCAAATATCTGAAATGGGGTATGGAAATCATGTATGTCATCCTGCTCATAGATGTGACTGTCATGCGGAAAATCCTAATAGAGGGGGAGTGGGCCTCCATGAATAATAACCCAAGAAATGTGAGACTCTATGCCCATCATACTTGACCTGTAGGTGTGATACTTCATGCTCAATGACCCTAACTGAGGTATCTCCAGTCATAATTATAATGTAAGGTAATCCCACTTTCCCTATGATTCCTTAGTGCAATGTTCTATAAAGAGAAAACTAGCATCGTTCAAGGTGCAATGAATCCTTTTTAGTATAATCCAATTTAACATTTTAAAATTAGGTCAAAATACCATCCATTCCATAATCAATTCGATTTATACAACTAGTCCATTTCATATATAATGAACTATAAAGGTGTGGAAGGCACCCATGCCATAAGACAAACACTATGCACATCATCAATAAATTCACTTTTTTATTTATAAGAAAGTGCACCTTAAAAGGTGATTTTATTAGAAAATATGTCATTTACATCAAACAATTCATTTAATTCAAATGAAGTAACTCATTCAAGTGGATTAATTTAATACACCTCAAAGGTGATTTCAAGAATAAGTAGACTAACATGTTCCAAGGATGGTCTAATCATATGGAAGATAATAATAATTAGGAGATTTAGATAAACCTGCCCTAAAGGGGTGGTTCAGATTGAGGTCATAACCTCTAACCATATAAAAAGGGGTTTTAAAACACATCATAAGGTGGTATAGGAATTTTATTGAAGGTATTTTATAATTTAGGAGTGACGCTTGGAAATTCCGGCTTGCAGAACAATGACTATATTGTATAAAAAACATGAACTTGAGGGGATAAAATATATAGACCACTTATCTTGTACTTAGGATAGTCCACTTGTCCATTATTGGGCTTTGTCTTAATCCAAAATAGGAGGAATATGAATATTATACAAAATCCCTAAAAATAGAGCAAAAGAGATCACCTAAGAATAGCATTATTGATAGTGAGATAAATGGATAAAGGATCTAAAGTAATGAAGCTCTTACTAAGAGGAATCCAATGACATCGATGTTGAGTGATTTTAAAACCATATAGAGGAGAGGAATCAAAGACCATGGGAGGGGAGGAGGAGGAGCTTGAGTGTACCTCCCTGGTTATGTGTGTGGAGGAGAAGGAAATATGGGTGGAGACTTAAAAAGAAGTAGGGGAAAATGGTTTTTTCCATATCTTTAAAGAGCCACATGGTTTGGACATACAGTTAGGAAAATCGTACGCCAACCATTTGGTTGGAACTGTCTAAGACGACCACCTCGCACGACCCATTCAAACATTTTGAAAAACTGTGTGTGGCCCATGTGCACCCTCTAGCTCAAAGGGGACCCCCTTTCATGGCTTCAGTGCATGGTTTGACAAATTGTGTGCCAGTCATGTGGGTAACCCTAGATCTCTACCTCAAGCTACATAACTTCCTTGGAACCTTGCACAGTTCAGTCATATCATGCCTCTTAATGAAAGGTGGTTTCATGGTTGATTTGAATGGTTAAACTAACCATACACCAACTGTGCACCTCATGATACCTTCCAAAAACTGGAGATTTCAGAGCCTGACACCTTTGAAACTCAACCAAACTTCTGGGTAACCTTATGAGACATAAACCTTTATCAAAAATAACAACTTTAAGTGTTCCATCACTCATATTAAAAATTTTAAACTCAGATTAAAAGTCAGCCTATCCACTCAATTAGAAATGTTCAAACTCACTTTGAATTTTCAACCTGGTCCAAAACATGAGACGTTGCAAGGTCTATGCTCAAAGCTTGAAGAAACCTTGAATATTCACTATGGGTAAATGGAGGAATGAGGGGGATCACTCCTTGGATTCATGTGAGCTGGATGGGGGAAGAGGGGTGCAATTTAGGGTGAAAATCAAACAAGGTAACAATGGTAAATTCCATTTTTAATGATTATGGGCAGTGCACATTGTTTGGTAGCATGGTTTGACATACCTTGCAGCAACCAGGTACCCTTTACTAGGATGATAGAGAACTACGAATGGTAAATACGCATAGTTTGATAAAACATTTTCCACCTACGTGATTCAACTCTGTTAAAATTGTAGATTATGTCACAAGGTTTCCATGTGGTCTAGAAAATTGTGATCCCAAGCCATGTGACATGAACTGCATGCCCAAAAACATCAAATTTTAAATAAAAACTACCCAGAATGAAATAGAAAAAAAATTAACCCAAAAATAAATGAAATAATATAGTAGTGGTGGGTAGGGTTGTGACAATTCTCTCTACCATGACACTCTTTACTCAGAAAGTAGAAAGGGATTGGTTGACCAAGGAACCCAACCAAACAAATCTAGTAAATATGATGAAAATTAAACTCTAAAAGGAAGGACACCAACTAATGGTTACTTTAGAATCCCGATTATGTTAAGATCATCAAAATCCTAAAATGTAGAGGTGACCACAGTTTCTTTTAATCAGAATATCCTAAAGTCTAAACTAGCTCTAAAAATAATTTCTATAGATGGAAAATGAATGACACTAACTATAAGAACAAGATACTAAAACTAAAGAACACCATGGCCCAATGATCCTTCCCCAATAAAACTTTTAGAGAGAAAAGTACACAATTCATCTCATGGGTGGGACTAAGTTGGGCATCAAATATTGATCGATGCTACAACTTTAAAAAATAGGAAAAATCACCAAGAGGAGTCATAAATCTACACGAAGCTCACTAAACCACACTTATTAGATAAAGATGGTTAACCTATGGAAGTCTCCTTTACATTTTAAAATTTATCTTATATTTAAGTTATTGGAACATCATAGCTCTAAGGTTCATGTAAAGGTCTAGAACAAAATAAAAATATAAAGGAAAAGAATCCCACAATACCGGAAATCGATATCACCAAAATGGAAACCATAACGGAAAAGATACACAAAATTATCCACAAATCCCAATAAAAGATAACACCACTGATGAAATCAGCTACAATAGAAAAAAATTTTGATAAGAGAAACTATAAAAGGATTTTTTATAAGTACCATGATATTTAAACTAAAGTAGAAGACCCTTTGAGGGAGTAGATCTGGCTCCACATATCTTCCTGAAAACACACCTATATAATCTTTGAAGGTGCCCTAGATGAACACAGGAACTATGTAACTTTGGTGATTCTTGACATTAAGACTTATTATTCCTAGTCTTTCCATACTGATGGAATAATGATGATTTTCTCCCAAGTGAATTTGGAGAGAGGAAGCATAAATTCCTTTTCATACCACTTCCCAACATGCCATACCCATCTTGTTTCCCTTTCCCTTTACTGGAGCCACCACCACTAATCCCAAGTAAAGGTGAGACATCAACCAACTTTGTATTTCTAGCCTATACATTTTCAGCCTGAACCACCTACCTCACCACATCTTTATATGTTTTTAGGTTGAGTGAAGATGCTACCAAGAGAAGATCTGGTCGAAGCCCTATCCCAAAGTATCAAGACTTCAAGGATTCAACTCTAGATATATTTGGAAGATATGGTACCAACTTGGTGAAACATTGGGTTTAATCCAACACTTTTAAATTGGTTTTTTGTGGACCATACAAATCTATGATCTCAAGCATCCTCAAGGCCTCAAAAAATTTCTTCTAGATAAACAAATATTTGAAGCCTTCCCATGAGTGAAAGTTTTGTGGTTTGGTCCAAATGACAAACTTCTACCACTTCCAAATCAAACCTTCTAGTATAAAGGTGGAAAACTTTATCTTAAGAGTCTTGAGAAACTCAATCCAACTCAAGCCAAATAAAGATATCCTCAATACTTCAAAACCATTTTTCAGATTTTCTAGGTTCCTGTTGTCCGAAGAAATGAGGAAGGATTAACTCTCAAAACCTCCAAACAATATCCTGATATTGATCCATTGGATGAGGACCACTAGGCCCCATATCTATAGAAAATGAATCAATTGACTAGGATGATACATAGTCAACCAAAGGACATGTTTTTGGTGAGCCACTTACGGATCCCTTATAATATTTTATAGAACATGATGGGGGTGAACTCTAAAAACAAGAATCACGGGACATAATTAAAACACACTTTAAACTCAAATTCAAAAAAACTCAATAAAACATCCAATGATCTATCTCAAAATACTATCAGACAATGATTAAACCCCAAAATCTCATTAAATCAAACACAACCATCAACCCAATTTTGATATCACAAAGAAAACATCATTTAATTCAATGACCTTAGAGAAATTTCTTTTCACGAAAACTTTTATTATCCAGTTCATTATTCAATGACACATCACTATTTAGAATAAAACAATTCACTAAATTTTCACATTTACAAAATCCACCTTTTATGAATATTTTCAACCTAACCCCCTCAAAGTTCCAAATTCCTAAATCTCACAACTTCACACTAAAAATTAATTTCACTTCCAACAAAAATTAAAAGTTTCCCAAATTTAATTTTTCATTTATAAAAACCAAGATTACTTATAAACACCCCACTAGTTTAAGAAACCAACACGTCTTTCAAAACAATTTTCAAAGACTATATTTATAAATCCGAAACCAATATAACTTGAACAACATCAAAATATCATATCAAACATTGAAAAACATCCTAAATGAATTATTATAAGAATAAGATAAATCAAAATTCATATAGGATTTTAAAATTCAAAAATCAAAGAAACAAATTACTACTGTATATGGCTTGTCCACACAGCTTGGCAAGTCATGTGCTAACCATGTAAGTTCTATTGGAATCCCCCCAAAATGGTTGTACAGTCTGCACACGGTTTTCCAGATCATTCATAATAATAGTGTGCCCTATAGTTCCTTCCCAATTTTCACTCCCACCATGAATTTCTCAAGAGTAACACAATAAAACTCAAATAAAACCCATAATACTCAAATAAAGACTCAATGTCTCAAAATAATTGAGAATCAATTCACAAATTAGAGACATAATCATCCATGAAAACTCAGGTACCTCAAGTATCGTAATGTGAGGATAGTGATTAGGAACTCACTCATGATTAAACCTTGAGTTCCAACAATCCTAGATCTGAACTATCAGACATCCCTAAATAATAAGGGTTTCTCTTCTACCATTTTTTTATGAACCAACTAGGGTAATCCCTCAAAAAACACATAATATGTCCCATGACATGTCCTGATATGCATTTTCGATCACCCCAGGGTGAAAACTATTGTCATGAATCAAGATTAACTCTAATGGAAATGATTTATCTGATAAAACAAACAGGTAAACAAATAATAATGGAATAAATAAAATAGATATTGACATCATATTCAAAACAAACGACGGAAAATACCTCCTTGTGACCTCAAGAGTCACCACCAACCTCAGAACAAGCTCTCTCTATGAGTGATCCAAATCCAAAAACCAAGCCTAAAATTGAAATGATAAAGTAGGAATGAGAATCAAGATTCCCAATAGTGATTCTAAAAGAAACCACACCCAAGCCTCACTTTTACGGAGAAAACAATTTCATGCTAGTTTGAAAGTACATACATATATATATATAAATAGGGTTTTTATCTCTTACTAAAATAAGTACCATGTTGATAGTTTGGAAAATGATTTTTCTTTTTCCATTGTCAAAAAAATATAATGAATGAGAGATTTTCAAATGAACTATTTAAAGGAAGGGCATGTAACAATGTAAAAATCCCAATATGAAAACATACCAATGAAAATAATTTTAGAATCATGTCACAAAACATCGTAGAAAATAGGATACATGAAAAATTATCGTCATGGGAACCTATGAGAAACTCAGTTCATTCTAGGATAGAGATAAAAATATTAATATAAGAAATGATTGGTGTCGGAAAACCAAGACAATCCACCCTATCACTCGGTGTTTCCTTACCTGGCCTAATTGAATGGAAATCTCATAAGTCAAACCTAGTTAACCCATGGACACTAGCAAATGAGTGATACCAAGCCAGTGCAGCGTGTGTACCTAGACATCCCTCCTAGCTAACTGAGGATTACCATGATGAATAAATGGAGGTGATTTTATAAATCTATTGTATATATACGTATCATATATTTCACTCTTAAACAAGCATTTAACGTTCTCACCTCCAAATCCCCTTATCATTTCCACAAAACATAAATGATACACAAGACCTTTACCAGGAGTACACCACATATCAAAAATTTAGCACATAATAGTGTTCCATAATTTAAGGGGAATTCATTAAGAGGGGTTTTCATTTTCAAAGGAAACGTTTCAAAGTTCCAATCAAGATTAAATATTTAGAAAGAAATATTGATCATTTGAAAACTCACTTTTAGTCCATAGTTTTCATGTTTCAAAAAGAACCCTTTACACTTACACACATATGAAACTTAATATACATATATACATACTTATTGACCCAATGTAAAAATTCACACAACCTTGTGTGAATATGTATAAAAGTGAATCTATGTGTGTGTGTGTAATTCATATTCAAAAGTTATAAAATTAGAGTAATCACCTTGAATATCTTTAAGGAACCAAATATTCCATTAGGCATTTATTGAAAATAGGTCGAAAGACCCAAAACATTGTCGATTATTTCAAACTTATATAATGAAAACCATTTGGAAAACTAATCAGGAACTTATTGTTCTTGAAATTTCAAAACAGGTTTGAAAACATGATTTAATAAGGGAAACCCATGGCATAACATAAGGAAAGTATGGAGAGCAAGAAAAAAATCAATTTCATTCCCCACAATCATTTTCTATAATAGTTTCATATAATTAAAACATGCATTAAAACAATCCAGAAATCATATTTTTCAATTTTAAGGCTCATACATAGGGTAAACTACCTCAAACCTTGTCGCATTTGAAAACAGGGGCTCAAATCAACCTCAAGAAGGTTCAAAGAGGTGAGTAAGGAAAAAATAAACATTAACAAAGAAAATACCACCAAATTAAAATTGAAATAAGACCTAGTTAGAGAAAGAACCAAGGAGAAAATTAAAGAAACAAGGAGTATAAGAGGCTAGAAGGAGATTTCCTATGAGGTCTGTCCTCAAAATTTGAATAAACCATGAGGATTCACCATGGGGTGAAGGAGGAACAAGGGGGGAGCTCCCTGGAGTTATGCAAGTTGAATGGGGGGAAGAGGGGTGTGATCGAGGTAAAAATCAAACAATTTCATAATGGTAAATTCCATTTATAATGATTCTGGACACTGCACACAGTTTGATCACATGTTTTGAGGTATTGTGTGTCAACCATACGCCCTTTACTAGGCTCTTGGAGCACTATGCATGGGTAGGCAGCATGGTTTGACAAACAATGCACCAACTATGCAATTTGGCTCTGTTAAAATTGCATAGCTTGTCACATGATTTGGAAACCCATGTTCCCAAACTTTTTGACATGCACTCCATGTCTAAAAGCTTACTATTTCAAAAAAACAACTATCTGGAATGAGATAGAGATAAAAATAACCCAAAAATAAATGAAATAACATAGTAATGTTAGGTCTTGGTGTGAAAAAATCCCCATGATCTCCTCTTTAATTCTGCATTTGGGAAAAGAATTTGGAAAAGGACACACCCAACTAGAATGCATTTCTAGTTTTAAAAACCCCATATTGAGGATAAACGACTTGTGAGGAACTCAAATATCCAGTTTTTTTTTCCTTTCAAAAGAAAAATGCGGTCAATGATGGAATGAAGATGCATTTCCAATCTCTTTGAAATGACTTCTTGTCTCGTAATCACCTGTGTAGTGTCACCTTTTAAAAAATACAACCTAAATCAACATCAAGAAAAGAAGAGAAAAATCTTCATTTTAGGGATTCCAATGTCTTAACTTCTTCATCCTTCCTCAAATCAGTATCCTTGTTACTCTCTTCAATACGATCCAAATGATTTTCATTAGATATTACACCTGAAATATTACCCCTGATAAGTAATTGTTGGATTTGGTACATTATAACTAACTTATACATACTTTATGATTACATTTATTCATAGTTTTTAATATTAATAAACACCTTATCACATCATGATTGTTCTTCTGTTTAATATATTATGTGATAATTTCCTAAGGGAAGTTAAACACTAAAAGGTCATAGTAATTCCCCTCTATGATGAGAATCCAGAAGTGCCATGATAATATTCTTAAATATATATGTTCTATAGTCGGATGATATCATTTGAGGAACACAAATGATACAGGCTATCAGGGGTGGAGACTCATGGGACTTTGAGGCACCTTCTCATGGTGTACGCCCTTGGTAATATCTATTGTAGTATATTATGATAATGAGACCCACCAGTAGGAAATCCACGTTTATATATGTTGTTGGATATTTCTATTTGTGGATGTGTATATTAATCCTTAGACTTTAATATTATTATTAATTATTATTATGAGTTGTGTACTTTGATGTATTGATGAAAACTATGATGACTTATGTTTGTGGTGAGGTAGGATATGTTGGGTGTGTTACAAATAATATTACATTAATTAATAATGTGAGAAATTATTTGTGTCTTTCGTTCTTTAATATAAGTTGATATCTTAGGCCCTTTTATGAAAATGATATAGACTAAATAATTCTATGTTCATGTTGTTCTGTAGGAAAGTTTGATTTTTGAAAATTCAACGAAATGGACATTGAGCACATAGGTTGATGTCACCACGTGCAACCTGCTTAATTAGAGATATAGTGAAAAAAAGAGATTATATTACACAATGAGCATTTTTATGAGATATTATGCACTTGCTACATTAACTTCTTTCTCTATGGGTGGCTTGTCATGTTGCTAGATTCTAACCTTAGAATTTAGGTTTCTTCACCTAATGCCACTAAGAAAGAGGCCTATAGGGACACATGCTAAGTGTATCTAGAATCTCAATTAAATAATATATTATTATTTATTATTTAATGAGTTGAATAAATATTATTATTGCATGTGGTTTAATAATTATTCATGTTTTATTGATCACATATATTATGTCACCAATTATTCGAAAGAATATTATGTGAGCAGAATGTATAAAAAATATTTATTTTCTATTTAGTGAATATAATATTTATTTATTTATTACTAAATAATGCAGTGATATATATTTAATAAATAAATAGACATTATTCATGGTCTGATAAATATTATTAAGGAATGACGAATTGGGTTTAATGTTCCAGTGAGAAATAATATATATTGAATATTATTTGAATAAATAATATTTAATTTTAATTTGCAAGTTAAGTGCACGTTAATAAATAATAATATTATTATTATTATAGATATGGGGTTATACAATGGGTTAAATAAATAATAAAGGGAACTTGTGCAGTTATTTATTTCTATCCCTAGTGATATATAAACCCAATTATATTATTTTTAAAGAGAGCCAATTCATTTTTTTGTGCACAAAAAATCTAGAGAATCTTATCGAAGCCCTAGAGAGCTCCCTTCTCCAAGAAAGCTCCTAAGAATATAGAGTGGTATTCCTCTACCTCCCACTTTCGAGTCTAGAGAGATCAAGTAGAACACTTTGGAAGTGATTCTCATGGAAATCAAAGGTGAGTGATGCAAGATATAGGATCAGTCCTCCTAGCACCTTGATATTCCTATGACTTTGTTTGGAGATTTATGGAACATTTGTGGATCACCGCTAGAGGGAATATTCTCTTGATTCCTTCAACGCAACGATGATACAATGCAGATCTTTTTTCAGGTCCATTAATGAATAAATAATTATCATAAGGTAATTCTTAATTAATTAAATTAATTATAAATAATATGTGATGATCCTACACTTGGTTCCAGAATTATATACCTTGTTTGTTTTTTATTTGATTCAACTCTATTGATCATGTTGTTTATCATTGTGTAAATCTCATATTGATCATCATTCATGACAAAAAGAAAAGTTGGACATGACTTTTCACATGCCTCTGCTGCACCCAGAACCTACAAGTGGTATTAAAGGGAGGTTACATAATTATTCATAATTATTTAAAATATCGTTGATTGATTTACGAATTTTTCATTTAGTTTTCAATTCAAGTTTAATCGTCATTTAATATGAATTGTGATATCTTCTTCTTCCTCTTTCATTTCTCATAAATATTATAAAATTGATTAATTTTTTGAATGAAATAAACTTGAAGATCTCATTCGTAGGTGTCAAGGATTCTCTCTGGATAACACAAGAGTACACACCATGTACTTGGAGGTACACGTCATGTACTAGTGTTCAATGCACCAAAAATTAATTCAGAATTAATTCAAGACATGTGAATTGAATACACTTAGTGAATTTAATTATACATTGCGTGTTATCTGGGCCATCTCGGCACACAGTCAGCCGAAGTAGACGCTGTGTAGCCCATGTACACAGTGTGTAGTCCTTTAGTCACAGATGGACCATGTGTCTTCTTACATAGCCTACCTAATTAGTGACCATATAACTCAGAGACCACTCACCATGTATCCCTTATGAACATCGTGTACTTTGATGTGGCCTTAATTTGACATAGTTTTCCACATCTTTCTATTAACTTTCTAATAATTTATTATCTTATTTTGCTCCTTTTTACTAAATATTCACACTTTTGTACTTTTATAATTAAATTTATTAATTAATCAATTCTTTATAACTAATATTTTATTCTAAGCCTTTATAAAACACTTTTTATGTTTTACTTATATTAATAATCTAATCTCATTAAGTTTTTACTATATTGAGTTTGTATTAATTAATTTAATTAGTTAATATGAATACAATCAATAATTTAATTATCTAATTTGTTTGTTTTATCTGATATGTTTTATTTTAAGTTTTTCTTTAGTTTTTCGTTTTAATTAGTTAGTCAATTATTTATTTTAATTAATTTAAGGATTAGTTATAATTTCATTTAATTAATTGTTTTAAGTTTATTTATGCAGATTTTTTTAAGTCAGTCGGGTGTCGGTGACTCATTCTTTACTTTACTATTTTTTATTATATATCTTACCAAAAAAAAATTCGGTCTCACCAATATTGTACTTTTTCTGTTGTCAATGACTCAATGAGTCACCGACACAAATACTTCTCTCTCACCTTTTCCGATTCCTTTAATCGATTTATCTCTATTTAATTAATTAACTTTTAAAATTCAACTTTAACCTGTTATTTTGTAAATTTATCATGAACTAATCTTATTAAATAATTTGATTGAAATTAATTGATTAATTCTGTAACAATGATTGATTAATTTTTAATCTACCTTATTTGTATTTAGTTGAATTTAATTAATTTTACTTTAATTTTTTAGTTTCATTTAATTAATTATTTTTATTTTATATTTTTATTTTAAGCATTAAGTCATTGGCGCAATTTTTTTACAATATCGGTGAGACATCTCAGTGACAATTCATTTTTTGAGATTAGCAGTGCGGTTGTCGATGCTCAATTTTATTTCCTCCCATCGGTTTTGGTTTCTCATTCTACTACCGATGTGTTTATTTCATTCATCTCCCTAACGTAGTTTCCTTTTTTCATTGAGGCTGAAACCTTCTTCCTTTCATTGACGAAGCCTTCTTCCATTTTCTCGTCACACTGATGTTGCCCCATTTTCTTCATACCAACAGCCCATTTCTCCCCTTCTTCAGCTACCAACACCACTACATGTCACACGCACTACCCTTCTTCCCTTCTCATCAACACTGACACACACTCTCCTTCATCGTACACACCATCAGTCGCAGCTTCATACCCCTAACACCTATCCACTTGATTCACCATTAACTAGTCAAACTGAATCCCTAGCCCCTCTCCTATAGATCTGATAAACCAAGTCTTCACTACTTTTTGATGTTCACCACCACAAACTAGATCTGAACACCACGTTGTACTGAGGAGGGTTTGGTGATGTCTTCATATCCGAAAACCCCAGAGTCATTGTAGGAGTTGATGGAGTCCGCCACTAAGGTCAAGCTGAGTCGCTCAGAATTGAGGTCAACCTGAGGGGGGTACCACCGTGGAGTCGTCGCATGAAGTGGCCACCGTGGGAGGGAGTCGTCGGGAGGATGAATCCGCACTATACTTCGATCCGGTTAGCGTAGAGGAAAACCAAGTTCGTTGGATCAGCTTATAGAGGAAGAAATTGACCCCCCCCCCCCTATTGTGAAACGTGGAAGAGATAAGAGGGGGGAGAAATGATTAAAAAATTAAACTAAATAAATAAATTAATAATAATAATAATTAATAATAAAAATTATAATAAAAATTATAATAATAAAAAAAAAATAATAATAACTTTAAAATCATAAGAAATTCAAAATAAATAAGTTAAATAAAATATAATAATAATAGCTTATAAATTAAAATTAAAATAAATGAGTTTAAATAAATACTTTAATTATAATTTAACTTTTTATTTAAATAAAATAATTATAATTATAATAATAAAAATAATAATCTAATTTTAAAAATTTCATAACTAATTACTAATAATATTAATTAAATAAATAGTTTATTATCTTAATAACTTAATCTAATCATAAATTATAAAGTTAATTATTAAATTATAAACTTTTCTAATAATAAAATAACTAATTATAAATAATAATATATAACAACGTATATAATGTTAATAAAATAAATTAACACAATAATCAATTAATAATTAACTAAAATAATAAATTAATTAACTAACTTTTACTTTAATATGTTTATTGTTTTCGGAATTAATTAGATGGGTTGATTAAATCTTTTTACATTTTAAACAGTCATCTTTTCATACTCTCTTTTACAGGATCAAGAAAAAGCTTAAAAACCATCTAGATTCATTCAACCAACTATCGGGGCAGTTAGTTAGAAGAGAAAAATAAAAGTGATGTGTGTTGAGTGAAAAAGTGCACGTGTGCGTTCAAGCAAAGAAGGACCAATCTGAGTCGGTGGAAACTAGTGGTGACAATGCACCAAATGGAAGATGTATTAAAACAAAGTAGCATCACGAAAAAAAGGGCTCCCATTCATTCCACAATATATCCATCCATAGAGAGAAGCAGAATAAGAAGGAGATCTCTCGAAGCTGGAGAATTAGAGTTATAGAGGAGCAGAGTAGCAGTAACGAAGTTTTCATTTTTTAGGGATAATTTCTCTCTCATTTTCAAATATTCTAAACTTTGTAACTATTATATCTTGAATACGTTAATGATTCTAGTTTAATTTCTCTTTTTTGGGGGTTGTGAATTCCTACTACTTTATCTTTTCTTCTTCTTTGTTAAGATTTCTTTCAATAAGGATCAGATTCTTTCAACGAGATTGAATCTGATTCTCAAAACTTTAATTGAATCTGCACCTTTTGTGGTTTTAATTTTAAATCCATTATCTTTCAGTGAGATCAATCTTGGAATCAATTCATCAAAGATTTAATGTTCAAAAAATTTAGAAAACTTCTGGTGAGGTTGTTTTTATTGTTGTATTTTAATCTATTTTATAATTGAATATTCTTGAAGTGGTGAACTTGAAGACTTTAATACATCATGTGTTAAATCTTCTTGCATGGAATAATTAACCATTTTTTATTGAGGATTGAATTCAATTAATGAAGAATCATAATTTTAACAGATAGATTTCAATTCACCCAAGCTTACGTAGTGATCAATTGTCAGCACTTAGTTTCCACTGTATGTCATTTTTTATTTTGCTTCTTTTATTTTATCTATTTCACATTTATTTTGTAAACAGGAAATAATATAAAATTGTTTCATTTTATTTTCAATTCATAAAATAAAAAAAAGTTAAAAATAAAAAAATGGTTTCCCACTATTGACAGCAGTGGAGCTAGTAAAAAAGCCTTAGAGCACTCACCGACCTTCCTTTGGGTTTGACCATTCACTGCTATAATAGGGTTAAAAAAACAAAAAAAAACACATAAAAACAAAAAATGTAAGGAAAACTTTTGATGCTTGTTTTGAACTTCAAAAAAAATCTGTTATTTAAAATTGTTTGTGTGTTTAACCTATTTTAGTTTTTTTTTATGGAAATTTATAAGAGATAGAATCAATACGAACCTTTTTGTGTTTTTTTTGATATTATGGACCCAATGATTGGTAGTGTTTCTATAATCATCCACAACGGACTGATTACATTAAAGAATATGAACAACACTTTGAGCCCAGTCCTGACATCCTAGCTAAACTTAACATGGTTGAATCTAAAATGAATGCTGGGATAGAAATTTGGAGCACCTTGTTAAAACAGAACCATTAAATTCAAATTAGAGATTCTCAAGAGCATGATAAAAAAATATAAAGATTAGAAAAAAATTTCTTAGAATTACAAATTAGGTTTAAAGAACAAGAAGAGGCTAAAATAAGTGAAAAATAAAATTTTTATAAAATATTTGAAAATAAAGTTGTAGAGGAAAGTGATTCTGAATTTGGAAAACACTTTTATTCTGAAGAATCTAGATCTAATGAACCAAAATTTGAAAACAATTGGGTTAAACACATGTAGTAGTTTATGGATAATAAATCACACCCACCTAGAGACTAAGGTTAGTTTTAGGTGAGTCTGGATGGGGACTTTAAATCAAGCACTTCATGGTAGGCAATCCATGATTTTACTATTTTCTTTAGAATAAAAAAATTGTAATTAAATAAAGTCTAACTGAAGACTTAAAAACTCAATGCTTCATGGGATTCAATCCATGGTTTATATTTTGTCTTTAATTTAGTTCTAGTTTTTTAATAAAATATCATTTTATGTTGTTCTTTGTATTCTCTATATATTTTTGATGTCTCCTTGGACTTGTTGTCTCTTATTTTCAGAATATAAATTTGATGGTTCTGGTGTTTATTAAGTAGTGGAATTCCCATGCTGAAGCATAAATGAAAAAACTTTTTCAGGGAATTATTTTATTCTAAATTCTTTATTTTTATTATGGTCCTCGTTTACTTTTTTTATAAACAAAATTCTGTAAGTCATTGACAATTCATTTGACTCAGCATTCCACTACTGTCGATGAGTCATCTTAATGGTGACTCACTAGAAGTAGTGTCGGTGAGTTAGAGGATTTATGTAGCTTAAATAATTCTTCTTTATATGTGTATTGCTGCTAGAAAATTCTTCTACATGTGCCTCTAGTAAAAAATCTACTGCATGTCTTGGTTTTTCAAAAATTAGACCATTTTCTGTAAATTGTTTTTTTTTAGTTTGTTTTAAAAAATATTCTACATGTCACTATGCTGAAGAAGAAAAATATGCATGTTCTTCTTGCTGAAAATTGAAATTCATTGATTTGAAACCCACTTCACTATAAGAAACTATGTTTTGGGGTACATGCAGACTGAAAATTTGTTTTATTTTGTTCTAGTAGTTTCTTTAGGGTGTTTTAGCATGAATATTTCTACTCAAATGAAAATCTAATTAAATCAATTCTTAAACTACTACACCCTATTCATTGTGCACCCATATGTAACACATGAAACTATTTGAGATTAATTGAAAATTCTATTCACTACATTAAATGATTAAGCATGTGAACTTGTTTTATTGTAATATTATAGGGGCAAACACACTTTCTGTTAACTTCAATGACACCCTATAACTTTTCATCAATCTGATTTAATGAAAAATTTGTTTTAAGATTAATTGTCTAATTGTTGTCTTCTCCAACATTTGAATTCAGCTTTGGGTACAAAGTTGGGTTTTATGTGTGGTGGAGGGGTTCAACCTACTTTGAGCTAATCTGTGATTTAATGGAAGCTCATCAATTCCCACTACTACTTCAAACTTTTTGTCAAAAAATGGTTAAAGTTTTTAAAAATTTTCTTTCACAAATTTAGATTATTTAGGATTTTCACTATACTTAATTGAGTCTTATCTAAGGACAGTATCTTTATGGTAGTTAAGATCTACTTTGAATCTGAAATTAATAGGGGTAAAGGATTGTTGAGTGATTCTGCTTAGTGATTTTATGAAAGTTTAGTTTAGGAACTATTTTTTAGAGTGATATGGGTTACATTTTTTATGGATTTATGATCATAACTTTGGGAACTTGAAGTTTGAACTCGATTTTAGGGGACTCATTTTCTTTACATTATTAAAAATTAATCACCTTAGTGATCCAATTTAAATAGTTTTCATATAAATCTTTTGAAATTGGAGTAAAATGATAATTTGGGATCCCATAGTGAATCTCTGAGACCCTAGGTACTGGGTGTGTATCAGTTAAATAAAATTACTATGTACACATTGTTTAAGTGCATATACACAATTTTTAGCACAAGATAGATGGCTTGGAAAAAATAAAAAAAAGTGTATAGGGTCAAAAATTATTTCATTAAGTTGAGGGAAATAATGAATTTCAGATCAAGAAGTGGACAATTGATTTGTATGGGATCATTAAGGTTGTATCTTTATGTTGATTCTAAAGAAATATTTATTTTTGGAACCTAGATGAAAGTCGAAGTATAGGGTTCCTCCGGTTAAGTTTTTAATTCAACTGATTTTTAACATGTTATCACTCTTGGATATAGAACTTGGATTTTAATGGTAGTGACTCATTAGGAAATCTCATATATGAGGCATGACATCTTCATTGGTGGATGATTCACTACTTTCTAGATTACTGGTAGGAGTTTGTAGTTGTGCAAGATCTCCTTTAAACATTCATTTTCAAAAGCCTACTCCTAAATTTTTAGTTCCTCTGTTTTTGAACACTTTAACATGTTACATCTTCATAATAATGTCTAAAAAACTTAATTCTATTTTTCAAATTTAACAAAATATGGAATTTTTTGAGGAAAGATAATGTTTAAGTGTGATGGAATTTGATGTGGCCTTAATTTGACATAGTTTGGCACATCTTTTCATTAAATTTTTAATAATTTATTGACTTATTTTGCACCTTTTTACTAAATATTAACACGTTTGTACTTTTATAATTAAATTCATTAATTAATACATTTTTTATAACAAAATCTCATATTTTGAGCCTTTATAAAACACTTTTTATGTTTTACATATCTTAATAATCTAATCTCGTTAAGTTTTTATTCTGTTATGTTTGTATTAATTAATTTAATTAGTTAATATGAATACAATCAATAATTTAATTATGTAATTTGTTTGTTTTGTCTTATTTGTTTTATTTTAAGTATTTTTTAGTTTTTTTAATTAGTTAGTCAATGATTTATTTTAATTAATTTAAGGCTTAGCTATAATTTCATTTAATTAATTTTTTTATGATTATTTATGCAAAATTTTTTTTAAGTTAGTCGGGTGTTGGTGACTCATTATTTACTTTGTTATTTTTTAGTTTATGTCTCACCAACAGTTGCTTGTTAGTCTCACTGACACTGTACTTTTTCTACTATCGGTTACTTAATGAGTCACTGATGCAAATCCTTCTCTCTCACCTTTTCCTATTCCTTTAATCAATTTATCTCTATTTAATTAATTAAATTTTTAAATTCAACTTTAACATGCTATTTTGTAAATTTCTCATGAACTAATCTTATTAAATAATTTTATTGCAATTAATTGTTTAATTCTGTAACAATGATTGATTAATTTTTAATCCATCTTCTTTGTATTTAGTTGAATCTGATTAATTTTATTTTATGTTTTTAGTTTAATTTAATTAATTATTTTAATTTAATGTTTGTAGTTTAAGCGTTAAGTCACCGACACAATTTTCTTACACTTTTGGTGAGACGTCTCACTGATAGTTCTTTTTTGAGACTGACGGTGCTACTACTAATGCTCAATTTTATTTTCTCCTATTGGTGTTGGTTTCTAATTCTGCTACCGATGCACTTATTTCATTCACGTCTCACCGACGCAGCTTCCTTCTGTCGGTGAGACCGACACCTTATTCCTCTCACTAACACAACCTTCTTTAATTTTATCGTTACACTAAAGTTGCCGCATCTTCTTCATACCGACAGCCCATTTCTCCCCTACTTCAACTACCAGCGTCGTTGTATGTCACACACATTACCCTTCTTCCCTTCTCACTAACACCGATGTGCACTCTCCTTCATCGCACACACCATTAGCCACAACTTCATACCCCTAACACCTCTTCACCCAATTCGACATTTACCACTCAAACTGAATCTCCAACCCCTCTCCTATAGATTTGATAAACCAAGTTTTCATTGCTTGTTGGTGTTCACCACCATGAACTAGATTTGAACACCATGTCGCACTGATGAGGGTCCAGTGATGTCGCCAGATCCGAAAACCCCAAAGTCGTTGCGGGAGCTGATGGATTCTGCTGCTGAGATTGAGCTGAGTCACCCATAACTAAGGCCGACTTGAGGGGGGGTACCGCCGCAGAGCCATCGCACATAGTCACCACCATGGTAGGGAGTCGCCGGGAGGATGAAGTCACACTGGACTTCAAGCTGGTCAGCATGGAGGATAACCAGGGCAACTGGATCGACTTATAGTGGAAGAAATCGACCCCCCTATTGCGTAGCGTGGAAGAGATAGGGGGAGAAATGATTAAAAAAACTAAATAAATAAATAAATTGAAAATTAATACCAAAAATTATAATAAAAATAAAATAACAACAAAGACTTTAAAATAATCAAAAATACAAAATAAATAAGTTGAATAAAATATAATAATAATAATAATAACTTATAAATTAAAATTAAAATAAATAAATTTAAATAAATACTTTAATTATAATTTAACTTTTTATTTAAATAAAATAATTATAATTATAATAATAAAAATAATAATCTGATTTTATAAATTTAATAACTAATTACTAATGATATTAATTAAATAAATAGTGTATTATCTGAATTACTTAATCTAATTATAAATTATAAACTTAGTTAAAAATTTATAAAATTTTATAATAATAAAATAAATAATTATAAATAAAAATATATATCAATGCATATAATGTTAATAAAATAAATTAACAAAATAATCAATTAATAATTAAATAAAATAATAAATTAACTAACTAAATTTTACTTCAACATTTTTATTATTTTCTTAATTAATTAGATGGGTTAATTAAATCTTTTTACATTTTAAATTGTTGTCTTTTCATACTCTATTTTACAGGTTCAAGAAGAAGCTTAAAACACATCCATATTCACTCAACCAACTATCGGGACAGATAGTTACAAGAGAAATGTAAAAGTGACATGTGTTGAGTGAAAAAGTTCATGTGTGCAGTCAAGAAAGGAAGGACTAATCTGAGTCAGTTGAAACCAGTGGTGAAAATGCAGCAGATGACTAATGTATTAAAACATAGCAGCAACACGAAAAAAAGGACTCTCATTCATTCCACAATACATCCATCTATAGAGAGTAGAAGAAGAAGAAGATCTCTCAAAGCTGGAGAATTGGAGTTGTAGAGGAGAAGAGCAGTAGTAACAAAGTCTTCATTTTTTAGGGTGAATTTATCTCTCAATTTCATATATTCTGAACTTTGTAACTGTTAGCTCTTAAATGTGTTAATGATTCTATTTTAATTTCTCTTGTTTGGGGGTTGCGAATTCCTACTACTTTATCTTTTCTTCTTCTTCATTAAGCTTTCTTTCAACAAGGATCATATTCTTTCAGCGAGATTGAATTTAATTCTCAAATATTTAATTGAATCTACACCTCTCATGAGTTTAATTTCAAATCCTTTATCTTTCAGCGAGATCTATCTTGGAATCAATTCATCAAAGATTTAAAGTTCAAAAAATTCAGAAAACTTCTGACGTGGTTGTTTCTACTGTTATCTTTTAATCAATTTTCTAATTGAAGATTCTTGAAGTGGAGAACTTCAATACTTCAATGCAGTGTGTGTTAAATATTTTGGCAAGAAATAATTAACCACTTTTTATTGAGGTGTGAATTCAATCAAATGAATAATCATACTTTTAACTAGTAGATTTCAATTCACCCGACCTTACATAATGATCAATTCTCAACACTCACTTTCCACTGTATGTCACTGTTTCATTTTCTTATTTTCTTTTATCTGTTTCACATTTATATTTTGAATAGGAAATAATCAAAAATTGTTTCATTTTGTTTTCACTTCATAAAATAAAAATATATATAAAAAAATTAAAAAGTTAAAAATAAAAAAAATGTTTTCCCACTATTGACACTTGCAGGGCTTGTAAAAAAATCCTTAGAGAACTCACCTGCCTTCCTTTGGGTTCAGCCCTTCACTGATATACTAGTGTAGGTCTATAAATATAATTTTGGGGGTCGTGATGACCTACTGCACCCAATCATACTCCAATTTTTTTAAGGCATAGATACATACTGAGTCCCTAGTCATGTGTCTCAGATAAACCGTGAGAAATGTACACATCGTGTAACAGGCTTGTACAAGCCATGTAATTCTACCAAATTGTGTAGAATTAAAATTTATTTATTATATTGTGTAAACCGTATCAACATGTGCTTTTGTGTATTCATTAAGTTGATAGGGCAAATTATGTGATGGGTTTTAATATAATAAATATTTAATTAAGTTTTGGATAATGTTTGGATCTACATATCATGTATGAGTCATATTATAGTTATTACTATGTGTATATTGAAGAATGACACATGAAAGAAAAATCTTGTAATTCATTTAATCATTAAGTTGATAGTACACCTCATGAAAGTATGTTATAAATCATGTATTCCACATGTCGCAAGAGTAAACAATATATGAGTATAATACAGATTGGGTAGTTTGGATGGGTACTCACTGTGTTGCTTCCAAGGTAACTTTATGTACACATTTAATTTTAAATAAATTTATTTAATTTGTTTAAAATTATTATGGATGAGAATATCAATTAAATTCGGATAAGAATTAAGATACACTAATTGATTAATTAAAAAAGATAATTATTTAATTCGATCACAATTTATCTTAAATAAAAATTATTAGAATGGAATGCTAATTTTATTAAATGCTTAATTTTGTTGCATGTTAATGGATGATCATGAGCTTAGACCAAGACCTTTGTATGTGATTTGCTTCATTTAATTTAAATTAAATTGTTGACCTATGCGTCGTATCTCATCTCATTATGTAAGGGTCTATATGCCCATGGTTTCTTTTATGTAAACCCCTTGTTTACCTCACATGTGTTTGAGTAAAAGCATATGTAATGCATGGATCTCCCAAGTTAGTGTAGGTGGTTCAAGTTTGGAGTCGAGGAAAAACCAATCCAAGAGAGATACATAGGTGGACATGTGAAAAGTTGTAACATAGACCATAATTAGATCAAGGTGTTTTCCCCTTAGGTTAATAGTTAGTTTATCATCTACTAGATAAACTAACCATTAGTAAAATCTCATGATCATACCGATTTATTATTTTATTTCTATCAATTTTTATGGTTATTTCATTATGGATGTTTTGTCACGATCACATGAATTAATGAATTAACAATCATGAAAGATATAAATAAAATAAATTTTCTTATGACTAAATATTATCTAAGACGTGGTTAATCACTTAAGTAAATCCACTTAATATTAACAAGCTTGTAATAAAGATAATAATTGGAAAATTATGCATAAAAGGATAAAATCCTTCAACAATATATATTAATTCAGTATAGTATTCCACTACTTCAGTTAAAATCAAACCATAGTTCAAAGTTATTGACCATCCAAAGTTGGGGTGATTTCAATTATTAGAGAATTCTAACATGAATTTTTAGGTTGACTTAACTTCGTTCACATCAAGGGTTGATTTCCAAAGCGGGACTTAGTGTAACTGAGAGGCAAGAGTTAATGAGATCCAATTTAAGGATTTTAGGAATAGGGAGTCCGCTCAACAAATCAAGGAACTATGATTTAATATAGTTTCCATTTGGAATGCCTACCCTAAACCATTCAAGTTTCTTGAACAATCAAAGTTGGGGTAAAAAGAAGGTGAATATGGATCCTTACCAATAGAATGTCCAAGCAACTGGATATTCTTAAGCTAATGGTGAGGGCTATTGTGTTTCAATAAAATAGTGGGATATTAATAAATATAATATTTATTTATTTATCTAAATTTTATTAGATAAAGTATTATAATTCTTCTCATCTTATTTGTAGAAACAATAATAAAAAATTACTTTTAAAATATCATTGTGATCTATACTTGAGAAGGATTACCTTCTCATAGGCACATTTCCAAGCATAGAAAAGGAACTTACGCTTTATCCTACATTATGAAAGGACATTATATATGTTGGAAGAACTTATTTCTGATGTGCCTGGAAACGTGGTAGGTAATGAAGAGTTAAATCTCTATGAGAAACATTTTAATCATTCCATAGATGTTCAGTTTTTCCTATTATCATCCATAACCAATGATATTTTTAAGTAACATGAGGACATGAATCTGCATAGCATGGTGTCTCGCCTTTGGGATGTCTATCAAGAGAAGGCGAGACAAGAGAGATATGATATATCCAATTATTTTTTTACAACTAAGATTATAAAGTTTACACCAGTTGGGCTTCATGTAGTCAAACTTATTAGATATATTGATTGCTTAAACATATTAGGGATTAAATTCCCAGATGAGTTGCACATGGATCTTATACGTTCATCACAACCCAAAACCTTATCTAGTTTTATTGTTAATTACAATATGAGAAACAATGATAAGAGTCTTTCATGACTTCTTACATTGATTCGCCAAGTGGATAAGGACATGGGGCATGATAAACCCATGGTCCTTATAGTGAATAAGAAAAGAAAGAAAAAGTTGAAGGGGCCCAATACTCATAACAAGCCTAAAGCTCCTGAACATCATTTTTCCAAGAAGAGGAAGATCCAAAGGCAGGGTAAGGAAAAGGAGGCAGTATGTTTTTTATGCACCAAGCAAGGACACTAGAAAAAGAACTGCATCCAGAAGAAAGGGGAAGCTAAAGGTGTGTTCATTGTTGAGTGTAATCATTCAATATCTACAAATTAGATATTAGATACAATGTGTGGTGCTCATATCTGTATCCAAATGCAGTAACCAAGTAGATTCCAAAATATTGTTAGAGGAGGGGTGAATTTGAGAGTTGTTAATGGTGTAAGGTTGGATTCTCTAGTCATTGGTCACTACCAACTTCATTGCCAATGGGTATGATTATGGTTTTAAAAGATTTTTATTATGTACTAACGGTTACCAAGAACATAATTTATGTATCATACCTAGATTCAAATGGGTTTATATTCATGTTTGGAAATAAAAGTTTTTTATTTTATAAAGACTGCATATTATATGGTATGGAACATTTAAATAACAGTATTTATATATTAAATTATGAAAACCAATTATTGGAAATTGATAATGAATCATGTTCATGTGACTTATATAACACCTAGTTATGGCATCACCATCTTGGTCATGTAAACGATAATTATTTGGCAAAGCTCTATCATGATGGTTATTTAGAATCTTATGAGATAAAAACACTTGAAAGATGGCATGCTTTTTTACAAGGAAAAATGGCAAAACTGTCATTCAATGGATAGGGTGAATGGGCCACAGAGCTTCTAGGATTGGTACACACTGATGTGTGTGGAATTTTTTTAGTAGAAGATAGAGGTGGGTATTATTAATTCATAACTTTTACTAATTACTTGAGTATATATGTTTATGTCTAATTAATGAGGTATAAGTATGAGTCCTTTGAGAAATTCAAGTAATTCAGGAATGAAGTAGATAATCAACCTTTAAATAAGATAAAGAAGCTTTAATTGGATTGAGGTGGTGAATATCTTAACCAAGATTTTATCAACTTTCTATGGGAGTTTGATATTATATCTCAACTCACTCCACCTTACACACCACAATGGAATGGTTTTAGTTAAAGGAGGAACCATACCTTGTTATACATGGTAAGGTCAATGATGATTCACGAAAATCTTCCATTATCCTTTTGGGGATATGCATTAAAAATTGGGACATACACATTAAATAGGGTACCAACTAAAGAGTGAAATGGAATTATCTTTTAGTTTTGAAGTGGAAATAAACTTGTTTTGTCACATAAATGTGTATGGGGTTGAGAGGTGTTTTTGAAGGCCTTCTCAGGAAAAAAACTAGCACCCTGGGGCATAAAGTGTATCTTTATAAGGTATCCCAAGGAAACAAATGGATATTACCTATATAACCCCTTAAACAAGAAAGTGATTGCCACAATACAAGTTTTCTTTCTTGAGAGGGATCACATCCTCAAAAAGTATAGTGGGAGCAAGATTGATTTCAATGAAGTTAATGATCAAGATACACAAGAGTTGGTACAAGAACAGATTCCACAAGTCCCCATAGAAGAAGTAGTTCCTAAAACACAAGTACTGTGTAGGAGTACAAGAGAGTTAAGAGAACTAGAGAGATATCGTTTTCTAGTCATAAAAGATGGTGACTCGTTATTAGTTGAAAATGATGAACCTCTCTCCTAAAAAGTGGTAGCATAAATCTCAGAAGCTACAAGATAACACGAATACATGAATTCTGAAATGGATTCCATGTTTCATAACCAAGTTTGGGTTCTGGTCGATGCGCCATTTGATGTAAAACCCGTAGGGTTTAAATGGGTATTCAAGATAAAACTAGACATTAAAGGTTAAGTAAATACCTATAAAACAAGGCTAGTGTTTAAAGGTTTTAAACAGTATCAAGGAATTGACTAAAATGAAACCTTTTCACCAGTTTCCATGTTTAAGTCCATAAGAATTATACTTTCTATAGTAGCTTACCATGACTATGAAATTTGGAAGATTGATGTCAAAATTGCAATCCTTAATGGGAACCTTCAAGAAGATGTCTACACAACACAACCAGAAGAGTTTGTGACTCCTGGTGATGCTGAAAATATTTGTAAGTTATAGAGATCTATTAATGGATTAAAATAAGCATCGAGGTTATGGAACATTCAATTATATGAAGCTATAAAATAATTTGGTTTCATCAGGAATTAATGTGACCCATGTGTTTACAAGAGGTTTAGTATAAATACATTCGTTACCCTAGTAATATATGTTGATGGAATAAAACTTATTGAAAATGAAATACCAGTCTTATGGTCTGTTAAGGATTGGGTAAAGAAATGTTTCTCCATGAAGGATATAGGCAAAGAAACATATATTCTAGGGATCAAGATCATTTGTGATAGATCTAATAGGTTATTTGGACTAAGTCAAAGTATATACATTGACCAGATACTAAAGATAATTAGTATGAAAGAATCCAAGAGGGGATTGGTTTCAGTGTCACATGGTATACATATTTCTAAGAAAATGTGTCCTCGTACACAACATGAGAAAGAGAGAATGAGTAATATCTCATATTCTTTAGTAATATTATCATTCATGAATGTCGTGTTATATACTAAACTTGATGTTTTCTATGAATTGATCAGGGTAGGTAGATATCAAGAAGATCCAAGAGAACGATATTGGTCTACTGTTAAGGTTATCCTCAAGTATCTAAGAAGAACTAAGGATAAGTTCATGGTGTATGGAGAAGATGAGGAGTTAGTCATTAGAGGTTATACTGATGATAGTTTTCAAATAGATCATAATGATATGAAGTCACAGACATGATATTTTTTTGTCACAATAGAGGAGCTGTGAGTTAGAAGAGTTCAAAATAGCCAATTGTTAATGATTCTATAGTAGAGTTTGAGTATATAGAGGCTTATGATACAACTAAGAAATTCATTTGGATAAGAAACTTTGTCCAAGAGATTGATGTGGTACCTAGCAGTAAAGATTCTATCACATTGTATTGTGATAATATTATAGTGGTGGATATTGAAAAAGATCCATGGTCACACCAACAGACAAAACATATACTATGGAAGTATCACCTCTTGAGGAATTTTTATCAGAGAGGTGATGTTGTAGTAAGCAGAGTTCCCATGAAAGAAAACATGGTGTACCCCTTGACTAAAAGCATATCTCAACATAAGCATGAGTATCATGTGATAACTTGCGGACTGAATGTTGTTGGAAGTTGGCTCTAGTGAAAGTGGAATTTTTTTGGAGTTGGTGCCTTATAACCAGCTTATGTGTACTTTATGATAACATTTATTCATTGTTTTGAATATTAATAAACTACTTATCACATCATGTTTTTTCTTCTGCATGACATAGTATGTGATAGTGTCTTAAGATTAGTTTTCGCACTAAAAGGTCATAGTAGTTCCCCGCTATGATGAGAACCTGGAAGTGTTATGGAACTATTCTTGAATATATGTTCTATAGTCGGATGATATCATTTGAGGGATACAAATGATATAGGATATCAGGGGTGGAGACTAATAAGAATTTTAGGCACCTTCTCATGGGATACGCCCTTGGTAATATCTAGTAGGATATTATGAGAATGAGACTCACTGGTAAGAAATCCATGTGTCTATGTGTCATTGGATATTCCTATTTGCAGATGTGTGTATTGATCCTTAGACTTTAATATTATTATTAATAAATATTATGGGTCGCATAATTTGATGTATTAATGAAAACCATGATGATATATATTTGTGGTGAGGTAGGATACATTGGGTGATTCATGAGTAATATTGCATTAATGAATAATGTGAAAAAGTATGTATCCCTTCTATTTTAACAAAAGTTGATATCTCATGACTTTTTATGGAAATGATATAGCCTAAATAAATCTATGTCCATGGTGTTCGATAGGAAAGTTATTTTTTGAGAAATCAAAGAAAGAAACATCGAGCACTTTGGTTGATGTCACTAGCATGAAACCTTCTTAATTGGTGATATCACGATAAAGTAATTATATTACACATTAAGCATCTGTATGAGATAACATGTCATTGAGGCATTAAATTCTTTCTATATGGGTTCCTTAGCATGTTTCTAGATGCTAACCTTGTACTTTAGGTTGCCTCACCTAATGCCACTGAGAAACAAGCCTAGAGGGTCACACACTAAGTGTATTCAAAATCTCAGTTAAATAATATATTTATTTGTTATTTAACAAGTTGAATAATTATTATTCTCGCACATGGTTTAATAATTATTCATGTTTTCTTGATCACATATATCCGATCACTAGTTATTTGAGAGAATATAATCTGAGTAGAATATTTAGTAAATATCTATTTTCTATTCAGTGAATATAATATTTATTTATTTATTATTTAATAATGCAGTGATATTTATTTAATAAATAAATAGTCATTATTCAAGGCCCGATAAATATTGTGGAGTAATAGCAGACCGGGTTTAAATGTTTCGGTGAGAAATAATAAATATTGAATATTATTTGATTAAATAATATTTAATTTTAATTCATAAGTTAAGAACATTTCACGAAATTATAATAATATTATTATCATTTAACAAGGGGTTTTTGTTATGATTAAATAAATAATTAAGTGTACTTGTGAAATTATTTTATTTTAACCCTAATGATATATAAATTGAGTTATTTTATTTTCTCAATGATCCAATACATTTGTTTTGATTGTGCACAACGGATTTGGAGAATCCTATAAAGACCTAGAGAGCTCCCTTATCCAATAATGATCCCAAGAACAGAGAGCAACCTTCCTTTACCAGATCAAGGACAACGCTTTGGAAGTGGTTCTTGTAGCGATCACAGACGGACGACACATGCGCAAGGATCTACCATGCTAGAAACCGAATATTCCTTTTGCGACATCGGGAGATTCTTGGAACATTTGTAAAACACGGCTAGAGGGAATCTGCACTTGATTCATACAAAGAAACAACGCAACAACACAGATCTATTGTCAGATCCATAAATGAAGAAAAAATTTCATCAAGGTAATTATTTAATTAATTAAATTAATTGTAAATAATATTTGATGATCCTCCCTATGGTTTATATGTGATTTCCCTTATCTATATTCTTTGATTCAATTTCGTAGATCATGAAGTTTATCATTGTGTAAATCTCGGATTGATCATCGGTCGTGGAAAAAAGAAAAGTTGGGCACTGCCCATCGCACGCTTCTGCTGCACCCGAAACCTACAAGTGGTATCAGTGGTATCAGAGTGGTTATATAATTATTTATAATTATTTAAATATTATTCGTGATTTATGAATTTTTATTTAGTTTTTCAATTCATGTTTAATCATTCTTTTAATCTGAATCGTGAGATTTTCTTCTTCCTCCTTCGTTCCCATAGATCTAATCAATACAATTAATTTTATGAATAAACTAAAATAAAAGATCTCATCTAGAGGTTCCAAGGATTCTAGTTGGGTAACATGGGAGTACATGTCTTGTAATTGGAGTTACATGTTGTGTACTTGTGTTCAATGCATCAGTAATTTATTCGACAATTAATTCAAATTGTGTGTATTGATGACACGTAGTGCATTTATTTCTTACACTACGTGTTAACCAGGATAGGGTGGCGCACTGTCAACCAGAGTACATACTATGTAGACCATGTAAAAGTTATATAGTCCCTTTGAGTCAAAGATGGGCCATGTATTTCAATATAAGGCCTAATGGACTGGTGTCTGTGTAATTCAGAGATCACATAGTGTTCAGCCCCTTGGACACACTGTGTACTCCAATTTATGAGGCATGATTTACACACTGATTCCCTAGGCATGTGCCCTAGATAGACAGTGAGATTTGTACAAGCCATGTGCTTTCTTGTACATGTTGTGTAATTATACAAAATTATGTAGATTTATATTTTATTTAGTATATTGTGTAAACCTTGAGACATGTACTTGCATGTGGTCATAAATATAGGACATGTCATGTGATAGGTTTTAATATATATAAATGTTTAATTAATATTTGTGTAATGTTTAGATCTACATATCATGTATGAGTCATATTATAAATTGTTACCCTATGTGAATTTAAGCATAACTCGTGATAGAAAAATAATGTAATTCGTGTAATTATCTGTGAAGTACACATCATGAAAGCATGTGATAAGTTGTGTATTCCATATGTCACAAGAGTAAAACAGTAAATGAGTATAATATATATTGGGTAGAATCTGGAAGGTATTCACCATGTTGCCTCCAAGGTATATTTATGTACACATTTAATTTTAAATAAATTTATTTAATTTGTTTAAAATTAGGACAGATGAAAATATCAAGGAAAATCATATGAGAATTAAGATAAAAGAATTGATTGATTAAAGTAGATAATTAATTAATTTGAGCACGATTTATCTTAAATAATAATGATTAATAATTGAATGTTAGTTTTATTAAATTCATAATTCGTTGCATGCATGTGGATGATCATGAGCATAGACCAAACTTTTGTATGTGATTAGTTTCATTTAATTTATTGTTAAATTAAATTATTGGCATGTGAACCTTCTCTCCTCTTATTATGTAAGGGATTGTGTGCTCATGGTTTATTTTATGTAAATGCTTTCCCCCTCACCTGTGTCTGAGTAAAATCATATGTAATGGATGGAGCTCCCAATCTAGTGGAGGCGGTTCAAGTTTGGAGTCAAGGTAAAACCAATCCAAGAGAGATACATAGGTGGACATGTGGAAATCTGCAACATGAACCTTAATTGGTTTGAGGTGTTTTCCCCTAGGTAAACGGTTAGTTTATAAACAACTAGATAAACTAACCATTAGTAAAATATCATAATCATACCACTTTATTATTTTATTTCTATCAAGTTGCATGGTTATTTAATTATGGATGTTTTGTTGTGATCACATGAATTCATGAAATTAAAAAGCATGCAAGATAGAATCTGAATAAATTGGATTATATATAATTACTATCTAATGCATGGTTAATCACTTAAGTAAATCCACTTAATATTAACAATCATATTATAAAGATAATAATTATCAATTTATGCATAAAGGATAAAATTCCTCAATTATATATTAATTCAGTATAGCCTTCCACTATTTCAGTTAAAATCAAACTATAGTTCAAAGTTCTTGACCAGCCAATGATGGGGTGCTTTCAATTATCAGGGAATTCTAACTTGAAGTTTTGGGTTGACTTAAGTTAGTTCACATTGAGGGTTTACTTCCAAAGTATGACTTAGTGTAACTGAGATCCAAGGGTTGAGGAAATATAAATTTAAGGATTTCGGGGTTGGGGAGTCTACTTAATAGATCAAGGAACTGTGATTTAATGTAGTTTGAATTTGGAATACCTACCTAAAACCATTCGAGTTGCTTGACCAACCAAATTTGTGGTAATGAGAAGGGAAATATGGATCCTTGCCACTAGAATGTCCAAGTAACAAGATATTCCGAAGCTAATGGTGAGGGCTATTGGGTTTCTATAAAATAGTGTGAGACTGATAAATATAATATTAATTTATTTATCTAAATTTTATCAGATAAAGTACAAAAATTCAACCCATATTATTTTTTATAAATAGAATAAAAATGACTTCAAACATATCATTGTGATCCATACTTGAGAAGGATAACCTTCACATCGGCAAATTGTATGTGCTATAAGAACTTATTTCTATTGTATGTGGTAGAAGAACTTATTATTATTATGCCTCGTAATGAGGAAAGTGATGAATATTTATCCATCTGTGAGAAACATCTGAATGATGTTATAGATGTTCAATGATTCATGTTATCATCCATGTCCATTGATCTTTTCAAGCAACATGAGGACATGGATGCATATAGCATAATGTCTCACATTCAAGATCTCTATCAAGACAAGGTGAGATAAGAGAGGTATGATATCTCCAATGCTTTGTTTGAAACTAAGCTTGGAGATTCTTCACCAGTCGGTACACATGCAGTCAAGCTCATTGGCTACATTGAACACTTAAACATCTTCGGGATTGAATTCTTGTATGAGTTACAAAAAGATCTCACACTTTCATCACAGCCCAAGATCTTCTCAGGTTTTATTGTTAATTATAATATGATTAATAATGAGAAGGGTCTTTTGGAACTTACTGATTTGATTCTCCAAGTGGATAAGGACATGGTGTGTGATAAACCCATAGTCATTATGGTGAATAAGAAAAGGAAGAACAAGGAAAGGGGGCTAAGACCTATAAACCGTCTAAATCTCCCGAGCACTGTCCTTCCAATAAGAGGAAGATTTAGGGAAAAGGCAAGGAAAAGGAGGGTTTATGTTTTTCATGTGGAAAGTCAGTCCACTAGAAGAGGAAATGAACCTAGAATCAAGGGTAATCTCAAGGTTTGTTTGTTATCAAGTTTAATATTTCAATATCTACACATTGGGTATTAGATACAGCTTGTGGTGCTCACATCTGTATCCAAATTCAGGAACAAAGTAGATTTCAAAATATTTCTAGAGGAGAGGTGGATATGAGAGCTGTTGTGGAGTGAGGTAAGCTTCCCTATCCATTGTTGACTACCACCTTTCATTTCCAATAGGAATGATTTTGGTTTTAAAATATTGTTATTATGAACCTATGATTACCAAGAACACAATTTATGTATCATGCCTATATGCAAATGGGTTTATTTTTATGTTTGGAAATGAAAGTTTTTTCTTTTATAAGGACAACATATGTTATGGTATGACACATTCAAATAATGGTCTGTATATATTAAATTATTTAAACCAATTATTTACAATTGATAACGAATCATGTTCATATGACTCATATAACACCCAGTTTTGGCATCACTGTCTTGGTCATGTAAATGAGAAGCATTTGACAAATCTCTATTAAGATGGTTATTTAGGCTCTTCTAAGCTAAAACCACTTGAAATATGGCATGCTTGTTTACAAGGAAAAATGAACAAACCACCATTTTGTGGACAAGATGAAAGGGCCACAAATCTTCTAGGATTGGTACAGACTAATGTATATAGACCATTTCCAGTAGAATCTAGATGTGGATATTCTTACTCCATAAATTTTACTGATGAAAGGAGTGGATATGGCTATGTATACTTGATTCAAGTATGAAGTAGAGATTCAACTTGGTAAGAAGATAAAAAATATTTGATCAAATCGAGGTGATGAATATCTTAACTAAGAGCTCATCGAATTTCTATGGGAATTTGGGATTCTATCTCAAATCACTCCACCTTATACACCATAGAGGAATGATGTTAGTGAAATGAAGAACCAAACATTTCTAGACATGGTAAGGTCTATGATGAGTCATGTAGATCTTACATTATCCTTTTGGGCATATGCATTACAAACTGCAGCATACAAATTAAACTGAGTTCCAACTAAAGCGGAAAACGGAATTCCCTTGGAGTTATGGAGTAGAAAGAAACTTGTTTTTTTGCATACATGTGTATGGGGTTGTGAGGTGTTTGTTAAGGCCTTCTCAGGAAAATAAACTAGCACCATGGGGCACAAAATGTATCTTTATAGGGTATTCCAAGGAAATGAAGGGATGCTACCTATAAAACCCCTCGAACAAGAAATTTATTGTCGTCAAACAAGTCATCTTTATTAAGAGGGACCGCATCCTAAAAAGGATAGTGAGAGAAATATTGATTTTTATGAAGTTGATGCTCAAGATACACAAGATTTGGAGCAAGAACAGATTCCATAGGTCCCTATGGAAGAATTAGTTCCTAAAATATAAGTATTTCGTGGGAGTGTAATAGAGGTAAAAGAACCAGAGAGATGTGGTTTTCTTATCACCAAAGATGGTGACTCATTATTGGTTGAAAATGATGAACCTCTCTCCTAAAAGGAGGTAGTAGAGAGATTAAAAGATGCAAGATGACTAGAAGCCATGAATTTCGAAATGGATTCCATGTATCATAACCAAGTTTGGGTTATTGTCGATACACAAATTTATGTAAAGATCATTGGGTGAAAATGGGTATTCAAGAGAAAACTGGACATGGAAGGTAAAGTAAATACCTATAAAGCTAGGATAGTGGCTAAAGGGTTTAAATAGTGTCAAGTAATTGACTATGATGAAACCTTTTCACCATTTTTCATGTTGAAATCCATAAAAATTATAATCTCCATAGAAGCTTACCATGGCTATGAGATCTAGAAGATAGATGTCAAATTTTCATTACTTGATGGGAATCTTCAGGAAGATGTTTATATGAAACAACCAGAAAGGTTTTTGACTCTAGGTGATGATAAAATTATTTTAAATTTATAGAGACCTATTTATGGATTAAAGTAAGCATCTAGGTCATTGAACATTTGATTCGATGAATCCATAAAAGAATTTGGTTTCATTAAGAATGAATGTGATTCATGTGTTTACAAGAAGTTTAGTGGGAATATGTTCATTATCCTAGTAGTATACATTAAAGACATATTACTTATTGGAAACAACATAACAGTCTTAGAGTCTTTTAAGGACTTGTTAAACAGATGTTTCTTGAGGAATGACATAAGTGAAGTAGCCTACATTCTAGGGATCAAGATCATTCGTGATAGATATAAGAGGTTTCTTTGACTAAGTCAAAGTACATATATTGACCAAATACTAAAGAGGTTTAGTATGGAAAAATCTAAGAGGGGATTGGTTTCAATGTCACATGTTTTATATATTTCTATGAAATTTGTGTCCTTAGAAACAATAGGAGAAAGAGAGAATGAGTAAGATCCCATACGCTTCAGCGATAGGATCAATCATATATGCCATGTTATATACTAGACTTGATGTTTCTTGTACACTGATCATGGAAGAAAGATATCAATCAGATCCCGGGGAACAACATTGGATTGTTGTTAAGGCTCTCCTGAAGTATCTAAGAAGAACTAAGGATATGTTCTTGGTATATGGATGATACAAGGAGCAGGTCAGCAGGGTTTATACTAATGCTAGTTTTCAGACATATAAAAATGATATGAAGTCGTAGTCATCATATGTTTTTCTTCTCAATGAATTTTTAGAGTTGGTGTCCTAGGATCAACTATTTGTACTCTGATTACATGAATATTTGATGTATTGAATATTAATAAAACTTATTATTACATATTGTTTGTTGTTCTTCATGACTCTAATGTAATAAGGTCCTAGAGTATACGTCACATTGATAGGGTCATAGTAGTTCCCCACTATGATGATAAACTTGATATTCTATAATGATATTCTCAAATAATGTTATGCAATTGGATAACATGTTATGATGGGACACATAGTACATAGACTTCTAGGTTCAAGTAATCGTAAGAATATGAGAATTCTTCTCATGAAGTTTGCAATTTGTAATCTCCAAGATAGGAGATTATGAGAATATACCCTCCAGTAGTAATTCCACATATTTTGGTGTCATCAGATATTCCTATCTACGATAATTTGTTATGGTCTTTAGACATTAATATTATTATTAATGTGTGTTACAACTCGCATACTTAGATGTATTTCATAAACCATGACGATAACAGTTCATAGAGAATTTGGATACATTGGGTGTGTCATGAGTGACATGCCATTAATGAATAAGTTGAGGAAGTATTTTTTCCCTTCCATCATTATGGAAGTTGATATCTCAGCCCTTTGATTGGAATAGAATAGTCGCATTAAATTCCATGTTCATGGTGTAACGACGTGTTTATTTCAAATAGTCAAAGAAAGACATATCGAGCATATAGGTTGGTGACACAGATGTGCAACCTTTTTAATGAGATATTGTGAAAAATAGATTATATTACACAATGAACATTCATATATGGTTTTTGACATTGTGACATTAAGTTCTTTCTCTTGGGTGGTTGACCCACTACTAGATAATAATCTTGGACTTTAGGCAATCTCACCTAATGCCAATGAGAAAGAATCATAGAGGGTCACACACTAAGTATTTCCATTGATCTAGATTAAATTATATTTGAGATAATTAGTGGAATAAATATTATTCTCAAGTTTGAGGAATAATTTTATTCATGTTATTTTGATTTCATAAATTAAATAAAATTTTATTTATCGACATGTGAATAAAATATTTATTTTATTTATTGAATATTTTAATAAATAGTTATTCTCTAGACTTTGAATGAAGTATTTATTTATGAATAAAATATTTATTCAGTTATTCAATAAATGATAGAGGAGTTTGAACGGACCAAGACTGTGTCCATTGACAAATATTAATTAACAAGACCATTATATAATATTCGTTACTACATAAGTTGGTGTGAGCCACAAAATAATAATTATATAATTATTATTATGTGAAATGGGATTTATTTAAGGTAATAAATGTTGTTTAATGGTCGGTATGTAATTAAATAATATTTAACTTAAATCTCAACTCTATAAATAGGTGACTATGTATATTATATAGAGCATCCAAAAATTGAGAATAGAGAATTGTTTCACACAACGAATTCTCTCCCAACTCCTCCTTCTCTCTCCCTCTTAAGAATGAGAAGTGCAAGATAGATTTCTTAAAGAATAAAGAATGAGAGATTAAGAATGAACAATGCAAGACATTTGACTCATCACACTAGCACCTGAAGATCGAGTGGTGTTGCTTGGAGATCATAAGAGCACGTGTGGATCATCGCTAGAGGGATTCTATCCTTGGATCCTCACAGCGCAACGAAGGTAATCCGAACGGGTTTTTTCATATGATCAACATTCACCAGTGAAGAAAGATCCTAATACTAGGTATTTATTTTTTCAGATATCAAATAAATAAATTATTAAATTGACATGCAAGATCCTTACTCTTGGTTTCGAGTAACAGTTATTAAAAGAAATTTTAATATATTTCCCACCTCTACACGCTTCTGCTATACTCAGAACCAACAAGTGGTATCAGAGCGGTCACGTTTAAATTTATAATTATTTATTTTATTGTTGATATATGTGCAATTATGGTTAAATATTCATTTCATGTTATTCGTTCTTTAATTTGATTTAAATTTAAATGTTATCGATGTATTAATCATGTTCATTCAGTGTTTCATTTTCTTAAATATTTAAGAACAAATGAAGAATAGTTGAAGATGAAATCAATAAGTACCAAATCATTGGTCGGTAAAACTAGGCTACATGGCATGTGGTGGAAGTACACGTCATATACCCATGTGCATTATATCTTGATGTGTCGAGCAATTAATTACATGTGGTGGTTTTATTGCACACCACATGTTGACTGGGCCAACTTGGAACACAGTAAGTGGATACGGGGTGTGTAGCTGGCATATACACACCATGTAATCTGGTCGAGTTAACACATTGAAGCCCCAAGCATGTGACTTGGATATATGGAAACTGAGGTACAGGGCGTGTAGCTTCATGTACATGTCGTGTAGTATCCCATTAATAAACAAAATTAAAATTACATTAAATTTTAAAATTTCAACATTAAAACCTTATTTTATTGATTGGCACACCATTGTGTGTTTGATAATTTAAATATGGTTTTAAAGAATTTTAAATACTCAATTAATTTATTATAATTAATATGTCATTATTGGTTCTGCCTTTTATTTTCCATGAATGCCATCAATAATGAATATCTTCAAATAAGATCAGATTATCATTAAGATAAAAGGACATTAATTAATTAATTCAATCACATTTATCTTAAATAATAAAATAACAAATAAATAAATGAATGCTATCCATTTACTTTTGTGTATTCGTTGCATGTATGATCGTTCATGAGCTTGACCAAGACCTTTGTATGAGTTGGATGTTTTAATTTAATTTATTTCATAAGTTTGAAATTATTTAATATTAAATTAAATGATGACATGTGATTCATCCCTCCCTCTATGTAGGACCTACGTGTCCAAGGATATTTATGTAATCCCTTTAACCAATCCTTTGGTTCCCCTCACATGTGTGTGAATAATAAATATTTGTAATTAATGGATCATCCCAAGAATCATGGATGTGGTTCAAGACAAATCCATAATGATGTCAACCTAGGTGATACATAGGTGGACAGGTGGAATGTTGTAATTCATGCTAGAACCAGAAATAGGATTTATTTCCCCTATGTCAAAGGTTGATTTAATGTCTACTCATTAAATCCAACATTAGATAAAGCTCGTAAATGAGACATTTAATTAATTAATTATATATTTCTATGTAATTATTTATTTTATGGATAAAAGTTCTTGATCACATAAATATATGAATTAATGCGTAAAGACAAAAATTAAATAAATGAATTATGTGTAAATGTTTTATCCAAACACTGTTAATTAATTAAGTAACATCCACTTAATATTAATAAGATGTGTAAAGGATAAAACAAGATAAAATTTAGGCATAATAAATTAAAATCCCTCAATTGAATATTAAGTCAACTAGGCCTTCCATTATTTGATTGAGAATGAAACCATAGAACTAAGTGTAGTACGTGTCCAAATTCTGGACACTTACTTTTATCGGAGAGTTCTCATGAGAGTTTTGGGTTGAATTAACTAAAATTTTATTGAGTTTAACGGACAAAGTATATTCAATATAATTTTGGAGGCAAGTTTTGAGGAAATACAGGTTAGGATTTCAGGATAGTGGAATCCACTCAACGGATCAAGGAGTTGTAAGTCCATAGTTGGCAAGACCACCTACTTAATTACTTTATTATGGTTTTCATGTCCAAAGTCTGAATCATTGATAAAATTAATGGGAATCCTTTCCACTAGAATGTTAAAGCAACTAGACATTCTGATTTCAATGGTGAGGTCTATTGATACTTGATAAAATAGTGGGAGATTTAATAAATAAATAAATAAAAACATGTAATTTATTATATCTCATTTATTTTGTAATCAATAAAAGTACTAATAATCTGCCCTTTTAATTGTAGAATAAAATGACAAGTTCATCATCAACATTATCCCTATGATCAATATTAGAGAAAGATAACCACGAAACTGGCAGTAACTTCTAGGAGTGGTTTAGATGCCTTCGGGTTATGTTACACCATGAACAAAAATATTACATTCTAGAATCCTTAGTGTCTGATCCGCCTCCTAAAGAGGTGAGTGATAAAGATTTCCTTTTCTATGAAACACATTTGAGTGATGCAGTCTACGTTCAATGTTTGATGCTTTCATCGATGTCTAGTGAACCAATGAAGTCTCACAAAAACATGGATGTGTATAGCATGATTTATCACCTCCATGGTCTTTACTAGGAGAGAGCTAGATAAGAACGGTTTTATATTTCCAAGGTTCTCTTTTATATCAAGATTTTAGAGGGTGCCCAAATTGGGCCTCATGTAGTCAATCTCATTAGCTACATTAAGTGCTTAGAGGTTCTAGGGTTTAAACTCTCCAAAGAACCAGGTATTGACCTCATTATGGCATCACTCCCTCAGAGATTCTCTAGTTTTGTTGTGAATTTTAATATGAACAACATTGATAAGCCTTTTCCATATCTTCTTACTCTTCTTCTCCAAGTATATAAGTATATGAAGCATGAAAAACCTTCCATCTTTATGGTGAACAAACAAAAAGGGAAAGCTTAGAGCTTTAAGCCCAAAGCTTCTTCACACCCTTCCAATAAGAGGAAGATCAAGGGGAAAGCAATGGAATAAGATTGTGTCTTCTTTTCATGTGGCAAGGGACACTGGAAGAAAAAGTACACCAAGCCAAAGAAGCAAGGGGAATATTCAAGTGCGTACATTATCGAGTGAAGTTTATCTATTTCTACAAATTGGGTACTAGATACAGCTTGTGGTGCTCACATATGTATTCAAATATAGTAACCAAGTATATTCAGAAAGATTGACTGGGGAGAGTTAGATCTTTGAGCAGCCAATGAAGCTAAACTTTTTATTGTAGCTATAGGGGACTACCACCTCACATTGTCAACCAAAAGGATATTGGTTTTAAAGGGTTGTTATTATGTGCCTTCAGTTACCAAAACATTATTTATGTATCCAGACTTGATATGGATGGATTTATTTTAAAATTTGGGAATAAATGTTTCTTATTTTATAAAGATAGAATTTATTATGGTAAGGCACATTTAAATAATTGATTTTATGTGTTTGATTACACAAACCAAATAATGGAAATTTATAACAAAGTAACTTCACATGAATCATATCACACCCAACTTTGGTATAATGGACTAGGTCATGTAAATGAAAAGTTGTTGACTAAATTACATCAAGATGGATATTTAGATTCTTTTGAACTAAAACCACTTGGTGTATGTCACGCATGTTTACAAGGAAAAATGACCAAATCCCCATTTAGTGGGAAATGTAAAAGGGATAAAGATCTTCTTGAATTAGTTCATAAAAATGTGTGTGGAAAATTTCTTATTGAAGTTGGGGGTGGGTAATCATACTTCATAACTTTTACTGATGATTTTAGTATATATGGATATGTCTACTTAATGAGGTATAAGTTGGATTCTTTTGATAAATCCAAGGAATAAAATAATGAAGTTGAGAACCATCTTGGTAAGAAGATTAAGAAACTTTTCTCAGACCATGGTGGAGATCTTAATCAAAACTTCATTGATTATCTATAGGAGTTCGGGATTTTATCTCAACTCACTCATCCTTATACACCTTAGTGGCATATTGTAACATAAAGGAGGAACCACACCTTGTTGGATATGATGAGTCATGCGAGTTTTTCATTATCCTTTTGGGGATACACGTTACAAACAACAACATACATACTAAACTAAGTGTCAACTATAAAACAATATGGTATACCATATCAATTATAAAATGGAAAGAAACCATTTTTGTCTTACTTACATGTATGGGGTTGCAAAGAATTGTGTAAGGCCACTTTATATAACAATCTTGAACCCCAAGGCATAGAGTGTATCTTTATAGGATATCCTAAAGAAACAAAGGGATACTACCTATATAATCATTCATACAAAAAGGTTGTGGTTGATAGATGTCTCACATTTCTTGAGGAGGATATTACCTCTAAAAGAATTAATGGTAGTGAGATAGACTTTGATGAAGTACAGGCTTAATATACACAAGAGTTGGCATAGGAACAACTTCCACAAAGTCCCATGTAAGAAGAAATTATTCCAAAGACACAATTACTACATAGAAGTACTAGAGAGGTTATAAAACCAAAAAATTATGGTTTTCTAGTCACCAAAGATGGTGACTCATTATTAGTTGTTAATAATGATCCTCTAACCTATAAAGAAGCAGTAAGTGGCACGGATTTTTCCAAGTGGCAAGAAGCCATGAATTTTGAAATGGATACCATGTACTAAAACCAAGTCTAGATTTTAGTAGACCATCCAGTAGATGTAAAGACTAATGGTTGAAAATGGTTTTTTAGGAAGAAAATGGATATGGAAGGACAAGTTAGTTCCTATAAGGTGTGACTAGTTGAAAAATTGTTTAAACAACATTAAGGCATTGGCTATGATGAAACCTTTTCACCGGTTTCAATGTTGAAATCCATCATAATTCTACTTGTCATTGTGGCTTTCCATGATTATGAGATTTTTAAAATGGATGTCAAAATAGCCTTCCTTGATAGGAATAATCAGGAATAAGTACATATGACATAGCCTGAAGGGTTTTTAACTCCAAAGGATGCCAACAAGGTATGAAAGATGCAAATATCCATTTATGTTTTAAAGAAAACATCCAGGTTATGGAACATTTGTCTTGATGAGTCCATAATGGAATTTAGTTTCATAACGAACAAATGTTATCCATGTGTCTATAAATTGTTTATTGGGAGTGCATTAGTTTTCGTAATAGTATATATTGATGACATATTACTCATTGGAAACAAAATACCAGTCTTACAGTTTGTTAAGGCGTGGTTGAATAAATGATTATCTATGAAAGATTTAGGTTAGGAAACATATATTCTTGGGATCAAGATCCATCGAGATAGATCCAAGATATTTCTTAGCCTATGTCAAAGTATATACATTGAAAAGATACTAAGGAGATTCAGTATGGAAAAATCCAATATGGGATTGTTGCCAGTGTCACGTGGCATTCATCTTTCCAAGAAAATGTGTCCTCAAACACATGAGGAAAGAAACATAATGACAAGAATTCCATATGCATCAGCGATTGGGTCGGTCATGTATGTTATGATATTTAATATGTTAGATTTCTCCTACACATTAAGTGCATTAAGAAGATTTCAAGTTGATCCAGGTAACCGCCATTGGATGGTAGTCAAGATCCCCATTAAGTATCTTAGGTGTACTAAGGATATATTCTTGGTTTTTGGAAGAGATAGGGAACTAGTCATCAAAGGATATGAAGATGATAGTTTCTAAAATGATCAAGATTACATGAAGTTGAAAATGGTATACATATTCACTTTGAATAGAGGTGATGTGAGCTGGAAGAGCTCAAAGTAGGTTGAGGTTGCAGATTCTACAATAAAGTTTGAGTATATTGCAGCTTATAAAGCATCTAAATAATTAGTATGTATGCACAAATTCATCCAAGATATTGATGTGGTACCCAACAATAATGATCCTATCACACTCTATTATGATAATAATATAATGGTGGCTCTTGAAAAAGATCCAAGGTTATATCAGCGGATGAAGAACATACATCAGAAGTATCATCTCTTGAGGGATTTTTCATAGAGTGTTGAAGTTGAAGTGAAAAGTATTTTTATGGAAGAAAATGTGGCAGACCCCTTGACTCAGCAGAAACATGACTATCATGTCCTAGAACCAACTATTTGTACTCTGATTACATGAATATTTGATATATTTAATATTAATCAAACTACTTATTACATATTATTTTTTGTTCTGCATGACTCTAATTTAATAATGTACTAGAGTATATGTTGCATTGATAAGGTCATAATAGTTCCCCTCTATGATGAGAACCTTGATGTTCTATGATGATATTCTCAAATAATGTTTTGCGGTTGGATAATGTGATATGATTGGACACATAGTACACAGACTATTAGGTGTGAGTACTTGTAAGAACATGAGGCTTCTTCTCATAAAGTTCATACTTGGTAATCTCCAAGACGGGAGATTATAAGAACAGACCTGCCAGTAGGAATTATTCATGTTTTGGTGTCATCTTATATTCCTATCTATGAGCGTGTGTAATGGTCCTTAGTCTTTAAGATTATTATTAATGCATGTTACAACTCACGTACTTAGATGTATTTCGTAAACCATGATGATAACAGTTCATGGAGAAGTTGGATATGTTGGGTGTGTCACAAGTGACAAGTCATTAATGAATAATTCAAGGAAGGATGTGTCCCTTTCATATTTATATAAGCTGATATTTTGGCCATTTGATTTGAATAGAACCATCACATTAAATTTCATGGTCACGGTGTAACGATGTGTTTATTTCAGATAGTCAAAGAAAGACATATCGATCATATAGGTTGGTGGCATGGATATGCAACCTTCTTGATGAGATATTGTGACAAAGGGATTATATTACACAGTGAGCGTTTGTATGTGGTTGTTGACGTTGTGACATTAAGTTCTTTCTCTTGGTTCTCTTGACCCATTTCTAGATAGTAATCATAGACTTTAGGCAAACCCACCTAATTCCAATGAGAAATTATCCTAGAGGGTCACACACAAAGTGTTTGTGTTGATCACGATTAAATTTTATTTAGTTTAATTAATGGAATAAATATTATTCTCAAGTTCGAGGAATAATTTTATTCTAATTATTTTGATCACATAAATTAAATAAATATTTATTTGTCAGTATGTGAATAAAATATTTATTCTATTTATTTAATATCTTAATAAATATTTATTTGCTAGAATGTGAATAAAATGTTTATTTATGAATAAAATATTTATTTATTTTTTAAATAAATGATAGAGGAGTTTGAATGGACCAAGACCGAGTTTGTTGATAAATATTAATTAACAAGATTGCTATATAATATTTTTTACTGCACAAGTTGGTGTGCATCACAAAATAATAATTATATAATTATTATTTTGCGGCATGGTGTTTATTGAAGGTAATAAATGTTATTTAATGAAAGGTATTCAATTAAATAATATTTTAACTTAAATCCCAACTCTATAAATAGGGGGATATGTCTATTGTGTAGAGCATCCAAAAATTGAGAATAGAGAATTATTTTGCACGATGAATTATCTCTCAACTCTTTCTCTCTCCCTCTCAGGAACGAGAAGTGCAAGAGGGATTTCTTCATGACCAAAGAACGGATGATCAAGAATAAACAATGCAAGACATTCGACTCACCGTGCTAGCACCTGGAGATTGGGTGGTGTTGCACAGAGATCATAAGAGCATGTGTGGATCACCGCTAGAGGGATCCTATCCTTGGATCCTCAGTGCAATGAAGGTAATCTAAAAGGGTCTTTTCGGATGATCTACATTCACTAGAAAAGAAAGTTTCTAAGACCGAGTATTTATTTCTTCAGTTGTTAAATAAATTATTTATAAATTTGACGTGTAGGATCCTCATTCTTGGTTTCAGGAAATGATTATTAAAAGAAATTTTAATATATCTCACACCTTCACATGCATCTGCTATGCCTAGAACCAACACGAGTGTGCTGTGAGCTGGAAGAGTTCAAAGCAGCCAGTTTTCGCTGATTCTACAGTGGAGTCTGAGTATATAGCAGCTTTTGATGTAGTCAAGAAATCCATTTGGATTTAGAACAGTGTTCAGGAACTTGATGTGGTACCTAGCAGTAAAGACTCTATCGCATTATATTGTGATAATACTATAATGGTGGCTCTTGAAAAAGAGTCAAGGTCACACCAACGAACAAAGAACATACTCTGGAAGTATTAACTCTTAAGGTATTTTTATCAAAGGGGTGAATTTGCAGTGAGCATAGTAACCACATAAGAGAATGTGGTGGAACCCTTGACTAAAGGTCCATCTCAACAGAAGCATGAGTATCATGTGAGAGTTAGTGGACTGAAGGTTGTTAGTAGTTGGCTCTTTGTACAAGTGTGAGTATGTTGGGGTTGGTGCCCTGGAACCAACTTTTGTGTACTTTATGATAACATGTATTAATTTTTTTTAATATTAATAAACTACTTATCACATCTTGATAGTTCTTTTTTATGACATAGTATGTGATAATGTCCTAAGAGTAATTGTCGCACTAAAAGGTCATAGCCGTTCCCCGCTATGATGAGAACCCAAAAGTGCTACGACACTATTCTTAAATATATGTTCTATATCCAGATGATATTATTTGAGGGACACAAATGAAACAAGCTATCGGGGTTGGAGACTCATAGTACTTTGAGGCATCATCTCATGGTGTATGCCCTTGGTAATATCCAGTAGGATATTATGAGAACTAGACCCGCCGGTAGTAAATCCACATGTCTATGTGTCATCGGATATTCCTATATGTGGACATGTGTATTGATCCTTAGACTTTAAGATTATTATTAATGAATATTATAATTCGTGCACTTTTATGTATTGATGAAAACCATGATGACATATATTCGTGGAAAGGTAGGATACGTTGAATGCGTCGCGAGTAATATTTCATTAATGAATAATGTGAGAAAGAATTTTTCCCTTCTATTTTAACGGAAGTTGATATCTCGGGCCCTTTGATGGAAATGATGTAACCTAAATAAATCCATGGTTGTGGTGTTTGATAGGAAAGTTTATTTTCCAAGAAATCAAAGAAAGATACATCGATCACTTTGGTTGATGGCGCCGACATGCAACCTACATGATTAGAGATATCGTGACAGAGAGATTGTATTACACAGTAAGCATCCGTATGAGGTAACATGTCATTGCAACATTAACTTCTTTCTTTATGGGTGTCTTGGCGTGTTGCTAGACACTACCTTGGTCTTTAGGTGGCTACGCCTAATGCCATTGAGAAAAAGGCCTAGAAGGTCATACATTAAGTGTATCCAAAATGTCAGTTAAATAATATATTTATTTATTATTTAACAATTTGAATAAATATTATTCCTTCACATGGTTTAATAATTATTTATGTTTTCTGGATCTCATGTATTATGTCACTTGTTATTTGAGAGAATATAATGTGAGAAAAATATTTAATAAATATTTATTTTCTATTTATTGAATATAATATTTATTTATTTATTGACGAATAATGTAGTGATATTTATTTAATAAATAAATAGTCATTATTTAAGGCCCGATAAATATTATGGAGGAATGAAGACTGAGTTTAAATTGTCCGGTTAAAAAATAATAAATATTGAATATTCTTTGATTAAATAATATTTAATTTTAATTCGCAAGTTAAGAGCATGTCGATAAATGGTAATAATAATATTATTATTTTACATGAGGTTTTCTCTAGGAATAAATAAATAACTAAGGTCACTTGCGTAATTATTTTATTTTAACCCTATCAATATATAAACCTGGTTATGTTATTTTTTCAATGAGATAATTCATTTGTTTTGGTTATGCACAAATAATTTGGAGAATCCTCTCAAGACCTAGAGAGATCCCTTCTCGAAGAACGGAGAGCAACCTTCCTCCACCAGATTAAGGAGAACGCTTTAGAAGCGATTCTTGTAGCGATCACAGGCAGACGACACAAACGCAAGGATCAGTCGTGCTAGCACCTGAATATTCTTTTACTGGAGTCTAGAGATTTGTTAAACACGTGTGGATCACCACTAGAGGGAATATGTACTTGGTTCCTACAACGCAATGACGCAACAATGCAGATCTGTTGTCAGATCCATTAACAAAGAAAAAATTCCATCAATGTAATTCGTTAATTAATTTAAATAATTATAAATAATATGTGATGATCCTCCATATGGTTCTAACATGATTTCTCTTGTCTATATTCTTTGATTCAATTTCGTAGATCACAATGTTTATCGTTGTGTAAATCTCGAATTGATCATGGGAAAAAAAGAAAAGTTGGGTACCGCTTATCGCACGCTTTCGCTGCGCTCGGAACCTACAGATATCATTTGAGGGACACAAATGATACAAGGTATCATAGGTGGAAACTCATAGGACTTTGAAGCACCTTCTCATGGTGTACTCCCTTAGTAATATCCAGTGTAGGATATTATGAGAATGAAATCCGCCAGTAGGAAATCCACATTTATATGTGTCATTATATGTTCATATCTGTGGATGTGTGTATTGATCCTTAGACTTTAAGATTATTATTAATGGGTATCATAAGTCACATACTTTGATGTATTGGTGAAAATCATGAAGACTTATGTTCGTAGAGAGAGACATTGAGATTATTATTAATGGGTATCATGAGTCGCATATTTGATGTATTGGAGAAAACCGTGACGACTTATGTTCGCAGCGAGGTTTGATACGTTGGGTGCGTCATGAGTAGTATTGTATTAACGGATAATGCGAGAAAGGATTTGTGTCTTCCGTTCTTTAACGAAAGTTGATATCTCAGGTCCTTTGATGAAAATGATATAGCCTAAATAAATTAATAGTCATGGTATTCTATAGAAAAGTTTGATTTCCGAAAAGACAAATAAAGAGACATTGGGCACATGGGTTGATGGCACATGCATGCAACCTTCTTAATTAGAGATGTTGTGAAAAAAGAGATTATATTACACAATGAGCATCCGTATGAGGTATTATATTGTTGTCGCATTAACTTCTTTCTCTATGGATGTCTTAACATGTTGTTCAACACTAACCTTGGACTTTAGGCTGATTCTTCTAATGCCACCGAGAAAGAGGTCTAGAGGGTCACACACCACCACCAAAATTACAATTTTTATTTCAAATAACACCCCACACATAACAACAACAACAAATGCGGTCCACCCTACGGAGGGCGAAAATAAAGTAGCCCAAGTGCGTCTCTCCTAATTAGATTGACTCCCTCAGGTCTAATGGGCAGCACATTATCCACCCAAACCATATTATCCCCCAGAGCTGCAATTGAAGGAAAGTAGTCCGCAACTTTGTTCCCTTCCCGCTAGGTATGAGTAACCCTTACATTTTTCCCCATGATCGCCTTGCACTACCTAATAGTGTAAGAAATCCTCCACGGTATCGTGCCCTGTTCATGTAACGCGTCATGTATAATTTTTGAGTCAGTCTCTATCTGCTCCACCACCAGGCCTTTGTCCAAACACAGCGATATCCCTGAAAGGACTGCCAAGGCCTCTGCCTGCACCGAGCTCCCCCTCCCTTAGTGTACAGCGAAAGCCAGCAACAGACTACCTTTTCCATCACGAAGCACCCCACCACCACGCATGTTCCCTCCCGCACACGCCCCATCGACGTTCAACTTCAGACCGCCCACTGGAGGAATCCATCGAACCCACAACCCCCGCCTCCTGAAAGTCTCCTGACCACCTCTCATCCCCAAGGATATCAACCCCCGTAGAGAGGGAACATTTTCCCCAAAACCCGCCATTTTCACAAGATCAAGCAGCAGAAACCTTACCCTTGCCACCACCGCCCACCCAGTGGATACAAGCCCCTCATACCTGGATCGGTTCCGCGCATCCCACAGAACCCAGCACCCTGCATTGTAAAGCTCTGATCGAGCCTCTTTCTCCTCCACATTGCCACCACCCCCCTAAAACCACAATCCCGAAAACTGCTCCCAGGTATCAGCATGACCGGAGTACCCTATGAGGGTTCCCAAAAAGCTCCAAACCACTCTAGCTCATTCTCCTTCGAGGAAAATGTGCTCCATGCTCTCCTCCCTCCTCTGTTTGCAGCACTGACATCCAGATGTGAGGCTAACGCCTAGGCGTTTGATATTCTCATCCGAGGGGATGGCCTTTTGCATGATCCTCCATGTTAAAAAATTCATTTTCGAGGGGACCTTTCTGTTCCACTCCACCCTGCTTCCCGACTCCTGCGGCTGCTGGTCATTGGAGCTCTTGTGGAAATCTTTCAAGCTGAACCTACCTGAAACTGAGGGCGTGAAAATGCATTTATCCCTCTCCTGGTTAATCACCACCATATCAAAGATCCTCCGTGACTCTGCATCCAGCACCGCTCTGAAAAACAGAGGGTGACTCTTGGCCTCCCTAAAAGAAATCCTCGGGGCCGGACACCCCGGGAACTCATGCACCCTTCCTGACCAGTTGCAATCCCAGAATCCGATCCTCCCCTCCCAGATGATCCATTGAGCATGATTTCCCAGCACCGAGACTATATTACACATCTCGGCCCACATGGAAAACCCTCTCGCCGGAAGGTCTGCGAAACAATCCTCGTACCTGCCCCGCATACACCTTCCCCACAACGTCTCTCCCTCTGTAATTTCCCAAGCCAGCTTCGCACGTACTCCATGCACCATATCCTCCATGCATCGAACCCCGATCCCTCCTTCTATGATCGGTCTCACCATTTTCCTCCATGAGACCCACTGTCTCCTCCCCTCCCGCGAGGCATCCCAGATGAAACGTGCTAGCACCATGTCGATGGATTTAATGACCCCCTTGGGGACGTTAACCGCCACAAGTGCATGCACCGGTATAGTCACCAGCACACTATTTACTAGGGTGATCTAACCCCCAAAGGATAGGAAGTGATTTTCCCAATCCATGATCCGGGCCAGCATCTTGGCTACAACCCTGTCAAAATCCCTGTTTCGCAACCGACCGGTAGACACCGGTGCACCCAGATACTCCATCGGTAAGGACCCTCTCCCCATGCCTAGCACCGCTCTCACCGCATCCATCCTGTCCTCTCCACACGAAGTCACCAGATAAAAACATCTCTTCTCCCGATTCACCAGCTGGCCGCTCCAATTACAGTATTCCTTCAGTAAGTCATTGAACTCCCTCACTAACCTCATCCCAGCATTCAAAAACACAATCGTATCATCCGCATAATATATATAACTATATACATAACTTATTTAATAAAAATATTCATATATATTACCTTTTATACTCATTAATTATTATCATCCATTAACTAGTTATTGTTTTTTTTCATTATCAGATGTTAGTAATTTCCATTGTTCCACACATGTTTTATAATGGTGATGTCAAAACCCATTATTGGATAAAAATTTCATCATTATAGGTTATTTAAGGTAAAAAAATAGATATTAAATTATTATTTATAATGTTCCAATATCATTTTATGAGATTTTTATTTATGATTCTTGAAGATGAAATAGGCGATGAGCTTGTTTCAGGTAATTTACTGATATCAATAGATTACTTTATAATGATCATTAATTATTATGTTATACTTATAGAATAATATTAATGACATATATTACTCATTAATATCATATATATTCATCAAATTAATTTTTATAAACATCCATGTAATGTGGTGATGAAAAAAATGCATCGTCCATGAAGGCAGTAATCCACATGTACGCATGAACGATGTTTTAATTTTTCAACAAAAGAAAGAGAAAGTAAAGAATGTAATTTATATTTTTAGAATCCTAATAATTTTATAAATATAATATATATTCATTAAATATATATTTATAATAATCCATTTGAGGTGATGATGAGAAATGAAATATGTCGTTTCATGGAGGTGGTAGTCCGCACGTACACGTGAGTGAGATTTTTATTTTCCATTTGATAGAAAGGAGATAGAAATTTATTATAACAGCAGTATAAAAACATATCAGTATAGTAAATATAATTATGTAATTATATTAATATGTTTATAGAATATTTGGAGGATGTTTAAGAAGAAATAAACTGGAAAAATCTCAGTAAGATCATACATATCTTCCTTGGATTATCTCCTTTAAAAAACACCTTATGACTTTTTGGACAAGTATTTTAGGAATAAAAAAACCTATAATTCATGGATAATGGATTTTATATGATATTTTTTCAGATATTGGTTGAGTTAATTGATCTTTGGGTCTGTAAAGGAGTGAATATAGGATGTTCCCTTTTATAAGCGTAGGGAGTGACGCCCATTTAATACCCTTAACTTTGAAATTATATAAAGTCATTTTCATTTGACTTTTGCACCAAATAAGTCCAATTTATAACATAAGATATTTTAAGGTACAAATAAAATAAAATAAAAATTAAATTTAGAAAATATTTAGTGATATTTGAATCCTTATCTCTTAGTTTAAGCCCCCTTTTAACCCCTTTTACCCTTTACCGTGATGACAAACCTTTACCACGGTAACTTATTTCTATGACAAAAAATTAAGTTAACCTTATTAACTAATATTTATTATGATAAATCTAAAAATGGAATTTATTTTATAATATTAAATCCCTATATGTGATAAAAAATTAATCTTAATATTAGTACACAAAACACAATAAAAAACAGTTTTTCCAACGAGCCCATACCCAAGTGGTAAAGGCTCCTGGTTGGCATCCAAAAGTCCCATGATCGAATCTGGGAAGGGATGAATTTTTAGGTACTATAACAACACTGTATCAGTGGTGACATATAGTAGTGGAGGTACTGTAGCGGAGATAATACCATAGCAGGTACTGTAGTAGTCCAGGTACTGCAGTAGTACTATTCACCGAAGGTCCCTTTGGGACAAAAAATTCACTTTCGGGACTTGTAATTGGGATTTCATGCCACCGAAACTTTAGGATATATAATGGGTCCTTATATAACCAATCATAAAAGAGGCCTTTTAAAAAAAATAAAATTGAGGCTTCAGACCCAACCTTAAAAAAAGCAACCAAAAGTAGTTTTAAAAAATGTCTTTTAAGAATAAAAATTATTTCAATCCAAAATCATGTGTAGAATTGATTATAATGAAATTTATTTATTTATGTATAAAAAATGATATTTTTGTGACATTAAAACCAATCCAAAACCGAATGTAACTCTATAATTACTTAACTAAATAAAATCATCAAAAATAGTTCTTTTATTAGAATAAAATACCACTTCTGTTCCAAAATGTTAAACATAGATTTATGAATCCAAAATAATATTTTTAAATAATTAATTTCACTCCTTTGAATACATATTTTTTAAGGAAAAGGTTTTATAAACTTTTATACCATTCTTATATCATAATTATTTCTTAAAAGTTAAGGTATTTGCAAAACTATATTTTTCACTATCCACCTAAAAATAATCCTTTTTGGAAAAATCCTAAAAAAACACCCTAAGATAATTTTTATTTGATTAATTTAAAAATGAATTCAGTTTTATAAAAGTAAGATTATAAAATTTAGGAATTTAACTTTTAAATAAAAATAAAAATATAATGAAAAACCGTTTAATATGAATTTGACTTTTTAAACATCAATTGTTCTCAACCCTATTTCATATAAATTAATTATTAAATGAGTGTTGTGAATCATATTATTTTATTATCATACATTATATTACAATTAGATTAAAATATACTTAACAACTATATATCTAACAATTATAAGTCTAATTACCATATGCCCATCGACCATATTCAATTCTTATATAAATATTTATATGCTTCACTAGAATTTATTCATCTTATTAATTTAATTCTCTCTCACCATGACTATTATATTTCTAATTATTTTTCCTTGTTTCCATAATTTCATCCAGGGTTACAATATTTATGGAGAATCATGAGGATAAATATTTTTCATTTGTGGTAGTTTTTATATACATGTGCATTTACTCCACTTATACTTTTATTAATTTTGTTTCAAATTGAAACCACATAATGTATCAGTGTTCATCTTTAGATGTAATATTTTATATTAATAAAATGAATAATATTTCATTTTAGTTTGGTGTTACATGAAAAATAAGAAGTAGTATTTATTTTATGGGAAATTGATACTAAAATATCAAGGTGTTACAACATTGGTTATTTTGATGAAGAATCAAGCACTTTAAATGCGTTTCTTTCACTACATTGATCATATGATGATCGTACATCACCCATCAGTGGTATCAAACCCACATTCATTAATGAAAAAATATATTCTTTTATTTATTTTATGAAGAACATGTAAATTCTAATATGCTTGAGGCCATATCAGAGCATATGATATGGTGAGGATGAATTTCAGTTATTGGATTTCTTGGATTTACGATGTAGTAAATTGTAAATTTGTTTTTTTGCTTTCCATAGGGTACAATTGGAGTATATCATAAGGAATGATGCACTAAAAACTAGTAGTTTTTTGTGATATAAGTTATGATATAAGTGATATCGTAGTCTACAAATGGAACCAAGGTTGTGTGAAAACATAATATAATGTTGTAATAATGATATATTATATGTCATCAAATATGAATCAATATGTAAGTTTTTTGATACAGAAGAAATTTTCCCAAATTTAAGTTTTTTTCCTTCATAAAAACATTTATTATATATGAAAAAAATTATATATAAAAAATCTTACACAATGCATAAGATTTTTTCTTCTATGTGACAACCCCTATCATTGGAACAACATATTATGTTAGATTATGCTTCTACCAATAGTAACATATTTTATAGCAAAAAATGATTAAAATTAATATTTTAGATATAATTTCTTATAGTTTATACATTTTTTATAAATGATAAGTGTTAGGAATTGTAAATAGGATATTTTAATGCCTAAATAAATATGAAATGTTCATATTTATATATCATGTTTGGAAAATAAATAAAATAAATAAAATATTTATTTATTCCTTTTTAATATTCATGTTTAAAAATTATTTATGAAATATGAATATTATGTATACTTTAATTTATGTGATAAATTACTTCTTATATACTATCATGTCATACATTAAAAGCTAGATATGACAACATAATATTTAGTTTTCATCAACCTTGACCTCAATTTGTAATTAAGGCTATTAGCTTGGATTTAGTTATTGAATACAGATTATAAATATTTGGTTTTAGAGTTATGATGAATTGTATTATATTTTGAGTAAATTATAACTAGGTAGAGGGACTTTGGGATAGACTTACCACTATCCTGGGGGATTATGCCTTATTTTAGAAAGGCAGGATTTGACTATCTATGACTCAAGGGTTACTCATATGGATTTTATCATTTTCATATAATTATAAACCTTTACATGAAAGGTTAATGTACCTTATTCATAAGATGCATCTAAATATGTGTAAATATTTTTATGTTCTATTTTTGATTGAGTAACACAACCCGTGGGTTATGTAAAGAGTTACACATTAATATGGTTTGAACATATTAATTTGGTGGTTAGAATAGGGATTCCAAAACTAATTCATTTGAAGCATGAATACATAAATGAATAAAACATGATATAATAAACATTTCATGTAATGAAATAATTATGAATTTAATATGTTTGTGATATATATTAGATTAGAAATACTATTAAAGAAAACCCCTCAAATACCAATTGTGAGATTTCTTTTAAAGAGGAACTTTTCAAGACATCAATCATTCAATATGGGTGAACCCGATTGTTAGGTGCCCATAGATTATCTTGTGTAAGGAAAGTAAGTAATAAGGTGACCCTAACTATTAGGTTCCTTGTTCTTGGTGCTTTATTGAAGGTACATTTAGTTTGGAAACCCTAATCATTAGGATACCAGAGGAATACAATTGAGTGAATCCACATGATAGATTTAGGTAAAGAGTTATCCACTCAACTATCTAAGAATCATATATGATATTATTATTTTTTTACCAGATATAGTCATGGATTATTTAAATTATCAAAATGATTTAAGGAATAATGAAATATGTATCTTACATCACTAAATAGACATGATATATGGGGTCATCATTTTTTAGTGGGAGTACTTTTATTTAAAGTTCTTGATGAAAAGATATAAAACATGATACCCACCCATAAAAATATGTTTGTTTATGGAATGTATCATGTTTATCATTTTGAGATCTCTTATAGGAGTGACTTATAAAACTATTCTAGATTAGTATATAAGGAGTCTAAAAAAGAATCATTCTAAGCATATGAATGTGAATGTTATAGAGATTAATTTCTTTAACTATGAATCACAGGTATTAGATATCGGGCGTGAATCACATATTTGTGATGATAAACACAAAACCAGAGATAGGAGGTAATTGAAAAAGGGTGAAGTAGATCTACATGTTGAGAATGCTGTAAGAGTTTTGACATTGAAATTCGAAACTTATTATCTAAGTCTACCTAGTGGACTAGTTATGAAATTAGAGAACTGGTATTATGTTCCCACCATAAATAGAAATTTTATTTCTATATCTTGTTTGGATAAGATGAAATTTTTATTCATTAGTAAGAACAAGAGTTTTTGTATATATATTAATGAAACGTTTTATGGAAATGAGAATATAGTGAATGGATTATAAATTCTAGATAAGGATAATCATGCCTATATGATTTCGAATAAGAAGTTCAAGGTTGATTATAATCCTACATGCCTTTGGAATTGTTTCATAAAACATATAAATGAGTTTCATATCTAAATATTCCAAATAGATAGATTTTTGGAGTTATTCAATTATGAGTCGTTAGATAATTATGAATATTTTTTATTAGAAAAGATAATCAAATCACATTTTAATTGAAAAGGTGAGAGGGACAATAGACTGTTGGATCTTATACTTAGTGATGTATGTAGAACAATGAGTACTTAATAAAGTGGTGGGTTTAGGAACTTCGTAACTTTTACCTATTATTTTATTCAATATAGTTATGTGTTTCTGATAGTATAAAAGTATGAAACTCTTAAAAAATTTAATGAATTTTAGAATAAAGGCTAGGCTCGAGATGGCGATGATAGATTGTCTGGGGGGGGTGGGGGTGAATAGTCCTGATTATAATTTTTAAAGAGTTGAATATATTTTTCTAAATTAATTATCATGTTTTTTTAATAGAGTTAATTATCATGCACAACAGGTGATAATATGCAATAGAAATGTAAATAATGAACACTGGTATTTTTTATAGTAGTTTAGTCTAACATTGACCCAACATACAATTACACCTATATAATCTTTGATAGATGCATCATGCGCTACTTGATTTTTGAGGGGTAATCATAAACCAATTATAGTACCACCTTTTCTAGTGAAGGTACAAGAAAACAACCATATTTTTGTGTGGAGAGTAACAACCCTTACAATACACACTTTTTTTGGTCTCGGTAGTAGTGGGAGCACTTATTTGAGGCCAATATCGACTCAAATGTTTTTGGATTCGATTTATCATTATCATATTATACAAGATGAAAATGTCATGAATTTTTTTTCTAAATAATATTTACAAATAGGGTGGTTGTAACCTAGAGGATATATTTTCATGTTAAATTTATAATTAATTTTAAAAGGTCAGAAGAAATAATACCTCAGTCTTGAGATCATTTTTTGATGATGTTGTTGATTGTCCGAAACACTTTTTGATTAGTTTTCATTATGTTTGTAGGATTAAAGTGTATAATCTCTCTAGCAGTGGTTCAAACATGCTCATTTGATCTCCAAAAAACACCAATGGATTTAAAGGTTCTAGAGAGGTAGATCAATCATCTTGTGGTGTTTGTCTTGATTATTTTGATGATTACTTATGTCATGAAGAATCATCCTTACAATCTTGTTCTTGAGATGATCGAGGAGGAAGGATAATGTCTAGATCATTATTTTTACTTAAGAGACAGCTCTAGATTTTTTTTCTGCACTGTTGTGTGAGGAGGTGATGAGGGAGTTTCACCCCCCCCCCCCTTAGTGGTATATCTAAATATGGTGAAGATATACTAGGACCTTTAGCGTTAGTTCTAGTATCCAGAGTTGAAGAAGTGTATAGTGGAGATATTCTATTGATGCCTCACTTGTCATAAGGTGAAGGTTGAGCACCTAGTTGCAAAAAGTTTTTCTCAACCCCTTTAGGTTCCATAGTAAAAATGGGATGAGATAACTATATACTTTTTCATGTGGTTTCCATGATTTTCTAGAGGAAAATATCCCATCTATGCGATCATAGACCGAATCACCAACTCACCCCACTTTCTAAAAATCCGATAGTGGAGTTTATTTGAGAGATTGGGATTCCTTTATGTGCAGAAGATAGTCCAGTTTCACAGAGTTCCCTTGATGATCATTTTAGAATGTGATGCATGATTCATGTCACGATTATAGATAGGTTTACAAGAGTCCTTTAGGACTCATTTACATTTGATCATGGTGTTTCACCCCTAAAATGATGACTAGATTGATAGGACTATTCAAGTTCTGGAGGAAATGTTTCGAGATTCCATGTTATACTTTAGCCATTGTTGGGAGGATCACCTACTTTTGGTGGATTTTTCATAGACAAAAAATCTACCATTACACCATTGGAATGACACCATTCAATTCCATGTATGAGAACCTATAGGTCACCACTATGTTGGATTGATTCAGGGGAGTCTGCACTCATGGGCCCAGAGTTGTTGCAAGGGATGATAGAGAAGGGTAAGATCACCCCAGAGCAGATGATTAATTCCCAGATCCATAAGAAGTCTTATGTGGACCAATAAAGGAGGCCGTTGGAGTTCTATAAGGGATACCATGTGTTCCTGAAGGTCTCACATCAATGAGGATTGTAGATATTTGTTTGGGATAGCAAGTTATCTCTGGGATTCATTGTTCCTTTCTATATATTGTGTAGGGTTGGAGAGGTGGCATAATGCCTAGACCTATCACTACATTTTGACTAGGTAAATGATGTCTTCCTTGTGTCACAACTGAGGAGGTATGTGCAAGACCTGTCACATGTTATCGACTAGGGAAATCTAGACATCGAGGGTGGGGATACCATTGAAAAGTACCCAATAGAGATCACATATTAGTATTAGAATATCCTTCATGGGTGAGGTATTAACTTGGTGCATGTTTGGTGGTAGCACAATGATATTCAAGAGAGAACTTAGGAGTGGGAGAAATATATGCAAGCCTAGTACCTTTATCCTTTAAAGTAGATTATTTTTCTTTTTGGGATGAAAATATCCAAGGTGGGTAGAATATAATGACTCTTTTCATCCTTATAAAAATTTAAAATATATTATGGAATATTTTTGGAGCTATGAGCCGAGTCAATGTGATATTCTAAGGCCTGCAAAGGCTCACTATTAATATAATAAAAAAAAATATTATATCAAGTGTGAAAAATATTTCTAAATTAATGAAATAACTCCTAAACAGAGTCTTAGATCAGAAATATAAGACCACTATTAATTCTGTAACATGATTTATAACCTAGGTACAATATAACCTTTATTAGCGTCATATGTTTGGTTAAAAAGTGTTCATGGGTCAATTAGTAAATTGAATAATTAATATATTTCACTATACCTAGCCTCCTCTTATTTAAACCATGTTATGGGAAAATCCTAGGGTTAGCTTTACAACCCTTAGGATTTGAGAGGAGTAGTGGATAAGTGAATTGTGGCATCGACAGATTGTGGTCTAATGGATATGTACCGCCATAATCATTTATGCTAATAGAGTTTGTGGATCTGACAAATGACAATGTTAAATATTCTTCATCAGTTATCAATCCAAACCAGATGTAGGCTATTTTTGTTATGTGGATTTATCCCTATTTTTTATCCCATGATGAATGCGAATCAAATCCACTAATAGATTGATTCACAGGCCGATCATGTTTGAAGGTGCAGGTTTATCTTCTTAGGTTTTGGGAATCTATATCTTTTGTTTATTAGATTTGCATAAATTATTATAATGGAAATGAATTGAGTAAAAACTAAAAAATGGATAAGGATCATTCCACTTGTTGTGTTTTGTGATTTTCTTCCCCCTATCTTCATTTGGTCATCACTAGTAATATATTTCGATGGTAGTTTGATAAATACCTAGTATTTGATCATTGTGAAACTGTTATTCAATGAAACAGATCGATACCATGGGTTTAGGTTTGGAACCAATGGAGTGATCGAGGTACGATGACAGTGATGGATGATCATAGGCGGATCGAGATCAGATTAGTTTTCCCCGTTTCACAGTTGGACAAGTGACAATAGAATAGTGCAATGAGGATCATTTACCAAGTAGTTTGGATGAACAAAATCTAGCCATAGATGATAGAAAGGTTAAGATGATCCCAATTTTTTTACTAGTGGGTTTGGTGCCAGAATCTGTAGTGTTGGCGATATAATACCCTAATATTTTACGGAACGTATCCTCTTAATGAAATTCAATTCATTCGATAGCTTACATTGAACACAAAATTATTTCATATAGTATAAATCATATAAAATCACATATATAACACAAAAAGACTCTATAATTAAGAATTAATGAAATAAGAGTCTTTTTATAGAAATTATGGAACATATACCAATGAAATAGTAATTTGACCTTTGGAATAGTAATGTAACCATTAGGAATAGTAAATCATCCAATAGAATAGTAACCTCACCTATGAAAGTATAAATAAAATTTAGGAATATTATAAATTAAAATATGATATAATTATATCATAGTACAAGTAAATGAATATTTTTAAAATGATAAATTAAGTGTTGGTATTTTTATAAAACATAAATGTTTATTTACAATTTTATAATTAATATAATGATTTAAAATAAATTTTATTTTCATAAAATAGAATCATAAATTAATATTTTTCTGTATTATTATTAAAATATAATTTTACGAGACCTCAATTAATTTTTCAAAGTGTTATAAAACTAGTTATAATTTTTAAATTGGTATTTTTTGGGTAAATGATGATTTTAATTAAAAATTAAATTTCTCATATTTATAAATTTATTTTCATAAAATGTAGTTCATTTTTGAATTATAAACGTCAACAAATGTTTAGGGTGATTTTTTGTTATTTTTCTAAAATAGATGAATTTTTGGTGAATAGTGAAATACAGAAATTCACGGTATAAGCTAAATACATGAATTATTGAGTCATAGATGATGTATGGATGATGTAAGAACCATTGGTTCAAAATAATATACACTATTTACTATATTTAGTCACAATAATCATCACTATTTCTTGTCTTTATCCAAAATAATTAAACAATGACTAAGATAATAAAAAACACCCCTCTCCTTCACTATAAATACCACCCCATACCACCTATTATTTTCACAACACCAAAGACTTGAATATTATCTAATTTATACCCAATAATATTTAAAAGTATCTCCCCTAGGTCTATGATCCTTTGGTATTAATAAAAGACCAAATCCAAGTCCCTTAAGGAGGTTCTCAAGGAGAAGAATTCAAGAGGTAAAACCCTTAATCCTTCCCTTCCATTCCCTTTCATTTTATTTTATTTTATTATCCTTCCCTCACTTCCTCTATTAAAACATGAATTATAACTAAAGTATCTTATATATACTTTAATTTTGTTATTTAAATTAAAAATATACCATCAAGTTTCTTCTTCTCTTCCTTTTATTCTAAAAATGAAAACATCGTTCGCGAGATGCCGATTTACTACCTTCATAGATGATGTGTTTTGTTTTGCAATTACACCTTCAAGACTAGTAATAAAACCATTTTTATGATTAAAAAATATTATAATATATGTATAATAGCATATTTAATATTCTAGAACTAGTATATATATACATAATATAAATTTATAAAACAAAACTAGTTCGTGATGATCGAAAAAATGCCAAAATAATGTAAACGATTATCAATAACATTTTATCTAATGATTAATCATCATACCATATAACCGAATGAAATATATAACCATTTAATATTTTTGATGTTCAATAATAACATATAATTTCAATTCTGTACAACTATTCTCATTTTACAAGATTTTCCATACATGTATACAAGTAAACTAATCATAAAAACCAATGAAACGAACGATCCCTAACAATAAAATTGTATCTTATAGCTCATATAAAAGGTCATAAATGAACTTAATAAAATTATAATAAATAAAATACACATATATAATGATCTTAATTAATTAATTAATGGATTTAATATGATTATTCAGGACATTAAGATCAAGTGTAGAACACATTCCGACATAAGGTAAGGGACTTCATCTCTATTTCCATTTCATTGAGACTTTCTTAGTATTGGGAAACTAGTAATTTTTATGTGGTGTATCTACTACCCCTTTGAGATCATTTTTCATTATAAATTATATTCCTCAATATCTATATTTTCTTATATCATGGATATGATTATTTTCTAATACTTATACCATTTTTACATATGATGTTTACTTTGAATGTTGAAATGTTGATAAATACATATTTTCTACTCAATACAAATATTTTGTTAAGGAATATTGTTATTGAACTAAATCCATATAGTAATAATGATTTGTAATTTCAGTGATGGGTGAGACCTGAATTTATATCCCCTCTATGCATCGACATGTCTCATGATACAAAATAGTTGGAGACAAACCCTTCATGTTTGTTTCCAAAACATAATCAGACATGTATCTACCCACATACTTAAACCATATTGAAGGTATTTTGGTTAATGTTCTAGATACATGAATTCCAATAATTAATCATTTTCTTCATTCAACATTCAGTTATAATTATCTAGATTATTTTCACTATGACAAAATCTATGGATGCATTTTCATTCTTAGTGTATTGATAGTGTGTGTTTTTCAGTTATTCCCCATGCCATATTTATTATGCCAAATTTATTATGATTTACTTATTATTGATTCATGTTTTCTCTATATGTAACCCTTACTAAGAATTTGATCTCACCATTTTATTTGTTTTCCTTATCCAGGTTTTGAAGATGAAATCTTTGAATAAGTGATAAGGAAGGAATTTATTTTCCTTTGTTATGTTATATTTTTATTTCTCCAATGTTATAAGGGAACCATATATGTATCTAGTTTCTTAAATACTACTAAACTAATTTATACATGGTTATGTGATCTCTTTTATATATACCATTGTAATAAAACAACCACCGACTCTGGGCTACCGGGGTTAGGGTTGTTATAGTCGTCATCAGAGTAAGTTTAGTAGAAACCTTGGGAACTAGATTTAGAAAACATAGTTTAGGGAACATAACCGTAAGATATAATTTTAGGAAAAGAATAGAATAACATCCTAGAATTTTAGTAAGGTATATATTATGTGGGTCTTTCTATCAATACATCCCTATCTGGATACTCAAAGTTGACTTGGATATGAAACATATGTACCTAGGGGCAACAAATCTCACAAGGTGAATCGGGCCTGACTCGGTGTAACTTGATATATGAAAATGAGCCTTACTGTGCACCTAGTTTGACACTCCTGGGGGATATTCTTAGGATAATTCACATTCTATTTAAAAACCATTATAAAGGATTTAAAAGTAAATATGTCCCCAAAGAAACTATGTTTATGATTATTAGATTAGCTATATATAAATTTTAAATTTTATGTTATGTGTTTTTCTAGTTTTAAATTATGCATTGCAATTCATAACCTAATTTAGTGTATGAAATTGTTTAGAAATGGAACCTAATGGAAGGAAAAGAATCAATACTCGCAGAAAATATAGGGATTTCCCCATTGAGAAAGTCAACACAGTTAGTATTTGAGCTAAGAAGACCATGAACATATAAGGAAATCTCACTCAGGTTATGAATAATAACCATACTACACCTATGTTTTATAATTTCATGTTGGAGAAGCCCACATATTTTAGTTGGAATACTAATCCAGTGGCATCTGAGCAGTGGATCAAGTCCCTTGAAAAGATATTTCTGGCATTGAGATGCAATTAAAACGAAAAGGTATTAGTAGAATTATATTATCTCAAAGGTGATGCTGATCAATGGTGGTCTTTGATCTATAATACTAAGGAGGAAGACGAAATATAAGACATGGAATGGATAACTTTTATGGAATCATTCTTCAACAAATACTCCCCTCATGATAAACGAACTAAAATGAAGAGAAAATTACTTATCTTAAATAAAATGGAAGAAGATAGTGTTGAGAAGTATGAGGATACCTATACAATACTATCTAGGTATTCTATATATTACATTCATGATTCTAAATAAAAGACTGATAATTTCTTTTAAGGTATTAAACCAAGTCTCTAAAGGGCACTGAATTCTCAATTTTTTTTATCATATGATAAAATAATATTATGTGCCATCAAAATGGAGAAGGAATTCACTAGATCCTATGTGTTTAAGGGAAATCAAGAGAAAAAGTGGTCTTATGATAATCATGAAAAAGGTAAATCATCAAAAAAGAAGATGGGAATGAAGAAATTTCCATTCTGAAAAAATTGTGGAAAGAATCATCATGATAAATGCTTGAAAGGCATGAGAGTTTTTTATAAGTATAGAGAAAATGGTCATAGAGATAATGAATGCAAGGGAAAACAAAAAATTAATAATTTTAAATGCTTTAACTATAATGAAATGGGGAATTATTAAAATCACTGTCCCAAGTGTCAGGGGAATCTACCACAGGAGAGACCCAGGGGAGATGGCCAAGCTTATATGATCACCACATCAGACATAAAAGTACCCAATGATATGGTACAAGGTAAATTAATTCTATCTTCAAATATATGCAATGATTTATTTGATTATAGATCACTAAAATCTTTTATATCTACTTAGTTTTCTAAGAAAACTATACATTTCCCTTTTTATTTAACAAAGGAGTTATCAATCAAAACTTCTAAGGGAAGTCTAATTGCAACAAAAATGTGTCAGTTTGTACCTTTTAGAACACATAAACATGCTTTAGTTGCTGACCTTATCATCATAACCATTATTTAATTAGATATAATTCTTGGTATATACTTTATTTCAAAATATGATGTGAAACTTTATAGCAATAATAAGGAAATTACAATCTGTGAGTAAGATGTAGAATACCTTATATTTAGAGCAGAAACATCATCATTTAATTCTCATCTAGATCCATTGACAGTAGCTCTACTAAATGAAATTATTGGGGGGGGGGGGGTAAGAGAAACAACATCTAGGGATGAGTAAAGTAATTTTTAAATTGATGATGTACCAATTGTGCAGGAATACGTTGATGTATTTTATAAGGAATTACCTAGGCACCCCCTAGTGCGTGAAGTTTAATTTACCATTGATCTAATACCTAATGAAAGACCAATATCAAAGACTCCTTATAGAATGTAAAGTATGGAATTAGTAAAACTAAAGAAACAACTAGAGTATTTGAGTAATAAGGGATTTATTCTCCCTAGTGTTTCTCTATGGAGAGACCCTATTATTTTTGTTTAGAAGAAAAATGGATCCTTGATGCTGTGCATTGACTATAGAGAAATCAATGTTATTATAATAAAGAAAAAGTACTCTATACCTTTAATTAATGATTTATTTGATCAACCCCATGAAGCTCAATATTTTTCAAAGATTTACCTTCGTTCTGCATACCATCGATTACATGCGATAAAGGAATATATTCATAAGAAATCATTTCAAACCATGTATTGACATTACGAGTTTACAATAATTCCATTTGGACTAACTAATGCACCCTTTGTTTTTATGGATCTAATGAACATAATGTTTAAGGAATATCTTGATGAATTTTCTATGGTATTTATTGATTATATCTTAATATATTAAAAAAGCTATGAGGACCATGAGAACCACATGTGGATTGTTCTTAAGACTCTTAGATGAAAATATTTATATGGGAAGTTTAGAATGTGTGAATTCTGGCTTCAAAAAGTATATTTTCTTAGCCATATTTTCTCTAAGGATGGAATCTCAGTTGATCCTACAAAGAAAAATACAATCCAAGAATGGCCTATGCCAATGAACATAATCGAGGTGCATAGTTTATTAGTTTAATAGGTTACTATCATCATTTCGTTCAGAATTCTTTCCGATTGGCTAACCTGCTAACCAAGCTCACATGTAAAGGGGTTAAGTTCATATGGACAAAAGAATATATAGAATGTTTTGAAGAATTGAAGTGAAGATTGGTAAATGATCCAATATTGACTCTTCCATCAGAAAATGATGGGTTTGGGATATACAATGATGCATCTAAGAATGGTCTGGGTTGTGTCCTAATGAAAAATGATAAATTTATTGCTTATGCATCAAGGGAGTTGAATACTCATGAAAAAAATTATCCAACTCATGATATTGAGTTAGCATCTATAATCTTTTCTCTAAAGATATGGAGACACTATCTCTATGGTGAAAGATGTGAGATATATACGGATCACAAGAGTTCTAAATACATATTTACACAGAAATAATTCAACATGAGGCAAAGACAATGGATCAAGTTACTTAAAGATTATGATTTCTCTATACACTTCCACCCAGGAAGGAAAAATAAGGTACCAAATGCATTAAGCAGGAAAAATTATGTACTTCTTACCCAAATGATGATCAAGAAAGATTATATGTTCATGGGTCTAGTAAAGATGGATATGGGATTTTTTAAAGAAGAGGAAACATCACTCCTCTTTCAAATGATTACAAAACCATATTTACTGGAGAAGTTAAAAATCTCTCAATATGATGATGAGAATTTTCAAAAGAAAATTAAATCCCTTAAGGATGGAAGGTTGAAAGACTTCATGTATGAGGATGTAGTTATGAAACTTGGAAATAGGTTATATATTCCATCAATACTTGATCTAAAAAGGGAACTATTATATGATTCTCATAGCTCAAACTTCTCTATACACCCTATTAGTACCAAGATGTATAAATATCTGAAGGCACACTTTTGGTGGGATAATATGAAGAGGGAAATTTATGACTATGTGTCAAGATAACTAGTTTTTCATCTAGTGAATGCCAAGAGACAACATCCTATAGGAGTCATGAAAACTCTACCTATTCCTATGTGGAAGTGGAATAACATCGCGATGGTCTTTGTCACATGACTACCAAGGTCACCTAGAAGGAATGATGCAATATGGGTAATAGTTGATCATATTACCAAATCTACACATTTCCTCGCTACAAGGGGAGATTTTCCACCAGAGCACCTAGCAAGACTCTCTATTAATGAAGTAGTAAGACTTCATGGTGCACCTCTATTGATTTTGTCTGATCAAGAACCTTATTTTAATTCAAAATTTTGGAAGTCTTTAGAAGTCTTTAGATACTGACCTTCATATGAGTACTGATCATCACCCTCAAATTGAAATACAATCTAAAAAGACTATTCAAACATTGGAAGACATGTTTTGATCATGATTACTTGACTTTCAAGGTATGTGGGATCAATATTTAACTTTAGGATAATTTTCCTACTATAATGGTATTAAAATATCACCATATAAAGCATTATATGACAAGAGATGTTAAACTCAAACTTGTAGGGATGATGTTGGTGAGAGGAAACTTTTTTAGGGACAAGCAGATGATGAAGGCATTTTGTATTCAAGTGTTGTATTTTTTTGTCAAGGTAACTTTTGAAGAAAGGAAATCAATTCACATTTTTTGTGTGGAAACAATTGTTTTGGGTTTTTTTTGAAAAGAATCAGACCCATGTTTTCTGAAAATTGGACTCATGTATTCAGAAATTTTGTTCTGAGGATGATACTGAGAAAGAAATAAATAAACTTGGGTGAATGGAAAGTTATGATACTTTCCGACGTATCTGTGAAAATGTTTTACTGATTTTTATTTCATATATATCATGAGTTGTATTGAGAACTTGTGATGCAAGAATGATAGACAAAAGGGGGAGTGAAAGAGATTCTATCAATTAGAAAAGAATTGTATTCAGATTTATTGTATCTGGATAGTAGAGAGAAAGAATTGGTACCGATTGTTTTTCAAAAGTATCGTATCCATATTGAAGAGGTAGTGCCAATTGTTTTTCAAATCAATCGTATCCATATTGAAGAGGTGGTGTCGATTGAAGAAGTCATTCATATAAGAAGAGAAAGAGACAATATCTATTTTCATTCAAAACAATTGGATAATGAGTGGATGTAAAATATTTGGTGCCGATTTGTATTTAGGTGGTGATGATGAAAAGTGCTGCTGATGGAATAGGTGATGTTGATTGAATCGGTGGTGTAGGTGGAAGATGGTGTTGATGAAAAGTGGTGTCGTTGAAAAGTGGTGCCAATTAGAAAGGGGTGTTGATAGAAGAGTAAGAGATGGTGCTGATTGTTTCTCAAAATGACTATATCTGGGTAAAAGTGAAAGTATAGATACAGTACCAGTCAAAGATCATCATTTTCAGATTGTATTGTATCCAGGCAGATCATCGTCTTTAGATTATATCGTATCCGGGTAGATCATTGGTTTTATATTGTATTGTATCGTATCTAGGTAAGTCATTGTTCTTAGATTGTATTTGATCATACCCAACAATTGTAACTAGAATGATCGTAACCATAAATGATCGTATCCAAAATGATCATATTTAGAATGATCATATTCAAGATGATTATATTCATACCATTTTTATTCAGAAAATATCATTCTTGGGTTGAGATGAAAATAATGAAGCAGGAATGAATGGAAAGTTACAATAATTTCTAATTGAACTTAGACAATGCTAAAGCTGATCCTCAATGAATTAAAATTCATGAAGGTATTCATGATTAAAGCACAAGTTTTTGAATGAATTATTGTTTCTCAAGTGTTTAAAGAGAAAATAAAATAGAAGAATATTTATGAATGATTTGTCGAGGGGGATCTGAACTTTCAAATACTTGATTTTTATTCAAATCGGTTATGAGAATCATATTCAGAAATCGGCATGAAGAATCCAACTTAGTTGATTGGACCCATGTATTCCTAACTATTGAAATAGGTCTCATCAATTTAATTGAGAGTCTGTAGAAGAAGAGGTGAAGATTGTGGAAGTTTTGAGAAGAATCGAGAAGTGTTGACAATGTCATAATTGCTAAAAGATTTCAGGGGAAATTCAGATTTAGGTGAATTTAAGTGAGAGTAACATGTTTTGGTATTCCTTACTAAACATGTTTTGGGTCACCAATAAAAGGGCAACAAGTACATTGTACATTGAGATGAGGTTGTACTATTTACCTCAGAAGAGAGAGAAGCTCTGAATTTTCAATGAGAGAAAGTGGTACCATTTTTGTTTTGTATTGAGTACATTTTTATGGGGATTGTATTTAGATGGGTTTGGTATCATGCTAAATTAATTAGAACATGATTTTATGTACTGGGTATCATCGTATTGAAGATTTCTAAATTAAGGAAGTATTGTACTGAGTTCCATTGTACCCAGGGATTGAAGTGGTTCCGATTCTACTCTATTGTATTCTATTAGAGAATTAGACTCAGAGGAAGTAGACTCATTGTTTAATAATAAATTCCTGGTGATTCTTACCTTTCTTCTGGGTAAGGAATTTATGAATTGTATTTCAATTGAATACATTTTTTGAATTGAACAGAAGAACTGGTAACATGAGTTGTTACAAATCAATTTTATTAACCTATCATGCTAAGAGGGTGCACACGCACTAGTGGGATTGTTTCATAGTGCTACATGAGTGTAAGAGTAATTACTACTCATTGTAATCCAAGGATTGTTTTCTTAGTGTATTTTATGGTATTGAATCATTTCCAAACTATACCAAGGATGTAACTATTATTATTGAATAGTGAACCTTGTAAATATTTTTGTTCCTATGGATGTGTGTTGAGTTTGTTTTTAGTAGGTAATTGACATCTCTAACAGGAGGTGAACGTTGTTTCAATTGAAAAGAAACATAAAAGAAAAATAGTATCACTAATTCACCCCCTCTCCCTATCAGTGATACATTACTCCGACTGGGCACTTTCAAGTGGTATCAGAGTCAAGTTCCCTTCACTATTCTTTACTGATGGAGAACATGAACTATGTGAACAGTAAAGGTATTCTGGTCTTTGATGGAATGAACTATCATATCTGGAAAGATAGAATGCTACCATATTTTATGTCTATCAGTTATGATGTTCTTGAAGCTGCAACAGTTGAGTTTCCTCTCATTGATGATAATGACCCACTTACACCTGTTGACAAGAAGTTTCTTGAGAATGATGGAAGGTCCAAGAATTCTAGATTATCATCACTTTCTTAAAGTGAATTCTTGATAGTTAAAGGTATTTCCATAGATAATGGTATATGGGATAAATTGAAAAACATATATGAAGGCAATAAAAAAGTGAATAAGGAAAAGTTACAAATATGGGGATTGAAGTATGAAGATTTGAATATGGGTGAGCAGAAATCTATTGGGGAATTCTTTACCAGGGTGAATGAAATTGTGAGTACTATCAGATGCCATAGTGAAAATATGAAAGACTCTACAGTTGTTGAAAATATCTTGAGAATCCTACCTGGCAAATTCAATGAAAAAGTTTCTTCATCAGAAGATAGAGATCCTAAAACATTATCTCTTGATGATCTACATAACACACTTATCACTTATGAAATGAGAATATAGAATGCTATAAAGAGAAAAAAAAGGTTGTTAGAGTAATTTATTTCAAGGCTATGAAGAAAGAAAAGTCAAAGAAGATTGTTATTGAATATGAAACTAGTGATCGTGACTCTGGAAATGAGGTATGTAAAAATCTCAATGAAATCCTATCCTTGTTTTCTAAGAATGTGAAACGAGGTACATAGAAATACAAAGGGAAAATTACTTTGAAATTATTTGACTGTGGAGGTGTTGGTTACTTTGTGGCTAATTTCCCTTGAAGGAAGAATGAATAGGATAGTGATGATGAAGAAATAAAATCAAGAAAATCATGGAATAAAAAGGGACACAAGAGAAAGGAAAAGAAATTATTCAAAACAAAAAGAAGAAGTTTCTTGTCCAAATATGAAGAAGAAGAAGAGAGTGACGCTGAATCTAAATAATTAGTTAAGCATGGTAATGAAAATACTTGCATTTCAATAGTAAATGATGAAGAATTTGGAATCATTAGTTATGAAAAAGAAGAAACCTAGCTTGAAATGAATTTGAAAGAAGAGTTGAAATAATGTCTGAGAAAGATCAGAATACATGAAAAGAAAAACAAAAAGTTAGAAGATGAATGCTCAAGAAACCAAGAATCTATTTCTGGTGATAAATAAAAGATGGTTAAATATATTGATGATTTTAAGAAGTCTTTTGAAGATGAAACGAATAATAATGTGCATTTGTAAGTGAATATGAAGGCAAAAGAAGAAGAGTTGAAACATGTCCAATAAAACTCTCTGAAGCTGAAAATAAAAGTCTAAGTTTCCAAAACTATATTACTAAAGTTAGTGAATGTTATTATAACGAGAAATTTGAGAAGGTTAAACAAAAGATACCTTCAAAGGGTGAGAAAAATAATGTAACTATGTCTAAAAAGATGAATGATGGGAAAGTTATGTATGTGTCAAAGTGAAGAATTCATAAGTTACAAAACATCTTGAGTATGAAAAGATTTTATCTGGATCTAGAAATTTTTAAATACTTCTAATCCTATCAAGGTCGAAAAGAAGAATAATAATCAAATTGAAATTGAAAATAAGATGGTTGAGAAATTTTTTCACAATTCTGATTAGTATGGAGGTTTCAGAGGAAAATACTCTTTATATGGGTATTGCTGGTATTGTGGGGGATTCGGGAACACAAAAATTATGTGTTGGTTCAATCAATAACATTTCTATTTCCCCACAAGTTATGGAAGGAAAATATTGAAGGGGAGTCAACCTCCTCAAAGAAAGAAAAATTAGAAGGTTGTTTTGAAGAAATATGAAAAGAATGATGTGAAGATTGAAAATAGGTTCCAACCCTCGGAAACTATCTGTGAAAGATTTGAATTACCTAGAAACCTTGAAAAAGGATGTCTTGTTTTGTTACTGGCTCATCAAAAGTTTCTCAATTCTAAAAATCTAAAGGTGAAGAATGAAAATAATGGGGAAAAGGTGCTTGTTGTTGAAACTTCATTAAAATACATGAAATGAGAACAACCCTAGATACTTCATAATGGGTTTTCTTCTCACATGGAAGGAGACATGAAATTGTTGATGAATGTGAAAGATTATTAAGAAGGCATAGTGACATTTGGAAATTATGAATCATTGAAAATCAAAGGTGTTGGGTCAACCATCATTGGAAAAGAAAAGATGAAATCCAAGAAAACATTGTATGTTGATCGGATAAAACACAATATACTAAGTGTTTCACAATTGTGTGATGAGGGTAAAAAGGCTATATTCAAGAAATATGGATTTGTTGTAAAGAGTGAAGAATATGGAAATATTGTTACAAGAGGCCAACATATGAAAGGAAATTTGTTTCAGGTTGGTGATTCAAAAAACTCTTGTTACATGAGTATAGTGTAATAGAATCAGTTATGGCATAAAATTCTGGGACATATGTGTTAGAGAAACATGAGAAAGGTATTCAAAAGATATAGTGTCCAAGAAATTCCTGTTTTTCCAAGAAGAAGGGATTGGTGTTTCAGTATTTTAAAGAAAGGAAGTATTACAAATTTTGTGCATAAGAATGTTGATATTTGTTGAAAACAACCCCTGTAGCTGATCCATTCTGATATATGTGGGCCAATAATAAAATAATAAACACACAGAGATAAGTATTTCATTACTTTCATTGATGATTTTACTCACATTACTTGTGTTATGTACATGAAACACAAATCAGACGCTTTTAAAATTCTTAAAAGTTTCAAAAGAAAAGTTGAGAAAGAATGTGAGCATTCTGTAAAGAAGTTGAGAACTAATAATGGTGGTGAATAAAGAAGTGAATAATTTGAAGACTATCTTGAGAATCATGGAATTCTTCATGAGTATAGATCTCCATACACTCCCCAACAAAATAGGGTTTCTGAAAGAAAGAATAGAAGCCTGGTGGAAATGGGAAGAACCATGTTACTTGAGCATGGCCTTTCTCATTACTTTTGGTGGCAAGACATGAGTACTCCTATTTATATTCAAAACCGTTATTTCTACAGGACTCAATTAGTTATGACTCCCTATTAATTGTTTTAAGAAAAAAATATATGTTCGAATCACTTTAGAGTTTTTGGGATTCCTTGTATTATAAATAAGAAAGGTGGAAACTATGGTAATTTTGGGAAGAAAGGTGAGGATGTAATCTTTCCTGGATATTATTTAGAAGGAAGGGGATACAAATTCTTCAACAAAGAAACATGAAGAATTGTTGACACAATTGATGTAAAAGTTATTGAAATCTATGAGAAAGATAAACATGTCTAAGCAGACGAAGAAGTTGAGCAAGTTGAAGAAGATAATTCTGATAAAGATACAAATGATTGTAATCCTGATAAAGGTGAAGAATCAGACTCGTCTATTTCTATTGATGAGGAATAAAATTGAAAATATTATTTAAGGCTAAGGAAACATATGGAATCACCAAATATAATTGGTGATCAACATCAGAAGGTTCAAACAAGAAGAATAACCAATTCCATTATACATACTTCTTTGTATTCAAAATGGGAACCGAATGATGTGAAATAATATTTTGAGCATCTGTAATGGGTTTAATCCATGAATTAAGAGTTAGATCATATTGTAAAGAACAATACATAGGAACTCATACCCAAGCCTGAAAACAAAAACATCATTGGCACAAAATGGGTTTTCTGGAACAAGCTGAATGAAGAAGGTGAGGTTATAAGAAACATTGAAAGATTGGTTTGAAAAGGGTACTCATAGATTGAGGGTATTGATTTTTATAAAACCTTTTCTATAGTGTAAAGACTTGAAACAATAAGAATATTTCTTTCTATTTCTGCACAATGAGGCTATAAGATCTTCCAAATGGATGTTAAATCTATATTTCTAAATGGTGATCTTGAAGAAGAGGTTTATATTAAACAACCTTATGTCTTTGTTATTTTAAAAGATTAAGGTTATGTGTGAAAATTTAAAAAGGCTTTGTATGGCCTAAAACAAGCTCTGAGGGAATGGTATTCCAAATTGAATACATGATTAAGAAAAATGCATTTTAATAAAGGAAGAGTGGATATCAATATTTACATCAGAGAAAGTCAATATTATTCCCTCATTGAAATTGGTTATGTTGATGATATTATCTTTGGGGGTAATGATGAAGGAAGTTGTAAAAGATTTGCTAAAGAAATGAATAATTTATTTGAAATTTCCATGATAGGAGAAATGAAATAATTTCTTGGGTTACAAATCCAACAAAAGAAAGAATACATTTTCCTCTCCCAAGTAAAGTATGAAAATTAAATTCTCAAGAGGTTTGGTATGGAAAATTAAAAACCTATTTACACACCCATTTTAGTGGGAACAAAGTTGATTAAAGATGGATAAGGAAAGGAAGTTGATTAAAAAGAGTATCAGAAGTTGATTAGAAGTCTATTGTATTTGACTGCCTCAAGACCCGACATTGTGTATGCTGTTACCTTATGTGTAAGATTTCAAAGTGCTCCAAAAGAATCACATTTACTTGTTGGAAAAATAATTCTCAGATACATCAAAGGCACAAAAAACTTTGGAATCCAATATGATAGCTCAAAGTGTATTGAATTTTTTGGGTATTCAGATTCAGATTGGGTAGGAAATGTTGATGATAGAAGATCCACATATGGTGGTGTATTCTTTCTGGGAAAGAATTATGTTTTTTAGAATTTGAAGAAAATAAATTCAATAAATCTCATTATGGTTGAAGTTGAGTATATTGATGCTACTCAAGCCACTACTCAACTTATGTGGATGAAAATACAATTGAAAGATTTACTTGTTTAAGTGAAGTTACCCTTGCTACTGGGTTGTGATAATCAAAGTACAATCAATATCACCATGAATCCTGTGAAACATTATCGTTCAAAACATATTGATATCAAATATCATTTCATCAAAGAGCATGTGGAGAAGAATGAGTTGAAGCTGGAGTATGATCCAATATCAGAACAAGTTGATGATATTTTCACAAAACCTTTATTGAAGGAATCATTCTAAAAAATGAGGTTGAAAATGGGAGTCTAACCTCTTTCTCTTCAAGGTTAAGGTATGTGTATCTATACCCTCTCTCATCTTACCTTTGGATTTTTTTTTCAAGGAGAATAATTGTTTTGTTTAAAAAATATATTTCACAAAAGAGAGAGTTGTGGGTAAGCTGTGAATTCAATAGTTTTTAGTGTGTGAACTATTCTAACTGTTTGTTTGAGTGGTTATAGGAAAAGAAATTGAATTGTTTTCTAGTGAGAATTAATAAAATAAATAGAAAAGAAAGAGTTTTTCATGGTCATTTTTTAGATAGCATGGTCTTTATATTAATGATTCTTATTTCCTACAATGAGTTAGCTCAGGTAGGCTTAGAATTATTTATATGTAATCCATTTATTGAGTTTACAAAAGTTCATTGTTTTATGAAACTTGGTTGAAAAAAAATCCAAAGGGGGGTATTTTTAGGACCAAGCTGATGATGAAGGTTTTTTGTGTTGAAGTTTTGTCTTTTGTTGTCAAGGTAAGTTTTGAAGAAAGGAAATCACTTCACATTATTTTTTGGAAACAATTGTTTTGGGTTTGTTTTGAAAAGAACTGGACCCATGTTTTCTGATAATTTCACTCATGTATTCAGAAAGTTTGTTCTCAGGATGAGAATGAGAAAGAAAGAAAGAAACTCAGTTGAATGGAAAGTTATGATACTTTATGATGTAATTGTGACAATGTTTTGATGATTTGTATTTCATATATATCATGAGTTGTATTGAGAACTTTGGATGTAAGAATGATAGAAGAATGGGGGAGTGAAAGAGATGCTGTTAATCAAAAAATAATTGTATTTGGATTTAAAGTATCTAGACGGTAGAGATAAAGAAGTGGTACCGATTTTTTTTCAAAACAATCATATTCAGATTAAAGAGGTGTTGTCGATTTGTTTTCAAAACAATCGTATCTAGATTGAAGAGGTGGTGCTGATTAAAGAATCCGTTCTGATAAGAAGATAAAGATACAATATCGATTGTTATTCAAAACAATTGGATAACAAGTAGAAGTAAAATATCTGGTCTCAATTTGTATTCAGGTGGTGCTTATGAAAAGTGGTGCTGATGGAATAGGTGATACCGATTGAATAGGTGGTGCCGATGGAATATGGTGTCGAAGAAAAGTAGTTCTTTTGAAAAGTGGTGCCAATTGGAAAGGGGTGTTTATAGAAGAGTATTATATGGTGCTAATTGTTTCTCAAAATGACCGTATCTGTGTAAAAGTGAAATAATAGACATGGTATCGATCAAAGATCATCATTTTCAGATTATATCATATCCAGGTAGATCATCATTTTTAGATTGTATCATATCTGGGCAGATCATTGGTTTTAGATTATATTGTATCATATTTGGGTAGATCATTGTTTTTAGATTGTATTTGATCGTATCCACCAATTGTAACCAGCGATCATAACTAGAATGATCGTAATAAAAAATGATCATATCTAGAATGATTGTATCTAGAATAATCATATTCAAGATGATCATATCCAGACCATTTGTATTTAAAAAAGATGATGCTTGGGTTGAGATGAAAATAAAGAAGCAGGAATGAATGTAAAGTTACAATACTTTCCAATTTAAGTCAAACGATGCTAAAAACGATCCTCAATGGATTCAAAGTCATGAAGGTAGTCATGATTTAAGTACTAGTTTTAAAATGAAGTATTGTTTCTCAAGTGTTTCAATATAAAATAAAATAGAATAATATTTATAAATTATTTGTTGAGGGGGAGGTGAACTTTCAAATAAAATATTTTGATTCAAATTGGTTCTGAGAATCATATTCAGCAATCAGCATGAATAATCAGACTCAATTGATTGGAACCATTTATTCCTAACTATTTAAATCAGTCTCAGCAATTGAAATGAGAGTCTGCAGAAGAATAGGCGAAGATTGTGGAAGTTTTGAGAATAATCGAGAACCGTTGAAAAAGTCATAATTGCTCTGAGATTTCAGGTGAAATTCAGATTTGGGTGAATTTAAGTAAGCGGGAAAGTGTTTTGAGATGTCTACCTAATCATGCTTTGGGTCACCTATAAAAGAGAAAAAAGTACATTGTACTTTGAGATGAGTGTGTACTGTTCACTGTAGAAGAGAGAGATGCTCTGAGTTTTTAGTGGGATAAAGTGGTATAGTTTTTGTTTTGTATTGAATACATTTTAATGGGGATTGTATTCAGATGGGTTTGGTGTCACACTGAATTAATCAGAACGGGATTTTCCGTATTGGGTATCATTATATTGAATATTTCCAAACTGAGAAAGTATCATACTGAGATTCATCGTACTCAATGATTAAATTGGTGCCGATTATACTCTATTGTATTTTATCAGAGAATCAGACTTGGAGGAATCATACTTAGTGTTTCATAACAAAGTCTAGGTGATTCTTAAATTTCTTATGGGTAAGTAATTGATGAATTTTATTTCAACTGAATACATTTGTTTAATTAAAAATAATCGTAGGTAACATGATTTGTTACAAAACAATTGTATTACCCTATTGTGTTAAGAGGGTGCACACGCACTAGTGGGATTGTTTCATGGTGCTACACGAGTGTAAGGGTACTTCCTACTCGTTTTAATCCAAGAATTGTTTTCTTAGTGGATTTTATGGCATTGGATCATTTCCAAACCATACCAAGGATGTAGATATTCTTATTGAATAAAAAACCTTGTAAATCTTTATGTTCATGTGGATGTGTGATGAGTTTTTTTTCAGTAGGGAATTAAAATCTATAATAGTAGGTTAAAGTTGTTTTAATTAAAAAGAAACATAAAATAAAAATAGTATCACTGATTCACCCCCTCCCCCTCTCAGTGATACATTACTCCAACTAGGAACTTTCAAACTTATAGGCCCAAAACTTATTAAAGAGACAAAGATAAAGGTAAAGACAATTTAGGCTCATATTAAAGCATCTTAAGTAGGAAAAAGAGTTACACTGAAAACCAGAGAAATAATTTGAAATTTTAAGTGGGAGATCATGTCATTCTGAATATATCTCCATAGAAGGGTGTTTTAAGGTTCGGTAAGAAAGGGAAATTGAGATCTAGGTTCATCAGACCGTTTGAAATTTGAGAAAGAATTGGAGATGCAGCTTGCTAATTAGGAATTCCACCAAGACTCTCCAAATATCATGATGTGTTCCATATATAATTATTAAAGAATTACATTCCAAAACCAATGTATATACTCACTTATGAAGAAATAGAATTAGAACCTGATTTTTCTTACTTTGAAGAGACTATTAAGATTCTTGATACAAGAGATAAAGTATTGAAAAATCGGACGACTCGACTAGTAAAGATTCTTTGGAGAAACTATAAAATGGAAGAAACATCATGAGAAACTGAGGATGTTATAAATAAGAACCACTCACATATGTTTAGAGGGTAATATTCATGAAAATTTTCGAGGATGAAATTTCTAAAGGAGGGAAGAATATAACACCCCAAGATTTTACGGTATGTATCCTCTTAAATAAATTCAATTCATTCGATAGATTACATTGCACAAAAAATTATTTTATATATAATAAAACATATAAAATTACATATAGAACACAAAAAAAATCTATGATGAAGAATGAGTCAAATAAGATAGTTTTTCTAGAAATTAAGGAACATATACCAATGAAATAGTAACTTGACCTTTGGAATAGTAATGCGACCCTTAGGAATAGTAAATTAGCCAATAGAATAGTAACCTCACTTAAAAAATTATAAATAAAATTCAGGCTTCTTATAAATTAAAAAAATGATATAATTATATCATAGTGTAAGTAAATAAATATTTTGGAAATGATAATTTAATTATTTGTATTTTCATAAAACATAAATGTTTATTTACTATTTTATAATTAATATAATGATATAAAATAAAATTTATTTTCATAAAATAGAATCATAAATTAATATTTTGTTGTCTTATGATTATAAAATAATTTTACAAGACCTTAATTAATTTTTCAAAGTGTTATAAAATCAGTTATAATTTTAAAATTAGTATTTTTTGAGTAAATGGTGATTTTAATTAAAAATTAAATTTACCATATTATGATTTTTTTATAAAATGGAGTTCATTTTAAAATTATACATGTCAAAAAAAGGTTAGGGTGATTTTTTTTGTATTTTTCAAAATAGTTGATTTTTTTGGTGAATAGTGAAGTACAAAAATTTGTGGTATAAGATAAATACATGATTTATTAAGTCATAGATGATGTATGGAGGTTCTCAAGGAGAATAAATCAAGAGGTAAAACCCTTAATCCTTCCTTTCCCTTTCATTTCATTTCATTTTATTTTATTTTATTATCCTTTCTTCATCCCCTCTATCCAAACATGCCTGATAAATCTAGTATCTTATATATATTGTAAATTTCTTATATAAATGTAAAATACACCATCAAGTATCTTCTCCTCTTCCTTTTATTCTAAAAATTAAAACATTATCCGTGAGGTGCCGATTTACTACCTTCATGGATGACATGTGTCGTTTTTAAATTCCACCTTCAAGTCTGGTCATAAAACCATTTTATGGCTAAAATATATTATAATATATGTATAATATCTTATTTAAAGTTCTAGAACTAGTATATATACATAATATTAATTTATAAAACAAAACTAGTTCCTGATGATCGAAAAATGCCAAAATAATATAAACAATTATCATCAACATTTTATCTAATGATTCATCCTCATAACATATAACTAAATGAAATATATGACCATTTAATATTATATAAGTTCCTTAATAACATATAATTTCAATTATGGACATCTATTCTCATTTTACATGATTTTCCATACATGTATACAAGTAAACCGATAGTGAAAACCAAGGAAACGAACACTCTCAAACAATAAAATTGTATCATATAACTCATAAAGAAGGCCATAAATGAACTTAATAAAATTATAATAAATAAAATACATGAATAAATTTTTTTTAACTAATTAATTAATGGGTTTAATAGGATTATCTAGGAAATTAAGATCAAGTGCAGAACACATTTATACATAATGTAAGGGACTTCGTCTCAATTTCCATTCCATTGAGACTTTGTTGGCATTGTGAAACTAATCATTTTTATGTGGTGTATCTACTAAACATTTAAGATCATTTTTAATTTGAAATTATATTCCTCTTAAATATCTACATTTTCTTGTATAATGGATTTGATTATTTTCTAAGCCGTATACCATTTTTACATACGGTGTTTACTTTGAATGTTGAAATGTTGATAAATATGTATTTTCTACTCAATATGGATATTTTGTTAAGGAATAATATTATTGAACTAAATATATGTATGAATAATGATTTGAAATTTTAGTGATGGGTGGGCCCTGAATTTATGGCCCTTCGATGCATTGGAAGGTCTCATGAGACAAAACAGTTAGCGAAAAACCCTTCATGTTTATTTCCAAAACATAATCATATGGGTATATACCCACATAATTAAACCATCTTGACAGTATGATGGTTCATGTTCTAGATTCATGATGTCCTATAATTAAGCATTTTCTTCATTCATCTTTCAGTTATCATTATCCAGAGGATTTTCACTATGAAAAAAAATATATGGATGCATATTTATTTTTAGTGTATTAATGGAATGTGTTTTTCAGTTATTCAACATGAAATATTGATTATTCCTAATTGATTATGATTCAATCATTATTAATTATTTTTTCTGCAATATGTAACCCTTACTGACCATTTGATCTCACCCTTTTATTTTTTTTTCATTCCCCAGGTTTTAAAGATGAAATCTTTGAATAAGTGATAAGGAAGAAGTTTATTTTCCTTTATTATGTTCTATGTTTATTTTTCCAATGTAATATGGGAACCATGCATATATCTAGTTTCTTAAAGACTACTAAACTGATCGATCCTTGGTAATGTGATATCTTGTATCTATACAATTTTAATAAAACAACCACTGACTCTAGGCTACTGAGGTTAGGGTTGTTACAGGCGGTGTGGGTGAGATGCATATAATAGTCTATAATTTTTGAAAAAATACCAACTACTCAGCGTGCAGTCCTAAGAACACATGACATGTAGGACCTTGGTTGTAGAAGCCGGGGTTTTAGTGTAAATAAAGTATCCCATATCATTTTGAACCACCAAACATTGTGTGACCCATCGATGGTGGATCAGTGTATACACTAGGGGTACACTAGCATTGACATGAAGAGACACATGGGAATGACCAAAGTACACAGGCAAGGCCCAGTCCTTAGACACAGTGAGGGTAATCAAACACGACCAGGCACACAGGCACATCCAATGTATATGGTCATGGATAGAGCAAAAAAACTCGGGTATATGACACACACCAAGTATCATCCAACCTCTACATTCCATATATCCTAAAAGTTTACACTATGTATATAGATAAATGCATGTTGTGTGAGAACGGGTAGATCCAAAAAAAGAAGACGTATCGTGTGCTATTAGTAAAAATTGTGTAATTTCTCCAAGTCATGATGAGCCCCTTGTCTCTTTAGTATGGAATAGTATTAGATAGGTTCATTCCCTTGGTTCATCCCTATGAGGGTATAATGAGGCATTACATCCTGAGCATAGGATTGTGATCCCCTCCATGATATTAGTCTTCTATAGAGTTTTATAAATCCCTCTATTTGAAAAGGGTGGAATCCTTTATAATTCCTTATATTTCCCTAGGTAGGATTTGAGGAATCATTATGACCAATATACAGGGGCATATCATGCACTACATAATGGGTTATTCCAGGCAGGGTTCATTATACCCCAATGGCCTTGAGTTAGATCCCCTATCTATATAGAGAGATCTTATGGGTTCCAATGATTACTTCTTAATGGAAATGCTCGATGATCATGACCTCTCTAATGGGCACCATCACTTTTATTAGTCTCGTGGAGTGAGTTATCCTAAAAAATTATTACCTTGAATCCTCAAGTAGAATCCTATGGCTACCTATATGGTTGTGACCTATTTGAGAGTTGGTGTCTATATGGATCATATATTGGCTATTTTATAAGTTTTTAGGTCTCATATCATGATTTAAATATATTCATATGATGAGATGACTAATATATTGATGCTTATTGTTTAGCGCTTTCAGCGTGTCCTATTAGGTATTCTTATACTCACCCCTTTATGGTCTCTACCTACACATGTCATGTGTTATATAGATGACATGACGCCAGTCCCCTACATAGTAGGTCAGACACTTTTTTCAGTTTTGGTGGGATTTTATTTATCACATTATTCCTCCCATTACTTTTTTCATAATATGATTGTGGGATATTGATGTATGCATGGTTTTTTATATCAATTTTATTTTATCTTTCCACAGGGTGCTAGTGGATTAAAGATGTGTGTGTGTGTGTGTGTGTGTGTGTGTCTAGGTACCTTAGATTAATGCCTCACATGTGTGTGTTATTACTACTCAGTGCTTGTTTCCAACACTTAGGCCATTGGAAGTGGTCTTGGGGCGTCATTCTCAGATTTTTTCTAATTAGGCGGGCTCTGATGGGTCAGGTCATGAAAAAAATATTCATGGAGTGGAGCCCATCATATATAACCCTAAGGGTTGAGATTCCATCTAGTTACTAGATGACACAAAAAATTATCTTTACTTCACTATGTGGTAGGTGAAAAGATTTGGTGCTCAAGCAGTAACAATTGATCAATTGTGAGAGGAGATTTTTTTGATACATCTTAAATTGTGAGATCCATGTTGTTTGGTATAAATTGATCACCTATAGTTATTTACTAAATTTTGTATAACTTTGATGAACCAAGAATGATTATTCCCATTAAGTATTGAAATTTTCACCAAGGAACATATCATACTTTTGGATCCATCCTTAACTAAGACCATTCAACGATAGGGTAAAAATAGATGAAGATTCATATGTGATGGGTTCATGGCCCCAATCTTGATCATATTGAGTTAGTGAGAAACTATTCAATAAGTATGTACATCCTTGATGAACCTCTGTGATGATTTGTACTTTAGAGTCAATATTTTTATAGATATAATCATGGGAAGGCACAAACCATACCAATGGTAGGTTTTGATAAATATGATGATTGACACATCATTATAAATACTAAAGTTATATATGTGTAGCCTATCAGATAGTGGGTAGTGTTGGAACTCAAGTTTAATAGGATTCTTAAGGCATTCATTCAATTACTGGACATGATATCAAGGGTCAACACCAATACTGTCGAAAATGGAATCCATACTTTTAGTTGCATTCATATAGTTTGATAGATGAGATAAATGGGAATCCATTTTCCCTATATAAAGAAATGATTTCAAGGATTTTAGATCTTAGAAGGAGTTAGATGAAGGATTTTTTTTTTCAAATTCAAATGTTTCACATTAAAATTATATGGTTGATACACAAAATATAAATTACATCATTACCTTTTTGGTTGATGCTTAACAAGGAGTTTCATTCATAGAAAGTTTAATTCATGAAATTCTTTATTTGTGAAGCCCAAAATAATGACCGTTTGTAGATGATATAAGTTCCAGTATAATTACAACTCATACATTAAATTGGGGCCCCACTTGGAGTATTTATAGGGTAAAGGTGACCCACACATAACTTATATATGTGATATAGTTTTCATAGACCTATAACTTATTTATTTTGATTAGATCTAATTCCAAGGGGGGGTATTTATTAATGAATTGATAATATAATCTCCACATAAAATGGAATAAAAATGGAAAGGGAAATTCTTTCATGAAGAAATATCATCATTATCAGAATATAATTTTTTATAGGAGGCCATAGTTCAAAAAGACCATATTTCACAAAATCACTATCGTTTGCAATAAGGATGTCATTTTTTGTAATAGATCAAAGATACTTCATGTTCATATATCATGGTATCAATTGGTAGTCACTTTACAAAAAATTGAAATCCTTCATGAATTCTTGATCTCTTTATAGTTGAGAGTTACTTTGTGTCACTATAGAAATAATCCTTTATGACTGTATAATTCCATTGGAAAATTAGATCCAATAAATCTTGGAAATATGTTTATGTGTGTAGTCTATAAATACCCAAAAAATTGAGAAACAGACTTCATTTCCTATGTGGCATAAAGTTTGATAGGGGAATTACCCCTTTTGTGTAATAGTTTCATTTGCATACTCTCACTTTGCGAGAATCCTCTGAAGCATCCACTTAGGTAATTTCCAAAGCTAAAGTCTAAGATGAGGGGTAAAGAAACCACATAGAGACTTCAATATAACTCTCTCCCCCACATAATAGTTTTAGGATTCCTCCTCCATGAGGTACTTCATAAAGAATTCCCAAAACTCTACCTTATGGAGGGACCCTCCCACACTTCCTTTATAAAAAAAACATTAAAATACATGAATTTAAAAAACCCTACCTAATAAAATAAAACTCTAATCTTATGAGTTATTTAGGATTTCTAAATTACTATTTATCCTATTTTTAATGATCCATCACCATAGAAGATTTATCACATGTTCAGTTACTTTGAAAAAGATCCCTATGGTTAATGCATATACCTCTTTCATACCCTTTTTTATTCTAGATCATCTATTGGGGTCTAATTAATGAAAATGACTACACTTACCTCTATTCACTAAGTTCAAATCCTTGAAAATTCCATTCCATCAAGGACTCCTCAAAAGATTCCATACTTACATGATCATTCAATCATACATGTCAGAGTGATCCCCTTTAATCATGTATTCCGTTAATAATAAAGACCAAGCATCCCATGAGAGGTATGTAATGGGTTCCCACCTAACTGATATAACCCTTTGGGTGTTAAAAATCATTTATTCCCTTGATAATGAGGTTCATTATCATTAGATGATTTAAAAAACCTCCCCTAGCTCAAGATTCTCATCCTAGCTTTCCTACTAGCTTTATCGCTTTTATTTGACAATATAGAGAGCCATGAATACATATCATGAGACTCCAATTAAGTGTATGCCCTAACTTATCATAACTAGGCCATATTACCCATGATTCTAGTCTTAATTTTTTATCTAAATACCAACAGATAGGGGGCGAACACACATATACAGGCCTCCATCCAGGTATAAGTCCTAATAATATCTTCATTTATGAACTTATTCCTATGTCACTAATCAATGACCCCCACACATATAGGAATACTACTTCATATAATCCCAAACCACACCCTATCATATCTAGTTACTAATAGACATAATGAACTAGAAAGGACTGCTCATATGAATTTACCACACCAACCATTTCTAGGTTCCTTTCACCTACTAGTCCAAGTTACATGTATAACATATAGTCAATTCTCCATAATATTAAACTGATAACCTTAAAATAAACTTTAAATGGTATTGGATGTATAATATTAAAATTTAATTCACTAGTTCTTAACTTCATGACCTTAAAATGAACCACATTGGTCCTTATCACATGAATTTAAAAGGTATGATGTGTCTTATTATATGAAATTGAACTACATGGGCATGATTCCTTTTATATAAACACATGAAAATCCCATTTCATTGCTCTATACCAACTTTACAACACCCACCTCCTCCCTAAATGGTGATAAATTCCATAATTCACACCTATAGTAGTAGAAGATATATGGAGAACCTTTGATACACATAGATGTTCACATTGACATATGATATCGATCAAACAGTTTCATAGAGGAAACCGACATTGTTATTAGGATGTATTACATGAATATATATTAAATATATAAGAGATTGTTCAACTACGTAATAATATCCCTTAAGGTATGACTTGGCCTATCATCCTATCAACCAATGTCCATTCCAAAGCATCTCTTGTAGGTTCCAGTGACTACCTACCTTTGGAAATTAGGTCTGTACTAAATCAAAACATGATGGTGTGAAGCACACAGGAAAATAATGCCATATTTCAATATGATCACATGGTTAGGGTATGAAATTAATGTTCATTTTTTTTAGAATAAATATCATGATAAAAAAAGATCCATACATAATAGTGAAGTAATGATTATAGTTGATTATATGAATTTATGATGCTTAAAATATTGATTCTTAATAACAACATTATGTTCAAATCCTAGAGTCATTGAAGATATATAAGAGTTTTATTATATGAAATTTCAAGTATTGAGGATCAAATGTAACTAGGTTTATGGTAGAATTATTGTTAAACCTAATGTATTTGGATTCATGATGTAAAAAATGAAACTATTTGGTTATAATAATGACATTGTTACCATTAAAACACATGAAAACAAGTTTTTATATATTTTTATCCATGAAATGATAATTGTTTTATTATTATATAAGGAAACACATACAAATTATTGATGAAAATATTGATGGGATTGTCAAATTCTATAATATTCCTCTATCCATGACATCAATAATGAAGGATAATTATGGTTAAGATGTAAAAGAGGTTCATGCTGTATGAAATTATAATCAATAAGGGGTATGAAAAAATATTTCAACAATATAGGAAAATCTTCCCAATATTTATGGTATATTATAACTCTTAATAATTTCACCATAAAATTCTTCAATCTTCAAATATAATTATTTTTTTCTATAAAATTCTAGGAACATAAAAATTAGTAATGATTAAAAAATATTAAAATTTGTTTTTTATATCATAAGTACTATCAAATTCTAATAGTCATGTTATTTTATAACTCTCTAAAAATATAATTTGTATAAATTTGAAATTTATACTTTTACTAATCATTTGTTAATTCATCTATATATTTCTTTAATGAAAAGTGTATCAAATTTATTATCATGTGATAAAAATAACATATATATTAAAATTTTTCTTATATAATGGACCCATATAAATTTTATCATTTAGCTTTTTTAGAATTATCTGATTTACATGAATAAAAATATAATTAAACATGTGAATAATAACACTTTGATTGTTTTTAATTTTTTATATGTATTTATAAAATTCCCTTATATTTAGTTGACATGTTTTCATTTTATTTCATATGTTTTGAAAATTTCATATTTGAATTAATTTATTAATATATATATATATATATGTTATTATCTACTAACTATTTTACTAATTGACTTGTCGGAAAATTATTCTAGATGAAATAAACATGGTGGTAGAATATTACTTAGTTTGTCACTAGAATATAAGGAGTATAATAGGATGAATAATGATTTTTATGATAATGGAAATCCTATAAGTGATAATACTAACAGATTTATGAGCATTATAGCATTGAATAAGAATATAATTATTATAATATTCCATATCGAGTGCTGGAGTTTTTACCATAGGACACATGATTAAACATATGAGACCATAAATATAAAACCTAACCTATATAAAACTATTTTCTATTGGTTATTAAAAAGTTTATATAAGCATTTTTATTATTTATTAACTTGAATAAGACATTTTACGTATTTGGTATGAAAAAGATGAGGTGATTGTAGTTTTATTATATTAAAAAAATATTTAGATAATTAAGATCTACATCAAATTTAATTTTTTTGAGGTAAAGAAGTACTAAAACCCTTATGATACCTACAACTTCAAAAATTCAAACACTTTAAAAAATTTATAGTTAGTTGATAGAAATAAGATTTTATTGTGAATTAAATATTGTATACATAATTTTTATGTTGTCACAAAATTTATTAATTAATTAATTAATTAATTATATTTATAGGATTCATGGAGATATCAACAACAGATCCAACTAAAGAATATATAACCTTATACTATTTCTTATAGAGGGTATTCATTTTATTTGAACAAATTGTTACTCTAAAATTAAAGGATTTTAGAGTTTCATTACCCAATGTTGAGGAGGTCGGACCACTATCCTCCATATAACCCTGAAAAATAGAAAAGGGTGAGAATGATGAAAAGGTTGAAATCTATAAAGAATGATTCATGAGAAATAGTAGAGAGGATCATATGAAATTAATGATTTTATTTTTAATTTTTTATTTAAATTTTCATTTACTAATATTTTTTTGAAATTTTAATTATTTAATTCACTTTAGTAGAAAAAATCCTAGAAGGACTTCCTATATCAAGTTAGGAATGGAATCCTTATAATAACCCTGGTAAAGAAGGTGAAACCAAGCTGAATACGAGGATTTCATGTGGGTGTAAGTACTAGGAAACCTTTTAATAATCCTATTCATTCTTTGAGGGGGGAATTATATAAGTATGAAATTATTAATTTAAATAAAGAAGTGTGGGAAAAGGATTAATTGATAGGGGAGAAAATTAGATATAATTTCAAGTTAAGGTTTAAGAATATATAGTGACAGTATGAGATAGTGTATCATGATCCTCTACCTTTAGGTTCCATTTCATCCATATACTATTATTTATATATGGAGGATCCTCCTGATCATAATAAAGAATACGATCTTTTATATTATATATGAGATAAAATAAATCACCAGCCTATTTGGTCAAATCAGTTGAGGGTGATGATTTAAAATATTATAGATGTATTAGTTATAATAATGTTCCCACCTAATGATATGGACATAATTGGATATAGTGTCATATATTTGTTTTGGTTTCAATATAAACTCATACATTAGTTGAATACTCAACAATACATAGTATGTTTTTATAATTCATTTAAATTTTAGTTGATTTTTTTTAAATTTCAAATAAATTTTAATCAAAATATAAAAATTTTAATGATTCATTGTAGTATTTTAAAAAACACTGGTTTCATGGCCTTTCAAATGTTATTTATCATATATATGAAGGTATTTTAAAATTATTATTGAATCCTTTTATATTGGAAAATTATTATTAGTATTTAATAACCAAAATATTAGTACAATACCATATGATAACTATAATGAGGAATCATGTCATAAAACATTTTATTATTGATATTCTAGTAATTGGAGTGTTGTGGGTTTTTTATGTTAGTTAAATATTATATTTTTCATTATTTATTTATCATATTTAACTTATTATGTACTAAAATTATTTTTTAACTGGGAATCTTCAAATTATTATCATAAAAAATGACACTTCATCAATTTATGTATTTATAGAGAGGTATTTTATTTACCATAAAATACTTAATTAAACATGTTTCAAAAGGATTAAATATGTATCTAAAATATTTATGATAAAAATAGACAATGTTGTATATTTCCATATTTTAAGATGAAAGAATACACTTTTTTTATACAAATTATCTTTAAATTATAATTATTTTCACATAAAATTATTTATTCTACCTAGTCCTTAAAAACATGTATATTGGTTATTATCCTTATTATATCCCATGTATGTTAATTTTATGCATTTATTAGATAAATGGGTAATATTATTTAATTATTTTAAATAATTTTTTAAATTCCTAATAAATTTATCATTTTAAATATTATATTTTAATAGAATAGGGATATAATTTGAAAAAATAGTCATATAAGAATCTAAAAAATATATATATTTTAGAAAATATGTGATATATTTCATTAAATATTTCATTAAATTAATACTTTAATAAAAATGTTAATTCTAATTTTTAATATCTTTTTTTTCAAATTTCAATTTCATTATCAAGTTGGTAATACAAGATATGGTTATTATATTCCATAATTTATGTTAAGAATAATTATATATAGAACCATATCATCTTTCCATGAGTTTATCATTTTCTAATATATTATATTTTATATAGTATCACAATAATAAAGATTTTAATTTTTTATTTACTTGTGAAGTTTTCCACGACACTTACCCAATATAATGAATGGATTAAACCACTTCTTTGGAGTATGAGAATATTATTTTATAAATTCAATTAGATATTATTTATATCCATTAATTATATTCTGTAACATTATTATTGAAAAAAGACTATTTTTTAATTTACATTTATAAGTGATACTTTGATTTTAATGAATTTGTACACAATAAAAAATGTTGAATTTTTTTCTCTATTTATATTGTTTTGTTTCCCAGTATTTTTTTTAAAATAAATAATTATTTTTCATATAAATTATAACCAATATGAAATCCAATGAGTTTTTAAAAACCATTAATATTTAAAATCGGTTCATGTGTTAGTAGACCAGCATTGAGATAGATATGGGTGAGTTAATGGTTTACCAAAACACAAAATCTAAAACTCATATTTCCTTTAGTGATTAGTGTGATTGGATCTAAAACATTATGATGTTATGAAGAAGGATAAAGAGAGAAAGAACACATATGGAACAAGGTTTTTAAAAGGATCAATCACTCTTTTTATTGAGTAGTTAATCCTTGGTGAACAATAGTTGTGGAATTTTTGTGCACATTTATATCTTATTATCAATAATAATAAGGAACTGAGAATGAATATGTTCCTAAAATAAAATTACAATAGAGATGAATAAGCTCCCAAAAAATTGATTAATATTTTCTTCTCGACCTCTAGTTCCTCTGGAATATGGATCATGTGTGCACCCTTGTTCTTCTCCTCAGTCCCAAAAAAAGTCCATCTAGAATGGGTTCTTGGTTATTGATGTTATTAATATTTTCATAATTTATTATATACTCCCTTTACTAATTTTATATGAAATGTTCATAATTTGTGTGAAATATTAATGTTTAAATATTAAATATACTTTTAGAGCACTATTTGAATTCATCCAGATTCAAGTGTATTTAATGTTTTAATAATAACTCTCTACCAATTTAACCAAATTTTATGATTCTTGTTTTTTAGGGTTCCTTACGCAAATTAAAACATTTAATTAGAAGGAACCTTTGGCCAAATCATCCATTTGGTGGTCCATACAAGAAGACCCAAAGAATCTATGATGAAATTGGACCAACCATGATGTTTGAGTTACTGGTCTACATACCAAAGCCCAAATTTTATGAAACTCCACCATATGTTCAAGATTATCCAAAGGACTCATGGATAAAAATTGTAAGGTTTAACTACAATAATAATGGGCCCAACTGATGCTTTGATGTCCAGCCCACCATTCTGGGCATGAATTAAAATCCGGACACTATTCATGACATTTCTCATGATCTAGTCATCATGTGAAGCTGGGATTTTGCAGTGTGAAATATAATATATGTTCTGACAACTTGATATAATCAACTATATTTATTTTAGGGCATATTCCTATTCAAAAACCCATTCACATTTCGACCTTCTGAAAATCTTGGATTGAAATGAAGAGATTACAATTGTTTACTACAACCGCCTTAACTTTGGTTAAATAAGTCCAAATGACTCCAAATATTGAAATTATTATGCCAAAATTATTATATAAAAGTTTTAATAATAATATATCTTGATATTAAGATGTTTGAATGGCCAATACAGCGAGACAAGTGGAGGGACAGATTTGGAATGCAAACAGTCCAACTCCTTGGGCTATAAATACACCCCCTCCCTTCCTTCAAGAGAGTTGGCATTTTAGAAGAGAGAAAGATATATTGTCATAACCAAATCCTTTAAAAAGGCTTGGGAGGACCTTCCATACTCAAGTTTTTACTTGATATACCTTTCCTCCTCTCTTTTTTTTCATTTACTTTTGTGTTCTTCTTTATTGTAATATTATATGTCTTTGTTTTTGTAATTCTATTTTAATGCAAGTTTCTTCTTCTTAATATATTATTATAACCCACCCCCTATTTTGTAATATTAATTTTCTTAAAATATTTTAAACCAAGTTATAATACATTTTCTATTTTTCTTCCTCATTCAATCGAAATTCTGTTTTTTTAATTCTCTTCACCATTCGTGTGTGTGTGTGTTCGACGCACAACTCCTTTCTTATCCCTTTATTTTTATTATCTTATTAATTAATCATAATAAATATAATAAACCAGATTAATATTAATCTCAATGTATGAGTAAATATATCATTGGGGTGAGTCAAAATTTAGGGATGTTAAGTGATTGAGAGTATTTTCTCAATTAATATTCTTCAAATTAACATTGTGTATGTTGGACTTAACATGTCATGGATTAATGACTTGTTTTGTTTAACATGTGGTTTCCATGGATTATTGGAACCATAAATACACTACCATAATTTTTTTTATTGAGGTTAAAACCCTATGTTAAATTAAGGCTTGAATTAAAGCCTTAACACTTAGGAATTCCAATCAAAGTTATCTTGTGAAGTGGGTGTTAATTTAAATGCAATATAATGCAAAGATCAAGGATATCACAAGCTTAAATCCATAAAAATGAAATCACCCCAATATTTATCAAATTGTTAAATCAAACACCAATCACTAATCACATTATTTATGCTCTACAAACAAACCCCCTAATAAAAATACAATCGACTATTAAAAAGTATCATCGCCGAGGATTTGACCCGAGTGCTGCTATACACATTAGCAGAGCATTAGAACATTGACCGGTTGATAGGAGACAATCGACCACACTTTCAAATGGCACCATTGCAAGTGATGGTGCAATTAAATATTCATTAGGTTATGGTTATTGTAAAAAAACAAAAAAAAAACTAAATTTAAAGAAATTGAAAAAAAAAACCACAAAGAAAAACCCACCTTTTTATAAAAATTATAAATAGAAAAAACACAAAGAAAACCCATCTTCATCTTTCTTCCAAAATCTCTTTGAATTCCCTATATCCTCCTAAATAATCCCTAGGATTTGTTTGACCCTAAAATTGAGCGAACACTTTTCCAACAAAGGAGGAACATAAGAGATAATCAAATAATTCAAGAACAAGTCCTTGTCCAAGCAATTGAATTAGATATGGATAATCCTAGGGAAAAAACACTTAAAGAACATGCTTCCCCTGATATTAATTACCAACATATTGTTTTTGAATATCCAAACATAGAGGCTGACTTCGAACTTAAATCAGACTTGATTCATCTTCTCCCCCATTTCCACAACCTAGTTGGTGAAGATCTACATCTTCATCTTAAAGAGTTCCAAGTGGTGTGCTCTACCATGAATCCTCAAGGGGTTTCTAAGGAAAAAATAAAACTTCGAGAATTCCATTTCTCCCTATATGAAACTGAAAATTCATGGCTCTACTACCTTCCTCCTGGTTCCATAAACTCATGGATTTACATGAAATGAATTTTCTTAGGTAAATTATTCCTTGCTTCTCGTAATGCTTCCATCCGAAAGGAAATTAGTGGTATTTGTCAATTCCCCAATGAATAACTCCATGAATACTGGGAGAGGTTAAAAAAGATTGTGTTAACCTACCCACACCAACAAATCCCTGACCAACTCTTAATCCAATACTTCTATGAGGGGTTATTGGATATGGAGAGAACTCTCATTGGTGCTACAAGTGGTGGTGATCTTGTTGATAAAACTCCTGTAGCTGCAAGATATCTCATAAGTAACATGGATGAAAACACACAAAAATTCCATACTCAAGCACATGATCAAATCAAACAAGCTTAAGATAATCAATCTACAGAGCCAAACAATATGACAGAGTGGATGAGTGAACTTACAGGTATTGTGCAGCAACTAATTGTGGCTACCAAAGCCCCAACCTCATCTTCTCCACAATCTATGATCCCTAGACCTATCAAGAACTGTGGAATCTATAGATCCCCATCTCATCCAATTGACACATGTCCACAACTTCAAGATCATCCCTTAGATTCATCCAGACCAATAGAGATCAATGCAGCATATTCTCAGAGGAACAGAAACCCTTAACTATCAGGTCAGTTCATTAGAACCTCTAACCAACCTCACTTTGATCCCTTCTCTTCTTATTATAACCAAGGATTAAGGTATGGAAACCCTCTCTCTTATACCCCTCAATTCCATCCTCAAAACCCAAACTAGTTCCAATATGGTCAAGGTGTTGGTAACTTTCAACAACCTTACCCTTTTGTTCCTCAACCTCAAAGGAACAATACTCCTCCTAGATTCCACTATCATAGATAGCCTTCCCAATTCCCAAACCAATACAATTTCTTTACCAAGAACCAAAATCAAGGTAATCCCAATCCGGGACAAGCCACTTCTTCCAAGAAGCCATGGGAAAGCACTGTAGAAAATATTTCCTTATTCACCCATTCTAGCCTCAAGAACATTGAAACACAAATTGGTCAACTTTCATCCCACCTGATCAAGCAACAACAATAAAATTATTCCCAACTCCCAGATCAACCATTACCCAAACCAAAGGGTAATGTAAGTGAAATTGCACTTATACCGGGAAATCAAATTACTATTCCTCAAGATAAGTCCTCCAAATCCCCTTTGAATGTTGACCTAGAAAATTAAAAGAAAAAGAAACATAAAAAGGAATTTGAATCCATTCCCTCACCTCCTTCCATTCCACTTAGGAACCCAATTCCTTTTCCTCAAGACATTTCTAATCCAAAAAAGTCCTTTAAACCCAATCCTAAAATGATTGACATGTTTAGATGCATTGAAGTCAACATTTTTCTCTTAGATTCCATCAAACAAATTCCTAAGTATGCTAAGTTCCTTAAGGAATTGTGCACTCATAAGAGACTACTTAGGAACATTGAGAATGTTTCAACACAACAATCTATACCCATGAAGTGTAAAGATCCTGGGACCTTTATAGTTCCATGCCAAATAGGAACTTCCAACTTTGATGATGCACTCATAGACCGAAGAGCGTCGATAAATTTCATGACCAAATCCGTATTCTCAAACCTTGGTCTAGGACCCTTATATCCAAAAGGTGTTTTCATCCAGTTATCCAATCGAAGCACAACCAATCCTGAGGGAATAATTGAGGATGTCCTTATCCAAGTCAATGATCTTATCTTCCTAGCCGACTTCTATGTCCTTGACATGGAATGTGAGACATATTCTTTTCCAATATCCTCTGATTCTAGGAAGACATTTCCTTATGACATCTAAAACCAAAATTGATGTCTATACTGGCATCTTATCCATGGAATTTGGTGACCAACTGGTCAAGTTCAATATTTTTCAATCTATGCGATACCCATCAGAAAATCAATCTATATTCTATATCCATGCTTTCGAAAATCTCTCTGAGAGTGTGTTGAATCCAAATCCATCATTTTCTTCATGTTCTACTAATAGAGAAGTTTGTGAATATTTAATCCTCATTAACCAAGTAATAAATTGAGAAGTTGATGTTTCCATTACAAATGAAACCTTTATTGATATAAATAATCTTGAAAACTATTTGGAATCCCATCTCACCTCTGGACTCCACTTCTCCAACATGGAAGTTAATGGAAAAAATGAACAAGCATGTTCATTTTTTGATTCAAATATAATTATCCAACATTTATAATTTCCTATCCATGATTCTGAAAATTCTATTATATGTGAGGTGAACCTTGAACCAATGTGTTTATATTTTCACGATGGTAGTGATATTTGTGATATTTTTTCCCTAATTAATAAAGTGATCATTGGTGATGTTGAAATTGACCATTATTTGGTGAAGAACATTAATATAAATAATATTGAAAAATTTATTCAGTATTATGACTCCACTGATTCTCATTACTCTACATTAGTAAGTGATGAAATAAAAAAGTCAAAAACAATTGGGATCTCATACTATACTTTCATGTCATCTGAACCTTATATAAATGAACCATTAGAATTAAGACATCTTCCAAAATTTCCAATCATATAAAACCATCACTTTGTGGATAAAATCATTCCTCACATTGAAGACCAAAGGGTGGTAGTAATATTCTCTTTACACCCCCATTGAATTTCAATAACACAATCAAGGATGGGAAGAAATTATCCAATGAACAATTAGGCATCCCAAAGGAGATGTTTTTCTGGAATCACATTGGAGTTGAGAAAATATAGTGGCCACCATCAGACTATGTGTAGTCAACTAAAAATATCCAGCTTTAGACAAAATAAATGCAGCACTTCTTAGGAGGAAACCCATGTTTTATTTTTTACTTTTGTGAAATTTTAATTTCTTTTTAGTTTTTTATTTGATGAATAATGATTTTTCTTTTTCATGTAACATCCCACATAAGGCACATCAAATTCCACTGACTCACCAACGAATAGAGACAGTGACCCACCAAATTCAAATGAGGGAGAACCTCCTTCCCTTTAACTCTCCCTCTTTCTTCTGCTCCCTCACTATTTCATTTTTTTACCACTTTATTCATCAAACCATTTATTTTTCTCTTTATCTTTTGTGTGGGTGTTTATTTTAAAAACACTAAAAAACGAAAAAAAATCTAAAAAAAAATGAAAAAAAAATGATTCATACTTACTCACCATCCAGTTTGTAAATTTTGTCCAACCATTTTGGGGAGTCAAAAGAAATGTTTTCGTCTAAAAAATTTTGTATTTTCATCATAATTTTGGATAAAGAATCTTATGTGAAAACCAAAATATTTTGAATGCTCAATTTTTGATTTGGAAAATGATTTTACCCAAACATGAGGAATGAAATTATCTTTTATGCCAAGGCCGCCTATGGACATATTTTAAACATGTGTTTTTTCACACCCAATTGTGAGTCTTGAGATTGTGGACCTTCGAGATGAATTTTCTACTTTGGTGTGAATTAATATGATAGGGGAATTTTTTGAACCTCATGAGAATCACAATAGCCAAATATACTCCCATTTACCTTATATTCATCCTACTTTTGAAAGCCCCTTCGAGCCTATGAAAACCTTTTCTCTGATAGACACATTACAATCCCAATACCGTATCCCACCCAATATCAACATGGATTTTCATTTCATAGTTTTTTGAAATTTAAGTGTGGGGGGAATCGATTTCATTTTGGGTACACTTTGTTGATTTCACCATGTTATCATATGCTTGAGGGAAAACATCCATTTCAGTGTGGGGGATAGGTTTTCATTCAGTGAGTGTTGGGGAATATACTTTCCTTTATATAGTTTTTAAATGTTTTTTACAAGTGTTCAAAAAAAATCAAATCAAAAAAAATTAAAAAAAAGAAAAAAAAGAAAAAAAAGAAAAAAAAAGAAAAAAAAGTAATAAGAATGGGTTATGTCTTGGGTGGATCAAAAATAACTCTTCCTCAACCTTTGATCATGTTATAACTATTAAAATTAGTGCCATGAAGTGATTAATATTGGGTTGGGAGATGAGTGTGAGATTTGATTGAAGTTCAACTTTCAAAAAAATACAAAAAAGAAAAAGAAAAAAATGAACACTTATGTCATTGGGAGAAGTTTCATGGTTTGTAAATATTTCATCTTCTCATACACTTAAAATTTACATCCTCTTCTTTGTCTTATTTCCCATTTTTATTCCCTCGTAAATATGTGTTTCCATTTCCTTTCATGTCTCATTTAAAAAAAATGTGCATTTCTTTTTCTATGTTAGTGTTTTACCCCATTTTTACTATCTTTTGGATATCATCTTCCTACCGCCCCATACCCACAGAAAACCCCCTAAAAATATCTCTTTATTTTTGATCACTTTTTTATAGATATTGGAAGCCGAGAGCTCTTACAAACTCTAATATTTTCAATTTTGGTTGGTGAATGAGTGAAGCTCCATAAATTAATTTTATCATCTTGAGAGGAGTAAGTTTTGTGTGCCACCATTTTCCATTTCTAAATTTGAGCATGAAAAAAATGAATTGTTTTTGGAACATTTTTTATGTAACAACTTATGGTGGAATTCAATATGGATGAGTGAAATTTTCTAAACCTCCCTTGATTGAGGAAAACAAAATTTTAATATTTGTTGGTGAGTAAAAATAATTTTGTTATGTTTTTATATTTATTGCACATGAGGACAAGCATAATACTAAGTGTGGGGGAGTTGATGTTATTAATATTTTCATTTTTATTATATAATATCTTTACTGATTTTATATGAAATGTTCATAATTTGTGTGAAATATTAATGTTTAAATATTAAATATAATTTTAAAGCACTATTTGAATTCATCCAGATTCATGTCTGTTTAATATTTTAATCATAAATCTCACCATACTTATTAAAATATCATGATTTTTGTTTTTTAGTATTCCTTACTCAAATTACAACATTTTATTAGAAGTAAACTTTTGCCAAATCATCCATTTGGATGGTCATATGGTCTATACAAGAAGACCTAAAGAATCTGTTAGGAAACTGGATCAGCCATGATGTTTGAGTTACTGGTCTAAATCCCGATGACCATATTTTATGAAACTACACCATATTTTCAGGATTATCCAATTGACTCATGGATAAAAATTTTAAGGTCCACCTACAAGAAAAAGGGGCCCAACTGATTCTTTGAAGTCCAACCCACCATTTTGGTAGAGAATTAAAATCTAGACACTATTCATGAAATTTATCACGATCTAGTTATAAAATAAAGTTGGGAGTTTGCATTGTGAAATATAATATATGTGAGTAAAACTTTATATAATAATATATTTTTATTTTAGGGAATCTTCCTATTCAAAAACCCATTCACATTTTGACCTTCTAAAAAGTCTCGATTGAAATGGACAGATTACAATTGTTTACTAAAACCACCATAACTTTGGTTAAATAAATACAAATGACTCAAAATTTTGATATTAGTAGTATAACATTATTATCTAAAACTTTTAAGAAGAAGATATCTCAATATTCAGCTATTTGAATGACCAAACCAGCGAGACAAGGGGAGGGAGATATTTGGAATGAAAACAGTCCAACTCCCTGGACTATAAATACACCCCTCCCTTCCTTCAAGAGAGTTGGAATTTAAGAAGAGAGGATAATATATTGGAAACACCAAATCCTTACCAAAGGATTGGGAGGATCTTCCATACTCAAGTTTTCACTTGAGAGACCTTTCCTCCTCTCTTTGTTTTCATTTACTTTTGTGTTCTTCTTTGTTGTAATCTTCTAAGTCTTTATTTTTGTAATTATATTTTAATTAAATTTTATTATTCTTAATAAATTATTATAATACACCCCATATTTTGTAATATTAATGTTCTTAAAATAGTTTCAACCAAGTTAGAATCCATTTTCTATTTTCTTCCCCATTCAATCAAAATTCTGTTTTTTTAATTCTCATCACCGTTCGTGTGTGTGTGTGTGTTCAATGCACAAATACTTTCTTATCCCTTTATTTTTCGTCTTTTATTTATTAATAATCATAAATATAATAATCTATATTACTATTAATCTCAATGTTTGAGTAAATATATCATTGGGGTGATTCAAAATTTAGGGATGTTAAGTGATTGAGATTATTTTCTTGATGAATATTCTTCAAATTAACATTATGTATGTTGGATTTAACATATCATGGATTAATGAATTGTTTTGTTTAACATGTGGTTTCAATGGATTATTGGAACCATAAAATCACTACCATAAATAAGTTCTGATTGAGATTAGAACCCTAAGTTAAGTTAAGGCTTGGATTAAAGCCTTAATGCTTAGGAATTCTAATCAACGTTATCCTGTGAAGTGAGTGTTAATCTAAATGCAATATAAAGCAAAGATCAAGGATATCACAAGATTAAATACCAAAAAATGAACTCACCCCAGTATTTATCAAAATTTTAAATCAAACACCAATCATTAATCACTTCATTTAAGCTCTGCAAACAAACCCCCAATTAAAATACAATCAACTAAAAACAATCGACTATTAAAAAGTATCATCGCTGAGGATTCGACCTGAGTGATGCTATACAAATTAGAAGAGCATCAGAACTTTGAACAGTCGATAGATGACAATCGGTCACGCTTTCAGTTATATCAGAGTTTCATCTATTTTTTTCACACACATTGATGTGAAAACTCAACATACTTTAATAGGAATAGTACCACTATAGCATAAAAGATCCCAAAATTCATATTTTAGTTTCGACATCAACCAGATCCTATTTCCACACTTATTTATCCTCTTATTTTACAATTTTCCTCAAGTTTTTTTACCCATTTGTAGATATATAAAATATGAACACCATGACATTATCTAGTAGACCACATCATAGTTGTCTTTATTTTTGAATCAAAACACAATCTTAAATTATAATTTTTGTTCACAATTCCTTATGGTCTATCTCCAATAAATCACTAAATTTTCAAAGTTGGTCGATAGTATGGGATCCATTAGCTCCAAACTAAAATGGTTAGGTACTATGATTGTTTTGTTTTTCTGAAATGCATCACATGGATATTTCTCCTTTGAAAAGAGGATAAAAAAATGCATGTTTTAAGATTATTTCCCCATAGATACTACCAAAACCCTTCTTTGAATTGTCCAATTGACTCTCCAACATAATTAACAACTAGGTCATGGGTGTTTTAACATTTATCCTTAGCATAAAGGTGGTATGAAATAACTTTTTTAGTCTAAACCATAGTTTACTTCCAAAAAATCATGATACAACACCCAATGAAACACCAATCACTACTGGAAAAACAGGTATTTGCGACGGGCTATTTGCGACGGGATCCCGTCGCAAATAGCCATTTGCGACGGGGTCCCGTCGCAAATAGCCCGTTGCGGAAAACGCCGTCGCAACTAAACTTATTTGCGACGGGACCGTCGCTAAAGCCTTTTTTTGCGACGGGCATTCTCCCCGTCGCAAATAGTATTCCGTATTTTTGTAAAAAACTTTTTAAACAGTTATTGCGACGGGTCCCGTCGCAATAGCGTTTTTTTTAAAAAAATAAAAAAATTAATAATACTAGTATTTGCGACGGGAACCGGGACCCGTCGCAAATACTATTCATAGTAATTGCGACGGGACCCGTCGCAAATACTCTTTTTAAAAAAAAATAAAAAATTATTAATAATACTAGTATTTGCGACGGGCATAGTATCTCGTCGCAAATACTATAAAAAAAATAAAAAAAATAAATTATTAATAAATTATTTTAATTAATATAATAATAGAATTATAATTTACAAATGAAAATAATAAATTATTTTAATTACTATAATAATAGTAGAATTATAATTCAAAAATAAAAATAATAGAATATTAATAAATAATTTAATTAATATAATAATATTATAATTATAATTCATAAATAAAAAAAATATTAATAAGTTATTTTAATTAATATAAAAATAATAGAATTATTTTACATTCAAATATTAAAATAATTCAAGTATTACAAAAAAATAATTAAATTATAATATTATAAAATTTTAATATATATATAAAATTTTATTATATAAATAAAATTTTAATATATATATAAAATTTAATATTATAAAATATAAATATTATTATTATTCATATTAATATTGTTATTTAAAAATATAATATTATTAATATTTTATAATGAGACAGAAACTACGAATAGAAAAAAAAAATTTTTGATTTCACAAATTTTATAACAGAAATACAAACTCTAATCTGTAGGAGGGGGGGAGGTGGGGGATCTGCAGATGGTGGTGGAGGAAACTCCATCCCTAAAGCATGAGTGAGTCGGCGCATGTACTCCATCTGCTCCTGATGCTGCTGCTGCCACCGACTCGTCTGCTCCTCGTACAGCTGCTGCTGGCGTCGACGCTCCTCCTCATGCTGCTGACGTATCTGCTCCTGCTCCTGTCGGAGACTCTCTATCTGTGCAGTCTGAGATCGCAACTGCTCCTCATACTGTGTAGAAGAAGATGCACGAGCTCCCCTCGAGCTGGACGCCGACATCGCAGCACTGCCATAATAATCTCCGGGAGTCAGTCGAGAGCCGATACCAACTACCCGGCCCTTCTCGAAGGCATACTGGGTGGCCTGCATCCATGCCGCCTCATCAAACTGACGGGCAGTGGTCTGATCTGATGACTCGGCCTGACTCTCAGGCCGGGCCTGTGCCGCTGCGGCCTCATATGACTCCTATAGTTGCAATTTAAAATTAAAATTGTGAATATATTATATGCAGTTAATTTTTAAACTTGAAAACAAATAATACTGACCACGATGTGTTGTTGACGATCACCTCTGAGCTCCCCAGTAGCAGGATCACTATACATCCTCCGATATACGTCGTACTCTGTAATATCGGGGTGCTCGACAGCCTATAAGAATAAAAAATAAACTGTTAATATTTATAGTTATATAAAATATTTATAAATAATGTACGTACCAGATGCTGTCTATGAGTACTGAAAGAACGACTCCCAGCTCGATGAGTCACCTCCTGCCTCCCCCGATTCTGCCTCCCCACCGATGATCTCCTCTGAAAGGCACCACTCAACCAGTGCGCACATAATCCATCCCATACATGGGATGAAATGTACTCTGGTCGGTGTGCTCTACATGACTCCTCAAAATCTGACACTCCTGCTTTCTTCATCGCAGCTTTTCTTAAATTGTGCAAAAACTGACGAAGGCGATCACGCATGGCCACCTCCCATGCCTCGTGGATGGCGTCACGCATGGTATCCTCGATCGGATACCATAAACCCTACAAATAAATCAAAATATCAAGTTAGAAATGAAATAATTTTCAAAATAAAAATTATTTATTTACGTACGTACCAACCAATGGCCGAACATGGCCTGCTGCACATCAATGGGAATCTGCTCCCATGTGGTCCACGGCTGAGAGAAATAGTTGCGCAAAATAGCGCTGCCCTGTCCGACTGCTAGATGCGAAAAACTGAAAAAATAATAAACATTTATTATGTGAATAGATAAATGAAATCTTAGTCAAATTCACAGGTTATTACACAGGTTATCACACCTCCGGGTGCGCGGATCAAACCCAAGACGTGTACGTCGCTCGGGGATGGGGTCAGGAATCATCAATCGTGCAAGACCGTGCCCCCTCCGCGTACTCCCTGGAGCGCCTGCAGGCTGAGAGTCATCTGCCAGCAACTCATCCGCATCGAAAGGCAGGTCAGCCTCCGCCAACTCACGAAATGTGGCCTCGTCCATCTGAAACAGAAAATGTTAATATTAGCAAATAATTGATAATTACTATTATATATACATATATACACATTATGATTGTATATAAATACCATGGAATTCTATAAGTGTTCATCTTCATCATCATCTTCATATATGTCAATGTCATCTTCATATTCCTCCTCAACATCATCGATATCCATTCGAGTTGCAGTTGCTTCATCTCTTACCATTTCAAATTCATGTGTGACATCATTAACATCATCGTCATCACCGACTCTTAAATGTGGGGTGTCATCATCGATACTCATATCTCTTTGGAAAAAAGATTGATTTTGAGTACTCTCTTGAAAAACTTCAATTCTTTGCACATCAGTGAAAGCACATTCACTTTGACTAAACTGATTGTCTCGAATTTTGATTTTTATTACACTCCACCAATCAGTCAAGTCTCTTGATGTTGCACAGTACTTTGCATAATAAACTTGATATGCCTGTTGAGCCAATAAGAATGGTTCATTTACTGCGAGAACACTTTTACATTTAATATCGATGATTCCATGAGTCGGATGAACACGCACGCCTCTCTCTGTATCCAACCACCGACATTTGAACATGGTTATGTAATGTTGTCCAAGATAACAGAGTTCAATGATTTCATCAAGTATGCCATAAAAGTCAACTTCATTTTCTCGATGATGAGATCCTCTCAAGCTAACTCCACTGTTCATTGTTTTTTTCGATTCCCCATATGCATGTGTGTGGAATCGAAATCCATTCACCACATATGCATTATAAGTTTTAACAAGTTTGGAAGGTGGGTTACTCAATACCCACAGCCGTTTGTCAATTTTATCAGCATGTCGAGACACCTGAAGATTTGCGAAATAATTATCAATATAGTAAACTATACATTGAATGAGTTGCTAAATGATAAAGAATTTATGTTACCAGTTTTTGAAACCACTGAGAGAAATTTTTCAGTCGACGTTCTTCGAGAGCAGCTGCTGTAATTTGTGGAATTTGTTTCTTGATATGATTATCATACAACCTATAAAAACCAAAGTTATTTACTGTAACATAAATGATAGAATAAGTGATATAAACACTTACAGTACAACTGATGTCATCTCTTCACAGTTGAGCAGAACATACGTATGAGCTCTATGATGTTCATCATCTGAAAGCCAGCGTTCAGAAACTCCACCAAAACCAAGCTCTGACTGGTTGAAAACAGATAATTGATTGTCGATTTCATCAATATTCCTCTCATTCCGTCCCATTCGGTTGTGTTTTGAAGGATACTCAGATTCAAAATAATGGGAGCAGAAAAAAGATATTTCCTCTTGCAAATAAGCTTCTGCAATAGATCCTTCAACAGATGCTTTGTTGCGTACTTTTCTTTTCAATTTTTGCATGCATCTTTCAAATGGGTACATCCATCGAAACTGTACCGGACCTCCACATTTGGCTTCATATGGCAAATGTAACATCAAATGTTCCATTGAGTCGAAGAAAGACGGCGGAATTATTTTTTCCAGTTTACATATAATTACAACAACATCTTTTTCAAGTTTGCCTAGAGCATCATAATCTGCCGTAGCCGCACAAATTTCCCGAAAAAAATGAGACATGTCTGTTATGCAATCCCAAATCACAGAATTCAACAGACCTCTTAATCCAATGGGTAGAAGTCTCTCCATTATAACATGACAATCATGACTTTTCAATCTAGTAATATGACCATTCTTTACACATCTACCCAAATTGGAAGCACAACCATCTGGAAGTCTCAAATCTGCAATCCACTGACAAAATAATAAACGGTTTTCTTTAGACAGTGTATAAGCTGCATTTGGTTTCAGTAACCTTTCTGTTCTGACATTCTCAAATAGTTCCAATTCTGGACGCCTGCAAATTTGGGCAAGATCTAAACGTGCATTTACATTGTCTTTTCTCTTTCCTGGCGTATCCAAAACTGTATGAAACAAATTATCAAAACAGTTCTTCTCAATATGCATGACATCTAACATGTGTCAGACCAACAAATCAGACCAATATGGCAAATCCCAAAATATGCTACGTTTAATCCAATTGTGTTCTTTCCCAAAACCAGAAATTTTCTGTTGGTTTATTGTGGGACCAAAAGTGATGGGAGGTAATGAAAATACAACCGATTTTAACTCCGAACCTGATAGCATTTTTGGAGGTCCATCCCTTTCAGTTGTTCCTTTTCTGAAATGAGATCTGTTTCTGCGAAAAGGATGATCAGCTGGAAGAAATCTGCGATGACAGTCAAAATAACTAGGTTTCTTTCCATGAATGAGCATAAATGCTTTGTTCTCTCCCATACAGTAAGGACATGATTTCTGACCATGTGTACTCCAGCCAGATAACATCCCATAAGTCGGGAAGTCACTTATTGTCCACATCAATGCTGCTCTCAGTATGAAATTCTGTTTCGTTGCAACATCATATGTACTGACACCAGTACTCCACAATAAATTTAATTCATCAATCAATGGCTTCAAATAAACATCAATATTTTTCTTCGGATGTCCTGGAATTAGTAAAGTCAAAAAGATATATGGCTCCTTCATCAACATCCATGGAGGTAAATTATACGGAGTTAAAAAAACAGGCCAACATGAATATTGACTACCATAAGATCCAAACGGACAAAAACCATCAGTGGAAAGGCCCAGTCGAACATTTCTAGCTTCTAAAGCAAATGATGGATTCACTCTATCAAAATGTTTCCATGAATCACCATCGGCTGGATGATTCAAGCTTTTATCGGTTGAAATATTCTCTTTATGCCATGACATCATTGTCGTTGTATTCTTAGACATGAATAAACGCTGAAGTCTGGATGTAAGCGGAAAATATCTCAACTGTTTTACAGGAATCAAACCAGACTTCCCGTGTTGTCCTTCTTTATATCTCCGTTGCCCACATGTGGGACAACTATCCAACGACTCATTTTCCCCTGAATATAAAATGCAGTCATTTGAACATGCATGAATCTTCTGACAAGTAAGTCCCAAATTTCGAACCAACCTCTTACTTTCATAGTAATTTGTAGGTAAAACATTTCCTTCGGGTAACAGTGTTTTCAGCAAAGAAAATATCTGGTCAAAACATGTGTTTGACATTCCGTTATCTGATTTGATAGCCATAAATTTTGCAACTGCTTCTAATTTGCTCATCTTGCAGCCAGGATATAATGCATCCTCAGCAAACTTCAACAACTCATAAAATTCAGACGGTCCCAACTCAGGATTTGAAGCTATATCAGCCGGAGTTTCTGTATGTTGAACAGATGAACCTGCAACATCATGTACTAAATCTTGAAACTGGGATGGATCCGGAATCAAGTTGGTATCATCTGCTCTGGAACTGCGTTCACCGTGTTGATACCAAAAAACATAATCTGCTTGAAAACCAAAACGCAAGAGATGTTCCCCCACTTTGTCAAACGTGTCAAACGTTCTCAATGCACATTTTCTACAAGGGCATTTTATCTTTCCTTCTGAAACAAATTCTGAATTTGATGCCGCAAATGATAAAAAAATCTCCACACCCTCTATATATACTGTATTTAAACCAGAACCATTTGGATTTCTACGTTGATTTATCCATATGCGGTCATCTAATAATGACTGTTGACGACCTCGTTGTTCCATATTTTTCTATAAAATAAAAAAGCATTACTGGTTTTGAATAATTTGTTAGAAAAAACACTCAAGCAAGGATTACTAATTATTACAATTTATTACTAATTATTACAATTTGTTGCTAATTATTACTATTTATTACTAATTTAGCAATACTTAGCAATACTTAGCAATACTTAGCAAAAGGAAAACTGCTTGAATAATGAAAGGAAATTTGGTAATCATCGTTGTGGAGATGGTTATAAATTTTCCCTTCATTATCCAAGCAGATTTCGTTTACTAATTATTAGTAATAAAAAAAATATTATCAATATTTACGAAAAAACAATATTAATATTATTAAAATAATAAAAAAAATTAAAAAATATTAAAATTATCAATATAGCAATACTTAGCAATACTTAGCAATACTTAGCAAAAGGAAAACTGCTTGAATAATGAAAGGAAATTTGGTAATCATCGTTGTGGAGATGGTTATAAATTTTCCCTTCATTATCCAAGCAGATTTCGTTTACTAATTATTACTAATTATTACTAATTATTCCTAATTATTTGCAATTATTTGCAATTATTGGCAATTATTGGCAATTATTGGTAATTATTCCTAATTATTCCTAATTATTCCTAATTATTCCTAATTATTACTAATTATTCCTAATTATTAATAATTATTCCTAATTATTACTAATTATTCCTAATTATTACTAATTATTACTAATTATTACTAATTATTCCTAATTATTCCTAATTATTCCTAATTATTCCTAATTATTCCTAATTATTACTAATTATTACTAATTATTCCTAATTATTCCTAATTATTCCTAATTATTACTAATTATTACTAATTATTCCTAATTATTCCTAATTATTTGCAATTATTGGTAATTATTACAAATTATTACAAATTATTACAAATTATTGGTAATTATTGGTAATTATTCCTAATTATTTATAATTATTCCTAATTATTACTAATTATTACTAATTATTCCTAATTATTCCTAATTATTACTAATTATTCCTAATTATTTGCAATTATTCCTAATTATTTGCAATTATTGGCAATTATTACTAATTATTGGCAATTATTGGTAATTATTGGTAATTATTACTAATTACTACAAATTATTGGTAATTATTGGTAGTTATTCCTAATTATTCCTAATTATTACAAATTATTACTAATTATTCCTAATTATTACTAATTATTACTAATTATTACAAATTATTGGTAATTATTACAAATTATTGGTAATTATTACAAAATATTACAAATTATTAAAAATTATTACAAATTATTGGTAATTATTGTTAATTATAGGTAAATATTCCAAATTATAGGTAAATATTCCAAATTATTGCTAATTATTTCTAATTATTGCTAATTATTGCTAATTATTGCTAATTATTGCTAATTATTGGTAATTATTTCTAATTATTGGTAATTATTGGTAATTATTCCTAATTATTCCTAATTATTGGTAATTATTCCTAATTATTGGTAATTATTCCTAATTATTGGTAATTATTCCTAATTATTACTAATTATTCCTAATTATTAATAATTATTAGCAATTATTGGTAATTATTACAAATTATAGGTAATTATTACTAATTATTGTTAATTATTGGTAATTAATCCAAAATATAGGTAATTATTACTATTTATTGTTAATTATTACTAATTATTATTATTTATTGTTAATTATTACTAATTATTGCTAATTATTGTTAATTATTGTTAATTATTACTAATTATTACTAATTATTGGTAATTATTGGTAATTATTACTAATTATTACTATTTATTGTTAATTATTACTAATTATTATTATTTATTGTTAATTATTACTAATTATTACTAATTATTCCTAATTATTACTAATTATTCCTAATTATTACTAATTATTGCTAATTATTACTAATTATTGCTAATTATTGTTAATTATTACTAATTATTACTAATTATTGTTAATTAATACTAATTATTGGTAATTATTGGTAATTATTACTAATTATTAATATTTATTCCTAATTATTACTAATTATTCCTAATTATTACTAATTATTCCTAATTATTGCTAATTATTTCTAATTATTACTAATTATTACTAATTATTACTAATTATTCCTAATTATTACTAATTATTCCTAATTATTACTAATTATTACTAATTATTCCTAATTATTCCTAATTATTACTAATTATTCTTAATTATTTGCAATTATTCCTAATTATTTGCAATTATTGGCAATTATTACTAATTATTGGCAATTATTGGTAATTATTACTAATTACTATAAATTATTGGTAGTTATTCCTAATTATTACTAATTATTCCTAATTATTCCTAATTATTACAAATTATTACAAATTATTGGTAATTATTGTTAATTATTGTTAATTATTGTTAATTATTGATAATTATTCCAAATTATAGGTAATTATTTCAAATTATTGGTAATTATTGGTAATTATTGCTAATTATTGGTAATTATTCCTAATTATTGGTAATTATTCCTAATTATTGGTAATTATTCCTAATTATTCTTAATTATTCCTAATTATTACTAATTATTCCTAATTATTACTAATTATTCCTAATTATTACTAATTATTCCTAATTATTACTAATTATTCTTAATTATTACTAATTATTCTTAATTATTCCTAATTATTCTTAATTATTCCTAATTATTGATAATTATTAGCAATTATTGGTAATTATTGATAATTATTACTAATTATTGGTAATTATTACTAATTATTACTAATTATTGTTAATTATTACTATTTATTGTTAATTATTACTAATTATTACTATTTATTGTTAATCATTACTAATTATTCCTAATTATTCCTAATTATTACTAATTATTGGTAATTATTACTAATTATTACTAATTATTACTAATTATTGGTAATTATTACTAATTATTAATATTTATTCTTAATTATTAAAAATTATTACAAATTATTCCTAATTACCATTAATTATAAACAATACTAATAATTTAAATTTATTAAGTAAGAAAACAATATAAACATAATTAAATTACAACTAATCAAAAGTAATTGAAATTAATACAAAATTAAAAATAAATATTAAATTAAAATGAACATAAATACCTTGAAAATTGATGAGCTCTGATCGTTCTTCAAAACTTTAATAACAGCTCCGAAGAAAAAAATTCAACTGAACAAAATCTCAAATTTAGAAATAGAAATTTTAGAGCAGAAGAAGGTGGAGAATGAGAATGATTTGAAAAAAACGGATGGGGGTATTTATAGGTTAGATTATTAGCGACGGGTCCATTTGCGACGGGATTCCCGTCGCAAATAGTATTATTTGCGACGGGCACCGTCGCAAATACCTTCGCCCGCATTTATTACGGTCAGCCGGTAAATAGTTATTTGCGACGGGACCCGTCGCAAATAACATGTTAGTTGCGACGGGAATACTTTCCCGTCGCAAATACCTTTTACCGCCGCCGGTTATTTGCGACGGGGAAAGGCTTCCCCGTCGCAAAAAGTTTTCCCCGAATTTGGCGCCAAAGCCTGGGAAAACTATTTGCGACGGGGAAGCCTACCCCGTCGCAAAAGACTACTTATTTGCGACGGGTAAAGACCCCCGTCGCAAATAAGTTTTTAACGGGACTATTTGCGACGGGATTTATTCCCGTCGCAAATAACCCGTCGCAAATACCCATTTTTCTCGTAGTGAATGTTAATTGGGTTTCTTTATAAGATGTTTTGGATTCTTCACCATTCCCATTTTTAGTAAGTTACCATGGAATGAACAAGAAAAAACTCATTATTTATTTATCATATTATATTTGAATCATCTTCAATCATCTTTGTAATCACCCATTATCATGTTTATGATAAATAAAACAGAAAAGCACCACTATACCTCATGAATGAAATGATTCAAGAAAAATTTCAAAGTGTGTCTCTAATGTGATGGTATATAAACATGGCACCATAAGATATAATGGTATTTTTGATTGTTTTATAGCCTCTCAGTATAAAGAAAAATACTATATTGACCACATGTCAATTAAAAACAAAACATAACTATCCATTTGTTAATTGAATCCACTTTGGCACTTTAAAAATCATTAACTACATTAAACTATAAGGGATATTCAGCCAATAATTTTATACAACTGATAAGGAAAATTATTTTACATTGGAAATATTGAAGGTTCCAGGGTATAGAAAAAGTGTGTTGGGTAGTGGCCAACAATATTTTTCCACCAACTTCTTCAGATTTCTCAGAATTAGATAGAAATGAATTCCCAGAATCCAAAAAGACATGATCCTTTTCACATATAATTTATAATTCATTTATTTAATTAAAAAATTTCCTTTTTTGAATTATTTCTTCATTAATTAATCTGTCGATCACCCTTGTCATACCTTCATTACATGAAAGGAATCAAGGGTAGATTCTCTCTCTCGGTGATCTAAACATGCTTCAAAAACCACTAATCATCATCATATAATTCTTTAGGTGCTATTAGAGATGATCATCATTGATTACAATTGATGACAATTGAATCTTTAAAAGGAGAAAGATTACTTGTGGTAGAGGAGGAGAATTTCTATGTGTTATTCAGAGTATTCTAGAGGAGGGTCCTCTAGTCCTCAAAATGAATCTCTCCAGACTATGTTATTCACAATGATGAAATGAAGCCTGGGCTTGCACAAAATGTCATAACCAAGTTTATATAGTACTAGGTTTAAATACTAAATAATTATAAAAGGTCCATTATTACTTTCTTAATTCCCATTGAACCCTTTAAATAAATAATAATAATCACAATATTATTTACTTAACATGCGCTAAACTCATAGAGAAAATAAATATTATTTTTCTTGAATAAATATACTAAAATTTCTTCAAATAATATTTAATATGGGATTTCTCACTGAACTATTAAACTCGGTCTACTAATCCTTCTCAATATTTATTAGTCCTTGAATAATGACTATTTATTTAATTAAATAAATTCCACTACATTATAAACCAATAAATATATAAATATTACATTATCTGAAACTAGTGGATAAATATTTATTAAATATTCATGTAACTAAATGAATAAATATTTTGTTACATGTAAATAAACTTGAATTAATATTATTTTTTATATTCATGTAATTAAATAAATAATTACCTAGTGAATAAATATTTATTAAATATTCATCTTATATATATATACTCTCTCGAATAATTAATGATTGAATACATGAGATCAAACCAACATGAATAATTATTAAACCACATATGAGAATGATATTTATCCAATATATCAAATTCCTATAGAATTTAACTATGGTTACTGATACACTTAGCATGTGACCCTCTAGGAATATTTATCAGTGGAATTAGGTTACACTACCTAAATTCTATGTTTAACATCTAGAAATACACCAAGACTCTCATAGATAAAGAAGTTAATGCTGAGATGACATGTAACCTCTTATGAACACACACTGTGTAATATAATCCCCATATCTTGATATCTCTAATCAAGTAGGTTTCATGTTAGTGTCATCAACTTATACGCTCTATGAATCTTTTTTTTATTTTATAGAAATGAAATTACTGAAAACACCACCATATCCACAGAATTAATCAAGCAGTTCAATTCCTATAAAAGGGCCTAATATATCAACTTATTTTAAATAAAAAAAGAGACAAATCCTTTCTCTCATTATTTATTAATTAAACATCACTCATGACACACCCAATGTATCCTACTTTACTACGATATGTATCATCATATTTTTCATCAATACATAAAAATATGTGACTCATGGTATGTATTAATAATAATCTTAAAGTCTAAGGATCATCACACATGTACGTATATAGGAATATCCAATGAAAAATATAAATGTGGATTTCCTATTAGTGGTTCATGTTCTTATAATCACCTCCATTGAAAAATAAAAAGGGCGTAACCCATGAGAAAGTGTATCAATGTCCTATGAGTCTCCACCTCAGATAGCTTGTATCATTTGGGTCCAATCAAATGATATCATCTGGATAATAACATCTATTTAAGAATACCTTCTTGGAACTTCTAGGTTCTCATCGTAGGAGGTAACACTTATGAACTTTCATAATGACAAGTACACTTAGGATATTATCATATACTATCTCATGCTGAATAAAAATCATGATGTGATAAGATATTTTATAAAAATTTAAATACATGAATATAAGTAATCATAAATTACTTATAAGTTTTTTCCAGGGAACCAAATTCAAAAACCTCACACTTGTGTTAGAGAAAAATCCTAAATTTTTTTATTATACTACCTATCACATGATGTTCATGCTTCCTTTGAGCTAAGAATTTAGTCAAGGGGTCCAACATGTTTTCATATGTATAAACTCTACTCATAATGACTTCACTCATTTGATAAAAATCCCTCAAGAGGTGATATTTATGGAGTATGTGCTTCACTTATTGATGTAACCATAGATCCTTTGAATGATACCGCATTTCAGTAATATCCCAATATAATTTGATAGGATTCAAACTACTAGGAACTGAATCAAGCTCTTGGAAGAAGTTCCAAATATAAATAACTTCTTTTGATGCATAAGAATATGCTATATACTCAAAATTCACTGTAGAATTAGCGATAACTGCCTATTTTGAACTCTTCTAGCTCACTGTTCCTCCGTTGAGACTTAAGACATATCCTAAATACTACTTAATATAATTATTATCTATTTGGAAAATAACATCAGTATATCCTCTAATGACTAGTTTCTCATCTCCTCTATATCCTAGGAACATATCCTTAGTATGCCTTATATACTTAAGGATAACTATAAAATCAGTTCACCTAGATCAACTAGATATTTACCTACCATGATTAAAGAATTTGGAACATCAATCCTAGTGCATAATATGGAATATATGATATATACTATTGTAGATACATATAATATCCAACTCATTATCTCTATCTGGTTATGTCTGAGGACCCATTTTCTTAGAGAGATGTATACTTAGTGACACTGGAACAAATCCCCTCATGTATTGTTACATAAAAAATATATTTAGTATTTGGTCAATGTATATACTTTGACATAGTACAAGTATCCCTTTGGATCTATCAATAATAATCTTGATTCCAATGATATAGTATGCTTCACCTAATTCCTTCATGGGGATTCACTTATTTAACAAGTCATTAACTGACTGTAAGACTAACATGTCATTTATAATAAGTAATATGTCATCAATATATATGACTAGGAATATGACCACTCCCCCACTAAACTACTTCTAAACACATGAATCATATTCTTTATTTATGAAATAAAATTATATTATGGATTTATAGAAATAAATGTTCCCTGATCTAGATGCCCGATTTAACCCATAAATGGATCTCTGTAACTTTCATATCTTATTTTAATTTCCTAGACTAAAAAACTTTCAGGTTGTTTCATATAGAAATAATCCTAAAAGAATATTTTATGAAAGTTTGTTTTGACATCCATCTTCCAAATCTAATAGTCATGGAAAGCTTTTATGGAAAGTAGAATTCTAATGGATTTAAACATGAAAACTAGATGAAAGGTTTCATCATAGTCAATCCCATTAAACATTAAACCATTTATCAACAAGCTATATCTAATACCCAATGTGTAGATATAAAATGATTTCACTTGATAATGAGCACACCTGAAGCTTCCCTGTGCTTCTTTAACTGGGTGTATTTCTTCTTCTAGTATCCCATCTTTCCACATGAAAAACATACTGCATCATTTTACTTTGCTTATAATTTTATGATCCCTTTCTTAGATGGATAATGCTCATGGACCTTAGAATTGGAAAGATTCTTGAGTACCTTTTCCTTATTATTCTTTTTATTCAGCATATATTTGGAGAATAAATGTAAGGAGTTTTGAGAGAGACGTATCACTATTTATCATATTATAATTAACAATGAAACTAGATAATCTCTTAGGAAATGAAAGAGGAATAATATCTGTGTACAACTCATCAGGGATCTTAAATCCTAAGATGTCCAAGCACTCGATGTACATAATAATCTTGACTACATGAGTCTCGGATGGAACCGAATCCCCAAGAATGCATGTGAATAATGCATTGGAGATTACATACCTCTCTTTTCCTTCCTTCACTTGATAAATATCCTTAAGGTGAGACATGATTATATACACATCCATATTCTAATGTTGCTTTAAAATATCACTGGACAAGGAAGATAACATAAAAAATTGGACATCCATCGAATTATACAAATGTTTTATATAGAGAGATAGTTCTTCCTGACAAACCAATTTTCCAGGAGCCTCTTGAATATAGTTTTTCAACACATATAATTTCTATTAATGGAATAATATAATGCGTAAATTCCTAAAACATTCAAGGGAATTAGAGCCCATGAGGTGGTTATCCTTTTCTAAAATGAATCACAATGATACTGTCAAATTCATGTGGGTTTCCATTTTGATAATAAACAAGAGCATATTTTTTAGTACTTTATCTAAATTACATATTTGATAATAAATTTAATTTAATTTATTAATATAACTACATATTATCGAAAACTAATAACCCTCACCATTAGTTTTAGAATATCCAATCATATGGATATTCTTGTGGTAAGGATCTATATTTCCCTTCTCATAACCCATACGTGGGTATAAAAAGTAATTTGAAGGGTTTTAGGTAGGCATAACTTACCAACTATATTAACTCAGAACTCCTTGATATATTGATTGAACACCCAAATATTTAAATCCTAGATAAGAATTTACTCAATGGTTTTCCTATTAGTTACACCTTGTCCTACTTGGTCAGTCCACCCTTGGTGTGAGCAATGTTAAATCAACCCAAGAACTCAAGTTAAAATTTCCCAATAATTGAAGTCACCCCACTTGGGTCGGTCATTCATATTGAACTATAGTTTAATTTTAACTTAGTTAGTGGAAGGTTATACCAAATGAATATTTAATTTGAGGTATTTTTATCATTATGTGTTATCTTTCTATTCCATATTGTCACATGGTTGCTAATACTAAGTGGTTTTTACTAAAGTGATTATCCATGTATAGATAAAGTTTACACATATTATAATATTTATTTTACTCTCATTTTTCATGAATGTTAATTAATTAAGGGGGATTATATGAAATAAACTATGGGAACACCAAAAATTACAAAATTTTACTCACATGAAGGTGAGGGGAACCAAAGTATTTCTTAATGGGGATTATATGAAAGAAACTATGGGAACACCTACAATAATAAATTAAATAAACCAATCAGATACATGGGTTATTCTAAGATAACAGGAATCCATATACATGAAACGAATACACATAAGTAAACTTTCTATCATTTATTTCAATTCATTATTTATTATTAAGATAAACATGCTTAAATTGTTTCTATTAATTAATTAATTAATTAGTTCCCATTATATTTATGACCATACGAAGTCACTTAAAGATACAAATAATAAATTAAATATAGAAAATAAATGCCTTAACTAGTAATTATAGATAATTAAATTTAATTAATTTAGAATTTATTAATTTTAAAAAACTTATTATATAGTCAACACATGAAATGAGAAAAATGAAATTAGGTTTGTCAATGATGTAATTAATTATTATGTATTTAATTTAATTATATTATTTTTTGGAAGACTACATGATGAATATTAATGAGGTGTATGCCATGTTCCTCACTTTCTATGTATCTGGGATAAACATCTGGGGACTTGATGTGTATCTCATCCTGATTACAAGGTGTGTATAAACAAGCAACATGTTTGTGTTCCACTTGTTGTGTATTCATGTAACCATCCGATTTACTAAAAGTATTCATAGAATTAGGGGATTAATGAGTCTCATGAAATTTAATCCAGATATAAATCATGTATCTCATTTACAATAAAGGATTTAAATTTCACATGGAGTTATGTTTTGTATTTTACTACATGGTCAACATGAGTTTGATCGCTAAATCATGTAAATGACACGACATGTACACTAGCTATATGATGTGTGGTATGATAGGAAATGTGTTGGGATATATTAGTCAATAGATAGTGTTAATTAAATTATACGCATGTCATTACTAGTTAGTGCTTCATGTATCCTACAACCCATCCAAGTGTAGTGAACTTGGGTACGCGATGTGTACTTTCAGTCACATGTTGTGTACACATGTCTACCAGCCAGAATCCTTAGTACATCTAGATGGAATCTAAGATAATTATTTATATGTTATTAATATATTTAAGATGATATGAAACTTGAAAAAATAGAATTAATATATTGAAAAAATGTTAATTAAACCATGGATTAAAGAACTAATAAATTGTAAGGAAACATTTAACAACAATTGCGTATAATCAATCAATGAAAAATAAAAAATTATAAATTATCATGTAAAATATTTATGATACCACATGATGGTTTTGAGGTGTAGGGGAAGTGTGTCAGGTGACCTTTTTTACATATAAATTATAATTAATTTATTTAATTAAATAATCACCTTTCATTGAATTCTTCCTTCATTGATGAATTGGTAGACCACTCTTGTCATACTACTGTTTCATTTGAGGAATCAATGGTAGATTCCATATATTGGGGATTCAATTGTGATTTGAAAACTTCTAATTGTCACTATATAATTCTATGGTTTCTAGAATGGATGAATCTAATACTTTTGATGGTCACCATTTATTACAGCCAAATCTTTCTAAATCATTCTCGCAGAGTAGTATTATTGCTCTGCATTATTCACAACATTCTAGAGGTGTTCTCTCTAGGGATTGAGAAGATTCACTCTAGATTTAGTTGTGAAAAATGATGGAATGAAGCCAGGGATTGTATAACATTTCATAACTAGGTTTATATAGTGTTGTGTTTATAATATAAACAATTGCATAAGGGACCTTATTATTTTCTTAATTCCTAACCAACCCCATGTAATAATAATAATAATATTATTATTATTATTATTATTATCATTATTTACTTTACATAAACTATACTCATTGATAAATTATATATTATTTATCCTATATAAATTAATTAAATTTTATTGAAATAATATTTTATATGACATTTCTCACCGAACCATTTAAATTAGTCCGTTAATCCTCCTCAATATTTATTGGTCCTTGAAAAATGACTATTTATTAAATTAAATAAATACCACTACATTATTTTCTAATAAATATAGAAATATTATATTCACCGATGCTAGTGAATAAATATTTTTTAAATAATAACATAAATAAATAAATAAATAAAGTAATAATTTTTTACATTGTGAATAAACCATAATAAATAAATATTTTATATTCGTGTAAATAAATAAGTAATTACCTATGAATAAATATTTATTAAATATTCAACTCATATATATATTCTATTGAATAAATGGTGATTGAATATTTGTGATCAAAACAAAATGAATAATATTAAACCATGTATGGGAATAATATTTATCCAACATATCAAATTCATATATAATTTAACTAAGGTTTCGAATACTCTTAGCATTTAACCCTCTAGGCCTATTTATTAGATAAATTAGGCTACACTACTTAAAGTACAAGGTCAACATCTAGAAACACACTAAGGATCCCATAGAGAAAGAAGTTAATGTCACAAAAACATGTAAAATCCTATGAACATACACCGTGTAATATAATCCCTTTATCTTAATATCTCTAATAAGGTAGGTTTCATACTATTGTCATCAACCTATATGATCAATTTATATTTATTTGAATTTATGGAAATAAAATTTTCAAAAATATTACCATATCCATAAAATTAATCAGGCGGTTTAATTCCCATCAAAGGACATGAGATATCAACTTTTATTAAATAATATAAGGGATAAATCTTTTTTTTCACTATTCATTAATACAATATTACTCGTGATGAACCCAACATATCCTACTTCATCATGACAATATATCATTAATGTTTTCATCAATACATCACAATATGTGACTCATGATATATATTAATAATTATATTAAAGTCTAAGGATCATTATAGATATCCACAAATATGACTATCTAACAATGAATATAAATATGGATTTTCTATTGGCGGGTCATGCTCTCATAATCTCCTATATGGAATATTACCAAAGGTGTACACTGTGAGAATGCATGTCAAAGTCCTATGAGTCTCCATCCCTGGTATCCTATATCAGTTGTGTCCCATAAAATGACATCATCAAGCTATAGAACTTATTTTTAATAATACTCTCATGTCACTTCTAGGTTCTCATCATAGCGGAAAACTACTATGACCTTTAAATACAACAAGTAAAATTAGTACATTATAACATACTATATTACATAGAAGTACAACCAATACGTAAAAAGATATCTTATAAATATTAAAATACATGAATATAAGTAATTATAAAGTACTTAGAATTTCGTTTTAGGGAACCAACTCCAACATATATGAGATAACTAATGTGATAAACATTAAAAAATAATATCATTCATCATTTACCATGTTACTTTTGGTAATAACCAATGTGGGAAATATTTTATAACATTAATTATTAAAAATAACATTAAAAGTGTATTTATTACATCAACCACCACAATTAATATAATAAAACAATATTAAAAACTAAAAAAACAATATAAAAATGTAAAATTCTAGTAGTGTATAGAGGATAAGTGTATTTAGTTCTTATATCGAATGAGATGTAGAATGAATTATAAGGTACGTTTTTAAATACACATGGAAAGGATGAAATATAAACATTGAAGTTTTAACTTATGTTGATTATAAATAGAAACATAAACTTGTTTGATAACTCATTAGAATAGATCAATTTCCATTTCATAATTAAAGGTCCCTATTTTATGGCATGAATATGTTTCATGTTACTCTTAAGTTAAAATGAAAAAAATGAGTTTAAGTCATATCATATAACAATATAGGGATATATGGTATGATAGTTCAAGGTATAGTTTTTAGGTCCTATTTTTCTTGAGTCATGCCATATATCAAAGCTTCCAGGGATAATAATTCAAGAAGTTTTATTTTATGATGCTTCATACAAATAAAATCATTTTTTATTCTTTATTTTCAATGAGTTTTTTTATTCATGTATCACCCATACTAAAACCAGTGAAGATCACAATATACATTATAATATGTATTGTGTTTAATCAGTGATGCATTGCATATAATTATTTTAAATCCAAAAATATAGATACAATCTATTTTATATAATATAATGGGTATCATAAATTAATTTTTATATTCAAAAATATATTTCAGTTTAATTTAAATTGATGTTAATGTAAAATTTCATGGTAGAATATATACGGTCTAGTGTTTGATTTTTATTTCATTTTATTTTGAGTTAATTGATTTAGTTTAATGGTTAATATTTAATTTAATTTTTGAAATTATTTCAAAGATAATATTTTAAAATAATTCAAATATATAAAGGACTAAACGAGTGAAATTAATAAAGGAATTTTTTTCTTATTAAATGGCATGTTGATTTATTTCTTATAGATGGAAACCTTTATATAGTTGAAAAACACATTGGCTTTTCAAAAATGAATTTATATATATTTTTATCTTAGGGAATGAAATATTTATAGTTAAAAAGGAAAATTAGTGATGTCAATCGGAATATTAATATAGTATTTAGGGAGAGTTTTCCTATTTTGATCAATCTGAATTGTTATGGAACTTCCAAAATACGGGGAGAATAAAACAATAGTGGGAGAATGTATTTAATGAAATTAAGGATGGTTTTTTTTGTAAGAAATAATCTTAAATGTTCTATAAGAAAGTGGAAGTAAATATTATCAATTATAATTTATTAATGTTTCATTGACTGAATAACTCAAATGTTAATTAGTATTTTATTTTTACTTAAGGATTGTTTTTGGGTAAAATGAAAAAGTAGGAGAGATAAGTAAAAATAGTTTTTCAATTCATTAATAATTCTTTTTGAAATGGAGTATTGGAGAGTTTATAATAATGAAAATAATTTATTATATTTTTTTAACAAATCAAAATTGGATATTGGTAAATATGAGTCAAGGAAAACTGAATAACTTCATATTTAAGATTGAGTATTTGATATCAAGTTCATTATTAAACAATATTATAGAAATAAATGTGCCTATAATTCTCAAGAGGTCCTATGAAATAGATATATTAAAATTAATAGTGAGATGATTTTTTTATCCAAATAAAAAAATTCCATGATCTATATTTCATACTTGAGGGAGGAAGTTAGAATTACATTTGGAGATTATCCACATAATAGTTTGAATTGAATATCAATTTTTTATTGGATTTAATGGTAATTGTTTGATTTAATAGAACCATTATATAAGGCATAAAAGTGGAATAATTTTTACTATAATTTAATTAATTGTTCTGATTAATTTTGTTTTACGTAACCACAAAATAATCAATTAAAAAAGTTTCCGAAGGGTGATTATATATATAACTAATAGTTTCTTATCTTGGAAGTTTTTATCAAATATTTATAGTGTGTTTATAGTGGATCTATGTGGGTTTTGGGGGAGGTAGTTCCAAGGTCCCAACCATAATAATTGATACATATATTTCACTCATATATTTTTTGGTATTTTAATACCTCGATTTCTATAATTTAATTTATATTTTTTCCAATATTTTTTTTAATTTTTTTATTTTTTAGTAGGATACATAAAATATTTGAAAAATAAAAAAAAATATAGGAATTTGTAACATGATACCAGAAGATTGATGTTGGATTAAAGATGCTGGAGAACTGAAAAATATGGACAGAGATGTGTTTAAAACAATAAATGAATTTATGTCATGAATTATTTGGATGTAGGGATATGCCTGAAATCACATTTCCCCTGAATTATATAAAAACAACTTATTCCAGGAAATAAAAAATACATTCATAACATAAATTGTATATTTATGACTTATATTTTGAAAAAAAATACGGGTCTTTCACTTTTCATGTCATAAACACCATTTACGATGTAATATTGTTAGGAAGGAAGATTTCATGAGACAAATCCACATCATTCATGTTATAAAATCCATATTTAAATTATAAACTTGTCATCAATAGGAAATAATGTGCGATTCAACTTGTGGGATTTTAAGGATTTCAATTTTGTTGAAAGTGAACTTCCTGGTGTGTATGGGGATGAAATTTATGTCTCTATTTATGGAAATTAAAGTCTATATGAGTATCATTGATTCATATAAATTTAGGTTCAGGGTTCCACTCTAATTCATTCATTGAACGGGAGGTATGGACCAATGGTAGGTGTTGCCGACGGAAGGGAACTTCCACTGCTATGATTATGATATGACTTTTTTTTCTACCACCTTGTGCCTAACATGATGGGGTAGACTTTGTGCTATGACATGCATGATGAAATGGGATTAAATGTATATGTTATTTTATTTTAGAGTCGAAATTCATGTTGATATTTCACATTTTTTCATTCTTTCACTTTCCTATTTATTTTTCATGACCATTGTAATAGGGGTGAGGATGTGGAATTAATTTCATTCTTTCTTTTAGAATGACCATTACCTAGTTAGATTGAATGTATTTCTAAATGTGAGATATATGGTTTTGACATCTACCTTGACCATTGGGATAGTTCTTATATTATGTTTAAATATGGTTTCTAGTACCCATTATTTTACAATATAAAGTAACTGACCATGAGAAAAGGAGTGTTTAGGATAAATAGTGTTTTCCATGACCATTGGATATGGTAAGACCTAATTCCAACTACTGTCTGATTTTAAATTGATTAATTCACACCTTGTTATTCCATGAATATGGATTCATTATTGCCTAGAACTTTTTCTATTTTCATCCACCAACTTCTCCAAGAACATCATCATCCCTATTCCAATAAATTAACTTAGATTTATATCATAAAATAATTAGGTTTTTATTATTTAAACTAGTATTTTCTCCAACCTTATCTCTATGGGTTCAACCTCAAAATTTCATTTCCTATACTACCATGTAGTTTAATTATTTTTATGATCTATTTTTTTTATTTTCTAAATTTCCCAACCCTGTGGAAATTAATGAAAACTATAATGCTATTAAATTTTTGATACTATTACAAGGGATAAGAGAAGAGATTATATTAGTTTAATAATTCAAGAAAACTATTTTCTTATATTTTATTTTTCTTTATTTTAGTATTGGATTTTTATTTATTTATTTTTATCATTTTTACACATCTATGTATTTTTGTATGTGATGGATGGGATTCAATACAAATACAAGTTCAAATTTCAACTAAAATATTTGACACAACTTAAAGAGATAAAAATAATGAACAATAAATCCAAAGATTTACCATAACCATACCCAAGTGAGGAAGATGTAACACTCCACAACATAGAACCAAACATTGATGAGAAGTGTGAAGAATATGAAAATGAGGTCAATAGGATAGAGATAAATATCACTTTCAAAGATGAATTTGATCCTAATTATGATTCCCGTGATTTTATAGGATCATAGGATGAATAATAAGGAAAAATTTCTATTTAAATAGAGCATTCAAATGCAATATTTAGTGAAACACAAAAATTAGAAGAGAATGAACCTGAAAAATGAACCTCAACTATGGATTATTTACAAATATTCCTTTCAAAATTGGGATTACAGATAAAGGAAGAATAAAAAAAATATGTGAATATGAACATAATTTTTTTTAGAATATCATAATGATATAAGTGTGCCACTAGAAGAATAATAACCCCCTACCATATGCACTGACTATATAAACCAGAAGAGGAATAAGTGAAGATAGTTGCTGAACCTAAAGTGACCATTGAAGAAATTCAAAAAAAGCAGCAAGCCATTGAAAAGGAATAATTATACCAAGTCTGGATAGATATTGAACTCTCCCTTCTTATATTCATATTATCCAGACATTAGTAACCTTGATGTAATTCATGCCAATTTCATTGAGGATAAGACAATCTGATCATAATGAATTTTAAAGTCAAGATTGGGTTAACACAAGATGGTTAGACTTGTATCAATATCCAAATAGCCAATCTATGTATGGTTGATCTAAATGATCTGTCAAAAAAGATCATATTTTGGGAGGTAAAACAAGTTTTTTATCATATTATATAAGTTTAGATTTACTAATTTCTTAGGATTAAATTTTATATTAGGATTTAGTTTCAATTCCCATTATTCTTTTTTGAAAATTACTGAATGGTCCTGCACTAGAAATTGTTTATTTTTATTTACATAACCAAGCTAAATGCACTGAAAAGAAATAAAAATTAAGAGACAAAATAAGTGTATCCCAATTTTAAGCATTAACGGAAGGGGAGTATGAGTTTTAATATCATTATTTTACCCCTAAAAATTTGAAAACTAATTTACAGATTTTAACTACCTATCACATTCCTTGCCTTGATTATTTATTTAATCAATTGATCTAAGAGACATAAAATTTTTAAGATACATTTCATGATTTTTTTTAAATTTATTTATCAAGAAATTTTAATGAAATAATATATTAAATTATTAGTAGAAATAACATGAGGTTTAGGATTTGATAAATCATGATTTAGGGAGACTAGTTGATTTTTAAATGATTTTTTGAGATTTTCCAATGCTTCTAATTTAAGATATTTACCTTAATTTATTTTATTATTTGTATGAATTTTCATGAGTAATTGTCCCAATCATTCATCTCATTCCTGAGACATTTTCTGAATCAATATTTCCCATTATTTCTATCATATATTTCATGAGAATCTTTAGAATGTTCTCTTTTAGAACTCACTTGGAATCTTATAAAAGCTGTGAATAAACAAAATCAATTTTCATATGATTGAGGCATTTTTTATCCCTATATCATTGGACCCACCTTGAATTAATCCTTCTTTTTTTATAGAATCCATGAATGTCCTTTTTAGGAAATGATCCACATTATAATCCAATCATATCTATTCCTAAACTACTCATAATATATTCCCTGATACTTAGAAGAATAAGTGTGGGGGAGTGTCTATCCATGGTGTATAGGGATATACTTTATTGAGATGATTTTATTGGGGGGGTTTCATTGTGATTTGGGTAGAGTCTATGGTTATACTCATTATATTTTATTATTCACCTATCTTGTAACAAAAAAAGGATGTTTCTTAGGAGGATAAAAAACAACCATTTCGAGACTGATGATATTTTGATAATATGTGGTTAGGTGGTGGATGTGAGATATTTCTTAATAATAACATTCAAAAAAATAGAAAAGAAAAAAAGTGTAAGAGAAGGAGGTTTATTCATTATGCTTACTTTTATCATGTTCCCACTTTGAGATTTGTGGGATGGGGAGATTACATATTACCAAATTATTTCATAAATATTATTATTTGATATCATGAACTATGCTTTAGTGTCAAAACAATTTTTTTATCTTTATATTTTATATCATTTTTCTACCTACCCTAATCCTCAGAGTTATTTAAACTTAATGATTAATCCCTCATGATTAATTTTGATTATTTATTTATAAGGTAGAGATCTTAGATGCCTTCTAATCCTATAATAAGTGTGATTACCTTGAGATATATGCTGAAATAATTTTACAATTATACCTTTATGATGAGTGGAAAAATTACAGCAAGGTAAATTAAAAATGTAATCTATATTAATAATGAATGGAAAAATAAAAATAGGCAAATTAAAAGTCTTGGATGTTTCGAAAGGAGAAAATTATATTACATGGTTGATTTTTTTCTTTGAAAAGTGATGCATTGATGAATTTTACCATGTGATGCTCGAACATTTAAATCCCCATTTAATCAATTAATTTTATTAATAGTGAATTTAATGCTTGTTAATGTGAGTGGTATTTATATTATATTGAGATTCCATCCTTGAGGACAAGTCTGAATTAATGTGTGGGGGAATTTGATACATATATTTCACACATACATTTTGTGGTATTTTAATACCATGATTTATGTAATTTAATTGGAATTATTTCTAATATTTGAATCATTTTATTGTTTTTTTATTTTTTAGGATGCAAAAAATATTTGGAAAACAAAGAAAAAGAGGGTAAAATTTCAACAAAATACTACAAGATTAAAGTTGGATTTAAGATGGAGTAGAACTAGACAACCTAGAAACAATTTATTTATAACATTAAAGGAATTTAAATCATGATTTTTTGGGATTAGGGATACAATGTAATTAACATCTCCCCAACACACCATAGAAGGTGGATTCATGGCTTATTATAGGCCGCATAAAATACATTCACATCATACATTTTCTATTTTTGATGTATGTTTTGCAGGACATAAAATGGGATATGTTATTTTCATGTTGTAAACTTCATTTATGACATAAGATCATCAAGAAGAAATATTACATGAGATAGAGCCATTCCATTCACATCCTAAAATCCATATTTACATTCTTAACTCATCGTTAATATGAAATAGTGTGCGATTAAACTTGTGGGATTTTAAGGATTTCAATTTCATTGACCACAAATTTCTAGGTGTGGATGAGGATGATATTCAAGGGAATATTTATGGTAATTAAATTTTACCTAAGAATCATCAACACCTATAAATTGAGGCAAGGTTTCCACACCAATTAATTCATTAAACAAGAGGTCTAGACCAATGGGAGGTGCTTCTGACAGAAGGAAACAACCACTACTATATTTAGGATAAGAATTTTGTTTTCATACCCCCGTGTAGATAAAATGAAGGTGTAGACATTATTCCACGACATAAATTATGAAAGGGGATTGAATGTATAAGGTATTTTATTTTTAAATTTCAATTCATTTTGGGATTTAATATTTGTTCTTCAATGCTTTCACTTCCCTATTTCATTTTCATGACCATCATAACATGTGTAAGGATGTAGATTTAATTTCTTTATTTATTTGAGAAAAAACACTACCTAGTTAGATTTAATGTCATATTTACTGTGAGATATAGGGTTTATAATTACACCATGATCATTTAGCTAGTTCTTAACCTATGTTTAAATATGGGTTTTGGTACCCATTATTTTATAATCTGATGTACTTGGAACTGAGAGAAGGATATTTTAGTATGGAAAGTTTTTTCCATGTATATTGGATATGCTACAACCTGATTTCAGAAATTGAATGATTTTTAATTGATTATATCATACCCTATTATTCCATGAACCTAGAATCATTGCTTCCCAAGATTGTTTTTTTTGGGTTTCTTCTACCCAATTCACCAAAACCATCATCATTCTTATTATAATAAATTATTTTTATTTCCATCATAAAATATTTAGGTCTTTATTATTTAAACAACTATTTTACCCAACCCTTTATCTATAGACTAGACATTATACTTTAACTTCCTATACTACCTTGTCGTTTAGTGATTTTTTTGATTTGTTTTTAAAATTTCTAAATTTGAAAACCCTATGGGAATTAACGATGCCCTTAGGGCTATCAAGATTCTTGATAGGGGAGGTGAATTAGGACCCCAAGTCCTTCTAAAATATTATCTATTTAATAATTCATTTATTTTTTTAGTTAAACTACTCTTTTTACCACTTTGAGTAGAATCAATATTCTTCCAATTATGATCAAATATATATATGAAGTGGTCATATCGAGTATACACTATAATAAAAAATAAAATAAAATTTAAGTCATGCACACAGAAGAGACATTGATTTTACTTGTTTCACTATAATACTGGGCTTGTATAAGGTGTATAATGAGCTCACCACTCATATAATAGTATTATTATAACTTACTATAAGAAAAATGTTTAAGGATACCTCCAAAGGAACAAAGCCTATATATTGTTTAAGGATACCTCTCAAGGATTACAAACCATGTGTAGATTATTAACACTGTAGGTCAATCCCCTTTATAGTATATTGTTAATGGTTAAGATAAAGTATATAAAAAATAGGAAAATGATATATTTTACCCTTCTCAAATGGGTATATCAATGAAGCATCCAAACTATGTATCCACTTTAGTTTTCTATGGATTCTCCTTCAATAGGTTTGATTTGATATTTAACATAGAACCACACATTCCATTATCTATATTTCTTTCAATATATAATATGTTCTCAGAATCTAATTCTATCCTTTCTTCTGATATTTATGGGAGTTATTATATTTTATAGTGTGTTCATCATATCCTTTTTATCATTGTCGAGACACCACTTTATTATATTCCACTGTATACCTTCTATCTGTCTTTTTTTCTTTCACATTTCCATGTGAATACATGTATACAATGATATTTTTCTATATATAAAATAATCATTATTATAACCTTTCTTTTTTAATCATGTTATTTCATTCACTATAACATGGATATTTTGTATGTATTTTTTTAAGACATGATATTGAATTTTATTTTTGGTTTATGTTGCCAACGACCTAATATAAGACTTCTCTTTCCTCTTGAACCTTTGTTTTCAGATGCATAAAATTCTAACCTCCTTGATATTAACATACTCTATTGTCATTATACATACGGAATTTTTTTGAGTTCTCTAGAAGTGTATAGATCATTATCATCCTTCTTCTAGATATTTTATCTATAAAATGTCATAGTTAAACCAAGGAAAAAAATAATCAACTTTATTTATGATTTGAGTAGGTATAAAATAAACCCTTTGAAAAAATCATATTGTATACTAGGATATGCCTAAAATGTTTTTCATGTTATCATATTTTTCTTCTCAATCTATGGAGAAAACATGTATTACCTATAGTATCATTCCCCACATCTTATAATGTAGTGATATTGTTTTTTTCTTGACAAGTGAAACCAAAGCTAACGATGTGTAATTATCCATGAAATTTCTCATGATTTTTTATATATTAAAACTTTCCCATGATGTATTTTTCACTACCTATGTTTTTTTACATTCACCCAAAATCATAGTAATGTGTCTTGTATAATGATACAGTAAAATCACAATATAAGATATTATGATAACCCAATGAAGTGGCTTACTTATCTATCACTACCCCATAGTATTTTATATCTAAAAAAGTGATATAGGATGGGTACTATGATATTATCTATTATACCTTACAAATTTTATTATTAATTATTGTGAATGGATAATAATATAGCCTCATAATATATCTAGTGATATCACTATAATTATAACTACAATATAATTTATTATTTTCCATATCAAGGTTCTTTTAATATCTTTATCTATATTTTTCATATGATGTTGTCCACATTTAAACCATGGAATGTGATAATAAATAACACTAAAGTTGGTTCATTTATCTTCTAATGACTCATGTATATATTTTACATGTTATTCTGTATTTAGTAGAATTGTTTCTTGAAACTATATATCATTAAAAAAAATATACTATTATCACCACACATGATATTTATCAAGAAAATTTAAACTTCATTTCCAATACTCCAAAAAATTCAATAATGCTTTGAAAAATTGGTTTATGGATTATTTAAAATATTTTTGTTTTATTTTATTCTATTTTGGGTTTTTTGTTATGCCTGATTTGATGAGTCTGAGTTTGATGATGGCTGAAAATGTACCCCATGAATGTTTCCATGAAAGATATAATTTTCATTCATTGGTCCAGTTTTCAGAGTGATCCTTCACATTTTCCTGTTGTTGATTGTTAACAACTCTACCGAGACTCCATATCGAGTGGTGGATCCAAGGACCTTCTATCCTTTGAATCCCATCCTTGAATTCTTGGATTTTCATCCACCATCTTAGAAAAGGTCTTCACCCATACCTCCACCACACCTGCAGCTTGGTTGATCTCTTATTAGGAGATTCTTGATAGGGTTTTTTACCTAAAGTGGAGCTAGAAAAAAAAACACAGATGGAAGAATGTTTTTTCATTGTTGAGAAAGTACATTCATCTCAGTTAAAGAAGAGGCATGTTGTGTAATTCTAGTGTAAAGAACCTGATCATCCTAAGAGGTTATGTTCAAAATATCCAAGAGTTTGTAAATGGTGTGGCTGCTTAGGTAACCTTAAGATGTTTTTTAAGTTTGGTGACCGAAAAGGGAATATTCGACCATGGATCATAATCTATTGACTATGGGGAAACAGGTGCTTGAAGATAATAGGGATCCATCTATAATCCTTGGAGTGAAGATTTTCATTCAGTGGAGGATATACCGATTTCTGGTGGTGGTTGATGTTGATCCATCCTTTTGTATCCGATGTTGGTGTGGAAAATTCTTGAGTTTTTTCTTGTTGTTTCTTGTATATTTTTAGAAACCATTTATTTTATAGATCTTGGTGGCTTGATTTGGGATATTTTTGGATGATCTATTTTGACCTTGATTGTTATCATGTGGATGATTTCATTTTCCTTTAACCTTTGTGGTTGTTCCTTGTGGATGTGCACTCATTATTTCATAGTCATATTTTCAAATGAATATAGTTCCTTTCTATTAACTTGTTATTTATTTCATGGTTAGAGATAAATTTTAATATTTTGGAAGATCTCCCTTGTGAGAGTGTAGTGCCGTATTGTTCACTAACCTTGATGTTTGATCTCTTTACATATGGACTTAGATAGACCTTAGTAATTTACTCAAGTAACTAGGATAATATGATTCCATGATAGAATAGACACCTTTAGGTGTTGGGGTTTTTTTTGAGCTCATTGATGGGTGAGGCTTCGTGATTAAAATAATAGGTTACCATTGAGTACTTACCCATGGTATAAATCCTTATCTGTTATTTTCATTTCTTATGGAGTTTTAAGAATTTATGGACCATGAGAGCATTATTTATTATATAAATCATGAGTTGTTTGGATGTGATGTTCCTTTAAGGTTTTTGTTTTCATCTCTTAGATGTGATCCTTGATGAGTGGTTAAAGTATCTTATTTGTATCGAAGGGATATAATTTTCTCGTGTTACACCATTTTGATGAATCTTTAAATGGTGGGGATACCTATACTAGGTATCCATTATTTCTTCAGTTTAAAAGTATGTATTGATCTTAGTGTTTAGATATTGGTGTTGTGTGTGTGTTGGCATCCTTTGGGTGAGTATCATTTCTGGACCCTGTACTATCCACCTCACAAGATGAGTGAGGGAGTTATTATTGTGTCATCTTGTTATATCTTTCAGACTAGAACATTTCTGAGGAAAGAAATTCATATGGTGGGGAGGTTGTAACATCTTGTTACTTGATTTTAGGTATTTTGACCCATTTATTTTAGAATCCTTTGATTAGATCTCTTCATAGGTTGTTTCCAATTTTTTTCAGAGTTTTTTGAAGATTTATAGGCCTGTGAATGGTTGGTATATGGTTTGAAAAACCATACAGCCAAGCAATGAAACCTTTCTAGTAGCTCGGGTAGGGGGTGAACGGTTGGTGCATGGTTAGGACAACCATGAATCCATACCATACTACCTGAATAGAAGGGAATTCATGTTTTGTGAATAGTTAAACAAACCATGTATCCTGACCATGAAACTCTTCTTGTGGATCTATTTGGGGTGCACGGTTTTTACTAACCATGAAACCAAACCAGGAAACTGTGTGAATGGTTTTTAATTCAATAAATATTTTAATTAAAATCCAAAACCCCCATAATTAATCCTAAAATCCTCCTACTTGAACCTAATTTTATCCATTGGCTTTTGGGATCCCTCTAGAGGCTTCCTGGATCTCCCAACCTCATCTCTTAGTGGATCAAAGTGCCGATTAAAGCAGTGATCATATTTTAGTGGGTTCTTTTATTCTTTTTCTTTGATCTATCCTTTTATCTTAATTCATTATTAATATAGGTTATGATGTCCTTTTGGTCCATTGGATCATGGTTTATTAATATGGAATTATGGATCTAGTGTCTTTTCTCTCTTCTCTCAAGATAGTTCTTCCTAGATCTAGTGATTTTCATTGAAGGAGAAACATTTTATATCAATTGCAGTTGGATTCTAGATTTTATAAGTAGTCATTACTATGATTTTACTTCATATTTTAAATCATTGTTTATTTTGAATTCATAGATATGTGTTTTTTAATTTGTAACTGATGTTCTATGAATGTTTTCCTTGAAATTCCTTATGAAAGCTTCTTTGTCCCACTTATAATCTTGATCTATATAACCTTTTCGTGAATTGTTAAATTCCATGTTTATTTGGATTTATTTTCAAAAAATATTTTAAAGGATTCTTTGTTGAAAGTGTGGGTTGTGACCTGTGTTTTTGTTCCAAAAAATAAATGCCTTGATTTGAATGAAAGGATTTGAAATATTTAATGTTTTATAAATAGTTTCAAATTATTTTATTTTCGAAATGAACAAGATCTCCCTTTGAATAAATTTTACCTTTTTTTAAAATGTACATTCTTGGGTTATTTGAAATGAGTGATTTATTCACATGGAAAGAGGGTGTAAACCCATGTTTTGAAATAACCATAAGTTTTTTTTTAAAATTATGAAAATTCCATGAATGAAATTGGGATATTTTGAAAGAAATTTTTGTTGTAAAGGCTCGTTTGTAATGATAGTGATGATTTTGGAATGAAGAAGGTATGTTTACCCTTTTAAAAGTTTAATTTTCAAAAAGGCTTTAAATTGAAATCGATGATTCTTAATAGACAGGTTGTCACTTTATGACAATATACTATTTTAATAACCCCTTATTGTAACTTGTTGATTCTTGTACTTCCAATTGATGGGTGTTTAAGAAGGTATTATTTACTTTGAGGGAGTTTGAGGGTGAGAGTGATATTTTACTTGAGGGTATGTTCCCATGATTGAAATGTTGAGGTAGTCAACTAATGATTGATATTGAAAAGGATCCCCATGTGATCCTTGTAACTTTATTGTCTAACTCACTTATTATGAATAGTCATGGTAATATGAATAATTATATTGGATTACATAGATATATGATTCATTATTAGAATCACACCCCATCTAGTGGATATGTGGAGAACATGAAAGGTTCAAGCTACAAACATGTGTCTTGTAAAGAGTGTGTGCATAGAATTGGTTTTCTTGAGACTTGTGAGGCTAGATGTAAGCCTGGTGATTAGTCATGATGATTTTTGATTAGATAGTTTATTTTGGACTCACTATCATACCTAGTTTGTTCCCATGAAATCAATACACTTGATACTTGACACATGACAATGTTCATTACCACTACTTGGCACTGCAGTTGCCTTACTTGATTGATTAATACTATTTATTGATATATTTGTTGAGATGACACAACTTGAATCTATTATATTGACTCTTTTACAACTCCTGATCCCACATCTATGTTTTTTTACATTTATTGTCTAATACGACTCTAGCTTGTGAACTGGTTTTCAAATATTTTTAAGAAAATGTTTTTTTTAAATGGTGAAATGACATGTTTTAATGGTTTGAATTGATAAATGGTTTTTAAAAGTTTAAAAATTTATATTTAAACTAATATTAATACTATATTAATTTTACTTCTATTTTAGCATATTTGAATTTCCTTATGAAGTAACTATGTAGAATCTTTTTTGGAATCCTACTGGGCTCTATAGCTCATACCCTGCTTATACGGTTTGGTGTTTGAATCCTTTATGATCTTATATCAGGTGATCTTGCTCTCATATTCCTTTGTGGGTTCATGCTTGGGTGACCTAGGGTGGGTAAATTGGGGCATGTTGGTTGGTTTTGGATCACTAGAAGACATGTTTTGGTTGTTATGTTCATCTTTCAGTGTTTATAGCATCTCATTGTACTCTGATATGTATGTATTGATTTTTTTATATGAAATTGTTTTCGTAGTTTACATTTATTATTGTTTTATATTGTGGGATAAATAAGTCCCAAAGGTTAATTCTGGATTCCTAGGTTCTTGTCACCGATCAGTGGAGATCGAGAACGCTCTTCAGGTTAGTGATGAATCAGCTCAAATATCATTATGGATGGTACTTCAGGATGATTCATCATAATTTTGGTTATGAAATATGTCCATACACCCTACTTCCATATTTTTATTCTACTATTTTTAAGTCATCTATTATTTTTCAATGTGTTCATCCTATCATTTTTATCATATTTGAGACTACAATTTATTCTTATCATCACCATAACTTTTCTCTCATATCTATATTTTACATTTTTATATGAAGAAATAAATATAATGATATTCCCCAAAATTACAATTATAAATATTAATCTACAACTTTATTTAAGAATGTAACGCCCCGACCCTAGTTGCCCAGAGTCGGTGCATTATTACATAACATTGGCATGATCACAAGAAAGATCAAATCTCGAAAACCTGATTGGTTTAGTAGCCTTGGAAACACTAGATATATTCATAAGTCTTACATTACATCATAAAATGAAAAACTACTACAACAACATATTGTCTCCATAATCCACACTCATATCCCCACATAATATCCCTGCAGGTCATTCATAATTTACTTCTTCACTTCCTGGGAAAAATAAAACATAGAAAAGGGGTGAGCTCAAATGCCCAGTAAGGATAACAATATAGCGGAAACTTTCATAAATAAGAATAAACATTTAAGGCAATGTATAACTAAAACAAAAGCCTTTCAAACTTGAACTTTCAACATAGTATGTCATAAATAAAATAAAATAATTCCATTTACTTATTCACATGGTTTTTCTACTAATCGAATATTCACATGCAAAATCAATAACCACTTTCATAATGATGGAATGCATAACGCCAGACTATCACAACCACATAGCCAAGGCCTCGTGCCAAGACTACAAATAAGATTTTGTCAAGGCCTTGTTCCAAGAAACTAGTTTGTCTCATGTGACCTACCGATGCATCGAGGAGCTATAGCGGGCTCCACCCGTCACATATTAAGTCCAATGCATTCCCATATGAAAAGTTTTAAACATAACATAAACATTCGTATTAAAACTAGCATACAAAATGTCAATACTTTCACCATAAACTATGAATGGTATAAAAATAGCACATCCACAGTCAAACATATCACAAAACCTTCAATACAATATATAAGTTTTGTATCATGATAAATCAACTTCAAATAAGCGTAAAATCCATCAAAGGATGTTGACATAGATAAAATCAAAACTCTTTTTAGATAAATATCTCTTTCTATTTTGAAATCATTTAAGAGTCATATATTTATAAAATAAAACATTTTCTTTGAAAATATTTTTATAAGCTTGTAAGGGAAGCTTCGACGATTTTATAATGGTGTAAAATAGCTGCACCCGCCGTATAAGTTAAAAAAAACATTCTTACCTTAATTTTGTTGAAAAGGTTAAAAAGCACCTTGTTTGGAAAACGACGGAAAGATTCCTTTATAAACCTCTTATAAAAAGTCAAACAAGGGTATAAATGACTTTAACCCATATTATTGTAAATAGTAAAAATGTTTTGAAATACATTTTTAAGAAACATGGATGTGGATGATAAAGAGATCCCAGTAGATTATTACATATAAACAACCTCAGATAATGAAGAGATTGTGAAATAACCCTTACCTTGTACTTTTCCTTGGTTGGGGTAGGTTAAACTCCTGTATAATGGTGAAATAATTGTTATTAAATTATACAATAATCATATATATATTAATATGATATCATATATGATCTTTTAACATTGATTTGTTAATAATATCTTAGAATTATCGTCGTTTCGGGTGTTAACTTACTCATTTTCTTTTATATGTTTTGTTACATAAGCCATGTTTGTTGTATCTTATTCATATCCAGAATGATATAAAGTCCTTATACATAATTTTTAAATCATCAAATGATAATTATACTTGAATGGATATGATGGAGAATGAATCTCATCGCGTTCGTGGAGACGGTAGTCCGTACGTACGCACGAGCGATAATATCATTCTTTTGACATTAAAATAATATATAAACGGATGGTATATCATATATACAGAATCATTAACATGTTATATTTATTATTTACATGAGTTACACATCATTATTATACCCATCCAAATAATAATATATTGAATAACAATTACACCACGACGTGGAGACGGTAAGCCGTACGTACGCACGTATGGTGACATGTTATTCAAAGGGTGGATAGAATAATGAATATGGTTGTACCATATTTATAATAACATCACAGTATATGTGAGATACTGGAGTTATTATTTTAGAATGGTAAGAACCAAGAAAGAAGAAGTGGAAGAAGAAAGGAACTTGAAAAGGGGTGGTGAAAACATTACCTCTTCTTCGGGTTCTTCCTTTTGATTTGATCAAAAGGGCTCCTTAGGTTGGCTTTCTGATCAAACTAAGGCCTCTAGGTTGTAGTGAGGGATGTTAGGAGAGTATTTGGGCAGAGTTTGGCCGAACAAAAAGGCTTTGAAGGTGTGATGAAATGAGAAGGAGGAGTGCTCTTTTATAAGAGTGGTGAGGGGCACCTTTGGAAAAGCTAGAAATATTAATTTATAATAAATTCATATTCGGTTTCTAATGGCTACAAAGTAGATTTTTTAAATGTTAAGGTGGTGATGGGTCGAAAACAACTCAACCAATAGAATTTAGACAGGTTTGGGTACTTATATTAACCTTATCTTTAAGTATTAACTCTAAGTTAATTAGTTTCACTTTTACAATGTCTCTTTGTATTTTTATATAATATGGTTAAAAAACATACTATATATATCCAAGAGACCCCCAAGTGGTCCATTAATGATGCAACTATCATGATATAAGTCTCTTGGCCGAACATTAGATTTTTAGGAATTTAATATCAATTAATAATATAATATTTGTTTTAAGAACTCTTTTATGTCAATTTTGACACTATTCAATAGTTGATTTTTGTGAAACTCATAACAGATTGATTACTTCGAAAAAAGTCAATTAAATCAACCCTAATATATCATATTATCCTAGATAATTAGTTTAATTCATTAAAAGTTTCATATTATATTTATTTGGGTATTTATAATATCAATTATTTTAATTTTTCACTATTATAGTAATTAATTCATCATCACTGTGTCATAAATAAATTAAATTATTTAATGTCTAAAAATTATAAATGAACTATCACTATGTAATAAATATTTTCATCTTTCTAATTAATATTTATAATCTAAAATCCAACATATATAACCCTATGTAAAAATTGTTTTTCTAAAAGATATATGCTTGTGTCATTTTTGTATTCATTTTAACTTAATTAAAATAAAGTGTCCCTATCACCTACAAGTGGCACCATGGGGTCCCAAAATCGACCCAAAGATGCCTATGGTCGAACATGCATCAACCAATAAGGCTAGGACACGTTTTAGGGTAATTTAGTATTATTATAATATTATTTTTTAACCCTTATTTACCGGATTTACCCTTAACCATGATAAATAAAATAATTACCGCAGTAATTATTCAAAATGCCTAAAAATAAAAGTTACCTATTTACACAATTTGAACATTCTGATTCCAAATATGGAATCCATTTTTCTAAATTCAAAACACAGAAGTGGCAGAAATTAATTTAAAATTAATTCCCGCTGTCAAAACAAAAAACGTGTTTTTAAGAGATAATAACTATCAAAAGATTGACACTTGTTTATGTTCGGTTTAATTGTAAAATTATATCCAATGACCAAAATTATATTAAATGGTAAAAATATATTCTAAATATACTTTAAAACCTCTCAAATTCATAATTTATCACTATTAATTATTTTGATTAAAAAAGTTGTTTTTAATTAAAATTTAGTAATTTTCACTATTCATCAAAATATGAAAGTTATCCAAAATGTACCAAAATTTCACCTTAGGATAAATTCAATATTCCGAATCCAAAAATGAAGTCCATTTTGAAATATAAAATATATATAATTTCAAAAATTAGGTATTACTATTCATAACGGCTAGTTTGATTGGTTATGGTGTGTTAGAACTCGGTGTTGCGTACAACACACGCTATCACATTATTCAAAGAGAAGCGTACCGTAGAAGCTTGAGGTGTTACATTCTCCCCTCCTTCAAATAATTTCGTCCTCGAAATTTCTAGAATACTTATCACATGAAAAGACTTGGGTGGTTCTTCATCATAAGTTCCTCGGGTTCCCACATTGCCTCCTCCATCTTATGGTTTCTACACAAAACTTTTACCAGACGCGTCGTCCGGTTTCTCAGCACTTGTTCTCTCGTATCAAGAATCTTGATGGGCTCTTCGCAATAAGACAGATCGGGTTCTAGTTCTAATTCCTCATAGGTGAGTACATGCGTTGGGTCAGGCATGTATTTCCTCAACGGAGATACGTGGAACACATCGTGAACTTTGGAGAGACTTGGCGGCATTGCCAATCGGTAAGCTACAGCCCCAATTCGTTCTAGAATTTCGAAAGGTCCGATGTACCATGGACTCAATTTACCTTTCTTACCAAAACGTATGACTCCCTTCCATGGAGATACCTTCAGGAAAATATGATCACCGACTTGAAATTCCAAATCCTTCCTTCGATTATCGGCATAGCTCTTCTGCCTACTTTGAGCTGCTTTGATGTGATTTTGGTTTACCTTCACCTTTTCCACCGTTTCCTCCACCAGTTCTGGGCCTACAAGTTTTCTTTCACCAACATCATCCCAACAGGTTGGTGTACGACATCTCTTTCCGTATAATGCTTCATATGGTGCCATCTGAATACTCGAATGGAAGCTATTGTTATAGGAAAATTCTACCAGAGGTAAATATTGATCCCACATACCCTGAAAGTCAAGTGAGAAAGATCTCAACATGTCTTCTAAGGTTTGAATAGTTCGTTCTGATTGTCCGTCTGTCTGAGGATGGTAAGCAGTGCTCAAATGAAGTTCAGTATCCAAGGATTTCTGAAGACTTTTCCAAAATCTTGAAGTAAAATGGGGATCACGATCAGAAACAATCGATAGGGGTACTCCATGAAGTCTCACAACTTCATTAATATATAGTCTTGCTAGACATTCCAGGGGTAGATCTTCTGTTATAGCAAGAAAATGTGCTGACTTGGTAAGACGATCAACAATAACCCATATTGCATCATTCCTTCTAGGAGTCTTTGGTAGCCCCATGACAAATTCCATCATAATATTGTCCCATTTCCACTCCGTTATGGAAAGAGGTTGCATGACTCCTCCAGGATGTTGCCTTCCAGCTTTCACTTGTTGACAAACCATACATCTTGACACAAAATCAGCAATCTCCCTCTTCATGTTGTCCCACAAAAAAATTTCCTTCAAATCTCTATACATTTTGGTGCTCCCAGGGTGTATAGAGAAATTGGAACTATGAGCATCATCCAGCAATTCCCTTTTTAGATCAGGTATATCGGGAACACAAAGTCTCTTCCCAAATTTCAAAATTCCATCTTCATACACAAAGTCTCTCAGTCTCCCATCATTCACAGCTTTAATCTTCTTTTGAAATTCTTTATCATCAGTCTGAGTACTCTTAATCCTTTCTATTAAAGATGGTTTGGAAACCATTTGAAAAAGAAATGATGTTTCGCCTTCCCTGGTTATTCCCATGTCCATGTTCACTAGATCCATGAAAATTGGATCCCTTTCAATTCTCATATTATTCAAAACTCCATGGTCTTTTCTACTCAAAGCATCTTCCACCTTGTTTGCTTTCCCCGGGTGGTAGTGTATCGTGCAATCATAATCCTTGAGTAATTCAAGCCATCTCCTTTGCCTCATGTTGAGTTCTTTTTGTGAGAAAATATACTTCAATCTCTTGTGATCAGTATAAATCTCACATTTTTCACCATAGAGGTAGTGCCTCCATATCTTCAAATCAAAGATCACAGCTGCTAACTCAAGATCATGAGTAGGATAGTTTTGTTCATGAATTTTCAACTGTCGTGATGCATAGGCAATAACTCTATCATTCTGCATAAGGACACAACCAAGTCCTTTCTTTGATGCATCACTATAAATAACGAACCATTCATTCCCCGTTGGTAGAGTCAATATAGGAGCATTGACTAATCTTATCTTCAGTTCTTCAAAACATTCTTCACACTCTTTTGTCCAAACAAATTTAACCCCTTTACGTGTGAGCTTCGTTAATGGGTTAGCCAATCGGGCAAAATTCTGGACGAAACGTCGATAATAACCTGCCAAACCAATAAAACTGCGTACCTCAGTTATACTCGTTGGTGCTGGCCATTCTTGGATTGCCTTGGTCTTAGAAGGATCAACAGAGATTCCATCTTTAGAGACAATATGTCCAAAAAAAGAAATCTCCTGAAGCCATAATTCACACTTGCTAAACTTCCCATGTAATTCATGCCTCCTCAGAGTCTTCAAGATAATGCGCAAGTGATTTTCATGATCTTCGTAGGTTTTGGAGTATACCAAGATATCATCAATAAATACCACCACAAATTCATCGAGATACTCCTTGAAAACTCTATTCATCAGATCCATGAATACAGAGGGTGCATTAGTCAATCCAAAAGGCATTACAGTAAACTCGTAATGCCCGTACCTGGTTCGAAATGCTGTCTTCGGAATGTCTTCCTTATTTACACACAACTGATGGTATCCAGATCGAAGGTCAATCTTTGAAAATTATTGAGCTCCATGTAGTTGGTCAAATAAATCATCAATACGAGGTAGGGGATACTTGTTCTTTATCGTTATAACATTGATCTCCCTGTAGTCGATACATAACCTCATAGATCCATCTTTCTTTTTAACAAAAAGAACAGGGGCTCCCCATGGAGAAACACTAGGGTGAATAAATCCTTTATTACTCAACTCCTCTAGTTGTTTCTTTAGTTTGACTAACTCTACAGTGTCCATTCTATAAGGGGTCTTCGATATAGGCCTTGATCCAGGAATTAAATCAATGGAAAACTCAACTTCTCGTTCTGGAGGATGTCCAGGTAAATCTTTCGGAAATACATCTACAAATTCTTTCACAATAGGTACATCCTCTATTTGAACATTACTTTCCTCACCCACAGTTATTTCATTCTCTTCCTCCCCAATAATTGAATTAATTTGAGCTACTGGGGGTGGATCTAAATAAGAATTAGGTGGTGACGATTCTACTCTAAAGATAAGGTGTTCCTTATCATTATCATCAAGAATCGTAACCTATTTCTTCTTACAATAAATCATCGCATCATAGTCTGAAATCCAGTCCATACTGAGGATTATATCAAACTCAATCATAGGTATGATGATGAGATCAGCAGATAAAGAACATTTATGTGCTCTAATGGGGACTGATTCGCAAAACTTTGTTGGAATGATACTTCCCTTAGGAGTTTTAACTGACAACTCCCTTGTTAAATCAAATTGGAAATATCTAATTTTCTTAGAAAACAGGGAAGATATGAAACAATGTGATGATCCAGAATCAAATAATGCATTTGCTAAACTTGAGGAAACCATTAAATTACCTGCCACCACGTCTTTCGGAGCTTCTACCTCAGCAGTAGTGATAGCATAAGCCTGGCCTTGATCCCTTGGCCTTTTCTCAGGTACGTTCTCCTGACGCTTAGGACATGAATTTTCATAATGCCCCATCTCCCTGCAATTATAGCACTGAACGTTGGTAGCTTCCTTCTTCCCCTTGCAATCACGAGCTTGGTGACCTTTTTCACCACACTTGTAATAGACTCCCATTCCCTTCAAGCAAGTACCAGGGTGTTTCTTCCCGCATTTACCACAGGATGGATATTCAACCTTTCCCTTCTTCCCTTTATTTCCATTCTCAGATTGATCAGCAGGTCTCTTCTTCTCTTGCTTTTATTTAAAGTCATAAGACTTAGAGAATTCCTTTTCGGTCTTGATAGCACATGAGACAATGTCTTCGTATGACGAGAAGGATTGTGAGACTAATGCTCGACGGAGAAATGGTTTTAACCCATAAAAGAAACAATCAATCTTACTTCTTTGGTTACGTATATAATCACCAGCGTACCTTGCTAACATTGTAAAGTTAGCCTCATACTTTGTGACATTCTCATCCTCCTTCTGTCTCAGACTTAGAAATTGCCTTTCCATATCTGCTCAATGGTCGCGAGGAAAGTATTTTTCTAAAAACAGATCTTTGAACTCCCTCCATTCCATATTTGATACTTCATCATCTTCCTTCGTATTTTGAATCAATTACCACCATTGATCATCATCTCCAGTGAGGCGGTAAACTGCCATGATAACTTTTTCCCTTTCACTGCTCCCCAAAGCCTGAAATATTTTCTCTAGGGAAAATATTCATTGCTCAGATACTAAGGGATTTGTACTCCCATTGAACATTGGTGGTTTTTGCCTCATGAATCGATCTAACATTGATCCTCCACGCTGCGGATCGGGGTGCTCCATACGGGTAAGGTTATTATTCATAACCCGAGTAAGTTGTCCCAGTATGGTGATTAGCTGATCGGCACCAGTTGCATCACCAGCTCCACTATAATTATCTTGAGCAGAAGGGCAATCCCTACATGGAGTGCGTGCATTGATATAGTTTCCATTTCTTCCACTAGGTGCCATTTCTAAACAATGGCATAAACTAGATCAGTTTATGAATCAAAATACATAATCCCATACTTATAAAACACTTAACATAAATTGAACTATTTATGGATATAATCCATAATCATAAGAATGTTTTCTTTGAGGAAGTATATACTCATAATCCCTTCATAATTATTTGTAAAGAAAATGAGAGTTATTCTAAGCATATCCCCCGGGAGTGTCGTAAGCAAGAGTGCAGCAAGGCCCGTTGTCGTGCACCAGTTCCCGTTCGAGTCTAGCTCAAAGCGGTGTTTTCGGATTTTACCCCTAGGTACATCTGTGCCAGAGCCGCCTCTACCTGCTCGTATCCAGACAGGGATGTATTGCTCGTAAAACTCACAAAATCTCTACAATACCAAAATTCTAGGAAGTTCTTCTATACTAATCCTTAAAGTTCATCTTAGGTCTACGTGCTCTAATCAGAGTTTATCTAAATCTAGCTTCCAAGGTTTGTACTAAACTTTCTCTGATACCAACTGTAACGCCCCGACCCTAGTCGCCCAGAGTCGGTGCATTATTACATAACATTGGCATGATCACAAGAAAGATCAAATCTCGAAAGACCGATTGGTTTAGTAGCCTTGGAAACACTAGATATATTCATAAGTCTTACATTACATCATAAAATGAAAAACTACTACAACAACATATTGTCTCCATAATCCACACTCATATCCCCACATAATATCCCTGCAGGTCATTCATAATTTACTTCTTCACTTCCTGGGAAACATAAAACATTGAAAAGGGGTGAGCTCAAATGCCCAGTAAGGATAACAATATAGCGGAAACTTTCATAAATAAGAATAAACATTTAAGGCAATGTATAACTAAAACAAAAGCCTTTCAAACTTGAACTTTCAACATAGTATGGCATAAATAAAATGAAAGAGTTCCATTTACTTATTCACATTGTTATTCTACTAATCGAATAATCACATGCAAAATCAATAACCACTTTCATAATGATGAAATGCATAATGCCAGACTATCATAACCACATAGCCAAGGCCTTGTGCCAAGACTACAAATAAGATTTTGGCAAGGCCTTGTGCCAAGACACTAGTTTGTCTCATTAGACCTACCGATGCATCGAGGAGCTATAGCGGGCTCCACCCGTCACATATTAAGTCCAATGCATTCCCATATTAAAAGGTTTAAACATAACATAAACATTCGTATTAAAACTAGCATACGAAATGTCAATACTTTCACCATAAACTATGAATGGTATAAAAATAGCACATCCATAGTCAAACATATCACAAAACCTTCAATACAATATATAAGTTTTGTATCATGATAAATCAACTTCAAATAAGCGTAAAATCCATCAAAGGATGTTGACATAGATAAAATCAAAACTCTTTTTAGAGAAATATCTCTTTCTATTTTGAAATCATTTAAGAGTCATATATTTATAAAATAAAACATTTTCTTTGAAAATATTCTTATAAGCTTGTAAGGGAAGCTTCAACGATTTTATAACGGCGGAAAATAGATGCACCCGCCGTATAAGTTAAAAAAAACATTCTTACCTTAATTTTGTCGAAAAGTTTAAAAAGCACCTTGTTTGGAAAACGACGGAAAGATTCCTTTATAAACCTCTTATAAAAATTCAAACAATGGTATAAATGACTTTAACCCATATTCTTGTAAATAGTAAAAATGTTTTGAAATACATTTTTAAGAAACATGGATGTGGATGATAAAGAGATCCCAGTAGATTATTACATATAAACAACCTCAGATAATGAAGAGATTGTGAAATAACCATTACCTTGTACTTTTCCTTGGTTGGGGTAGGTTAACCTCCTGTATAATGGTGAAATAATTCTTATTAAATTATACAAGAATCATATATATATTAATATGATATCATATATGATCTTTTAACATTGATTTGTTAACAATATCTTAGAATTATCGTCGTTTCGGGTGTTAACTTACTCATTTTATTTTATATGTTTTGTTACATAAGCCATGTTTGTTGTATCTTATTCATATCCAGAATGATATCAAGTCCTTAAACATAATTTTTAAATCATCAAATGATAATTATACTTGAATGGATACGATGGAGAATGAATCTCATCGCGTTCGTGGAGACGGTAGTCCGTACGTACGCACGAGCGACAATATCATTCTTTTGACATTAAAATAATATATAAACGGATGGTATATCATATATAAAGAATCATTAACATGTTATATTTATTATTTACATGAGTTATACATCATTATTATACCCATCCAAATAATAATATATTGAATAACAATTACACCACGACGTGGAGACGGTAAGCCGTACGTACGCACGTATGGTGACATGTTATTCAAAGGGTGGATAGAATACTGAATATGGTTGTACCATATTTATAATAACATCACAGTATATGTGAGATACTGGAGTTATTATTTTAGAATGGTAAGAACCAAGAAATAAGAAGTGGAAGAAGAAAGGAACTTGAAAAGGGGTGGTGAAAACATTACCTCTTCTTCGGGTTCTTCCTTTTGATTTGATAAAAAGGGCTCCTTAGGTTGGATTTCTGATCAAACTAATGCCTCTAGGTTGTTGTGAGGGATGTTGGGAGAGTATTTGGGCAGAGTTTGGCCGAACCAAAAGGCTTTGAAGGTGTGAAGAAATGAGATGGAGGAGTGCCCTTTTATAAGAGGGGTGAGGGGCACCTTTGGAAAAGCTAGAAATATTAATTTATAATAAATTCATATTCGGTTTCAAATGGCTCAAAAGTTGATTTTTTTAAATTTTAAGGTGGGGATGGGTCTAAAAAAACTCAACCAATAGAATTTAGATAGGTTTGGGTACTTATATTAACCTTATCTTTAAGTATTAACTCTAAGTTAATTAGTTTCACTTTTACAATGTCTCTTTGTATTTTTATATAATATGGTTAAAAAACTTAGTATATATATCCAAGAGACCCCCAAGTGGTCCATTAATGATGAATCTATCATGATATAAGTCTCTTGGCTGATCATTAGATTTTTAAGAATTTAATATCAATTAATAATATAATATTTGTTTTAAGAACTCTTTTATGTCAATTTTGACACTATTCAATAGTTGATTTTTGTGAAACTCATAACAGATTTATTACTTAGAAAAAAGTCAATTAAATCAATACTAATATATCATATTATCCTAGATAATTAGTTTAATTCATTAAAAGTTTCATATTATATTTATTTGGATACTTATAATATCAATTATTTTAATTTTTCACTATTATAGTAATTAATTCATCATCACTGTGTCATAAATAAATTAAATTATTTAATGTCTAAAAATTATAAATGAACTATCACTATGTAGGAAATCTTTTTATATTTCTAATGAATATTTATAATCTAAAATCCAACATATATTACCCTATGTAAAAATTGTTTTGCTAAAAGATATATGCTTGTGTCATTTTTGTATTCATTTTAACTTAATTAAAATAAAGTGTCCCTATCACCTACAAGTGGCACCATGGGGTCCCAAAATCGACCCAAAGATGCCTATGGTCGAACATGTATCAACCATTAAGGCTAGGACACGTTTTAGGGTAATTTAGTATTATTATAATATTATTTTTTAACCCTTATTTACCGGATTTACCCTTAACCATGGTAAATAAAATATTTACCGCAGTAATTATTCAAAATGTCTAAAAATAAAAGTTACCTATTTACACAATTTGAACATACTGATTCCAAATATGGAATCCATTTTTTTAAATTCAAAACACAGAAGTGGCAGAAATTAATTTAAAATTAATTCCCGCTGTCAAAACAAAAAGCGTGTTTTTAAGAGATAATAACTATCAAAAGATTGACACTTGTTTATGTTCGGTTTAATTGTAAAATTATGTCCAATGACCAAAATTATATTAAATGGTAAAAATATATTCTAAATATACTTTAAAACCACTCAAATTCATAATTTATCACTATTAATTATTTTGATTAAAAAAGTTGTTTTTAATTAAAATTTAGTAATTTTCACTATTCATCAAAATATGAAATTTATCCGAAATGTACCAAAATTTCACCTTAGGATAAATTAGATATTCCAAATCCAAAAATGAAGTCTATTTTGAAATATAAAATATATATAATTTCAAAAATTAGGTATTACTATTTATAACGGCTAGTTTGATTGGTTATGGTGTGTTAGAACTCGGTGTTGCGTACAACACACGCTATCACATTATTCAAAGAGAAGCGTACCGTAGAAGCTTGGGGTGTTACAAAGAAATTTTGCTCTGTTAATATAATTAGAAGCTATCATTTATATTTTCCTAATCTAAGTCCTCAATTTTCTATTTTTTTTCATGTCATCATCACTCCTATATTATTTTTTTCTTTCCTCCGGTACCGTCTCTCATTAGGTACAGTGGTATGATATATCATTGATATCACTATATGCTACTATAATTACTATCATGAAGGGATTCTTGTATACTCAATGAGTATAGATATCATCCATATCCATATTTAGGATATTTCATGAAAAAATCATCATATTTAATCTAGTGAAAAGAAATCCCTATTTTTATTTTTGATATGGGTTGGAATCAAAACATTATTTAAAATATAACGTTGTATATTGTGATACGCCACAATTATTTATTGTGTTATATTAATTTTCCGTTCACTACACAATAAAAATTTTCATCAACTCCTACATTACTATTATATTCCTATGACAATGAAATATATCTACCTACCTTATAAATAGATCTAATGTTAAATGCATTCCATTTTTTATGATATCAATTATGTGTGTTTTTCCATCGTTTCTTCCTCATGATATACATGTTACTATTCACCTTATCCCTACATTCATCTTGTCCCCAAAAAAATGTAATGATTTTTTGGTGATGTTCCTGCTATTGTCACCGATTAATTTGATAGTCCTTACTTGTGAGAAGTGAATGAGATTAAGGGTGTATTATGGTATACATGATAAAACTAATATGATGGGAGGTTTAATCATCCCATTAAGGAGATTATTATATAGTTCAAGAATCTATTATATATTTAAGTCATATTCATGAAATATTTTTGGGTAACAATACTTTTTATTTTTACTACATATGCTAACTTTGTCCAGAGAACACCTATTATAAAAGGGACTATCCAACTTCTATACATTTGAAAGGAAACTGCACAAATCTAAATATTCCAATGTTCAATCCACATAGTATCTCATGTTTTTTACATGTGGGTGTCTATGTTGTTACTTTTTAGTTTAAAATATTTTATGAATGTATTTAAGAGTTTGATTCTATACATGATGGAATAGAATAGAATACACTATAGTTTAAATCTATATGGTAAATCATGAAGATTACTCCATAATTTAAATCAATATGGTAATGTAGTAAGGTTACACCATAGTTTTGAGCATTATGGGAAGATGTGAAGACTAATCCATAATTAAAATCCTCATAGGAATGTGTGAAGGTTACACTGGAGTTTTTCAACATCCTTGAATGAAAAAAATGATTACACTAGGATTTATGTTCTCCTATAAATACTTAAAAAAATTCTATAGTTTAGTTTCCTTTGGGAAGGAATATGGATACATAATGAAGTTTTATACCATTCAGGAAGGAAAATTAGGTTGCGTTGCGATTTAGGGTCTCCTGGGAAGACTTAAAGTCTATTCTATAGTTTTATTCCATCTAATAAGGTTAATAGTTATACATGGATTTTCATCAGAAAGACTTACAATTTATACTGGTGTTTAGTGTTATCCAGAAAAAATTAATGGTTACATTGGTATTTAATTTCATCAAGGAATACTTAAGGGATATACTATTGTTCAGTTCTCCCCTTGAAGGATTATGGGTTATTATGGGATTTAAGTTATCCCAATATCAAAAAAGGTTTATTCTAGAGTTTAGTATCATCATAGAATAATGAAGTGTTACACTTGAATTTGTGGTCTCTTAAAAAGTATTAAGGGATATCTTGAAAGTTTAGTTTTTTCCAATAAGGATTAAGAGTTGTGATGGTATTTAATATCTCTTAAGAATATTTAAAAGGATGTTAGAGTTTTATTCAGTTGAGAAAGGCTTATGAATTATTCTAGGATTTAATTTTCTCAAGAATAATTAAGGGTTACACTGGAGTTTTGTTTTTTTTTGTAGGAAGGGTTAAGGGTTATGTTTTTATTTAAGGTCTCTCAAGAAGAATTAAGAGTAAACTAGAGTTATATGACATATAGGAATTATTAAAAGTTTATTATGAATTTTTATGCTATCTAGGAAGGAAAATTTGGGCTACTCTAAAATTTAACGTCTCATGAGATAGATCAAGAGTACGCTGAAGTTTAGTACCATCATATAAGGCCAAAGTATTTACACCAAGATTTAGGTTTCCTCAATAATATTTAAGGGTACGATGGGTTTTAGTGTTATATATGAATTATTAAAGGTTCTAAAGGGGTATAATGTTCCATTGTGTTGGAATTTTTACTATAGATGGATTCCAATGTGTGCCCTATGTGATAATCAAACCCACATAGTTTGATTTCAAAGTTTAATGCTATATTAAAATTTAAAACACTCATCATTCAAAATTTGGATTGTATTTTTATCCTTGATGAAAGGAATAACATGAAGTTTGACATTGTATGATCATAGTTTATGATACCTTTTAAGGTCATGTGATGAGGACCAATGTTATACCATTGAAATTCAAGTATGTAATTCTGTTTCATATAGTTTATGGTTATATAGGATCAACCATTTTTTATAGTTTAAGATCATAAGACTACAAACACTAAGTGAAATATTCCTAGAAATGGTTTTAGTTTGATAATTATACATAAACTACCAGAAATATTCATTTTATCAAATGAATTCAGTAGAGGTGCATGTCTTATAAAAAGTAGGTATCACAGAAAAGGAAAGCCTAGTGGTGGATGAGGCTAAAAAAATTGGGAACTACAATAAGGGAGGTACATAATGGAAAAAATCCTTAAAAGGAGTCTTCATATAAGACAATGGAATTTTCAAGGTTTAAACAAGGATGGTGGACTTGGAATATAGGATTATTCCTTAACTGAATTGTAAGAATCTAAGGTGAAGATGCATCCCATAGGTTTCTTAAGATACATGATCCTTATTATCAAATAGGCATGTGATATAACACACCTTGAGGATTCATGAGAGGATGATGAACATTAATTAGAAAATACAATATAGGATATGGAATGAAGGGGTTGACATTGTGTATGGTTCATAGGAGAGGAATGAAACTGTATATGTCCCCAATGTAGGTTACATAGGCATGAAAACACAAGTTGTTAGGTACACAACTGCATATGTCTGGAGTATAGGGTATACATTCATGTGATCCATATACATGTATGGAGTGAATTATAAAAAAAATTGATTATACATTTAAATAGGGGTTACACTTTAATTACAATAAATTTGTTTATCTTTAACATAGAGGGAACATGTGGCCTCTATATAATGGAAACCAAATGGTTCACAAATAATTGATTTCATGTTTAAAAAGGGTCTATATGTAATGAACTCTTGATCTAATACCTTAATGTCCCATAAGCCTTACCTATTAGAGTTTAGTGTTTCACCCAGAGGGGAGGGTCACATGAATCATGTGTTTCTAGAGACACTTCAACATCCTCTAAAAATTTCTATATCTTCAAAATAATGGAAATATTAGGGTATTTATAGGAATATCTAGGTATCTTAGAGTTACAATGATCACATATGCCTATGGAGGTTCGCAATTTGCATATTCATGTGAGGGGTTCATGGTTTTCTTATCCCCTTACTTAGATTTCACCTTTTCCCAAAATTATTGGATGGACCAAATGAAGGTAACCATATAATATTTATGGTCAAATACCTTCATGAATTCCAAATATTATATTAATGTGAGTCACTTATGCTAGACTACATCAAAATTTCCTTCAACTTAAAATGAAAATAACTTTTGGTCTATGAGTACATTTTTAATCCATGAACAGTAAAAATCAAAGATAATAGAATTATTTACCCCTTGGATACATTTTATATAGATAGAATTTATTTTATAAGGACAAAATATTTGTAAAATCACTTAAAAAATATAACTAAATATTTAGGGAAACCTTTAAATCAACAAAATATATAATCCATGGCCTACTCATGCTAGGATATTCTCACCACCACATCACTAGATTGATAAATGTTTTTAAATATCCTCAATTACTCACTATAAGAGAAGCTATATGTCACATGAGGATACTATTTGTGTTTTGATTATGGAGTGAGGTACTCCTTCAACTATATGTTATCAATTCAAGGATTATGTCATGATCATCTATATTTTTTACACAAATATAGGAATTTCATAAGTGTTAATGCATAAGAAATAAAAATATATTTCATACAAATATAAATTAGAAAATAAAGATCATGATCTTAAATGTAAACCTTTCACATCCACCCAAAAAATTATGACACCCAATAAATTCACACCAATTTTTTGGTTTCTATATGCATATCTAGAATAATTATACAGTTATATGATTATCTATGATTTATCGGGACTTCTATAATGTGGATTACTTCTATCAATTCCCTATAATATTCTATATTTTCACTTATAATATTGGTTGGGTGATATAATATAAGTTATTATACCTTAATAAGTAAGTGTTCCAATATCAAAAATCATGAAAAACATAGAAGTGTAACATGTTTAGAGATACCCGCACAATAATGTCTAAATGATAAAAATGGGGAATGATTTGAAGTTTCTTTTCTGATTTTAGGAACCACAGAAATTGGTGTCCTCTATTACCTACTATTTCCGAGGTTTTTAACCTTTAACATGGGTACCTCATATTTCTATATCTTATGTGAACCATTATAATTAGGGAAGCTTGTTTTCATGGTGCATAGAGTAATGGAAATATATATTACCTGGTTCCCCCTATTATCACAGTTTGAGTTAATCATAGAAATTTGGAACATTATATACGTTTTTATTTAAATTTATAATTTAAAATTCTACAAGGAGTATACAAACAAAGGATAATATATGAAAACCCAACCTAATGGAAATTTTTTTATAATAGTCCTATACCACTCCCAAATGTTTAAAACCTTTGACAGAATGATAATTTTTTTTTCTAGGTGAACGTGACATTTAAAAATATTAATAATTTTCTTAAACTAGGTTTATTCATAAGAAAGATTGTTTTTCATTGTCCCTTCAATAAATAGTATTTTTTAGGTTCATTTTTCACAACTCAATTACTTAAGGTTTCAATTAAATAATTGAATTATTCCATGATATTTACTTTTCCACCATTATGTCTCATACTGAGGGTGAGAATCCAGGAAATATAAATTATCCATTCAAAAGAGGTATAATTCATTTGGGTTTACTGATGTTATCACAAAAAATATAGAAGCACATGGGAAGAGACAAATATGTGCATGAAACAGTAAAGGAATTACAGAAAAGTAAAGTAGACATTAAATTAATGTGATTTAGACCATGTTGGTTATAAATGTATGATAAAAACATCACCCCATAGTCTATTTATTTTGTAAATAAATAAACAGAAATATTTTAAAATATAAACAAGAACGAAAACATGCAAACAAGAAAACCCAGAGATACTATACAATGATAGAGTCATTGAAAATCCAAACATGATATCGACTGAAGTTAAGGATGTGACATCTACTCACTATAATAAAATCAGATATTGGAAATATTTTAATGGTAGTGGTTACATAAAACCTCCACTAATTATATATTACTGAATTTTAATTAATTTATTAGTGGTAGTGTAAATATAACCACCATTAATTAATTATTAGTGGTTTTTTTTAAAAACCATTAAGAATTAAATTTTTTGTGTCAGTTTTAAAATTCCATTGAAAATAAATATTTAACATCAGAAGCACTACCCCTTTATTTCTCCTATATCAATTCAATCTCTAATCATTCATCCTCCCTTCCCAACATCCCTCGTGATGACCTTAAAAAATATCCTCCCCAATATAATGTCCTCTACTAATGACAACCCTCAGATGGTTTCCTCCCCTCACAACGACACTACAATTGCATCCTCCCCTACTAACAAACCTTAAAAAATATAACCCTCTCCACAACATCCACTTTGACATGGCCCTTTGATGACAACCTCCCCTCCAAAATCCATCCGATAACATCCACTTGTTGTAGTGAGTACTCATTTTGTAATCTCAACTACACATATAAGTAACTATATGTTCACAATTGGATACATTAGGTCTCTAAAAATATATTAAGTATTGAATACTATTAAAATGAATCTAAAAAAATGAAATATGATACATGTAAGAGGAAATATAATTTATAACTAACATGTTTTGTTTATATTCATAACATATATGTTTATATACATCTATATATAGAACATTAAATGTATGTAATCATTATATATATATCTATAGAACATGTACACACATATATTCAGAATATATTTATACATAATATATATACATGTAGAACATATATATGTTCTGTTTACATACAAAACATATATAAATATATTTAGAACATTAATAGATATACAACATATACAACATATATATATATATATATATATATAGTGAGAACACACACACACACACAAAGCATATATATATATATTATATGTTCTCTTTATATACAAAACATATACATGTTTTTTATAAATCTTGAATTTCCACCCATTTATTAGTGGTGATTTAATATAATCAATGTATAATGAATTTTTAGTGCTATTTTTTGTATTCTGTGTTTTTATATTACGTTATTTTATTTATTTATTATGTTATTACTGAATAACACTTAAAAAATTTATTTAAAAATTTAGTATTAATTTAATCTCACAGTATTTTCATTTTAATATTTTTAGTTATCACATATTATGTAATTGTTATTTATTTTTAATATTCAATATTCTTGGATATAACTAATATTTTAAATGAAATAATTTCAAAACCTATAACTAAATTAGAAAGGGAAATTTGTGAAAACCAAAATAGATGTCAATTTATGGTCCACTTAAATAATAAGATATTATTTTAACAAAATATATGAGGTTTTTGTTTATATGATGTGTTATTTTTTTTCAATATGTTATATAATAAATTCATATCATAAAATATGAAATTGTAATATCAATTGATTATAATTACGTTCTATTTAATGATTTTATCTTAGTCAAAATTTTAAAATGATAGTATTTTCTAATGATGTTAATATTTTGTTATTCCATAAAGCTTATGATTTATTTTTAACATGATTTAATTTAATTAATATGTGTTATGATTTTATATAGTTATTTATTAGTAGTACACAAATGGATAAATGTTGGATTAATTTATCCCAAAATACACCTCAATACATTAATGGGTTGGAGTCATATTCATTTTTTTAATTGTAAATTTATTCATATATGGAAGAGTAAAATGTACACTTCTTGATTATAATTTCAGATGATGGTTGAAAAGACATGAAGTTTATGAGAACTTGATATTGAAACACTTTTCTGCTAGATATGTGAGACAAATTTGGTAAGGGGAGTTGGACATTGTATAAATTTTGATGTGCAACAGCCATAATAATGAACAACCAAATGCCATGATAGTTGAAAATGAAATTCATAAGATAATTAACAATGTTTTCTTCACTATAACACATGATAATGAATATTTTAACATATCAGTGGATTTTATTTTGGATTTTATAGAGATTAATTCATGATAGAAGGAAATTGGGTAATAAAATGTTTTTTATGAATTAATGGAAGATGTAAATTAGGAGTTGTATGATGTATGAATAAAATATACAAAATTTTCCTTTCTACTGAAGTTTTACCATATGAAGTGTTTATGAATAATTATAGATAAAGAAATATTGATGATGTTGGTTTTATTTCATGATTCATTTATTCTAGATAATATATTTCAATCAGTAAATGAGATGTGGAAAGTTGTTAAAAACCCACTCTCAATTATATAAAGCCATATTCATGTCCCAATGACTACATGTTGTATGCGGGAGAAGATTCAGATAGATAAGATTTTAAAAGATATTACACTTCTAGGTAGAAATTAGTGAATCACATGACAAAAGTATTGATGAATGTACTATGAAGAAGAAGATAAATAAAACTATTGTGAAATTTTTACATTAATATAAATTAAAATAAATATTGAATATATTTTTTATTTCATCTAAAATGACAAATAAAATTAAGTTGTATACTATAAAAAAAATATTGTCAGATTTATATGATATCAAAGATATTTGAATTCAGGGAAATATGTTGATTATTTATATCCAAATTTATTTTCATATACTTGGAATGTGATTTTGGAATTAGCTATTGATGGATTTAATCCATTTTGATTGTAAGTATAACTTATAAGATATAGCCCGTTATTTTAATCCCTTACAATCTACCTCTATAAATATGTATGCAACAAACTTATTTCATTATTTCAATGATCATTATTGGAAATAAAATGTATAGAAATGAAAATAATGTATAACTTTAGCCTCTTATAGAATAATTTCAAGAGTTATGGGACAATGGTGAACATACATATGATGCATCAACAAAAAAAATGTTTAAAACTCCTATAGATATAATTGGGACTATTACTAATTTTCCTATATTAGGAAACATGTCTGTTTGGGACACTCACACTAGTCAGGCATGTATAGTTTGTAACTTCAACATCAGGATGAGAAGACTATAATATATAATAAAGTGGTTATTTATGTGCCATTGTCAATTCTTGTATGTATCTCACATATATCAGTTTCACAAGTCATGATTTGATGGAAAAAATAAGTTGATGCCACCACCAAAATTGTTATTAGGTTCCAAAATCATGTCATAATTATAAAATGATGATGAAAAATTTGGGGAAGTGTATTAGCTGAATTTTTCTAGAAAAAGAGTTCAATGCTCACTAGAATCAGTTGGTACCCAATAATGGAATAAATAAAGTATTTTTTTCAAACCTCATTTTTTGGGAATATCAATTATTACTTTATAATATTGATGTTATGCAGATTGAATATAAAACATGATATATGAAAAAATGTTCATCTTAATACCTATAAGAAATTAGAAGAAATTAATATAATTCATGATATGTGGGAAAATGATAACGGAATGTATCTTGCAATAGTTTTTTCAGGGAAGAATTAGGAAAAAGATATTTTACTTTAATGAATGAAAACCATGAAAGTACCTGATATATATTCAAGTATAATTTCATGATGTGTAGAATTAAAATATCATATTTTACATGGACTCAAAATCGATGAATCGAAAATTTTGATGGAGAAATTGTTACCTTGGGTATTGAATAAATTGTTACCTCATAAACCAATAGTAGTTGTAATTGAGTTTTAGAAATTCATCCAATAGATTTTTTATAAAACATTAAACCCAAATGATATTTAAAAACTTTAAGAAAGAATTTTAAAGACACCTTTTTATTTTGTGATGATATTTCCCCCACTGTTTTAACCATGATGATTCATCTAACTGTGATTTTGAAAAAGGAAGTTAATGTTGGAGGGATCATACATTGTAGAAGAATATATCCCATAAATAGGTATTTTTAACTTATTTGTTTTATAATTAATACATTAACATTTTAAAACTCATTATATATGTTTATTATTCCACAATGTCACTTTTTTCATTAGATATATAGGCCATTTGAAGTGTTTTTTGAGATAAAATGCTAACCCAAAATGATCTATTGCTAAAGGTTATATGGTGGAATAATGTATTACCTTTTGTTTAATAAATTTAGATAATATTGAGACATAATAAATTGGTTATATTTTATTGATGATAACTCACACCGATTAAAATCCTATAGTAAATAAGTAAACTTTCCAACATTAGGTTATCAAGTTGGGGAAATATCACCAATTTCATTAACACAAAAATAGTTCATACAAGCACATGGATATGTGTCACTCAATAGTGATATTTCTGATCCTTTCATTGAGGAATTGAAGATGTGAACAAAGAGGACACTTCATATTTAAACATGAAATGTAAAAGGGATAACAAAATACATTAAAAAATACATTATTGATTGTTTTTAACATCATGTAAGATCATAATCAATTTAATATTCATAATATATTGATATAATTATCTTATGTAACTAATAATATTTTCTATTTATACATGTTGATCAATAATGTTGATAATCAAGATGGAGTGCTATATTATTTGAAATATTTGGATTTATTTCCATCGAAGTAGTCTAATATATTTAATGATTATAAAATTAATGAATTTAAGTTTCAAACATATTTAGGTAAAGAAGGTTTTAAAGAACAACATAATTTAATCTTCAAAAAATTCATAGAATTGGGATACTATGGGATGTTGATTAACATTATTGAATTAAATTATCATTGAAAATTTCCAGATCTATTATTTAAATTTATGTGATTCAATATTTATAGGGGAATAAGGAAATATTATTTATAATTTACATAAGATAACTTATCTTGGTTGATTGATACTGGTGAGAATAATTAACATGATCTATATATTTTTTCTTCATAGGATTAAATGTTATATTATTTGTAGAACAAATTAAATAAATGATGGATTATTGTTTCCCATTTCAAACTAAGTAACTTATATGATATGGGTGATGAAATGGATATTTTTTGTGACACTAAACCCCATAAAAACAATAGATTGATTCATCTTTCCATGATGATATTAAAATAGTTTGTCTTCCAAGGGAGGGAGAAGTTGATGAAATCATGTCAATGGTGGAGGATTAAAATAATATGGTCAATGATTAATTAATTGATTGTATATTCATTCCTTATTTAACTTTTATTTTATTTTTTATTCATTATACATGAATTCAATTAATCTATGCACAATTTGTTTTTAAAAAAACTTCTTTTTTATATTGTATTCCATGTTATAACTTTTTATATATTCTTGTTTCATATATGAATGCCATGAAATAAAATATTTAATGATACGAGGTGATATTACACTGCTCTTACAATGTTGGATGGCCCATTTGATATGATTCCACCTACATTAGGTATGATATCATCTTCCGAGACACTTCCATTTTTATTATTTTTTCCATCTTATATACTCCCATATTCATCAGGTTCTCTCCCAACATACAGTACATCACCTTATAATCTCAAGATGTTAGAGAGATTATACGGTGCATCGGAGGATTGGTAATCAAATAAGTATATGCCTCTATATTTACCATCATGAGGGTTATAGAGGGTGACCATTATTGGTATGTAATATTTGAATTGAAAAAATAATTTATTCCATACATATTATAATTTTTAACTATATTTTAACATATATAGATAATATTAATAAATAAATGAAGATGAATACATTAGATGTTTAGAGGTTTAAAAATTTTAAGGTTATTTTTTCCATTTGACATGTTTAGGGTTCCTAAAGATAACATTGAAGGCTTATATAGGAAGATTTTAGGGCATTTGGAATGTGATATGAAATCCCTCCCCACAATTTATCTTTATTGGAGGCATATCCCCATCAATTGGAAGACTGTAATTTTCAATAAAAAACTAAAAATAAGTTAAAGTAAATATTAGTAGATTTTTTATCTGATATTCCTATAAAATGTTGGTATAATTATGTTTGGATATATAATATGTATATATTTTTCTACTTTTATATACATGATGTTGTTTTGTATAAATGTATCTTGAAAAGTTTGGAGAAAAAGTTGAAGGACTTTAAGTACAGGTTGTGGTGTGAGTTTAATGACACCTAATTGAGTCTATTTAAAATGTACAAAAGGTATCTTATAGGATTCCTTTGTATTAGGGGAATTCCTTTATGGATATGAATCATTATGATTAACAGAAGGTATGTGATACCATCTTGGTTTATTGATCTTAATTTATTTAAATAATGAAAATTTTATTAATGTTAACATTTTTTTATCTGGAATATTCTAAATAAAACTCATCAAACCCAATTTATATGTTTATATTTTTATAATAATTATTGTAAATATATTTTTTATAACCTATCTAATGAAAAACAATTTATATTAAAAATTTCATTTAATGAATAGAACTGATACAAAGGATGCTGGTAGAAGATTGAAAAATTTGGATCACAGATCATTTGGGGGTAGCCAGTCAGACATAGGGGAGTAGCGTGAATGTTGGATTTTCTATTTCACATGTTGTATTTCTATAGAAAAATTATATATATTTATTTTTTAGCATCTAACTTAAAAAAATATGTTTTATGTTTAGAAAATATTGTGGTATAATGTATGAAATTATTGTCTTTTTTATGTTTTTTTGGTATGAGTAGTGAAATGGTTGAATTCTATACCCTGTAGTTATATTCTTATTTTATATTATAGGCTATATCATATTTAGATGGATTTTGGTATCTATTAATTCCTTTTTTTGTAATTAGTGATATTTTTAACTATCATTACTCACTGATAAACAACCACTATATACTAATAAACCACTACTAATTTATTATTGGTGGTTATAAACACCTCCAGTTTAGGAAAAAATAGAAATAAACAACTTCCAATTTATTAATGGTAGTATTAAATATAGTTATAATATAAAAAAAATTTAAAAACCACTAAATTAATTTTATAGGTGGTTTAAAAAATACCTCAAATCACAAATTTATATTAGTTTTATAATACCATCAGAAATAAAAAGCTTCCTCTAATTAATATGCTACTTAGAAAAATTTAACAGTTTTTAGAACTACCACAAATTAATTGGAAAGAGTTAAAACTACCACATAAAAAAATGCTGCTAATAACTATTTTCCCTATAATGAAACAAATATTGGATGGAATCACCCACACACATAGGAGGCTAAGACATATTGGGATTTGTAACAAATGAATGAAATAAAAAAAATAGATCAAGCCTATAGTTCTATGCCAACACTAAGAACCTAGAAGAGATGGTTGGATGGGGAGATCGACACCGTTGATGTAAAAATCCTATAAACATAGTTCTCATCCTTCAATGATCTCAAAAAGTAAAAAATTTCCACTAGATCATATCACCATAGGTACAAATGTTGTGGAAATGTTATAAAAAAGGATATAGATCTTCTTTCTCTCACAATCTCTCTACTCTCTCTTGAACTAGAAAACTAAAGGAGAATTATCTCAGAACAGGGAATACACCAGGAGATTATAAAGTCATATAAATAATCATGCCTCAATATAATTAACAACAATATTGACATTTGTGTAGTCGAGGTCACATAAAAGATTGATTTTTTGTTACAAATTGAAAATACATGGCATAATGTTGGACTAAATTCAATGGAACTACATGAGAATGAAAACTACACTTCGCAACTACATCATATTCAATCCCAATAGGGCGAGCCTATATAAGAATGACACCCTAGGTGATTCATGTTACATTAAATAACCCAGTACAAGGGAAACATAATATTAAGTCCCCTATCCATGTGATATTAAAACCTATATCTCTTTTCAGAATAGTGAATTCTCATAGAAGATTAAACAGATGCATGCCATGACCATATAATATTCAAAATGAAAATCATGTAAGACAAAAACTACATCCACATAAGATTAAATCTCTAGAAAACCATCTCATTCTAGATTAAATAAATCTTCACATAATGATAACTAAACCACTACATGAGAATAACCCAGAAAAAAATAAGCTAGACTTATATCAAATATAAACAAATAAAATAAAATGAATACATGAAAACTATAAGGAATTCATTATAGAAAAAAAAACATGGAATCAATAAATCAAATAACTATAATTTATTTTCTAAAAAATTAAGAAGGTAAAAATAAAAAAATCTCAACATTAAAAATTAAAATGTAAAAAAGCCAGTGTTCATGCAAAATACTTTAACCTATAAACTGATTTAGATTTTTTTAAATCCATAAAAAACATTAAGAACTATCATAATAATAATAGTTTTATCATATTCTTATAATTTACCATAATGGATTTGGTTTGAATATACTATCTCATTTACTACAGTATACTTCTAAACACAAGCTAAAAAATCACAATCTAAGAAAAAACATCAACAGAGCTCACCAGACTACATAACTGAGTCCCCACCTAAAGTGATTTAACTGAAACTGCCAAAGGAAATACATAAACCTACAAATAAAAAAAATATAACAAAAAATTCCTTAAAAGATACATAATTATCATTTTAAAAAATAAAAATCTCAAATAGAAGTAGTACATAAATAAAATACACAAACATGTAGTCACAAAAATATGATATGATATAAGACTCTAGACTTAAACAAAACAAGATTCACTAACCTTATTCACACCTGTCCTTCCATCCAAGCCCACTAGAAATCACAAGAAAATATATTCCTAGGATATCATAAGAATAAAAAACTAGAACCACTCCCAAATGCACTCTAAGTGATCTAAATAGGTGTTATAAGATATTAGCTCTATTGAAATCGGTATATACCACATTGTTCCAAGAAATACTATCCCAAGGCTTATGCTCAGTGTAGTATCTCTTAATGTATTTGATTTTTTCCATATTTATAACACATAAAATTCCTAAACTAACTTCTATCCTTTTTTATATGCTACTATGTATAGTTTGAATCCTAAGATTAATTAACTGAGGTTTGTCCTTAACCCAACTAGCCTATACATAAAATATATCGGTTTGAATATCACTAAATGAAGATTCTTCCACCACTTCCTCTAAGATAATAAAATACCTTCGATAGAGGTATTTGATAAATTTTTGAATGAAAATTGGGGTCTTAATCACCGGGTGGTTGTCGGGATCTTGGGTCCGCGTCAGTTCCTTCTTTATATTCTGGATGAAGATGACCTAGCGTGGTCTTTGTCCAACGCTAGTAGGTCGATTCGCGGATTTCGTTTTCATCTGCTTCGCTGGACTTTTGAATTTCATATGAATCGCGACCCTTCTACCTCTGCGATTTGGATTCAACTTCCTGGTTTACCTTTACCGTTTCAAAACCCAGCGTTGTTAAGTTCAATAGGGAATTCTATTGGTCGTCTCCTGTGCCTTGATCAGCGAACGGCTACCTTGAGGAACCCGAGTGTTGCGAGGCTGTGTGTTGAGCTGGAACTCTCCCGGCCCCCTCCTGAGATGGTGTGGGTTGTAATTGAGGGGGAATACAGGTATGCACAACCCATATACTATGAGTCCTGGATTGATTACTGCTCCTTTTGCCACAAACAGGGGCATGATCTTTATGTGGGTCGCAAGAAGGGAGTGCGTGAGTGTCCTGCTGCTATAAATGATCCAACTGTCCAGGCCATGATTGATGAGAAATCAACTGGCCATGTCAATGAAGAGTTGACACAGGATGATGCCCCCTTCACTAAGGTCTGTGATGTTCAGGAAAATGTGGGTGTTATGAGAGCTGTGAGGGAGGATTTAATTGGGACGTCAGGGCCCTCTGTTGCTGCTGTATTTGAACGGCTAAAGAATGACATGAGTCTTAGCTCTATGTCGGATGCATCAAGGTCAATGGTGAAAGTGTGTGATGTTGTTGAGATGCAGGGTGACCAGGAAGCTGAATTGGGCTCAAGCAGGCTGCCCAACACCCAGAATGGATGTTGTGAGGCACCTATCTCTGTCCCATGTCCTCAAAGTATGGGTAGCGGACATGGGCACCCAGGAGGTGTTAAATCTGGACCAGATTTCTGCTCCATGAACCAATTTGCTGCACTGGATGGGGTGGAAGAACCTGATGATGGTCTAGGAGTGGGGGAAGCTGATTGGCTTGATCCACAGCAAGCAGATAATGGGACAAGCTTGCTGGGTGGAAAACTGATGGAGGAGGAGACCTCCAACTTTGAAGCATATCACCTGAAGCCTGTGGAGGTTGCAGTGGTTGAGGATGTGGAATTTCCAGGTTTGAAGAATCAGTGTTTAACCCCTATCGACTTAAATCAAACTTCCTTGAGGGCTGGAACAGTGGAGTCAGGAAGGAATAACTACTTCAAGGGATTGGGAGAAGCTCCTAAGAAGGGGGGAGATGTTTCCAATGGAGAGAAAGAAAATGAGAGGGAGGTGCTCAAAGCCTCTTATAGTGACATGGTTCGAGGAGAAAGGAAGGAAACCCTTGATAATGGGATTGAGAGTATGGGGGAAGAAACTGATCCAAAAAAGAAGAAGCCACGAAAAGACTACTCCAACATGCCAAGGACGGTGTCTACTAGGTCCTCTGCCAAGAATGGAAAAGGGAAAGAAGTAAACTCAAAGAAGCGACAGAATAAGGCAGTGATCAGGACATCTATGACTGAAAGAGAGTTATGTCTTAGGGAGCAATACCTCAACATGCTCAATCAATATGCTCCATCTGAGTGGGAGTCGGCGGATCCAGATGATTCGGAGGATGGAGATGTTGGAGATTTTGACACATTTTGACTGGCACTGTTGTTGGGGGTGTTTTCATATCATTTCATTTCTTTGTACTTTGTACTGATTTTTCTTTAATAGATTCTCATGGGACCAGACATTCGGCCTGGGCCTGCTTCTTTCTGGTATTTTTCAAGATTTCTAGGTTTGAAATTAACATAAGAGGTGGTGGTATACCTTTAAGAGGACATAGTGGTAATATATTTCTTTGTATGAAACAAATAACCTTCAAGTTCACTATGGACAAGTATAACATCCATATTAACCATGCATAAATTAAAATCATAATCTCTATAAAATTTCTCAATTTAAAACATAACTAAATACATTATGAAAATAGATATCAATCTATAATACCAATTTTTTGGGGAGGGAATATGTGAAATTTAAATTATTCACTCAATAGAGGTGTAATAAGTTTTAGTTCAGTAATGGTCTCACAATAGAAAACAAAATCCCATATGAAGAGATGAATATATACAAGAAACAATAAATAAATAATATAAAATAATATAATATGATAATTTAATATATTTCAGACTATTTTGGTTAAATATGAACAATAAGAATACCACCCCACAATATCTTTATTATAGAATGAAACAAACAAAAGACTTATAAGTGGAGATAATAAATAAAAAATGAAAACAAATAAAACCGGAGAAACTATCCAAATATTAAGATCTTGAAGCTCCAAAACATGTGATAAACTCAAGATAAGTATGTGGAATCTACTCTCATTTTAGACTTCCTCATCCACACATATAAGTGACTAAGATAAAAATATATTTACAACAAAAATACTAAAACACAAGAATATATTATGCTTACATATCTGAGCCTACACCAAGAACTAGGAATACAAGGTTGGAAGTTGAGATCAATATAGTATGTTTACAAATCCTTTGAACATAGTCATCCTCCTCCATAGATCTCACAAAGTGTAATCTCTCCACCTGATGATATATCTAGAGGCACGATCAAGGTGAAGAGGTCATATAAAAGGGCTCTAGATCTCCTTTATCTCATAATATATCTCTAATATCTCTCAAACTAGAAAGTTAAAAGAAAAATATCTTAGAAAGGGGAACACATTGGGAACTCATAAAGTTAAGGAAATCATCACACCTAAACAAAATGATAAATATGAGGACACATGTGTGGTATAGGGAATGTAGAATATTCAATCATTGTAACAAATTTCAAATATTTTTAACAATATAGGATTAAATTTCATGTCACTTCAGGGTAATTCATACTACACTATGTCAAATTCAATACCATCTATACATGTTTATATAAGAATAACTACCTAGGAACTTCATGTTAGATTAAATCCCCTAGTATAGGGGACACATTGGATTACATCCCCTGTCAATATGAAATTAAAACTTTCATCTCACATTAGAATAATTAATTCTCATGGAACATTAAATATACACACACTAAGACAACATAATATTTAAAATGCATCTCATTGAAGAATAAAAACATTACCACAAAAGATTAACTTTATAGAAAACCAAATTATATAATATTAAATAAATATTCATGTAATATTAACCAAACAAATATATAAGAATAAGCAAAAGAACAAGACAACCATATATATATTATGTATAATAAAAGTAAAATGAACACATGAAAACTAAAACACTTTCAATGTGAAGAAAAAACAACAAGGAACAAAAAGGTTAAATAAATACCATTTAATTTGTAACAAATCAATCATTCCAAAATCAATAGTAGTCATTTTTTTAAATTAATAGGTTTCAACATCAAATTCATGAGGTCATGATTGTACATTCAATTCAATAGAATAAAACCTCAAACATGGAAACTACCACACATAATGTAGACCTATTGTCATTCCACATTTTTTTTACACACATCGTAAGAATTAATATGTGATACCTCTCATATTTCTTGAAGCCTTGATCAACAACCACATTTAACACAAACCCTAGTTCTCCTCCATCAACATGCCACCCACCAATGTTTACCAGTCAATGTGAACCAATAAATTCACTGATTATTGTGAAAGACAATAATAAATCAGGGTAAATAATAATAATAATAATAAATTAAGGCATTTGATCCTAGTACATACACCCAAATATCACCTTACCTGATGAATCTATGCCAACATGGTGTGATAATAATAATTATAAATAATTATTAATTAAAATTTATAAATTTATAAATTAATATTAATAATAAATAATAAGAAAAAAATATTACTAATCAATAAAATCCAAATTTTATAGTTTTGGACAGTGAAAGAAGTTAAATTTTCATGTTGTGCCTATAATACATCTTATTAGTATCCATGGCAGGTTCCTTTGCATATTATTGTCCCTATTACCATTATGAGCTATTAAAATTTAACTAACACCCTAAAATAGGTGATAATAATTCACATTGTACATTCCATAGCTAAAAAAACTTGTATATCATTATTTATTTTATGACATGTTCAACAATATTTCTCTCAAACTGTTATATCAATATCAGTGATATGTTCTTATCACCACACATGATATCCTTCTATACACTTACATGTTTATGTACAACACTCTAAAATCATACAAGTCACTTCAAAATCTCCAAAGCACTTCAAAATCTCCAAATCACTTTACAAGTATGTGTACAACATAAAAATTAGTTCTCTATCACATTATGTGATATATTTTACAATCTCCATGATCAATTAATGAGAATCCACTTAAATATAGTGAACATGAATTATATAAATCATATTCATATTTTTTGTTATCACAAAATAATATCAATGGTAATAAATCTAATTTCAACATCAAATGATATCCATCAATGTGAAATAATTAGATACATGTATATTAGATGTAACCTCCACCTTATGGATGAATCAAATAAATACGTTTTCTTCAATTTTTATAGAAAATATTCTAAAATTATATGTTTCTTTATATACTAATAATGGTTCTATCAACAAGGTAACAAGATCATGATTGTAACAAATTTAAAAATTAAATTAAAAATTCATATTTTACTTCTAGATGATTCATGCCAACACTTCTAGTAAATTTATCATATTATAGAATAACAAAAATACAATAAAATCTAACATATTGTAATCATTAATAAATAATACAAATTATAACTAACCATTATTGTCAATTTAACTCACATGTCTACAAACATCGTTGTGTATGAATTCTAATATATTTTTATCCTTATTTCATATAAAATTGTATGATATTCTTAAAAAAATTTGTTATTAGAAATCATCACTACTTTTTTTATTTATCTCTACAATATTGGTACATAATTATAAAATTTTTTTTGGAAATTTTTTATATTATCTATTTATGTACCTCCCCAAGCATGATTATATAAATTATTATCTACCTAAATAGTAAATAAATGAGATATTTTGTTTCTATTAATATGGTATAAGTTTGAATTAGTACTTTTAACTTTTTCTAAGGCTACAATTGAGGGATTTTGTAGGATAATATCATATCTATAGTATTTAATGAAACCAATTTTCCCAATATATCATCACCAAATCAACATGTAATGTTGAAAATAATTAAATAGGTGCACCTCCAGTCCCATAAGATCTATCTAGATGGATTATGTCTAGGGGATATCATAAAGAGGTAGCCACTAGACTATAACCACCATAAGTTATAGAAAATATACTAACATACTTTTATTCTATGAGTGGATACCAAAAAATCTAAAGGTGTTCTAGAATATTCTCATGTGAAGAAAAATTAAGAACTATATTGAAGATATCTTTATAATTTTTCTAGATTTTTTACACATAACTAATAGGATGATCAAATCTATATATAGATCTCATCCATTCAATGAAAGAGATCAAGAGTTGACTTCTAATATCTAGGTAGTGATATGTGTTACACATACTGCATGTCTATTGAGAATATAATCATTTGAACATTTTGACTGACTATAACATTTTTATGAAGAGATAAATGAATCTTATTAACGATTCATTACCAAAGTAAAACTGTATCAAAGATGTGGTAGTATCTATGCAATCGATATCCCATATTGTAAGACATATTATTCAAAATGATATATTCATATCATACCTATATAAATATTAAAAGATATTTCCATATCATTTCATAAGATATACAAAATTTTCATATTTTATATTATGATATGGTACCATATTACAATATGTGTTAAAATATAGATTTTTATATGAAATCCTTTATTAATTATTAAGTTTAAGAGTGACATTATGGTGAAATTTTGTTTTCTGCCCTGTGATTTTCCCCCTTACATCATGGTAATATAGTGCATATTATGGAGTGTTGAGTTCCTTTATGTTAATCTCATTTGAAAGGCATGTGATGTTTTATTCCATCACTTTTATTTTTTACATGGGAATTGCATCATGATTAATGGGTTGCATCATGGAAATAATCATGGATTCATTAAGGAAACCCTAGGTTCTTGTGATGATTGCTAGAAATTTAAGGGTTACACCGTGAAACCTTTAATTTCACTGTAACAAGGGTCGATCCATGTAGAGTTATGAGAGTTGATCAAGTTTTATGAGGAATTATTGGGGGATTTTATCAAATTGTGGTTTTTGGCTCTTGGATTGACCAAGGTACATTGTGGCATGGTGGAACTTATTTTGGTGTGGTTTTATACTAGCTAAAAATCAATGTTGTTTACATTTCACTGTGATTGGGATCTCTTAAGTATTCATTATAAATAATGCTCAAAACCTCTCTCCATAAGATTTTATTTTTCCTCCCATGACCACTCAGATTTTTATGGTGCATATTTCTTATTATAGTTTTCTTATATGATCCTTATATGGTAATAAATGTTTGGTGATCCCTTGGAAATCTTGGAGTATGGATTTTTGTAACATCAAAAAACCAAATTTGAGAAAAGAGTCTTTTCTCATATCATAATCAACTATCGCATGATTAAAATGAGAATATATCTACTATTGTTCATTATTTGATCTTGATATTATTAGTTTGAATCCCTATTTCACATTTTGAGAATATATTTTCCTTTGGAAACAAACCATGTTGATTATTTTCTTATATTTGATATCATGTTCCAAATATTTCTCTTGAATCCAATATTTCATTCAATAATTTAATCGAGTAGAAGCTAGTATCCCTTAAGATAGTGGAGAATGGATTTTTTATAGAATTGGTGACATTACATGGAGTAAATTATACTAATGCAAATAAAAATAAAAATAAGTTTTTGTTGTTTAGGTTTGTGTTGCACCATAATGAGGCATGCCACACTGTAATGTCTGGTTTTGTGTATTTTTTCATAGCTTCCTTGATAGGATCATTTTGAAACACTTCATGTTAAACTATGACTGCCCTTTTTAGTGGTATTTAAGATTATAAGGGTGATAATATTACATATAGGTCACGAGTTCTAGGATATTCTTACATAAGGTGTAATATATTGTGATGATTCTAACTATTACTTGAAGTTCACAACCATGAGGTAGAAATGATATTGTATCATAGTGGAGGTACCTGTATGAATCAGATGTGGTGCGATTTGTTTCAATTCTAGTGTGAAACCTATATGTTAGTAATTATGGTGTGTCAATATGTCTCATTCTAGGACTATGTTGATCCCTAGAGAGAGATAACCCAGAACAAGCCCTTTGTGTGTGTATACATATCTTTTCAATTTGAATGTAAAATTAGAGCATGGAGATAGATTATCTTGAGTGTTTTCCATCTAAAATGTGGAAGTGTATTTTTCTTCACCATTATAGATGATATATGTTGTTTTTTGGGTATTTTAATATTATTTTCATCACAAGGATGATGAATGGGTTTAGGCATGTCGAGCAGAGTGTGCCTTGGGGTTTAGCAATCTCCCAGTTGTGTGCTGGTGATAGGGCGAGGGTCCCTCATAGGGTCTTAAAGTTTGATACTCCCCTAAATTCAGTGGGTGAATGTCCTCTATAGTTTAGTCATAGATCCCATACTATATTTCACTTGATATGGTATGGTACCTCCACATGGTTAATAAACTTTGGTATTCCCCTGATTACTGTTCCAAGGATCATTGAGACACAAATACTCTATTTTTGATGTGAGGTATTCCCTCATTCAATGAAATTGTTTGGAAAGGATCATGCCCTCTATCAAGTGTTCGTTACTCCCTCAATAAAAACTTATCTTGGTGAGTGGTGGGTTCCATTACAAAATCATAAGAAAACATGGGTTTGGTTTAGTTGGGTATATTGGATTTTTTGGGTTTACCAAGGCAACCAATTAATTGATTAGCTAGGTTATTAATAAGTAGAACATGATGTCCCAAGTTCTTTATCCTGAATAATATCTAGGTTTGTGTTTTTTGTTCTTCTCTCCTATGTAGGTTATCTTATAACTTATTTTTTATAATATGATTGGGTTTTTGTTTATTTATTAATGGTTTTTGGGGCATCATATTGGGCATGTATATAATCACCACTACATGGGTTCTTGTCCTAAAAATGTCGTATCTTATGAATATGAAAGATAGTTTGATAGTGGCTTTGGTGCACACAATATTATTAGAGAAGAATATTAGTGGTGCCCAATGGTGATAGCAACAGACTACATTTTTTTCTGGTGCTAGTTTTTTGTGAATATCCCTTGACCTTAATTACATTAGGTAGGTTTTCCATTTGGATTGTTTGGAATTCACATTTCCTCTTTTGTAATTTATGGATTATTCCATTATTCTCTTATACATATCATAACATTTTACACATGCACTATATATTCTAGTTAATAATTTTTCTCATTTTTCATTTTTTATCCTTTATGTAGGTGTGTGTTTTTGTACAAGTGAATTAGGATAAGGCCTCTCATAATGTGTGATATGGATACTTAGTGATAGTCACTAGTCCTTGGCTAATTGGAGGTGGGATTCAGGTGAAAAACTCAGCTTGTTTCTGGACTAGGTGGGGTCCTGGGGGCTAGGTCATGTTAGAGTGGAAGTAGAGTAGGTTTTTCTTAGGGAATAAATTTAGAGTTAAGTGATTGTGAGGATTGGTTTGTGAACTAGTTTCATGGTATTTTTGGTTTAACTGTAAGGATAGGTAACCCAATATTTATGTGGCACCTTCCACATCCATTAACGTAGAATTTTATAACTTAATTATTGACTTTTAGCTTGAAAGAATCTATTATAGGGAATATATAAATGGTACATGCATCATATTTTGACCAGGTGTTGTTTTCTAAGTCCTTATAGAGTTATCTACCTAGATATTAATTAATTAACATGGTTTATCCTACTAATTTTAGGATGCTATCATATAGATAACTAGAGAGGATCTTAATCGTGGTCTGTGAAATGTATGTGCCAATGATTAATCCTTATACCATCAACCAGCTAAGCAATGAGGCTTCCATCCAGGGACTAGATCATGAGATGTCTCTATCAATTGAGTGAGGACTAGTTACTCCACCTGTAATTTATTAATCAGACCCACCAACCATAACCCGGTAAAATATATATTGATCCATTAAGTAGTGAATGATTTTAGTGGTGGTAAGATGAGGGTGAGCATAGGATAGATGAAAATAATGAGTTTTAGAAACAGTGACCACCCATGTTTTGAGGCAACCCTGACCCTCTGGTGGCAGAGGATTTGGTTGGAGTGGTTATTAAAGTGTTCCTCCATTCCCACAAACCCTCCAATAATATCAAAGTTATAGATTACAACCTTATATATAGTGTCATGATTCATTGGTATAACTTGATCATACAGAATCATAATGAGGAAAATATCTAATGGATAGAGTTTGAACAGCTCTTTCATGAGTAGTATTACTCAGCTATGTTATGGTCTGAAAGAATCAAAGAGTTTTTGGAGTTGTAGAAGTATGAAATCTCTATTTTAGAGTATATTTAAAGGTTCATTAACATCACAAGGCACCCTTCAATATGATTCATGATGGATTATTTTTGGTATGGAAGTTTTAGTGCGACCTTCATTAAGAGATCCAATAATATTATCTTCTTCTCTTCATCCACTTATGTCAGGGTTTTGTAGAGGGTCTTAGTGATATAGATATTTTTAGGAGTAGCTGATAGTTAGAGCTAGTGGTGGTTACCTAGGATTAGATTTATTAGCTTCAACTATAAATTTCTAGGCATCTAGGATATTCCATTAGAGGCATATTCATGTGTGGTTCTAGACCTAAATATCAACGATGCAAGAGTAATATAAAGGAACCAACCATCTTAGAAACATACTTTTATGTACATGTAAATAAATATTTCACATGGATTATGAATTCTTGACCCACTGTATAGTATAGGGATGTTAGGAAGTAGATTTAACCCCCTCATATTAGTGGTATTATTGTGATTAGGTACCTTTCCAATTCATATAGGGTTATCCATAGGGATGCGACTATGAGAGAGGAGATAGAGGTTCCCAAATAAGAGGAGATAGAGATGGGTGTTTTTATTATCTATATCCACCAAAAATAACCCCTTTTCATCCATTTTAGGCCTAGTGAGATAAAGGTGAGGGAAACAAATTGATACAAATGACGGAGGGTTATGACCAGGAAGCACCCACTATGATTCGAGGTTCAATTTTTGTTTACTCTACACTAGAAACCATACTCATAGATATTATAGAAATACATTCCTTTATATTTGTATCCATAGTCCAATATTTAGAGATATTGAATGTTCCTTTATCACAAACTATGGTACAAGTGGCACCTACTTTAAGTGACTACACATTTACCCACATCTATCGATGGTTTGAGAATTCACATAGTGGAGTTTAGTTTTTATGGGAACCCATAGTAGCTATAATGAAGCCTTATGAAATCACATTAGGAATGGACTTGAAATCCTCAATTTATTATTTAAGAGATATCTACCATCTGATAGTAGTGTTTTTTGAGAAAAATGATAAGTTTTTCTTCATGGGAAAGTGGAATTTTTAGTCAAGGTGAGTAGGGTCTGCACACAAGAAGTTTCAACTAATCACCTATCATTGGAAATTTTTACTTTATGTGTGGTAGAAACTTCAAAAGATCATATTCCTATAGCTTTAGAGGAATACATAGACATCTTCCAATAGTTTTTACCTAGATTTACCTCTCATCAAGAGATCTACTTCTATATTGATCTTCTATATAGGATATCTTTGATATCATATGTAGTATATTAGATGACCTCAACCAAGATCAAAGAGATGATGGTGAAACTAGAGGACATTATGGATAAATTTTTCATCAGACCTAGTGTGTCCCCCTAGGTAGCTCTATTTTTTTCTATAAGAAGGTGTATGAGAGATTAAGGACTTGTATTGATAATCACCTCCTGAATTTGGTGACAATCAAGAATAAATACTCTCTACTGAGGATAAATGACTTATTTGGTTTATTTTAAGGAGTTAAGTGGTATAAAAAAATCGATATTAGTTATATACATCATCATATTTGGCTTCATGAGGGGGAATATACATTATACGTTTCTATTGAAACCCTTCTACATAAAAAACATCCTGGATTTGTTCATGGGGATCATGAACCAAATATTCTAGTCATTATTGGAACTATTCATGGTTATCTTCAACAATTAAATACACATTTATTATGAATTAATGAATTTAAATTCTGATTATATAAGGATTATACTAGACTGACTTTGAGAGCACCATATCTAAGATAATCTCTCAAAATTTCAACTCTAGATTTAATATGTCCAATTCATGGGCATGACATCTCTCAAGGTGGAGTACCTATAGTCCTAATAAATATTGAGGTAATGATTTATTAGGATCCAACCACGATTATGTTTAAGGTTTAGTGATTTATTAGGTTGAAAAGATACTACTAGGTATTCATGGTATATTTCTTTAGGATTATGACACCGATTATGTCCCTTACACATAAAGATCATCCTTTCATACGGTGTTAGCAATGAAGAGATATTTCAATGGTCATAGGATGGTATTGACCAATTATCTATTCCTAAAGATTCCATAGGAATAATTTGAGTACATAGTGTTCTGTGATTCCTATAAAGACAAGTTTAGTTGTGTGATGATGAAGAATTATGCAACGATTTCTTATAGTTTAAGACAATTGAGATCTAATAAAAAGAACTATGTGACCCATGATTTAGTACTTGTATCTTTAATGTTCCCCTTGAAGGATTATATACATTATCTTCTTGTTAAGTGGTTCATCATCTATATTAACCATAATAGTCTCAAATAAATCTCTACCTTGAGATATCTTAATTTGAAGTAGAGGAATTTTTTAGACTTTCTATAGGACTTAGAAATTGAAATGGAATATACTCATTGAATGACAAAAATGGTGGATGATTCCCTTAGTATATAATATTGAGTGAAATAAATAGAGGATGAATATTATTAGTTCTTGGTGATGCAGTTACCCTTGGTGGTTAAGGTAGAAGTATCCTATCTTCATTCAATAGTGGTTTCCCTTCCACTTCTACAATGTGTGAGGGAGTCCATATTGGTATACATCTATTTTTAGGCACAGTATGACATGATATTGGTAGGTGATACACCTGATGTATTTTTTTTGAAGTATGGATCATGTTATCCTCTTTCAAGGGTGGATAGTGGTCCCAATCATGTTTCCTGATGTGATGCTAAAGGAGTTTCATACTTTTACCTTAGTGGTACATCTATGTGTGATAAATATGTACCAAAACCTCAAGCTTTAGTATAGTGGTACTCATAATTATCCTTGGTGGAATATTATGCCAGGGGTCTTGAGTTCAAGTTACGAGGGAGAAAGAATAAAACCATCTATGGTATGGGACAATACCTTCCACATGGAAAGTGTAAGTGGGATGGTATATTAATGGAATTCATTATGATAATTTCACCTTCAAAAAGGATTCATGATAAAATTTGGGTTATCATAGAACAAATAACCAATATGGACCACTTAATTCCTTTTGCAGAGTAGAGTTTGGTGAAACTAATAAGACATTTTTACATGGATGTGATCCATAAGTTGTATGGAATACTTTCTATGATTCTTTATAACTGTAATGATAATTTTATATCCATTCTGTGGATCATCTCACATGATGTTTTTGATATATTTCTATGATTGAGTATGAACATCCACCCTTATATGGATAAGAAGATTGATAAAATCATCTAGGTTATCAAGGAAAAACTGAGGTCTTGTGTACTAGATTTTGGTTAGAGTTAGGATGATAACTTATCCTTAGTAGATTTTGATTACAAAAGACTATCAATTCACTATTGGTATGACACATTTCAAAGACCTATATATGAGACCTTGTAGTATGAACCTATTTTGAATAAATATTGTTGATTCATCATCGATGGGACTAGAGTTAGTGTGATGGATGACAGAGAAGTTTTAGGTGATCTAATAGCACATGAGGATAAATAAGAGCCATCATATGTCATACACAGACCAAAAAATAAGGCTTTTGGAGTTTGAGGATGGAGATATTGTATTCTTAAATGTATCTCTATGATATGGGTTACATATATTTATATCAGGAAGTATACTATCTCTTATGTTCATTAGATCATTCTAAATTTTGTGTAGCGTGGGTGAGGTTTCTTACCACCTAAAACTTCCTTCACAATTATACTAGGTGGAAATGTCTTCCACATGTTACAACAAAGGTGGTATGTGCATAATCCATCAAAAATCATAAAGGATGATTCTACCTTCTCAAAGTACCCAATGGGGATTGAGAATTGGTAGGAGTGGACCCTTTGATTCTAGGTGACAATGTTAATATAAGTGTTACACTACTGGAAAGGGAACCTATACCAATAGTTTTATAAAACTATTGGTATAGCCAGTTTAAGAAATAACTATACCAATAGCTATAAAAAATGTTGGTATAGCCTTTCCCACGTTACCCAATTGTACGACCTCCACTCTTCCCATTTCACACCCACCCAAATCAAACTCTAAAAGTGAGTGGCCTTCATTTTTCTTCCCCAACCACAACAATCTATCCCACTTCCTGTTTTAATTCCATTCTTCTAGAACATCAAATTGGTGAGTTCCAAATCATTAATCTTTACTGTCAACCATCACTTTCATTTTTTATAGGTATAATATATTAACCTAGTTTTTTTTTCATATTCTTCATGATCTATTGAATGAGGGTTAGTTTTGATTTTATTTTTTATTATTTAGCATAATAAATCTGATTATAGGTGATTTTATTTTTTAAATTTAGTCACTCAACACACATATATAAATCTAATATGAACCTATTATTTTGTGTGATATATATGAGGTAAATATATAATTATTTATTGTAGTACTTTATTTTTTTTGTGAATAAATTTGGTGTAACGCCCCAACCATAGTTACCCAAAGTCGGTGCATTATTACATAACATTGGCATGATCACAAAGGATCATGTCTCGAAATACGGATTAGTTTAGTAGTCTGGGGAACACTAGATACACTCATAAGTCTTACATTACATAATAAGGTAAAAAAACTACAACAACATTTTGTCTTCATATCCCCTCACACTATCCCTGTAGGTCATTCATAAATTACTTCTTCACAACCTGGGAAAAATAAAACACTGAAAGGGGTGAGCTTAGATGCTCAGTAAGGATAACAATTTAGCAAAAGCTTTCATAGATAAGCATAAACACTTAAGCCAATGTATAACTAAAACAAAAGCCTTTTAAACTTGAACTTCAGCATAATATGGAAAAGGTAAAATTAAATTATTCCATTTAATTATTTACATGGATATTCTACTAGTATAATAATCACATGCAATATCAATAACCACTTTCATAATGATAGAATTCATAATGCCAGACTATCATAACCACATAGTCAAGGCCTCGTGCCAAGACTACAAATAAGATTTTGTCAAGGCCTCGTGCCAAGACACTAGTTTGTCTCATGAGACCTACCGATGCATCAAGGAGCTATAGCAGGCTCCACCTATCACTTACTAAGTCCAATTCATTCTTCATATGAAAATTTTGAAACATAACATAAACATTCGTATTAAAACTAGCATACAAAATGTCAATACATTATCCACAAAACATGAATAGAATAAAAATAGGACATCCACAATCAAACATAACTCATTAAATATAATATGGAAGATTTTATTGTAATAGATTAACCTGAATAGAGAATAATGAATGATATTTACATAGGTAAAAATAGTTATCAAAAATATTATAGACAAATATCCCCTTTTTCTTGAAATCATTTGAACGTCACACCATTTGTCAAGAAGCCATTTAAAAATAGATTTTTGAATCAAAGTGCCCCATACGACTTTGAAACTTTTAAAAGGAGTTATAATTTTAAAACTTTAATTTCCACATAAATAAATCTTTAAAACCATTTTTAAAACATGTACATTAATGAGAAAGATTTATAATAATAAATCTTTACATCATTTAAAATGATATTTTAGTTAGAGTTCCCAACCAAAAGAGAGACACTTGAATACAAATAATTGAGGAAATCAAAACATTATAATATCATGAGAATAAAGGGATTCATGATATACTATGTCAAAGTACATTATATACACCATATAAAATAGAGTTGGTGTATAACAACAAAGAAGTCTCAATAGAATGTAAATAGAGATGAAATCTCTTATAAAGACCGTATCCTTAGGTTAAGGATAAATAAATGACATAATTATGTGTGAAAAATATAAATACACTCAATATGATTGGTTATTCAGTGTGAATCAATCATAGGACATTCACACATATTCTTGTAAAGACAACACCAATGAATTGGATATTTAACTCAACAAATGGAGATTGAGTTAAAATTACTCTTATCAAGTTCATATCGATGACTTGAGGAGTTATAAATGGAGTTATTATGTGTATAGAAAGTATATCCATAGAAAGGGGAGTGAAAACTATGACATAAGCAAATGAATAGTGATTCCACACATAATCATGGAGGAAAATAATTAATGAAGTATGCGTAAATCCGAATGAGTGGAAATTGAAATTTCAAATTCCCTTATTGATTTGGTAACTTACGAAACATACACCCATGAATTAAAGTTTATAAAATGATGATGTAGATATCCAAAAATTAAATTATATCACACAATGAATATAATCATGGGTAGTACACACACCACATGCAATAAATAAGTGGTGAACAATGGAAATCTCACGGAATTAAAAGTGAGACAAGAAACCCCTTACCTTGTACTTTTCCTTGGTCGAGGGTTGGTTAAATTCCTGTATAATGGTGAAATAATTGTTATTAAATTATAAAATATTCATATACATTAATATGATATCATATATGATCTTTTAACAATGCTTTGCTAATAAGGTTTTAGTATTATCGTCATTTTGGGTGTTAACTTACTCGTTTTCCTTTATCTTCTTTGTTACGTAAGCCGTGTCTATTATGGATAGGTTGTATATTATTCATATAAAGAATTATATCAAGTCCTTAAACATTATTTTTATTCATTAAATGATAATTAGACTCAAATGGATATGATGGGGAATGAATCTCATCACGTTCGTGGAGACGGAAGTCCGTACATATGCACGAGCGATAATATCATTCTTTTGATATTAAAATAATATACAATTGGATGTTATATCATATAGAAAGAATCATTATCATTTTATATTTATTATATAAATTAATTATACTTCATTATTATACCCATATAAATAAAAATATATTGAATAACAATTACACCACAACGTGGAGACGGTAGGTCGTACGTACGCACGTATGGTGACATGTCATTCAAGGAATGGATAGAATAATGAATTTGTTTGGTCCATATTTATAATAACATCATAGTATATATAATATACTGGATTTATTTTTTTAGAATGGAAAAAACAAGTAAAGAAGAAGTTGAAGAAGAAAGGAACTTTAAAGAGGGTGGTGAAGACGTTACCTCTTCTTTTTGTTCTTCCTTTTGATTTGATCAAAAGGGATCCTTAGGTTGGCTTTATGATCAAAATAAGTCCTCTAGGTTGAATTTAGGGAAGTTTACAGAGTATTGAGGTAGAGGTTGTCCGAACCAAAAGTCTTTGAAGGTGTGAATAATTGGTTAGAAGTGGTTTCCTTTTATAAGGGGGAGGAGGAGCTCTTTAGGAAAAACTTAAAGTATTAATTTATAATAAATTAATATTCGGTTTCTAATGGCTCCAAAGTGGGTTATGTAATGTATAAGGTGGGTATGGGTATCCATAATTTCAACCAATAGATTTTAGACAGGTTTGGTTCATTATATTAACCTTATCTTTTAGTTTTAACTCTTAGTTAATTAGTTTGACATTTACCATGTCACTTTGTATTTTATATTATATAGTTAATAAACATACTATATACATCTAAGAGACTCCCAAGTGGTCCATTAACGATAAAAATATAATGATAAAAGTCTTTTGGGTGAACCTTAGATTTTTAGGAATTTAATATTAATTAATAATATAATATTTGTTTTAAAAACTCTTTTATGTCAATTTTGACACTATATGGTATTTGATTTTTGTGAAAATCATAACAGCATGATAACTTCGATGAAAGTTAACTAAATCAATAATAACATGTCATATTAACCTATTAAATTCGTGGTATTCATTAAAAGTCTCAAATTATATTTATTTGGGTATTTATAATATCAATTATTTTAATATTTCACTAATAAGGTAATTACTGCATCATCATTGTGTCATAAATAAATTAAATTATATAATTTCTAAAAATTATAAATAAAATATCATTATGTAGGAAATAGTTTTATATTTCTAATAAAAATTTATAGTCGAAAATATGACATATATAACCCTATGTAAAAAATGTTTTTCTAAAAGATATATGCTTATGTCATTTTTGTATTTACTTTAACTTAGTTAATATAAAGTGTCATTATCACTTACAAGTGGATCCATGGGGTCGCAAAATCGACCCAAAGATGCCCATGGTCGAACATGTATCATCCAATAAGGTTAGGACATGTTTTAGGGTAATTTATTATTATTATAATATTATTTGTTTACCCTTATTTACCGGATTTACCCTTTAACCATGGTAAAGAAAATATTTATCGAAGTAATTATTCAAAATGTCTAAAATAAAAGATACCTATTTACACAATTTGGACATCCTGATTCCAAATATGGAATCCATTTTTCCAAATTCAAAGCACAGAAGTGGAAGAAATTAATTTAAAATTAATTCCCGCTGTTAAAACAAAAAGCGTGTTTTTAAGAGATAATAACTATCAAAAGATTGACACTTCTTTATATCCGGTTTAAATGTGAAATCATGTACAATGACCAACATTATATTAAATGGTAAAAATATAGTCTAAATATACTTTAAAACCTCTCAAATTCATAATTTATCACTATAAATTATTTCGATTAAAAAAGTTGTTTTTAATAAAAATTTATTAATTTTCACTATTTATCAAAATATGAATGTTATCCGAAAAGTACCAAAATTTCACCCTAGGATAATTTCGATATTCTGAATCCAAAAATGAAGTCCATTTTTAATGATAAAATTTATAAAATTTCAAAAAGTGGGTATTAATATTCATCATGGCTAGTTTTATTATTTGCGGTGTGTGTTAGAACTTGAAGTTGCGTACAACACACACTGTTGTATTATTCAATGAGAAGCGTACCATGGAAGCTTGGGGTGTTACATTCTACCCTCATTAAATAAATTGCATCCTCTCAATTTTTAAAATTGGGCTTGGGAATATAATGGAAAGTCCCTTATCGTAAAACGAGTCAATAAAACTATCACTTTAAAAGAAAGAAAGTGAAGTACAAAGGTCACCTGAGATAACCTATACTAGGATTACATGTAGAAAAACATGGATATGGATGATAAAATAAGTGTCAAGTTCTGATGGAGAGGGGTAGAAAACATGATCAGGAGAAACTTAACAATAATAAAACCACAAACTTGTGATGTGACAAATGGTCATTAGTTTCTCAGAAGGAAAAGTAAACGGACAACATTTTTATTTTTATTTTTTTTATTTTTAAGTTTCATTACATAAAGATTAAGAATTAATTTCTGAGATTGACTAAGAACATAAAGAGATATACTTAATTTTTAAGTAAAGTTTCATTCTTTTATAAATTTATACTACTAACTCATTTTTAAACGATGAGTATTCTATAAGACTTGGTCACACTAAAGAGATACAATAAAATTCTTATAGAATCACATGATCTACAAAGAATAAACTATATATTTACCTTGTCTTTATAGATTAATCAAAACCAAAATGGTTAGTATAAGATCTGATAATCCCCCAAAAGGATGTTTCATTAGAGAAAGAAACAGTAATCTTAATTTCTAAAATTAAACCAACAGTACCCCAAAGTTAAATAAATAGCATTCAATAAAGAATTTTCCTTAAAATCCTTTAATAAAATCCAAAATAATATTGAAACTCAAAACTTAGAAGAAGTTGGTTATGTAGTCTTCCATGTTAAATGGTATCTCCAAATGACATCAATTACTCTTAAAGTCACATACTTAAAAGTAATTAACCTAATCACATATTCTCTATTATAGGTTAATCATTTCCATAAATAACCCAAATCACTATAAATCCACAATAAAAACATAAATAAAAATCAACCATTAATCATCAAATGAAATCCCATACTACTCTATTTTCCTTGGGCATATAGCGTTCCCAAGAAAGCGAACATCTTCCAAAATAACATTTATCACTTAATCACCAAATCATTTTCCTATACTAAGGGTATTTATTTGATAAGACATAAGATCCCAAATCAAATTATTATTGATCAATAAAATCATTTAACTAAAAATAATAGTCACACTAACCAGGGACTTCACGTAGTCCAATGGTAGGTGATAAATCCCAATCACACTTTGGTTGTGGGTTTGATTCCCACAGCTTTGTCCGACACGACGGGTTGTCACACGGTCTGCGTGTTTTCCTTTTTCAAAAACTATATTTTACAACATTACCAAAATGAGATAAATTCCTCAAAATAACCATAACATAATTTAACCACAAATGTTATCTCATACCTTGCATTTTCATCCCAAATTATAATAACTTGTAATTTCCTCAAACCCAATGATCATATAAAACCAAATGGTTATTTATAACTATATCCACAAGAGAAAAGATAATTCTTCCTCAAATATTATTCTTTCATGGAGAACTGTAGGGTTACAAATAAAAGAGAAAATTATTCCAAAGTAAACCCATCAACAAGGAGCACTGATACTTTTTAAACATTTCTCCAACCATTTATTTCCACATTACTTCTTCTTTGACCAAGAAAATATCCTATAGAATAGGGAACTCACTTGGGTAATGGCCAGGTCCCCTACATTTACAGAAAATGACTATAAATGTATTATTGGGATAATTTTTATCTTCTTCCATAGTACTCTTCATTTTTCTTCGGAAATTCTTAACTTTATGTCCTTCCTTACCGAACGTAAAGCATTTCTTTGTCCCATTGAGACACTTTCCTGGGTGTCTCCTTCCACATTTCCTACATTATGGAAATTGAGGATTCCTTTCTCCATGGTCTCCACTGCTGGAGCTCTTATCATTCATCACCTTTCTCTTATTTTTTGTGTCCGGGAATTGGTTAATATATATATTGTTGATCATAGTTTTGGAAAATTTATTTGGCATGAAGATGATATCTTTTACGCCTATCAAAATTCCATTTTGTTGCTCATTTCCACCACCGTTCCCACCTTGTACATCATTCTCAAAGTCACTATGACATCCTTAGAATCCAGCCATTGACTAAAACCAGAAAGCATTGTGTGAGTAACAGTAGTCATAAAATCATTTATAGAATATCATGTCACCATATTCTCAATTTGAAACACATTAGGATTAACCAAGGTCATTTACTCTCATCTTATATATAATACTTCAAATAGGTTTGTAAAGAAAATGTAAATTATCCTAAGCATATCCCCCGGGAGTGTCATAACCAAGAGTGCAGCAAGGCCCATTGTCGTGCACCAGCTCCCGTTCGATTCTAGATCAAAGCGATGTTTTTGGGTTTTACCCCTAGGTACATCTGTGCTAGAGCCGCCTCTACCAACTCGTATCCAGACAGGGATGTATTCCTCGGAAAACTCACAAAATCTCTACAATACCAAAATTTTTAGGAAGTTATTCTATACTAATCCTCAAAGTCTATCATAGGGCTATGTTCTCTAATCAGAGTTTATCTAAATCTAGCTCCCAAGGATTGTACTAAACTTCCTCTGATACCAACTGTAATGCCCCGACCCCAGTTACCCAGAGTCGATGCATTATTACAAAACATTGGAATGATCACAAAGGATCATGTCTCGAAAGACCGATTAGTTTAGTAGTCTTGGGAACACTAGATACACTCATAAGTCTTACATTACATCATAAGGTAAAAAAAACTACAACAACATCTTGTCTTCATATCCCCTTATACTATCCTTGTAGGTCATTCATAAATTACTTCTTCACATCCTAGGAAAAGTAAAAAATTCAAAGGGGTGAGCTCAGATGCTCAGTAAGGATAACAATTTAGCAGAAGCTTTCACAGATAAGCAGAAACACTTAAATCAATCTATAACTAAAACAAAATCCTTTTAAACTTGAACTTCAGCATAATATGGAAAAGATAAAATGAAATGATGTCATTTACTTATTCACATGGATATTCTACTAGTCAAATAATAACATGCAATATCAATAACCACATTCATAATGATCGAATGAATAATGCCAGACTATCATAACCACATATTCAAGGCCTTGTGCCATGAATACAAATAAGATTTTGTCAAGGCCTCGTTCCAAGACACTAGTTTGTCTTATGAGACCTACCGATGCATCGAGGAGCTATAGCGGGCTCCACCCGTCACTTACTAAGTCCAATGCATTCCGCATATAAAAAGTTTTAAACATAACATAAACATTCTTATTAAAACTAGCATACGAAATGTCAATACATTATCCACAAACCATGAATGGTATAAAAATAGCACATCCACATTCCAACATAACTCATTCAATATAATATGGAAGTTTGTATTGTAACATAGTAACCTCAATTGAGAATAATGAATGATATTGACATAGGTAAAAATAGTCATCAAAACTATTATAGAGAAATATCCCCCTTTTTCTTGAAATCATTTAAAAGTCACACTATTTGTCAAGAAGCCATTTAAAAATAGATTTTTGAATCAAAGTGTCCCATACCACTTTGAAAATTTTAAAAGGAGTTTTAATTTTAAAACTTTAATTTCCACATAAATAAATCTTTAAAACCATTTTTAAAACATGGACATTAATGAGAAAGATTTAGAATAATACATCTTTAAAACATTTAAAATGGTATTTTAGTTAGAGTTCCTAGCCAAAAGGGAGACACTTGAATACAAATAATTGAGGTAATCAAAACTTTATAATATCATGAGAATAAAGGGATTCATGATATACTATGTCAAAGTACATTATATACACCATATAAAAGATAATTGGTGTATAACAACAAAGAAATATCAATGGAATGTAAATAGAGATGAAATCTCTTATAAAGACTATATCCTTAGGTTAAGGATAAATAAATGACATAATTATGTGTGAAAAATATAAATACACTCAATATGATTGGATATTCAGTGTAAATCAATCATAGTACATTCACACATATTCTTATAGAGACAACACCAATGAATTGGATATTTAACTCAATAAATGGAGATTGAGTTAAAATTACTCTTATCAAGTTCATATCGATGACTTGAGGAATTATAAATGGAGTGATTATGTGTATCGAAAGTATATCCACATAAAGGGGAGTGGCAATTATGACATAAGCAAATGAATAGTGATTCCACACATAATTTTGGAGCAAAATAATCAATGAAGTATGCGTAAATCCGAATGAGTGGAAATTGAAATTTCAAATTCCCTTATTGATTTGGTAACTTACGAAACATACACCCATGAAATAAATTTTATACAATTATGATGTATATATACAAAAATTAAATTATATTACACAATTAATACAATCATGGGCAGTACACACACCACATGCAATAAATAAGTGGCGAACAATGGAAATATCATGGAATTAAAAGTGAGACAAGAAACCCCTTAACTTTGTACTTTTCCTTGGTTGAGGGTTGGTTAAATTCCTGTATAATGGTGAAATAATTGTTATTAAATTATGAAAGATTCGTATACATTAATATGATATCATATATGATCTTTTAACACTACTTTGTTAATAATATTTTAGTATTATCGTCATTTTCGGTGTTAAATTACTCGTTTTCATTTATATTCTTTGTGACGTAAGCCATGTTTGTTATGGATAGGTTGTATATTATTTATATAAAGGATGATATCAAGTCCTTAAACATTATTTTTAATCATTAAATGATAATTATACTCAAATGGATATGATGGAGAATGAATCTCATCGCGTTCGTGGAGACGGTAGTCCGTACGTACGCATGAGCGACAATATCATTATTTTGATATTAAAATAATATATAATTGGATGGTATATCATATATACAGAATCATTATCATGTTATATTTATTATTTACATGAATTATACATCATTATTATACCCATATAAATAAAAATATATTGAATAATAATTACACCACAACGTGGAGATGGTAGGCCGTACGTGCGCACGTATGGTGACATGTCATTCAAGGAATGGATAGAATAATGAATTTGTTTGTTCAATATTTATAATAACATAACAGTATATATAATATACTGAAGTTATTATTTTAGAATGGAAATAACAAGGAAAGGAGAAGTTGAAGAAGAAAGGAACTTTAAAGAGGGTGGTGAAGACATTACCTCTTCTTTGTGTTCTTCCTTTTGATTTGATCAAAAGGGATCCTTAGGTTGGATTTCTGATCAAAATAAGTCCTCTAGGTTGAATGGAGGGAAGTGAGAGAGTATTTGGGTAGGTTTTGGCTGAACCAAAAGACTTTTAAGGTGTGAATAATTGGTTAGAAGTGGTTTCCTTTTATAAGGGGGAAGAGGGGCTCTTTAGAAAAAACATAAAGTATTAATTTATAATAAATTTATATTCGGTTTATAATGGATCCAAAGTGGATTATGAAACGTATAAGGTGGGTATGGGTATAAATAATTTCAACCAATAGATTTTAGATAGGTTTGGGTCATTCTATTAACCTTATCTTTCAGTTTTAACTCTTAGTTAATTAGTTTGACATTTACCATGTCACTTTGTATTTTATATTATATAGTTAATAAACATACTATATACATCCAAGAGACCCCCAAGTGGTCCATTACTGATACACCTATCATGATAAAAGTACATTGGCCGAACCTTAGATTTTTAAGAATTTAATATCAATTAATAATAGACTATTTGTTTTGAAAACTCTTTTATGTCAATTTTGACACTATTTGGTATTTGATTTTTCTGAAAATCATAATAGCATGATAACTTCGAATAAAGTTAACTAAATCAATACTAACATGTCATATTAACCTATTAAATTCCTAGTATTCATTAAAAGTCTCAAATTATATTTATTTGGGTATTTATAATATCAATTATTTTAATATTTCACTAATAAGGTAATTACTGCATCATAAATAAATTAACTTATTTAACGTCTAAAAATTATAAATAAAATATAATTATGTAGTAAATCTTTTTAGATTTATAATTGATATTTATAGTTGAAAATATAACATATATAACCCTATGTAAAAAATGTTTTTCTAAAATATATATGCTTCTGTCATTTTTGTATTTACTTTAACTTAATTAATATAAAGTGTCATTATCACTTACAAGTGGATCCATGGTGTCCCAAAATCGACCCAAAGATGTCAATGGTTAGACATGTATCAACCAATAAGGTTAGGACACGTTTTAAAGTAATTTATTATTATTATAATATTATTTGTTTACCTTTATTTACTGGATTTACCCTTTAACCATGGTAAATAAAATATTACTGAAGTAATTATTCAAAATTTCTAAACATAAAAGATAACTATTTACACAATTTGGACATCCTGATTCCAAATATGGAATCCATTTTTCCAAATTCAAAACTCATAAGTGGCATAAATTAATTTAAAATTAATTCCTGTTGTCAAAACAAAAAGCGTGTTTTTAAGAGATAATAACTATCAAAAGATTGACACTTTTTTATGTCCGGTTTAAATGTGAAATTATTTCCAATGACCAAAATTATATTAAATGGTAAAAATATATTCTAAATATACTTTAAAACCACTCAAATTCATAATTTATCACTATTAATTATTTCAATTAAAAATGTTGTTTTTAATAAAAATTTAGTAATTTTCACTATTCATCAAAATATGAAAGTTATCCGAAAAGTACCAAAATTTTACCCTAGGATAATTTGGATATTCAAAATCCTAAAATGAAGTCCATTTTTAAAGATAAAATTTATAAAATTTCAAAAAGTTGTTATTACTATTCATAACGGCTAGTTTTATTAGTTGTGGTGTGTGTTAGAACTTGAAGTTGCGTACAACACACGCTACTGTATTATTCAATGAGAAATGTACTGTGGAATATTGGGGTGTTACATTAGGGGGTTATTAAATTATTAATTTCATTGTTTTATTTTATTAATTGAAATTATTCGTTTGAGGTATTAATCATGTTTGGATTTAAAATGTACTATATGGTTCAAATATATATATTGGTCTTATTTTCATAAAAGGTTGAATATGGATGGAATTTTTTTACATGATCATATTTCATAAATTATGTTAATTATGTGTAAAAAATATTTATATAAATAATTATTACATTTAATTTAATATTCCTAAATAGATGTTTTTACCATGCCTTATGCCTTGTGTGATTTATTATGGGAAAGTCTTTGTTTTGAACTAATCTATACTAACCAATTACTTAGATTACTACTTATATAATCTATTTATTAACCAACCTCAACTTCTTCCATGTTTGGTTTGGGACTTGTGAGCTTTAGACCATAATATATACCATCATTCTTGTTTTGTATACATTGTTGTCGTTTATATTATAATTATACTTCAATCCATTTTTTGTATTTTCTTAAATCCACTTTGAGGTTTAGTAGGAACTGCACATTACAAATATCAAATGAAACAAAACAACATCTTCCAACAACTAAAAAACAATCATGGGATTGAGTTAAGAAATTAAGGGTATGTGTGATAAATATATAGCTTGAATTATTTAAAAAATGTTATTTCCCCTTATCAAATTGTTGTTTTCATGAAAAATTAATCTATTTTTTTGTAATGATGTATTCATGCATATTAAATTTGGTATTTATACCAAAATATGGATAGTGATTTAATATGGATTTGATTTCAATCTTAGTTAAATGTTTTTGAAATTGATTGAAATAAGTTGAACAAGTATTGTTTCTATAAATATATTTTGGATTTGAATTAAATATTATTTCCTTGATTTTAAGATAGTGTATATGACATTTTTTTAACATAATGGATAGAATTTGGATGTATGAAACATATAGGATATGAATTGATTTTCAAAACAAGTTGGTTATTTTTTTGAATTTTTCATTTACTAATTCTTAAGATAGAGGTCTTATACACAACCCATGTTATAATTGTGTTGGAATACCCTAGTTAAGTCATAAAGAATTTATCTACTATATAAAAAAATTAGTTTTCAAACAAAATACTCTGTATGGTATCATAATGGGGAGTAAAGACTATCTAAAATTTAAATGATATGAATGAGTGGACTAGGTTAGAGAATTTTTTATATAACCCATTTTCACATATTATTAATCATGAGAAAGAATGGATGCCAATACAAGAAGATAATTAAATAATTACACATGATGCATATAATGAAAATGTTGATATTGATAGGGTGAAAAATTTTATGGAGGTTTCCATGAATCTAGTATATCAACAATGTGGTAAAATAAAAAATATAGAATTTTTAATATGATTTTTTCATAAGAAAACAATGTATGGAATTTCCAATACTTCAATTAATTACATTATAACCTTTTTGAAGGACTTATTTCTAGATAATCTAGATATTCCCTCAAACCATTATATTTCATGGAAGTTAGTTGATGAACTTGAATTTTTTAAAAACTAAATTCATGCTTTCCTAAAATATTTTAGCTTTTTCTTAGAGGAAACTAATGAACTAAATTATTATATAAAACATGGAACATCTCGATGGAAGCCAAATTATTATGGACCACCATCTCATGTGCTATAAAAAGTAATGTTTCACTTTAAATTGATTCCTAGACACCAAAATATTTTCATGTTGGATTAAATATAAATAAATATATGATGAAATGATTTTGATAGAAACAAGGATAATGATCATTTTATTCATCCTATAGATGGATTATCATGGAATACATTTTATTGTTAATATTCTGATTTTGTAGTTAACATGCGTAATGTGAGGTTGGGTTTATCATGTGATGGTTTTAATACAATTGGTTATATGATTAATTCATTCATAATATGGATAGTTTTATTACAAATTTATAAGATTACTCTATGTATGTGTATAAAAGAACCATTCATTTTCATGATTATACTCATATATGAACCTTATGATCCTAAAAATGATATATACATATACCTAAAACCTTTAATAAAAGAGTTAAACCATCTTTGGAATGTCGGTGTGTGAATGCGCTTTCATGAAATGTCAAATTGATTATGATTTAAAGATGATTTTATAGTATAGGTAATACCCTAGGTCATTTTTCAAGGAGAATTGATAGGTTTAGAGTGTGTATTTCTAATAAGAAGTACTAAAAGAGGGGGGTTATCTTGAAAACAGTTCTAAGAAAATTACTTAATTTAAAGATTTTAATTGTTGATAAACCAATTATATTTTGAGAAATATGAGATAAAGGCGTCATTGTGATTTCAATACACACATTTCAAGTTAATTTTACATAGATATTCATACAAGTTTGAAGTAATTCTTTGGTTGAAATTAATTGGAATCCCGGTTAATTCCTAAGCTTTTATTTCAATGATCGAAGAACCAAACCTTGACATGAAAATAATATTGACAAGGTAGAAAACTTATGCATGGAATAAGATATTCCAAATCAGATTGAAATCTGAAGAATATAGTTATTAAAATTATTCTTTTATTTTCCAATCAGAACAACACAATTTATGCACTCAAAACCTCACACCGATTAGTTAGAAATTAAGATAAATTGAATCACATGAATAAAAAAAGCATTAAAATATAAAATAATGTATGAAACATGGAATGAAATGTTTTAACACCCAAATTACCCCAAAATAGTAGCTAATAAATGTGTCGAAACTTCATTGACATGTGTTTAGCTCCCTCACAACGAACACCCACCGTTTAACCCAACATTGAGAGGAGGGGAAAGCTCGGGTGGATCTACTTCTTCATCATTGGTACCCATATGAGTATAGGGAACTCCAAAACTTATAGGATGATAAGAGGACTCCTCTATAACTCAAAATTTTTAGCACTTCACTCTTTGTCCGAACTTCTAAATGGGGTTCCCAAGGTGCCAATTTATAGGCAATGTGGGAGGCGATTTTGGGCACCCTGATTTCGATAAGCCACTTAGCCCATGGTTTTGGAGGGCATAAATTATTAAATAACTTTTCAAAAAACTAGAAAGTTGTTTTGAAACATATTGACTATCTCCACCTAATGTTTGGAATCATTTATAGGCCTATATCTTGAGATATGGACTAAACATAGCACACCACCTTTGACTCCATGCAGATTCGGTGTCTTGGACAAATCAGTCTGGATCGGCCATCAGATGGAAGAATTGAGATTGGGTTCCTTAATAAAAGTTGTATCTCATGACGTTATGGATCTGTTAAAAAATATTTATCCCAATTTGAGGCACGTATTTATGAAAATGTTCAAAAAAGTTGATAGGTGTCCTTAGGCTTCAATGCAGTTTGGCCCATTTTCCTTCGGGATCATATTTGGCCCTCCAAATCACATCCTTCTACAATAAAATCACCAAAACAAGTTGAATTTAATTTTTTCTACAGTGATAAAAATTAAATTATTAAATCATATGGTAAGTTAAATTTGTTATTAAATTTTTAATTTCAAATAAAAAACCAGTTTAAAACAGTAGTGTAAGAGTGAAATAAAGTAGTGAATCGCGGTGCGATCATACCCCCACACCTAAAAATATTCACTCCTAGGAAAATTAATATTTCAAAAATTATGCATGTAGATATTTCAAACTTTATAAATATTTAAAATTCAAAGAAAATTTAATTTCTGATAGAAATGTGATCAAAGAAAGAATCACACTGAGGAGTTATTCTCAGGGATCCTGGAAAAAGATATCTCAAAAATTATATCAGAATGAAATTCCAAGAGATGCATGATACCAATCAAGGAAAATAATTCAAAATCTAATAATGTCACTAATTCTCGACGTTTATATGTAACATCCATTTCATGATATTCTTTCCTCTTTCTATCGAGTAAATATAAGTTGTTTTAAAAATTGTCTACTAACATAATCCTTTCAACCGAACCTACCCTACATCCTTTGCAATAAAATTTCAAGACCCACTAACATAAGAATTCCTTGAAGTGAAACCATAAGATTCCGACCTAGATATCCCCATATGTTATACATTTCATCACTCCACTTAATGTTTATTTGTTTTTATTTATTTTTTGTTTTTTTGGTTTTTTGAGGGCGTACAACAATTGGATAATAGGTACACACACATAGGTCAATCTGGTAAAGTAATGAAATAGACTGGATAAGGAACAAATATATGGAAAAATATTTTTTGAAGGTAGTGAAAAATTTACCTAACTTATATTTAACTTCTATTAATTAATAAATTTTCTCACTTCATGGTTGGGTGCAAATATGTGTGGAGAGATTAAGTGAAACAATTTTCCCTTAAACTATTCACATAAAGGGTACCATTCTTGTCAAAGGTTTAAAAATGATACAACTATTTATATCATCAAAAAGCAACAAAATTTCAAGATAAAGTCACACCACAGTATTGAATTCTTTCTGAAATGCACATTTCATCAGATTTTTTTTGAATGTAAAAAAAACATAAAATAGAGAAATTCCTCATGCATTTTAAACAAATTCCATGATTAAGTGGGAATCATTTTCCATGATAAAGTGGTCATAAAAAATTAACATTCCAACAAAAAAAGTGGAGGGGGGGGGGAAATTAAAAATTCAATCCAGCAAGATAAAAAGAGGAAAAGAATAAAGATGATGAAAATTACTAACTAACACAGGAATATACCGATCCTCTACACCTAGAGTGTGCAGTTTCCTAACTGTAATAAAATATAATGTTGGAAGGAAGGATAAAACCTAGTGGGTGTCATTGGTAGGTTTCTTCTTGAACTTTGAGTTCCTCCATCAAGAACTGCAAAAGGGCTTCATGGAAGTGCTTAAGACACTACCCATTAACAATGAAGGTTTTCTTAATTTCATTATTTTATACCCAAACAATGCCAAATGGATAAAAATTAGTAATAATGTTTGGGCCAAACCAGTGGAAACAAAGCTAACCTAGATGCAACTTCATCCTTTCATTGTAAAAGAGGACCTTCTACCCAATGTGGAATTGATGATGAAGGATGAGACAGTCATGGTCAACCTTGGTTCAATCCTTATAAATACAGGAGTTCTCATATGAATCTATTCTCATTTCCTCTAGCTCCTGAATCTACAACTTATTTTTAAAAATTGCACCAGAAAGATTATAATTTCATTGTTTGATGGCCCCGTAGGCCCGATGATCTATCTCAACAGGTAGGTGAAAACTATTTCCAAACACTAGAAGATATAGTGACATGACAATGGGAGTTTTGAAAGCAGTATAGTAAGACCATAATGAATCATTGAGTATAAGACTCCAATATTTTCTGTTGGGTTAAACCATTTTTTCAATAATCTATTCTACCTCCCTATTCGACATCTCAGCTTGACCATTGGTCTATGGGTGATAAGTAGTAGACACTCGATGTCCAAACCCATACCGGTGTGAAAGAGATTTCATTATTCAGTTGTAGAAATGATAACCCTGGTCACTGATGATAAACTAGGTAATCTAAACCTTTAGAAAATTTGGGTTCTCAAAAATTCCACAACTGTCTTGGAATCATCTATCCTTGTAGTGAACAGATATACCTATTTTAACACATAATCCACTGCTAGAAGAATGTAAAGGTTCCGAAATTAATTGGGTAATAATCCCATAAAGTCAATGCCCCAAAGATAAAAAAAAATGTCATGGAAGAGAAAGGGTTGCTGTGGAATTTCATTTATTTTAGAGAAATTTCCATTTATTTGACAGTAAGGACATGATTTACAGATATCATGGGCATCCTAAAATAATGTTGGCCAAAATAGATTGGAATCAAGGACCTTGCGATTAGTCCGTTGGGGACTAAAGTGGCCACCACAAGCAATAGTGTGGAAAAACCTAAGGATAGACAGAAACTTGCTATCGGGAACAAAACGCCTGAGTACTTGATCACTACATGTGCAAAAAATGTATGGGTTATCCCAAATTTACCAACATGACTCACGTTTCAGGTGGTCGGCCTAGTTTTTGTTGAAATTAGTAGGAATTAAAGATGCTACCAAATAATTTACCATATCAGCATACCAAGGAATAACATCTTGTACTCGGTATAGTTTCTCATCAGGAAACATGTCATTTATTAGAATACAGGGGGATGCATAAATGTATGAGGATGGGAGGATCCTACTGATATGATCAACCACCACATTATCTTTTCCTTTTTTATATCTAATTTCTAGATTGAATTCCTAAAGGAGGAGCATCCAATGAATGAGATGTGGTTTGGATTCTTGTTTCTTAAGGATATACCCGAGGGATGCATGGTCTGAGAACACAATAACTTTGGAACCTAAAAGGTATTACCTGAATTTATCCAAGTCAAACAAAATGTCAAGAATTTTTTTTTCAGCTGAGGTTTAGTTTTCTTAGGTAGGGTCCAAAGTATGCGAGGCATATGCAATGACATGTGAAGCTCGATAAACCCTTTGTGATAAGACTTCCCCAACTGCATAGTTAGAGGCATCACACATGAGCTCAAATGGTAAACCCCACTGAGGTGGTTGGATTACCAAGGGTGATCTGAGAATCCATTTAATTTTATTAAAATCATACTCACATTATTTATAAAAAATTTCTTTTTCTTTTTGGAGCAATCAGGAGAGGGGGAGTGAAATCTTACTAAATTCACGAATGAAACGACGGTAAAATCCAAAATGGCCTAGGAAAGACCATACATACCATAAATTTTTGGGTAATTATAGGGAAGAAATGACATTTAATTTTTATTTATCTACTTGGACACCATCCCCTGAAATGCCATGTCCTAATACTATACCTTTTCTCACCATGAAATGACATTTCCCATAATTTAATAAGATATTCTTTTCAATACAGTGATGTAGGACTGAACCTAAACTAATAAAATATTCATTAAAAGAGGATTCATATACAGTGAAATCATCCATGAATACTTCCATGAAATTCTCCAGGTAATCTGAAAAATACTAAACATGCATCACTGGAAAGTACCCAGAACATTGCACAAACCAAATGACATCCTCCTATATGCAAATGTGCCAAAGGGGCAAGTAAAGCTTGTATTTTCATAATCCTCAGGGGAAATATGGATATGAAAGTATCCAGGATACCCATCAATAAAATTGTAATGGGAATTCATCTCTATCCTCTCTAGAATTTGGTTAATGAATGGTAATAGGAAATTATCCTTCCTAGTGTGTTGGTTTAGTCGACAATAGTCTATGCAGACACACTAACTATTCTGTACACGAGTTGGAACCAATACATTGTTTTCATTTTAAATTACTATTATACCATTTTTTTACAAACCACTAGGAATGGACTGACCTATTGACTGTCAGAGATGGGGTAAATGATTCCAACAACCAATAATTTTGTTACCTCCTTTTTAACAACATCTAGGAGGTTTGGGTTTAGTCGACTTTGTGACTGCCTCACTAGTTTATCCTCATCATTTAAAAATATATGATGTGTGAAAATTAATGGGTTAATACTAGGAATGTTATCAAGTGTACATCCCAAAGATTTTTTATACTCCCTCAAAAGTTCAAGCAGTCTTAATTCATTCTCTAGAGGGATTGAACTAGCAACGATGATAGGCAATTGGTTTCTATTATCAAGATATGAATATTTTAAATCTTGAGGCAGTTTTTTTAGTTCCAATTCAAGGGATTTTGGATTGATGGTAGTTTATGTGAAAGTGAGAGGTCACTAAAATCATCTAAATGCCCAATGGTATCATCTTCATATGAGAAATGGTCTTTTACAATCTTAGTAGTATCATCAATGGTTATGATATCCTCAATGTTCAAGAAATCATCAATTAATAAACATGCATGACATTTTTCTAGACCACTACAACAATCAATGAATGATTCATTTCCTAGAATTTTGATCAATGAAGAAAACTTAGAAAGGGGATCAATGGAATGAAAGGAAGTTTTTTAGGGGAAGGGAGTACATCAATTGAATTAATAGGGAGAGATGAATGTTTCTCTGAGGGGTGCTTTATGGAATCAAGGATATTGAAGTAGACAATGTCACACTAGAAGGGTGTTATATACTATACTATTATAATTGAACAACAATTCTAGTGGGTCTCAGTTACCTAACCTACAATGAAGATTAAAAGGAGTGAGGGATCACATTTATAGATGCTCCTAAATCAATCATAACATTGGAAAAGGAATACTCCCCTATGGTGCACAGAATTTAGAATATTCTCTGATCTTTGCATTAAGTGGGAAGTGATGGATCTATCAATTATGAGATGTTCCTACCCAATCTCACCTTGTCATCACCTTTAATTCACCTTTAGTGTGTACACATCTCCTTCAGAAACTTGGTGTATCTTGGAAATTTCTTCATGGGATCAATCAAGGGTACGTTAACCTGCACTTTTTTGAAAGTTTCAAAGATTTATTTATTGAGTTTTGTTTATTTTTGATTTATTGGTTGGTTATCCCTTTGGGGAAATGGAATAGGAATGGTTGGGCTAGGTGACTCATCAATAGACACACTCTTTCCTTTGAAAAGGCTTCTCTCAGGACAAGGTTTTTCAACATTTGGACTAATTTCAACAGTTGGGATTATGTTTTCATTAGGAGGGGATGACTCTAAAGGAGGGTTAATTTTTATTTTAAGTTGATTTCCACTCATAATGGTGATGGAATAAACATTTTCCTTATCCATAGGGTTGATAAGTGGTTGAGAGGGTAGTTTACTTGACCCATGACTTTGGATTCCCCCCACTGAGTTAGCTAGTTAGATTAATTGGGTTTTTAGGTCTTGTATGGAATATTGGGTGGTTTTATAGAATTATATATTTTTGAAAGCTATTTGTTTCATCATGTCTTCAAGGCCAGGATTAGGTTTTGGAGGGGGTTGTTGGTAAGTCCTTTGGGGTGGTTGAGGATTTTTGGGTGGTGGTGGTGGATGACTACTCTACCCCGATTGGTTACATGGTTGATGAGGTTGGTTTGGATACCCCCTTTAATATAGGATTTGTTTTATTTACACCTAGGGTTGGATGGATAGTATAGTTATTTCCTAATGGGTTGGTTATAGGGGAGTTATAGAAAGATGGCCTCACAACTCTCAAAAGTTTATCACAATTGAGGGAATTGGTCAGAATAGTGGGTGTCAGAAGAACATATACCACTATTTATGGAAGGAGGATATTGAGATTTCACTTGGGAAAGAGCAAGTTGTTGAATAAGGGTAATTACTTATTCAAACTTCTTTCCCACCTTCTTCTCAAAATCAGTACTTTTCACCTCATGGACACCTTGAATGGGTACACTGGACCTTGAACCAAATTGTTGTGTATGATGTGCCATATTCTCAATTAAGGTTCTTGCAGCAATTGGGATCTTATCAACTAGTTCACCACCTATATCAACATTAATCATATTTAAATCAATAGGAATCAAACCTTCATAGAAACACTGAATTAAAAGTTGATCACTTATTTGGTGGTGTGGGAAACTTGAACAAAGCCTCTTAAATAGTTCCCAGTATTCGTGAAGTGTTTCCCCCTATGATAGTATTATAACACATATTTCTTTTCTTATTGTTTAATTTTTATAGGTTGGGAAATATTTTTCAAGAAAAAGGCATTTTATGTCTGCCCAGCCTCTAATTGGTGAATTAACATAGTAAAACCAATATTTTGTAGTGTATTCTAATAAAAAAGGGAATTAACTAAGCATTAATTATTATTAATCTACATTATCAGGTTTTAATTTTGAACACACAATATGAAATTCTTTTAAATGATTATGTGGGTCTTAACCATCTAGTCCATCGAATCTTGGCCATAAGTGAATTAAACCAGATTTTAGTTCAAAATTAGTAGCCTCAACTTATATTTGAATGTAAGTGGGTTGGATATCAATAACATGAGAGGTTATTTATTTTAGTGTTTTATTGTTTTCAGACATTTTATACATGTTAATTTTAGTTTTAATTTGGGTTTTAAAATAATAATAAGAATGATCAAAAAGAGTGTCAAAGTTTTGTGTGTCCTCTTAGAAAAGGTTCTCTTATGCGTCTCAGTGTCACTGACGTATGATCCTCTACGGTTCAGGTTCAAAAGGTGGTAAGTATCCTAGATTAGAACATGTCATGCACAAAACCTAAAAAATAAATAATCCATAACACAAAAATAAAGGTAAATTTATATGATAAAACAAATAAATATTCCCAAAATTTAGAAAAATATTATAAAAACCACGCACTAAAAACCAAAGCGATCCCAGAAAAAAGTTCCAAAATTTGAACGTGCTATCATGAAACATCAAATTTATTATGATTTAAAGATTATTTTATAGTCTAGGATAGACCCTAGGTCATCTATCAAGGATAATTTATAGGTTTAGAGTGTGAATTTCTAATAAAAAGTGATAAAAGAGGGGGGTTGTCTTGAAAAATGTTTTAAGAAAATAAAATAATTTAAAGAGATTAATAGTCATGAAAACAAGTAAATTTTAAAAAATATGAGATAAATTTGTCTTTGTGATTTCAATACACACATTTCAAGTTCATTTTCCTTATATATTCATATAGGTTTGAAGCAATTTTTTGGTTTAAACTAATTAGAATCCCGATTAATTCCTAAGCTTTTATTTAAATGATCAAAGCACCAAACCGTGACATGAAAATCATATTTACAAGGTACAGAAATTATTCATGGAATAAGAGCATCAAAATTATATTGAAATCTCAAAAATTTGGGTATTAAAAGGATTCTTAGGTTTTCCAATCGGAACAATACAAGTCATGCACTCAAAACCTCACACAGATCGGTTAGAAATTAAGAGCAATTCAATCACATGCATTAAAACAAGAATTAAAATAGGAAATAATGTAAGATACATGGAATGAAATGTTTTAACACCCAAATTACTATAAACCATTAGCTAATAAATGTGTTGGAACTCCCTTGACATGTGCGTAGCTCCCTTATAATGAACACCCACTGTTTAGCCCGACATTGAGAGGAGGAGAAAGCTCAGGTGGATCTTCTTCTTCAACCTTGACCACCTATGAGGATAGGGGCCTATAGAAATTCTATGATGATGAGAGGAATCCTATGGAACTCTAAATTTTCATCACTTCACTCCTTTTCTGAACTTCCAAATGGGGTGCCGAAGGTACCAATTTATAGGCAATGTGGGAGGTGGTTTTGGACACCTTGATTTCAAGAAATCACTTGGCCCATGGTTTTGGGCATCCATAAAGTCTTAAATCTCTTTTAAAAAACTATAAAGTTGTTTCCCCACGTCTTTACTATCTCCACCGAATGTTTTGTACAATTTGAAGGCATAAATCTTGAGATATGGATGAAACATAACACACTACCTTTGACCCTATTCAGATTCGATGTCTTGGATAGATCAGTATAAATGGGCCAACATATAGCTTAATTAAGATTAAATTCCTTAATAAAAGTTGTTGCCCATGAATTTTAGGATCCTTGCACAAAATTTACACCCAATTTGAGCCACTTATTTCGCGAAATGTGCAAAACAGTGGACACATGTCCTACGGATTCAATGCAGTTTGGCCCATTTTCCTTCTGGAAAATATTCGGCCCTCAAAATCACCTACTTCTACAACAAAATCACCAAAAATTAGAATTTACCTTTTTTACAGTGATAAAAATAAAATCATCAAATCATATGGCAAGTTTAATTTGTTATTAAATTTGGAATTTCAAATACAAAACTAGTTTAAAACAGTGGCGTAAGAGTGAAATAAAGTAGTGAATCACATTACAATCAGTGTGTGCACATACAATGATTGTTTGAAAGAAATATTTCATATTTGTGTTGTGTTTATGTGGAAAACAAATTATTTTTCTATGTATGAAATTATTTTTGGATAAAGAATGAAGGGAAAAATTTACTACCATATTTTTATGAAGAATACATGATCTAAAATACATAAATATAATTGTAGTTTCTATTTTATAGGACATTGATGATTCTTTATAATGGATCATTGATATAGGAATAATCGCAAAAGGTTTAACAATACCATGGAGACCAAAAATCCACCTTAGTGTATATCTACAACTGATGTTATTAATGAATTACAAGAGGATAGTTTTTCATTTAGGAAAGTTTAGAATAAATCCTTAAAGAGGAAGAATGTGTGCATTTTATCCACCTAAAATTGGATGAAGAAAAGTATATTCTTTGAGTTTCCTTATTGGACAACCAATTTGTTACTTCATTGTTTAGACATAATTAAAATTGAAAAATATATATGAAATGATGCTTTCAATTCTCCAAAATATCAAGGGGAAGATAAATGATGATTTAAGATCTCAGAAAGGCTTGGTTGATTGGGGTATCAGACCAAAATGGAATCCTATGTGTATCATTGAAAATAAATGGAACGTTTTGTGTGCTACATATGTGATAAAACCATAAAAAAATTTCTTGAATTACTGGTGACTATTATTGTTTCTGATGTCTATTCAATAAGCATATAAAAAATGGGTCAATAGAATAGAGTTAAAGATGAAATTTGTGATGTCTTATTATTATCACATCCTTATTCACAAGATGATTCAAATAGATTTTTTCATCTACTATCCAATAATTCAAGTCTAGAATTTATTTTTGATCCATTTTTATAGATATATTTTTTCTAAAAAAATTTCCAAGTATTTATTTCAAAAAAACATAAGAAGCGGAATTATTAATGTGCGAGTTAGGGAAAATGTTTTCCCCATTATTTTTCACATTCATGTTGCATCAAATTTTCCATATCATAACTAAAATACTTCTTAGAGGAATTTTTTGTTTTTGTTGGATACATACAACTGAAAGAAATATGTTCACATTGAAGTATTACATCCGGAATAGGAATCATCTTAAAGGATCCATTGTGAAAGGTTACATGGATGAATAATTTTTGTATTTATATTAAATGTATTTTTCCGATATAACCTTGAGGAAAAACCAAATAATGATAAATGAAGAAACTCAGTATGAGAAAATTGAATCCATTTTCCCACCACTTCCCTAAACAAGGTGAATTTGTGGATTATATACATCGACTAAATTAATCCTTGGAGTGGGGTATATTGTACATCACACAATATTATTTAATTGTGATTTGTTTGATGACTACATTAAGTAAGTAAATTAAACATGTATATGTTATATCATCCCATGTAATTATACACATGTGTTAAACTCTTTCTCTCTTTTTTATGCAGGGAATAAAAAAATTATAAATAGAAATCATTGATATTTATCTTTGATAAGGATAAAGACTTTTCATAGTAAAGAGTTATCTGCTTGGTTAAAATTGAAGGTAAATTTATTACTATAAAAAAATAAAAAAATTAATATTTAGTTATGTTTAATATTCAATTATATTTCAAGTATGGAGTTTACATGCTAGCCCTATCTCTAATGAAATAAGAGCTTTGGTTTTTGGTCCAAATTCTATGGTTCGTGAATGAAAATTAATTATGATCAATGGGTACAAATTATTTGTCACTAAATAAGAAATGAACACGAGAACCCAACATGATGGTGTTATGGTAACTGCAACAACAAATTGTTATGCTAGTGCATCGGATAGTAGGCCTTGATTTGAAAATTTATCTTATTATAGAGTTTTAGAGAAAATAATAATATTGAATTATTTATCTCATAGTCAAGTCACAATAATGAAATGAAAGTGGTTTGATTTGATGATGAGACATGAAACATTTATTGATGACTGTGGATTCTGAGATATTGACATGACTTTTATTGTTTCTACTGATGATCCATATATATTAGAATTAATGGTGAAATAATTTTTTATTTTAAAGTTCACTCCGGACTTGAATTTGGTGTCATTATTGAAAGGATATATTTTTGATGATGGTGGGGATGAAATTTTCAACATCACTCCCCCTATTGGTCTCAATAAATTTATTAATTATATTGAATCAAATAGTCCAATTTTCAGAGTTGATTGTAAACCTGAAGTTGTGGTGGGTAATATATATAATCATCTACATGTGTTTTAATTTCTTTTGGTTTAGCTCAACTTGGGTTGTCTAGATTGGTACTATTCAAATTGCATTAATTTTGGTTATAAATATTTTATATCCTACTTGACCTTGATGTGTATTTTCAATATAAATTAGTAGGAGTTTTATTTTATTTGAATTTTATAATATTGAATTAAACTATATTGTAACCTATCAATCCAAAAAAAACTAAAACAATCTAATTAGAAAAAAATAGATGAATTGAACTAAAACATATTAAACTAATTAGAATGAAAAAAAAAACAATGAAATTAATGAAATGATCAAAAAATGACAAATAACCTAACCCAAAATATGAACCAAAGACTTAACACAAAAAATGGACAAATGACCTAATCAACTGACCAAAATGAACCGGATTACCTAACCAAAACTGAATTGGAACAAATTGAAAATAAAAGATGAAAACTATATCATACCCATGTTTAACAAGCTAATTAAAACATGTTTATTTTTTATGACATATATTTTATGTTTTGAAATTATTTCCACTGAATATAATATGATTATGTTATTTCACTATGTATCTTTTATTTGACTTAACACTTGGTATCTATTAATTAAGTTATGTCACCTATTCTTTCTTTTTTGTTTTACACATTAGTTATGAATTTTTAATTAAATTCACATTTCTTTTAAAATATAGGAAATGAAGAAGTATGAAGTGGTACAAAAGAAGACAATGTTAGATAATCGCTGTATGGGAGAGATGAGAATTCCTCCACTAGTTCCCACTATGAGTATTCTATTTCATATATATATATATATATATAAATAACATATATTTTCATGTCATTAATCTTTTTTTTTAATTTTTTTTTCAGGAACCAACATGCTAGAGACAATTATTCTATGACTAACCTAGTGGTAATGATGTACATCTAGACAATTTGAGGGGGGAGGGGGTAGTACTAGAGATACTCACACCACTCATCATACTCGATCACACATTATCCCTTCATTATTTATATAGTCAACAACGCTTTATTATTCCCTAGTGTCTTTAGAGGCACCCAATATATTTAGATTGTCTATACCGTCACCACCATTTACATCTGATCCTACTCATATTTATTTTCCTTATCTGATAATGGATCCCACTACCCTTCCATATTATCATTTTCTATAGATGTATATGCCATATTATTTTCCTTCTAATTAATTCTCTCTAAGATTTTACATTCACAATCCTTATACTTTTTCTATGACACATAAAAATACTCACAATTAGACATTAGACCCCACTGATATTGCACTGGTCAACAATCCTACACAGCCTAAGGATCCAGTAGTACCCACTAATCAGCATGGATCAAGTGTATGTATAGAACTCTAATAATTTTTTTGACAATAATTTATTTTCATTAGTAGATGTATTAATATAATATTTGTCTTTTACTCTTTTATAGTTGGATCTTCAATAATAAGGTAGTGTGGGAATACACACATGCATGAAGGTATGAACTTCCACATACATCTAACAGTTGAGTACACTGAGGATAATAAAATGATTTGTAAAATAGGGTAAGAATGTAGGAGTTTTATACAGACACTTGAAAAAATACTCTGACATCATTCCTATCAAGACACTCTCCTAGAGACACCTAGAAAATCATGTAAATGATAATTATTGGTCTCAAATATTAATAAGAAAATTTATTCAATTTAATTTTATATAATTATTATATTTATATGAATTAATATTTTGGTATAAACTTTGTTATAATTTTCATGATGATGAGGCTATGAGGATTTCATGACTAATGGAATTAGGGGATATATGTAGGGAATATAAGCATGAGTTATATAGTGGTTAGATTTCTAGAGTTGGAAAAGATTTAGAGGACATAACTATCATGAATGAGTGTCCAAAAACACATTATCGGGAAATGATTGATTATTGGCATAGTAATGAGTTTAAGATATTAATAAAATTTGATGTTTTTGTTTGAAAATTATGATGATTTTAATTAATAATATGTTTTTTGTTAATGAAAATTATTTTTTAGGAAGCATTATAAATAAATGAAAAAAGGTTGCTGCAAAGTATCTCTACACTTTGGGGCATACGATGATGCCAAAGCATGAGAGGAAGAAGGGTTTTTTCTTTAAAAATTGCATTTAATTAGGTATAAATTCTAAAAACCCATATTTCTTGTCATTTTAAGATTTATTGAATTATTTAAGTCACAAATTATGAAAATATATACTACTTTTAATCATTAAAATTGAACTTATTTTTTATAATAGAATAACATTTAATCTCAAAATAGTAGAATACATCATTAATGTATAAGATATATATATATATAATCAATAACTGTCAAAGAAACATAAAATAATTATTTAGTACAATGTGATTATTTTATTTCATAAGAATTTAGGGGTAATAGACACATAGGAGAGAACATGAAAGACATAATCCCAATGATTCATAAGACATTTTGGGCATCCATCAAGGGGAACATGATTAGTTTGGTATTTTCTCAAAGCCAGTTTATCTAGATTGGATGAGTCATGTTGAGCTACCTTTTAGGGATGAAATGTATTTAAAATTACTATAATTTATTTAATAAATATAAATTTCTATGCATCATGGGTTTATAAAACCATCATGGAATAAGTAGTCTAATACACCTTCAAGAGGGTAAGAAAATCTAAGGAAAACTTAAAATTCAGAAAATTAGTGGTAATTTTAACTTTTTAAGTAAGAGGGAATTCAAAAAGATAATCCTATGAAAGAAAACATCACATTAAGTGATAAATTAAAGGTAATAAAGATAAATATAGAGAACCTTGATAAAATTCAATTCAAACTCTCATGAAATGAAGATAAAGTGGATGAATTCATCAAAAATACTAACAATAATATTCCAGAAACCCAAAATAACTTATCAAGGATAGATGAATCGTTTAAAAATATCTATAAGAATACCCAATAATGCCTCTATAATTTTAAATATCATATGGGGTTGTTTTTAAAGAAACAATGGTAAGAATATCCCTATTATTTCTATCCATACTGATATTCACCTAATATATTACACCATTGAAATCATAATAAGAAGAAATATAGTCCTTAATGTAGGCCGGTCTCATGAGGTCATTTATGATTTTTTTGTAGGAAAAAAATGTTGAATAAATCTATCATGGAAGTGGATTTCATGAATATATCCCACTGGAATCTATTTTTTGGTTGTCCAATAATAAATATGGGGTTGAAATTATATAAATTAAACGAATTTATATAGAGAATAAAGATAATTAAATCAATACACAATCACTTTAAAATTATATTTTTTTGAGTAAAAGTACACTGTAATTTGAGATCCGATATAACCCCTTTAAATTAAAATTCTAGGAGAAAACTAGTTATAAAATAGCAGAACAAGAGACTAGAATGAGGAGGAATTATTTAAAAGGGAGCCAAAAGACTTTGGACCAGTTGAAACTATAATTGAAGGAGGATTTATAGTGGATGATAGAATACCCATTTTACTTGGAAGAAAATTTATATTAACAAAGGAAACTCGACAAACAATTTAGAATTAGAAATTTAAAACTTGAGTATGGGAGGCCATGGTAGATACATATTTTTTTTCAAGATGTAAAAAATCCTACTTTGAGTGATGATTATTTAAAAGATTAAATTTATAACTACAATTGGAAATAAATTTTGAATTATTTTATAATTTATAATCATTTGGGGTTCTTGGCATTAAATATATAAAAAATGTGGAGAAATATTTATACTTGAGGGAATTCAACATGAAATAATATTATAGGAGTTAGTTACAGACATAGAAAATCTTAATGATCTAGAAAAAATAGTTTTTAAAGAACCACCTAAGTTCCCATTTAAGAATTAAAAACTACAATTATACCATGGTTGATCAGGAGAAAGAATAAGTGATCCGGGGAGTATAAAATAAACACTTCTTGGGAGGCTACCCATGCCATATGATTTTATTTTAATTATTTTTTTTAGTTTTTTCTTTTAATTATTCTATATCCATCACAATGATTATTGTTGTATTATTTCTAGATCATAATTTATAAATATGGATATTTAGAAAAAATGCCACACACACTACCTAGTGAGAGTGTTTCAATGAAAGGGGGAGTGTCTTAGTAAAAGACAATGTTGTTGTATTTTTATCATAACCATGGAATGAAACCAAAATATATTTCTCTTCATGTGGTGGCTAGTATTGACCTATTATAGTCTAAAATTTCTCAGTTGAAGACACTGTGCTATATATCATAATGTGTTTCCTTACCATTTTTTAACAATTGTTTTACAAAAACATGTCTCGATAATAAAACTTTGAACCTTGTTATTTGTTTCTACAATATAACTTATTCAGCATTTCCATATAGTGTTTTTAATACCTTTTATCCATTTACTACACCAGCATCCCTATCAACAACATAAGAATTTTTCTTCATACATTTTATTAGGAATTTAACCACACTTTAAATCCTGACATGTCTTAATTGTTGTAACATCCATTATCATCTTCATAAAGTCAATGATTGAAATCTATGGAATTTTAGGTTATTTCACATTGTGTGAATTTTCCTACCAATGTAGTTCCATTTATTATTGTATCCTCATGAAATGTCACCAAGACACTATAATATAGTTCTTTATAGATGATTATTCTATTGAATTTATTTCATGTGCATGATTTTTTTCCCTTTTCTTTATTTTATAAAACCCATAAAAACTTCCATTCATCATCATGGTATCATTGAATTTTATCATTATAAAATTTTATAGTGAACCTCATTCACATGGAACTTGAAATGATAATGCAATATTTATATAAAATCCATGGGATATGTTATTATGGGTATATATAAGATAAATTTATAATATATATATATATATAATAAATCTTATCATGTCATGTAATATTTATCATAATAATAATACATATTCAAATTATTTTTCAAGGTTCATTCCATCATACTATCCAATTAAGTGATGGTATTGAGGAATCTATACTACTTATTGAGCATGAATTTATGGGATTGAATAGAGTCTCCTTCCCCTTAATAATTTATTTATAATATTCCATTTTATTTTCATAATCTAAATGAAATATCTAAAACTCAAATAAAAATATACTTTTTATTTATGAACTAGGAACATAATAATTTATAACATCCTATCTAATTTATAGATAACCTAAATTAATTTATCTTTTAAAGTCATATCATATATAACACCAAAAAGTCTTTGGTATGAATCCATATCTTAGATTCTTAGAGTGTTTCCATACTCCTTCATCATTCCCCATTAGATCATATATTTTATTTCTCATTGAAAATAAACCCAATAATAAATCTAATAGAGATTCATTTCTCATTGAGATGTTTATTTATTTCATCATCACCAACTCATAGATATCCTCATTATCTCTTCCTTCATCCTTTATCAATATTTTGGATACCATATTTGATATAAAAAACTATTCCAATATTAAATTCATGTTATCATCATCTAAAATAGATCCAAGTCATCCAAACGAATCAATTACACTTGAATACACCTTGGAATGTCAATATCAAGAGAGGTCTTAGAGAAAACACTATAACCCAGTATCTACAGCTCATATCCTATGAATACTATATCAAATCACCCAAACCATTATATTTCATGAAAAATATAATTTAAACATCTATTCATAACATTCCTTCACATCCAGGGAATAACCAACATCACCAATAGATAAAATCACCAATACCATTTTTTTAGATCTATATCTTGATTTATCATTGAAAAATAGAATAAAATATATTCTAGAAAACGGATGAGCTATAGAAAAATTCTATAACTTTGGGGAAATTTATTTTTTTCATTTTTATTTGATTGATTATAGTTTCACAAAGTTAGGGATAATATAATACATTTTTGAGAAATTTAATTTAAATGGATTTGGTTATTGTTAATTAAATATTGGTAAATTTCATTCAACAACATAGTATTATTGAATAAGGGTTTTCTAAATTCATTCCATATTGAAGAATTGAATTTTAAAGGATGTGTTCTTTGAGGAAATTATTTTGATTGAGCAGAAAGAATAAATATGAAAGTCTAGTATATAAAATGGCTAAAAAATATATTTTAAATTTTTCTTTGTTGATTTAAAATTTTAATATCTATTTTTGAACTAGATGATTCATTTTTATTTAAAACGGTGTTCTATAAAGGCCCCTGATTAGTAGAAAATAGATAAAATTCGGACAAATGACCATTTTCACTGGGTATTAGGAGATGAGCACCATGGGAGAGTACGTTGTGTACTAGGGAAGAATATTATCCCCACTAGATATTGGCCATATTTAGGTGCTAGTTATGGTAGTACCAAGTTGAAAATAGCTTGTGAAGAGGAATCACAGGCTCATAAAAAGTTAGTAGAGATAAAAAATATCCATGAAAGATCATGAACAAAGTTAAAAGGTCAATGAGAAATATTTGAATGTTATGGCAGCATTATTTCCATAACTTCCTTTAGACACCACCATGGTTTTTGATACATTCATATCAAAGATACATTAATTATATGATACACCAAGAAATGGTGATGATGATTATATTGTTGGTATGGATGATAACTTTATTATTAATAGAGATGTAGATGATGATGATGGTGATAGTGATGTCAATGATGATGATGACGATTGTGATGGTGAGGATGATAGTGATGGTGGTGGTGGTGGTGATGATGATGATGAAGATAGTGATAATATTGGTTTTCATGAGAGAGAGATTGATAATTTACATTTTTTACTAATATTTTTGACACTATTTGAATGAATAATTTTTTATCTTGATTTTTATATATTGGGTGTCATTTTTTTGGGTGTGTGAGTATAGTTGTTTGGTTGTCTATTGGTTTAAGACTAATATGGGTGTGTTCCTTACTATCTATGTGAAGGAAGTACATACCAATGATTTTCCAACCTATTGGTATATAACTATACCAAATGTTTAATGAAAACATCGATATTAGGTAAATCCATGTCACCTATACCAATGGGTTTATGGAAACCATTAGTATAGGTAAAAATCACGCCTATAGAGAAAATAGTTTAAAGAACTATTGGTATAGGATATACCAATGGTTCTAAACCATTGGTATAGGGATTATTTCTAGTAATGTTATTGTAGTATGGTAACCTATAGGAGAGTTTGTGGATTGATATTTTTGAGTAGAAAACCCTAAACTTAGGGAGTAAAAAACAATATTTTTATCTCAAATCCATTATTTTGTTAGTTTAAAAGTGTCTTTAAAGCATGTTTTCATTTTTTATCATTATTGTTCCCAATGCATCATGGTAATATAAATTTTAGTATGGATTGTTTTTTTCCTTTGAGTTAATCGCAAATGAGAGGCATGATATTCCTGAAACCTTCAGTTTAATCTTTCAAAGGGGAACTATGCCACAAATGTTAGGATGAACCATGTCTATTTTTAGGGGTTAGTTGAGGAGGTGTGAGTTTTTTTGTTAGTATTTTTGTAGGTTTAATGGTTTCATTGCGACTCCTTATGTTTCATCATAATGGTTTTTGATTTTCAATGATTTATAAGGGTTGACTACATTTTCAAGGGAGTTACAACTCTATTAAATCATGCCATGTTTTTGGATCTTGGATTAAACAAGGGATATTGTGGTTTGATGGAAACTATTTCATCATGGTTTTGGTTTGGATTTGAATAATTTCTCCACAACCATTTACATTATACTATGATTGGGATGTACTGGGTTTTCATTATAACTAGTGGCCAACCCCTCTCTCCCATGGGTTTTCTTTTTCCTACATTAACCTATTATATTTTTTGGTGTGTTTTTTAATCTCTAGTCACATTGGATGATCTTTTGGATAATTTCGGTCATGTGATGATCCGTTGCTTCTAATGAAGTATATATTTTTGAAACAATGATACATGAGATCCATGGTAGGATTCTTTTCTCATATCACACACCATGATGAGGCATTTCACTTCATAATGTGATGTTTTAGGGATTTTACCCAAGATTTAATAGTAATATTATGATAAAACATAACATGATTTTTCATGACTACCTCTTTCTAGTGGTACATAATAGTAGAAGGATGTTAATATCATGTAGATTTTTTTCCCAATGCTTTCTCTAGGGCTTGAAACCTCACATGTAGATGCGTGCTAACGTTGCAACTGTTTCCCTACATTCCCTCTTTCTAATGGCGGGTGACCTTCATCAATTTAAATGGTGATGTCTGCTATTTGATTGAAATAGGATGATGGGATGCTGGTTCCTCCTTCCATGGATTCCACCTTGGAACTATTCGCCTATTATAGGTCTTCCTCATAGAATTAAGTCATGTTTGTGGAACTTATACCTAGTTACATCTCTTTATGGATACCGGTTAATTACGCTTCTTCTGTCCGGACATTCTAGTGGATCTTGATAGGGTGAAAAAATTTGGATAGTAGAGTAGTCATGTTGGGAATCACTGGCATGTTTGGAAACTAGGAAAATTGGTTACCTGTATTTTTCTTCATAGGAGGGAATCTTATGAAGGAATATTAGGCATAAAACCTAAGGAATTATGTGTTGATCACGAGGTATCTAACACTTAAGGTGCATATATTCTAAAGCTTTCATCACCAACATCCCATTTCTATCATGAGGTAGCTAATGTTGTAGGTGCATATCTTCCAAGGCTTTCACCTCAAACATCCCATGTTTTGCATGAGGTGTGTCTTTGGGGTCACAAGTTTAACATTGTGTGGAGAAAAAAGATGGTTGACTAGAACACCCCATGGAGGAAAATCAAGAAGGTAAATACCTAGGAGGGGAAACCTAATTTTGAGATGTAACACCATTTGGGGTGGATTCAAGGTTTAAATCCTATAGAGACGGGTGATCGGGATACCCCCATGGAGGCGGATCATAGAGTTACATCCCTAGGAGATAAAACATAAAAGTTTTACCAAATGTATGGATCAAAATGCCCCGTGGAGGTGAATTTTGGAGTTGTGTACCATAAAGGGAAGATGTCACATTATTAAGGTTGATCAAAACACCACTAGAGGTGGATCAGGGAGGTGCACCCCTAGGAGGGGGAGGCACCTAGTTTTACCATTGGTTGATATTGAACCTCAAAGAGGTGTCCTATATACATTGTTTAGAGGATAGGGATCAAAAACCATGCAGTTAGATACCATAGTTTAAGGTCGTGTGATAGGACCGGTCCATGCCATTTAACTTAATGTGGTAAGGACACTCGCACCGCAAAATGAGTGTTAGTGAGGGATAGTGTGGGGCTTACGCGTGGAAGCTTCCCGTCATAATAGAATTTATCTTTGTTGGATTTGGTGTGGGGATTACATGTTGATATTCCTATTTACTTTTATGAGCAGTGATAATGTGGATTGGGATTATGAATGAAAGAGGACCAAAGGGGCCCGAAGGAGATGTGGTCCCTAGGTAGTTCCATGATCTTACTGGGATTTGGTGGCCTAGGGAAAATCAGGATGGATGTCAATGGGGTGTTGGGTTTGGACCTTGGGGAGGATTCCTATATATCCATGTTAGTTGGGAATCAAATACCAATTAGATCAAAAGGGTTGGGTCTTACACATAAGGAGGAGGTCCATAGGATTAAGAAATGATTGGGGCTTACACTGTATAGGAGGCCCATCTGGTTGGTTCTCATGCAGGGGAGCTACATATCTAGTTGGGGATTATTCATGGAAGATTCCCTTCGTAATTTATCTTGGTTGGATTTGGTGTGTAGATTATACATGGAAGTTTCCCATATAAATGGATATGATTAGGGGATTATAACATATTGGAGTCCCATATGGATTGAGGTTAGATATCATGGATGATACTAACCTCTAAGACCACATGATTCATGGTTATTATGAGAAACAAGAGGAAGCAGTAGACCTGATTCTTATTTCATGAAATGTGAACCAATGAGAGGTGGTGTGGGGCTTATACATGGATGCTTCTCAAGGAGGATGTCATTACATATAAGGAGGATCTCATTCCATGTGAGGAGAATGTCATTACCTATGATTCATATATGGATCATCCTGTGCTTGCGTCATTGGGTGAGTAGGGATTATGCATGGAATATGACCAATGCAAGAGGTTCACTCGATGGTGGGGAAAAAGATGAAATCCCATGATGATCATAGATGGGGAATCACGTTATCATTGGATAGGGTAAGGTCACATTTTAACATCATGTGTTGAGGATGTTGATACTAGGAAGTCTTACATAACACAACTTGGATGTGGGGGATTTACTCCTTACCCCTTGGGATTACATAACCATATCTTATACAACCTTGGTAGGGGAATGAATCTGAAAATTCCAAGTTTTAATGGTGTGGAGTAGTCAATCATGAGGACCACATTATCATTCCTATATTGAGAAGTAATAGGCTTTAACATACCAATGCTGAGAAGAAAGAGGTAGGTGGGAATCTTGGGCCACAATTCAAGTGGATTGGGCCACGTGAATCATTGGAACAAGTCACATGGGGATTTGAGGTGCAGTTGGACCGATCTTGGATGGATGTGGGGGCTCTAGGCACTCATCCTTTGCAAAGAGGTGTCAGTATAAGGGAGGCAGCATAGAGAATCCCAAGAGAGGGGATTCACAAATCTTAAGGCCTCATAGAGAGGTGGTTCACAAAGATATGGTACTTCATATAGGAAAGGGGTTTCATGAAGGAGTAGGATTAATGAAACAAAGAGTCCTTACTGCATGATGAAATCCTAGCTCAGAAAAGGAGTGATTTATGAAGACTTAGTGCTCCGCGAAGCCTTAAGTTCCCTATAGGACCTTCTTCCTTCATGAAGGGTGTAGAAATTTGAAAAAATAATCCACAACTTAGGTGGAGGTATTCAAGAACATATAAAAAGGGGTTTCATGAAGACATGATACCTTTTATGATCCATTTTGGTATGGTTTGTGATGCTTAGGTGCTTCACAAATTGGGAGCAATTCAGAAGTCAAAATATCGGGAAACAGTTCTCCAAAGGTTGGAATAAGGGGGGTAATTATAGTAAAGGGGCTTTGTAAAGATGGGATGTGGTTTTTAGAGAAAATGTGGGCTTCATGCATGGGATTGAGTCTGTCAAACTCTCAATGCACACCATCAATCCTTTGCGCAGTCTTAGAGCATTGTTGGACTCTCAGAGGCCACTGTCAACTCTCCACGCATTCACGAATGGGATTTATTAGATAGGGAGATCTACCAGCTCTGGTAGGTTCAAGGAGCGATAGTTCTTCATGAACCATAATCCCTTAGAAGGGTTTTGGTCCGTTTTGGCTCGGTTTTATTCCAAACAGGATGTAACTTTCTCATCCATTCCCATGGCACATATTTCAGCACCAAAAAATCCCCCCCTCAGAATGGGATATGATAGGAAAAGGAGGGTCAAATTTTGAGGGAGAATTTATGAAAGTTGATATTCTTCTCCCTTTCACAAAGATCATTGTCTTTGATCATGTGTGATACTGTTTTATGATGACCACTATTGTAAAAGCCATCACAAAGTACAACCCATCCATACACCATTAAATAACATGGTGGGGGCCCTCAAAGGAACTTGATTTCATGCAAAGAAAATATCATTATCTCTCTTTTTATGAAGCTCACAACCTATATAATTCTTGCTCTATGAACGCTTCCTTAAAGAACCAGACTTCTGAACCTTTTCTCAATGAAAGCTGCTGAGCAAACTAGACACCATGAACCACATCTTCACGAAGTAGGCACTATGACCTAGAGCTATGCGAACCTTGCTCCACAAACAAGCCCCGTGAAAGAACATCATAAAATAGACATAGAAAAAAAATTATGTCTCCAATACAATGTTCTCTTAGAAAGTTGATTAGGGAGTCATTGAGGATGCTACTCAAATGGATGAAATGGCGGAAAACATCATGATTGAAGAGTACATCTGAAGCATCTTAGACCATTGATCATTACTTGGACTACTATCAAACGATCAAAGGGAATATCCTTTTTTAAAGAGGACTCCGATTTATGGTTTTGATTTTAGGGAAAATTTATTCATTCTAGAGGTGATCAGGGATGATCCAGCCTACTGGTTTAGGGGCATACCAGGGTAGTACTAGTGGCATAGTGCTGCTATAGGCCACATCTGGAAAGACCACACACCCATCACAACAAACTGTCTCTGAAACCATATCAACAACGTTGATGGGGAGAATTTGGAGGATTAGGCATCCTCTCCATAGTATCTTAAAATTCTCAAGGAAGGTTTGGGTGATTCATATAAGGTATGAAATGACTGCCGAGATCTAAACTAGGAAGGGAACTTCATAGATGAGTGGACCTGGGCTTACTGGGTGTGCGTGTCATTTTGAGAATTTCAGGTAGAGCTAAAGTGGTTAGGATTATATGAAGAAACATGGGTTTCTCACTTCCATGTTTAACGATCATGGGATATTATGCCTGATATACTGAGAATATGGTCACCAGGGACCAATACATTTAATTTTCCTCATGGGGAGGTCAACATAGTCCTCTGGGACCTTAATCAAGTTGCCAGAAAATTAATCCCAAGGGTTATGTATGATGATTTTATCCTTGCATAGAATTTATGTAAATACCAGGAGTAACTTAAGGATTTTGAGAAGGCACTATTAGATCTAATATAGGGAACCATTAAGGAGAAGTCGGGGATGAGGGATGTTCCCTTCAAGCAATTGTTCAACTATTTCATGAATGACCTGGTAGAGGAGCCCGTTGAGGGTGAAGAGCTAGTATGGAAATTGTTTATGAAGCCACACACATGTACTAGTGGATACCAGTGGGGAAAGGAGAGATTCTATTGGATGATTTTGGAAGCAATTCTGTGGAAATTGTGGGGATACAATGTTAAAACTGAGCCTCAACCCATAATCAGGTTGGAAGGTTTTATTTTGGTGCTTATCAATGGGTGGATGCTCCTAGTGAGGGATGCACACATGTGGGTGAGACCAAGAACCTTCACAATGGAGGTGATGCTAGTGTTAGGGATATATGTTAACATTGGTATCACAATACTTATTAAGTTATATAAGGTACTTCATCACATTAATGAGGGGAAGATACCACTACATGTGTGTGGTTCCTTTCACTTCTAGTATAGTTAGGTGGATACACACATGGGGGGTTATGAGTACCCAACCCTATTTCCCCTCCCACAAAAAACTTACAAATGTCGATTCTAAACATCACAGGGAGATGCCCATTAATTTTGGATATGGTGGAAGTGCTAAATAAGGTTTGGTTGGAGGACCATTTCATCTTTCACCCATTCCCTCTACCGACCAGGGTGGTAACTGATGATGGAGAAAGGACTGAGCAGTATAGATCATACCTTTTGAACTTTCAAGGTGGGGTACTGGTAGAAAGGGTTGAATACGATCCAGTCTACGAGCTTTAAAATCTACACCAATTTGCAAGTCAATTTAGGTTCCAACAGAGGTTGACCCTGAAGGTGTAATCAGAGGTACATCATGAGTTACAAACTTCAGTGTTGAGGAAATTATGGTGCATGTTTATGCATGAGGATGGAAATATGGGGAATGAGATACCACTACCAACTATTGTGTACATGATCACTCATGGCTATACACTAAGTTGGACGATCACATATCCTAGGGTTATGTTGAGACAACGAGCCACCTGGGCTAATGAAGGGGTGATCCCTCCACTGCAAGGTCAAGGTCAAGATGCAGCTAGAGGGTGTCGTGGAAGTAGAGCTAGTACAATGGGAAGGATAACATAAGTGTGTCTAATTATTCATGAGTCAAAATAGGTAAGAGGCGAAGGGAGATAAGCAGCAACATTAGGCCAAAAAAAACCTGGGTAAGAGGACTCGGGAGGAAGGGGAGCCATATGGGGTGGACCCTAGGATATTCATCCAAGATCCCAAGAATTGGTTATTCCATGTGGACATTCCCCGTGATGCCATCTTTCCTGAGGCATGGGACAACTGGGACATATTCATGTAGTTCTTTGGGGTTCACGGGATGTGGAGACATCCCAACAGACATGGGATGAATCTTGTTGGGATTATTCCTGCCAAGGTTTGTTTCCACATGTATTGGGACAAAGGGGAGTGGTATGTGATAGAGCTGGTGGACCTAGTGCATTTCTGAGTCACTGCATACCCACTGGCTGATCAGGTGAAGGTGTTGCTGGATATGAACTCTCCCCTACAACTATCGATGGCTGAATTGGATGTGCGTTCTACTTTGACTAATGATTCAGACGATTCTTGGGGAAGAGACTACCATCAAAGCTCCCATGGTGGATGAAACTCCACTATTGGTCAGGTAAAAATTCAGATCTTATATAACTCAGATATAAGATGTTCTGTAGAATTTTTTTCAAACTCTTTTTACTCATTAAAGAATCAAGTGTGGAAGAGGGGGAGGCATGAGAGGGATTTAGAAAGGATGGCATTGGGACCTTAACCCATGAAAGGGAAAGTGTGGTTTCCTATCCTGACATCGTAGTTACAAGAGGCCAAACATTGATGCCTTCAACTGAGGCACCAGTTGTAGAGGGGAATTTTATTGGGGAACTACCCGTGAATCATTAGGAGCTCTACATTGGAGTATAAAATTAAAAAAAATCCCCTTATCTTATATATAATTGACTCCTTGATTTCCTTTTTATGAATGAATAACCTATTTTTGTAATGGAAGTTTGAATAGTGCTGGGAACCCAGTCACCAGCACCAACACTCGCATTATCTGTGCCTCGTGCTGAGGTAGCAATAGAAGATTCCGCTTTAACAGAAAGGTCCAAAGAGGCTGTGGTGGTCGAACCAGCTATAAAGGAAGGTTCAAGTGAGGAAAACCAACCTCATGATCCAGATCCCAGAACATTAGAGAGGATTCTAGAAGAGTATAATGTTTCCTCTATTCTCATAGATTTCCCTAAATACGAGCCTACAACTTCTGATGAACAAGAGGATTCTGGATCCGAGGCTGTGAAAGAACATCACATAGTGCAACACAGAGCATGGATAAATATACATCATTTCATCACCCAGAACTGAGATTTAAAAATGGTAATCAAGATGGCATATCCCCACCAATGGTTGCGTAACTTGAGCATTGGAGGGGTGGATGTTCACGGTCTCCACGCATTGTTCTGTGACTTCCTTTCTAAGTGGGTGCATGAGGGAAGCCATCATTTAGAGGTTTCTTAACATCAAAACAGGTCTAAAAATAAAAATAATCTCTAGGAAGTCAACCAATAAATCTAGTATATTGAATAATAGATGAATGACCATTATTCTTTCATCAATAATAAATCAAAAGTTATCATCCATCCGAGGGCTCATCTAGAGGAGGCTGAGATATATATGTGGCAGGTGACACTTAAAGTAGTCAATCTCTTAGTTGAGTGGGATCGTGCAAATATTAGGGATGAACAAATTCATCCTATTTCTGGTGAGGAATAAGAAAAGTTCAGTAGGAGGCAGCGGGTCTTAGATTCCACCCGCTAGAGATTGGAAGAGCTACAGTGCTTGATTGATGGAGAAAATCCATATGGGTAATTTTACAAGACTCAGGAGAGACTCTAACATGTGGAAGAACCTCTCCAATTCCATAGTCTTCTTGTTTTCTTTTTAAAATTTTATTTATGTATATATATACTTCTTTTCTCACTCTTAATTATCACACATTGATCATATTTTTAAGGCAAATAATGACCAATATCTAAGCTCACATGAGTCATACTTAGTGTGAGAAACAAGGGATGGCCACATGATATATTTTAATATGATAATACTAGATAACCATAGATCACTCAGGGGTTTCAATTGTTGACTAACCACCAAGAGTGTTTAGGCTAATAATGGATGTGGCTGAAGAATAGGGCTCTTGGAACATCTAAATTTCTTTTCCAATATTCTCTAGCACACGAAAAATATAATGTTGGGGTCATTGAATTAAATCCAAATAAGGGAAATGAAAATCATGAATCATAATTCAAAAATTATGGAACACAAATAGAGTGTCATGGAGATATAGGATAACTTCTAAATGAGGGTTGAACACTAAGCATGTTTGAAATATGGAACCTGTCTCAAAGTGTTGTCCAAAGTATTCCAAGATGTTGGCCCAGGATTATAGGTGAGCCAAAATGTCACTAGAACATGCTGTTAGGGGGTACCTTCATATGTGGAAGAGGATGAGGATCCAAATAAATGGCACGTGAAGTGTGATAATGGAGTGATGTAATTTTTGAATGTGTTCCAACACTCTTGGAATTATGACATTGTGTATTAGAGCACATTGCTATAAGCGTATTGGTCTGTATAAAGATCAGAACCATCTTCCTGTATAGAACTATCTCGGATACTGAGAAATGGATAAAGGAATATGATTAATGTTGTAGATTACTGACATTAATGGAAGGGGTATCAAGAAAGGGCCTAAGATACCCTACAATTTTACATCATGCAAAAAGGATGATAGATATGTAGTTTTATATTGTATGGTGGGTAAGTTGGACACAATTTAATTTCATACAGAAAGGATAGAGCATTATATATTTTAGAATCATATGATCATGAAACATTTGATAGTTTTAACATCATGTGACTGGGACGTTGGAGTATGGGTTTAATATCGTAGATGGACATGTGTAGAGCGTCAGAGTGAAAAACCCAATGTGAGTGAGGTCCAAGGAGACCCAAACCACAAAAAACATATCCATGGAAAGAATAAATGTATATCGTTTAAAGTCATGTTGCTTGTACTTAAACCCCCAGTTTAAGGTCATGGATTTTGGACCAAGGGGTCCTCTGCACAGCTTGACCACATCAGTACACACCCTTACCAGAATTCTAAAGACCATGCGAGTTATGATCTATGAGGGAAACAAGTAATGGAAAGGGGGTTTCCTAACACGTGGAATCACACATTAGGGGTGTATGTGAGGTTATAAATTCCACTAAAATATAGTTGAGTGGAAACAAGATAAACCGATACTTCTGAGATCTAGATCAGAGGTGACCAATGGGTAGGGATTAACTACTGACCATATTCAAAACACATGAATCTCAACAAAAATAGTTATAAATGAGGTTAGAAAATGAAAAATCAATTGTTTACCATGTTGGAAACATAATATCTTCCATTTTTATAAGGTATCCAATAGGGTGTTGTCCTAGGATGATAAGTGAGCCAAAATGGAATGTGACCATCACTGTTAGGGGGTCCTTCAAGATTTGGAAGATGATTGAAATCCAAAATGATAGAGACTCAAAGTTTGAAACAAGCTATATCATAAAGTGGAATTCAAACTCGAGTTTTCAAGTAGTTTAAAGTTGTATTTAATGGATTGGATACTAGTTTTAAGTATTATATCTCAAACCATGAATTCCTAGTTTAAGGCCACAGAGTTTGGACCATAGGGAGTACCCCAAAAGGGAGATTCACGACATGGAAAAGTGAAAAACCTATCATGGATGTGGGAAAAGAAGACCCAATTCCATACCACACTCTCCCAAGAAGGCTTTCACATAGTTTAAAGTCATGATTCTTAGACTGATAGTCTTAGTTTAAGGTCATAGAGTTCATACAAAAAATAGGGGAGACGTGCCTCAAGAAGATATGTGTAACACGATGTTATAACAAAACCAACATGAATGAGGGCCAAGGAGGCCCAATGAAACACTACATATCTCATGGAACACTCACATACAATTTAGAGTGGTGATTATTGTACTATAGGTTTTCAGTTTAAGGTCATGGAATTCAGACTAATGATGGGGATAAAGGGCCAAAGGATTTGATGAATTTATAGCTGGTCCCAAAGAAAAAGTGTTTAGGAATCATAACATATATCATAAGGATGGGAATCAAACCACACATAGTTCTACAAAGCATAGTGTGGTGATATGCCAACACCAGTGGAGGAATTTCTCTCTAATGAGGGAACTAAGGTATACCACAATTAACGTGAGGCATCCTGAACTTGTTCAGGGTAGGGTCACAGTTTAATGTCATGCATTAAGTATGTTAATTCCATGTTTAAGGTCATATAGTTTGGAACCTAATGATGGAATATCTCAAGTGGTTATGTGTTGTGTGGCATGTTTACAGACCTAACATGAATGAGGACCTAGGAACCCTGACACCACATGACACACCCCAGAGGTAACCCACATAGAGTTTAAATTTGTGATGCTTGGACTTAGTGTAAACAGTTTAAGGTCATGTTTTCTAGACCATTAGATATTAATTTAGGGTCATAGAGTTTGGAAAAATAAGGGGAGAGCACTCCTAAAGGTAACATGCATAATGCGGTAGCATGAGAAATCTGACGTGGAGAGGACCAAAAAATCCCATGCACCATATATGAATACATGAGGAGGCTTGCATATAGTTTAAAGTCATGATAATTAGACTTTGAGAAAAACATTTAAGGTCATGTTTGCTAGACCATATGGTCCTTAGTTTATGGTTAAATAATTCAGACCATGGGGTTCTTATTTGAAGGTCATAGAGTTCAGACTATGGAATCCTCGAATGAATATATGTAGCATGGTGGATTGATATAATTGATGTGAATAAGGACCTAGGAGGACCTAGTGTCACACTACAAATTTCTGAGGAGACGTTTGATATTGGACCTATAAACACTTATATGGAATAGATAGAAGAAATACCCGATGTGAATGAGTACCAAGTAGGCCTAGTGTGCCATAAATGGGGCCTGAGGGAAAAAGAGGGTTGATGAATTTGTAGCTGGGCCCAGAGATAAGAAGTCTGGGTGTCACTAAATATCTTTAAAGGGTAGGAATCAAGATATACATAGTTATTGATGGAAATTTCCCTACATGGGTTTGACTCATACACAAAGGGAGCATTTTTTGATTTTGGGGTGGCTGGAATAGGATGTAAAATCTAGGCATCACTATGTATCCTATATAAATAAAAATCAATCTATATGTAGTTCTTGAACATGACATGGTAAATAATCGATGCCATGGGATATGTCCTCTCAGGTGAGAACAATATGGTGCTGTGAATTTTATCATCATGCGGCTAGGAAGATGGTTGTTATGCAGTTTAACATCATGTAACTAGTACACATGCTATGTAGTTTATCATCGTGCATCTCAAACATCAACAACATAGTTTAACATCTTGTCGTAGGGTAAAATGGGAGAAGCATTCCAAGGGGGATGTGTATGGTGGGAAAGCTATAACCCAATGTGAATGAGGAACTGGGAGGCCCAATGCCACACAACATACTCCCAAGGAGGACTTAGACATAGTTTAAAGTCATGATTCTTAGACTTAAAATTTTAGTTTAAGGCCATAGAACTCTGACCATAAGATGGATATTTTTGTAAGGTCTTAAAGTTTAGTCCAGGTTCTAAGTTTGATGTTGTTTTTATGTGATGATAACTCCTTATGAAAATTATTATTTGAGGAACATGGAATTGGTAAGAGGGGTAATTCACTCTCAATCCATGACGATCAAAGAGAATGAACCATTAGAATAGACATTGTGAATGATATAAGGTCCTTCCCATTTGGGCTCCAAATTTGGGGGCTTCCTACTAGGTACCATTAGCATTCCGACATCCAACAATGTGTCACCCTAGAGGAATTAGTGGAGGAAATTTTTTTATTTAATTCCATTGCTATCTAATTATGGTGACACCCCAGATTATGCAAGGCATAGAGCCTATCCTCTTTAAGGGATTCCTGCTCAGTTAGACAAAATTTTGTAATTTTTTCTATTGTTTTCTGATCATAGATAGTTGTTTGAAGTGATGAAAACTTAATCTCAATGGGAAGTACTGCCTTGGTTCCATACACTAGGGAATATGGATTCACTTGGGTGGAATTTAGAGTCATAATCCAATAGACCCAAAGAGAATTGGGGAGCTTGTCTGGACCACCATCTTCTGCAGAATATTGGAGAGGTTTTTGTTAAATGCCTCGATCTTTCCATTTTATTGCACATGGTAGTGAGAATTATGGTTGGACCAGATACTATACTTAATGTAAAACTTCTTTAGTTTATTAGAACGAAAGTTGGTTCCATTGTCGGTGAGAATGGCATGGGTAACTCTGAATTGGTGGATGATGTGGGTGCTCAAAAATTCAATCATCGATCGAACCTTGAATTCCTTAAGAGGAATTGCTTCTGCCCACTTGGCGAAGAAATATGCCATAATAAAAATGAACTCACACTGAAAAGATATTTTTAGTGTATAGGGTCTCGCAATATTGAGTCCTCACACTGCAAAGGTCTCGGAATATTTGGTAGTATGAAGCGACTATGGTGGTCGATGCATAAAGTTGGCATGGATCTGACATGTGTGGAACCTCTTGGAGAACTCGATGCAATCGTAAACCATGGTGGGCCAGATGAATCCCAACCTTAAAATATAATGGGAGAGCTTTAACCCTACTTGATGGGAACCATAGGACCCGACATGAACTTCTTGAATTATCTAGGGAATATCATATCATTGAATGCAAAAAAGGAGAATCCCATCAAACCCACATCTGTAGAGAGTGTGCTAGAGGTTAGGCTCACTCTAGAGGGTGAAATATGCTATGTGATGAGAGATTGTCTCATGTTCATCTTGATCTGATTGGAGGGAACTATGATGGAGATACTCAATGAAAGGGGTTATCTAATTGGAGGTTTCTTCTACTGTAGGGGGATCTAGTGGTTCTGATGTAGAAGCCCCGAAAGTCAGCTAGTTTAACTATTGGCTATCACCATCATCTATAATGATGGTAGAAATGACGCTATGATGTGACAAATGAATAAATATATCATCATGTTAAGTATATTTAAGATATGTGACTAGACTGTCCAAGGCATCGACTCGAACATTCAACGATGGAGGAACATGATTCACCCCTGGATGAGAAGGTAACCAGGACATTAACTGGTTAGTATATTCTAGTAAGGGAACGAGTTATGCATTTCTGATGATTTTGTCACCTTTTATTTTCTTGATGAATAATTGAGAGTCTCCCTTCACATGAAATCAGGGGGCGTTAATCTCAAGAGCCATATCAAGAACAGTAATAAGGGCTTGATACTCTGCTTCATTTTTGGTGTATCCTTTTGATAGTAGGAATGAGTATGATAGAATGGTATATGTAGGGGTGATGAAGACAATCCCCATGCCTGCTCTATTAATCTTGGTGTCATTGATACTTATACCGGTTGGGCTCTAGGAGGTACCATCAAAATATATCTACCAAAATGACATATCTTACTCCACTGAAAGGATATAATCATCATAGAAATCTACATCTAGAGGCACCTCTTCATGATCTGGCTAGGAAGATAGAAATTTTTCCAGTGATTGACCCTTGAAAATTTTCTACAGAATGAACCTGATGTCAAACTACTAAAGGATCACTGCCCAACATACTAGCCATCCTATCAACATAAAGTAATTTAGGATATAATTTAGCAGTTTTACTTGGGACACCAACTATATCTTATGATTTTGTAGATAATGCCCCAAATTCTACACTATTAAAACCTGCATGAGGAATCTCTTCTCGATAGAAGAGTGTCTAGCCTATATTCCGAGGAGCATGCGACTGAGATAATATAAATTGTTCTCTCAACCGTCATTGTTCTTTTGGGTGAGAAGGGATCTGAGGTACCATTCAAGGGTGGTCACATCAAGGACCAGAGGCTTCCCTAAGATGGGTGGCATCAGAACCAGAGGATTTATTAGATACTACGTGATTTCTTAAAAGTAGGACTAACACTCTTATTCCCATTGGTAGATGGTACCCTTATTCATGAGCCTTGAAAATGGATTACAATTTCCATCTAGATTTATAATGAATCGAGATATGCAGGATAAGTGTCCTTTAAGGCCATAAAGATCCTAGAAATTTCTCAGAGGAGGTATATGTATTATGGATTTTATCTTCTATTGGTCGATCCTAATTCCTCAATATCTAATAACAAAGCCAAGGAACTTCCTAGATGTAACCCTGGAATAACATTTCAAGTGGTTCATCTTCAAATAACAAAAGTATAGGAAGCCAAACACCTTCTTAAGATCTATGATATGGTCGTAAACCTAGTTCTATTTAACCACCAAATCATACACATAGAATTTCACTATCCTCTTGAGAATAAATTTTAAGATGAAGTGCATAACCCACTGACAAGTGGCTCCTTCATTATTCGGACTGAAAGGAATTACCTGATAGCAGAAGGTCCCTCATAACACTCTAAAGGTGGTAGACTCCTCATCCCTGGGGGATATCCAAATATGACTGTATCTAGAATATCCATCCATGAAAGAGAGATCTTGGAACCCAAATGTGGAATTTATCAATAGCTCCATCACTGGAAGGGGAAAATAATCCTTTAGACAATGGCGGTTGAGGTCCCAGAAGTCAATACAGACTCTGATCTGTCTGTTCTTCTTTGTGAATGAAATGATGATGGGTAGCCATTTGGGGTACTAAACCTATTTGAACAATTTATCTTTAATAAGTTTATCAACTTGAAACTTGACCATGTAAATATGATTGGGATTCATTTTTCTGGGAGGTTGCTTGAATCCGTGATAAATCACTGGGAGACCAAGATGGTGGACGACAACATGAGGGTCTAGTCTTGGAATCTCATCATAGATCCTAGATAATACAACATGATTTTGCTTTAGGAAGGCCACATAATACTAATGTTACTCTAGAGGCATGGAATCACTAATCAACATTGGCCTCATATTTTTCTTGATACCAAGGTTCACCTGAGCCAACTCATTGACGGTGGTGGAGATACCCTCTTAAAATGTAGGAGGATATTCTTCCAAATTGTATTAATCATCTGGGTAGGGGACTTAGTGGGAGGATATGGCTCATCCAACACAACTGATTCTAGAGGAACACTAGTCTATGCTTGGGAGAATGTGGAATCCTCACTGGCAGACTCCTACTCTACTAAAACCATGTAAATAGAGGCTATCGTTCCAATTTCATCAGGACTTTGACCACATGGTCTATTATTGATAGAAAAGTAGTGGTGGTGGTTCTACCTCTATCTGTTCAACCAAGATCAGTGAAACAGGTGAGTATGAAGCGTAATGGTAGCCATGAGGTCAAAATATGGATACTTCAAAGGGGTAGGGGCTTCTGTTATCACCCGGTATTGTCATTTGTAGGAGTAAAAGTTAATATTACAATATTCCTTGTACATGGGGACACAGTGCCCCTTACTCTTAGAAATGATGAAGAAACTTCACAAGTCTAGTGCCATGGACTCCAATTGGTGAATAGAGGGAATGAAGGCATTGTCCAAATCTATCAATGAGATAGATGCAATGGTAGTGTGATCCACCTTGTTGGTCTGGACCTTATTATCCTTTCTCTTGTGATAGATAACATCTAGATAGCGATATTTACAGGAGTCAAATGGGAACTCATCACCTTGAATCATGCCTACTCGACCATGGAGGGAGTACCTTGAGGCATTGGTTATAAGAGGAGGGGACTTCTAAATGAATATAAAGATTGTGTCTACCCATAAATGTGTTGTTGGTGGTATCCTATGAGAAAATCATAAATTTAGTGCTTACTACCAAGCCTATGAACTAAGTCTTCAACTGGATTCTGCCACATGGTATCTGCTCGGTCCTATCATAACCCGAAATCTTTAGGTCAGAGGGACTCAAATCTATTTCATATTGTCCTAGATTATGGAGTGTCTAGGTTAGGATGAGATTGATCCTGAAACCTATGTCAACTAGATAATGATGGATCTCCACACCATGGAGCTAGATGGTGAGGTACAATGGGTGAATGTTCCCCTTCACGAGGGAGCCCCAATATTCTACAAAGAATGAGATGGTGGATTGAAATTATTCTTGCTAGATTTTCTAAGAATAGAAGGTCTCGGTGACCGATACCTATTCTTCAAACTATAGGGGTATTTTCAAGGCTTTTGTGAGGGCCTCACACATCTCTTCCAACAGGTTGAGGACCTCGAGGATTGAGAGCCTTGAGGGTATGCTGGAAAGGTTCTTCAACACCTCATACTTCCATTCAAATTGCACATTTATGCTCATAGGGGGTTTCTATTTGACAGGAGTCACAATGGGAATTGCTAATTGAACCATTGGATTCCAGATGATGCTGGTAATGTCCTATTTCTCATTAGAAAACTCACGAAAACCACTATCAGTTGACTGTTGGATGGTTGAGGCCTTGATTTAGTTGGACACAGTCAACCACGATGAGAATGCAACTGTTCTTCTTGGTCAATTAGCATAGTCAGCTGTGGCGACATGTATAACAAAGTGGGATGGGAGGATTGTGCCTGCTGAGCTTTGTGCAACACTTAATATCTGGTCTTGGTAGCATGGTAAACTTTACATGAAGCATCGAACTGAGAATTATGGTGGTTTATATGTCCTTGAATTATTATTTGATGACATTGACTGGGGACACTTAGGGTATCTTCCTAACATTACTCATCATCATAGACCATAAAGGGATCTACCAACTCAACGGTATTCATGGAGGAGTACTACCGATAATCATTATAGGAATATTTTAATGTTGGGTGGATCCTAGGGGTGATTTATATTTATAGAGGCATGAAATAACAGTGGGTATGATACCACTTTAGCACCGTTGGGGGTAATTTTCTTTCACTTTTTCCATCAGCGCCTACTCTTCTGAGATGTAGAAGGATGTGAGGTGGATGCATATGCATCATTTGGGGAAGGAGTGGTGACTTCATGAGGTTTGGGCCATCCTATGTGGGAACAAATGACACCATGTGTGAGAGATACTTCTCTATAGGACAACTAGTCATCATAATTCTGAGTTCCATGGTTGGAAATCTGCTTTCATTCACTATAACCTTGGATGTCACTATCAGACCCAGTAGAGATGTGTGCTACCTGCACTGATTCATTTCCCAGCTTGACCAAACCATTTTATACTTGGTTATGAAGCCAATCCTTGAACACATAGCATTGTTTGATGATATTTCAAAGGATCTTGTAGTAAGTTAAATGGTCACAGAAATTAGTATACTCGACTTCATAGGGCTTCTTGCACTTTGTCAGCTTTAGAATCCCCTAATCCAAGACACTATATAAATAATCATAAACCTGTGCATCCTTAAAGAAATAGGTATGGTTTCTCCTTTAAAGAAAGGGAACTTTGGGAGCCTGACCCTGACAAGGTACTGGAGCCTAATGAGGGGATGGAACCAAATTATCTTTTCTTGGAAACTATGATTGGTGAGGCGGTGCCTGCCAATTTTTCACTAGGGGAGGCTAAGAATGATGAGGTTTCTGCAACAAGTAATGTTTTTCTAATAGAGGGGACAAGAACTCTAGCGACTTTAGGGCCTCCACCTATACTATGGAGATGGTATTTTTCTTGGTGGTTCTTCTTTTAGGAGTTGGGAGAGGCAACGGGCATGCCTTATTGGCCTACTATAAATCTTCCTCTAAGAACTAATCCTTGTTAGAGAAATCCTGAAACCTACTTGAGAATTTTTGAGTAATGTGGATAGGGACCTTTCAGTCTTGACATTCCCCATTCCCATCATTAGTATCTTCTCTTGAGTTAGAAGCATATCAAATGAATACATGAGGCCTTTACACTAGGTGATGAAGTCTATGACATGCTCATCATGAAGTTTATTTCACTTGAAGATGTCGGCAATTCTTGTCTTGCATGTGGTGGAGCTGAACTGGTAGATGAACTACCTATAGAGTTCTTCTAAACTAGTGATAGAACCAATGTGTAGCAGATTGTACTATAAAAACTTAGTACCTTACAATTTATGCATGAAACATTAGATCTTGGTAGCCTCTTACTTCTATGAAGTTTCTAGAATGGGCCCACACCTTATGATGAGTGGTCTATATGCTGTAGTGGGTCAACCATCCCGTTGTAAGGGAAACATATAGGATTGCCAAAATCTATGGGTGCTCACATATCATCCTCCAATGATGGATATGGCTTGTATTCAGGAGGGATCACCAACTGTCTAGTCTCCATGGATTCTAGGCGAGCACTGAGAGTATATATCAAATCATCCTGGTGGGGATTCCTATCTTGATGAGGATCCATGACCACCGGTGCATTGATAGGCTCATCAACATGGTAAGCGCACTCAAAAGATTATGGAGTATCTTGATCTGGGTCCTAAGGGAGGTTATCACGCTGGTCATACATATTCAACATCTTATGTCATGGTCACTTTCCATACACTCCTTCCTCTACTATGTTGGGAAGCACATAATACACAGGCTCTACTAGGAGCGACTGGATGAGAAGGACTTATGGATGCCCCTTCTACCCCAATGGAGGAGGATTAAGATCCCATAAAGGAGCACCATAATTCAGTCACTACTCAGTAAGGAGATCATCAATGATACTATTTTGATCTATGACCTGATGAATCATGGAGACAATCATGGGATCAACACCTATCTTCTTCATAATGTCAGATGGTTTGGAGGGCTCGAGCTCATGCCTTTTATGGTGAGTACGAACACCTGTATAAGGGTTTACCTAATACCATGATTCCCCAAGGGGAATATTTTATCTATCAAACCTGGTGTTGGTTCCCCTATCCTTATAAAATTTGGGAACAACTATGTTTACCATAAAAAAACCTGAAGGAATATCCTCGATATCAATAGGTAGGTACTGTTGCTGTAGGATAGGGATGAAGTGGAGAGCAATGTACTCTCCATAGCCCCAGATATGAACATGTGGGGATGCCTCTTACATGACTATGTGGAGCAATATGATTCTTTTGATGAATCTCTATTGGAGGGTCTGGTGGTAGTCGGGTGACATAGGGTGTCGATTCACTAGAAGTGCTGCCAACTCAACCATGCGACATTGCTGATCAATGTATTCGAAGTGATCCTAGATTCTTGGATAGACCAATTGATGATCAAATAGGTGAAAAATCTCATCCAGATAATCTGACAGAAGAAAGAAACCTATCCCTTAGTGAGGGACTCTGGAATATTAAAGTTGGAAGTTGGATTTAGTGAGAACTTGGTGCATTCCTAGGTCACTACGTGCCCACTGGATGACCAGGTGAATTTGTTTCTAGATATGAAGTATCCCCCTCAACTATCGGTGGCTGAATTGGATGTGCATGATCCTTTGACCAAGGATTCAGATGAGTCTTGGGGAAGAAACTCTCATCAAGGCTCCCATGTTGGATGAATCTCCACTCCTTATCAAGTAAATATCAAGATCTTATATACTTCAGATATAACATGTTCTATAAAATTGCTGTTAAACTCTTTTTACTCAAGAAAGAATCAAGTGAGGAGGGGGAGGCATGAGAGGGATCCAAAAAGGAAGGTGTTGGGACTTTAACCCATGAAAGGGAAAGTGTGGGGTCCCATACTAACATCATAGTTACAAGTGTCCAAACATTAGTACCTGTATCTTAGGCAACAACTACAGAGGGGATTTTTTTTGGGGAACTACCCGTGAATATTTAGGAGCTTCACACTAGAGTATACAATTCAAAAAAGTTCCCTTATCTTATATAAACTTTATTCCTTGATTTCATGTTTATTATTTACTGAAATATTTTTTAATGGTAGTTTGAATAGTAATGGGAACCCAACCACCAACGCTAACACTCGCATTAGCTGCGCCTGGTGTTGAGGTAGCAATAGTAGATGCCACTCTAATGAAAATGTTCAGATAGGACATGGCGGTCCAAACAGCTACAAAGGAAGGGTCAAGTGAGGATAACTAACCTTATGATCTAGATCCCATCCCATCCAAGAGGATTCTAGAATAGGATCTTACTGCCTCCATTCACATATATTTCCCTAAATATGTGCCTAAAACTTTTGAAGAGCAAGAAGATTCCAGATTCGAGGCTGTTGAAGAAAATTGAATAGTCTAGAAAAAATCATGGATACATATACATCGTTTCATCACCCAGACCCGAAAGCTAAACATGGTAATCCGAATGGTGTCTCTACACTAATGGTTGCATAACCTGATCACTGTAGGGGTGGATGCTCACGGTCTCCACGCATTGGTCTGTGACTTCCTTTATGAGTGAGTGCATGAGGGTGCCATAATTTGGAGGTTTATTAACATCAATAGAGGTCTAAAAACAAGAAACAGCTCTGGGTAGTCAACTAAGAAATCTAGTATCTAGAAGAAAATATTAATTATTGTGCCACTTTCATCAATAATAAAAAGGATGTCATAATCCAATCGAGGGATCAACTAAAGGAGGCCAAAAGATAGATGTGATAGGTGACACTTCAAGTAGTCAATATCTGGGATGAGCATAATTGTGCATAGATCAAAGATGACCAAATTTATCCAATTTCTAGTGAGGAGGAAGTAGATATCAGGAGGAGGTAGTAGGTCTTATATTCTACTTTCTAGAGACTGGAAGATCTAAAGTTCTTTATTACTAGAGTATAGTCATAGGGACAATTTTCTAGGACTCAAGATAGACTCTAACATGTGGATGATCCTAAAAAACACCACAATATACTTGTTTTATTTTGAAAATTTTATTCATTTATAGACATATTTCTTTTCCACTATTAATTATCACACTTTGATCATATTTTTAAGGAAAATAATGACCAATCTATAAACTCACATGAGTCATACTCAGTGTGAGAAACAAGGGATGACCGCATGATTGATTTTCATATGATAATGCTAGATAACCATTGAGAGATCAAGGTTTTATATTGTTAACTGGACACCAAGAGTGTGGAGGCTAATAATGGATGTGGTTGGATAATAGGGATCTTGGAACAACCAACTTTCTTTTCCAATATGATCTAGCACACGAACATGAACATATTAGGGGTGTTGAATTCAATCTGAATAAGGGGAATGAAAAGTGAAAATCATGATTCCCAAAATCTGGAACACAAAGAGAATGTCATTATGATATAGGATAACTTTTGAATGTATTCTAAACATAGTATCCATACTTTTATCCTTGACTAGAGAAAAAAATGAGGTTTGACCATTGACCATGTTTGAAACATGGAATCTATCTCAGAATGTTGTCCAAAGTCTTCCAGGACGTTGGACCAGAATGATAGGTGAGCCAAAATGTCATGAAAACTTTCCATTAGGGGGTCCCTTCATATGTGGAAGAGGATGAGGGTCCAAATAAATGGAACATAAATCATGATAATGGAGTGATGTAATGTTCTAATGTGTTCCAAATCTCTTGGAATTGTTCCACTGTGTCTTAGAGCACATTGGTGTAAGCATATAGGTTTGAATATATATTAGAACCATATTATAGTAAATCACTATCTAGGATGCTTAGAAAGGTCTAAATAAATGTGATTGATGTGGTAGATGATTGACATTAAAGGAAGGGGTCTTTGGAAAGGGACTAGGATACCCTACAGTTTTACATCATTCATAAAAGATTATAGATAAGAAGTTGTAAGTCATACAGTAAGTAAGTTGGACACATGGTTTAATTTCATATGTTAAGGATGGAGCATTTTATAGTTTAAAATTGTATGATTAGGACACATATCATAGTTTTAACATCATGTGACCGGGGCATTGGACTGTGGGTTTAATATCCCAGATGGACATGTATAGTTTTTTAGAGTGAAAAAACCAATGTGAGTGAGGGACAAGGAGACCCAAATGCCACACAACATATACCAGGGAATAAAAACCACATATATTTTAAAATAATGTTTCTTGTAATTAAACCCCCCAGTTTAAGGTCATGGATTTTGGACCAAGGGATCCTTCATGTAGCTTGACCACATTGGTTCACACCCTTACCATAATTCTTAAGCCCATGTGAGTCATGATCAGTGCGGGAAACAAGGAATGGAAAGGGAGTTTTCTTATCATGTAGAAGTAAAAATTATGGGTTTCACTGAGGTTATATAATTCCACTAAAATATAGGGAAGTGGAAAGAATATAAACCGAGAATTTCGAGATATAGATCATAGGTGACCAGTGGGAAGGGATCAAATTCTAACCATATTTGAAACACATTAATATTAACCACACTAGTCAGAAATGAGGTGAGAAAATAAAAAATCAAATGTTGACCATTTTGGAAACACAATATCTTCCATTTTTTGAAAGGGATCCATTAGGGTGTTGGACCACGATGAGAGGTGATCCAAAATAGAACGAGACCATCACTATTAGGGGGTCCGTATAGATTTGGAGGATGATTGAAATCCAAACCAAGAAATACTCGAAGTGTAGAACATGCTATATCAGAAAGTGGCATTCATACATGAGTTTTTAAGGTAGTTTAATGTTGAATTTAATTGACTATGGATACTAGTTTTAGATAATATATCCCAGACCATGAATTCCTAGTTTAAGTCGTAGAGTTTGGACCATATGGAGTACCCCAAAAGGGAGATTCATAGCATGGAAAAGTAAAAATACTATCATGGATGAGGGAAAAAGAAACCCTATTCCATACCACACTCTCCCAAGAAGTCTTTCACATAGTTTAAAGTCATTATTCTCAGAATGAAAATATTAGTTTAAGGTCATAGAGTTATTACCAAAATTAGGGGAGATGTGCCACAAGAGGATATGTGTAACATGACTCTATTACAATCCCAATGTGAATGAGGGCCAAGGAGGCCCAATTCCACACTACATATATTGGGGAGCACTCATATACAATTTAGAGTGGTGATTCTTGGACTATATATTCTTAGTTTAAGGTCATGGAATTCAGATTAACGATTGGGCCACGAGAATAAAGGATTTGATAAAATTGTAGCTAGTCCCAAAGAAAAAGATTACGAGAATCATTACATATTGAATAAGGATGGGAATAAAGTCATGCATAGTTTTAGAAAGAACAATGTGGTGAGAGCCCAACATCGGTAGAGGAAATCCTCTCTGATGAGGGAACAGAGGCATCCCACGATTATCGTGAGGCATCTTGAACTTGTTTAGGGTAGGGTCGTAGTTTAATGTCACACGTTAAGCATGTTAACTCCTAGTTTAATGTCATAGAGTTTAGAAAGTATTGAGGGAATATCTCAAGTGGGTATGTGTTGTGTAGTTTCTTGATAGACCTGAAATGAATGATAACCTAGGAGGCCCAACACCACATGACACACCCCAGAAGAAACCTACATACAATTTTAAGTCATGATTCTTGGAATTGGTGTAAAAGGTTTAAGTTCATGTTTTATAGACCATTATCTATTAATTTAGGGTCATAGAGTTTGGACCAATGAGGGGTGAGCACTCCAAAATATAATATGCGAAATGCGATGGCATGAAAAATCTGATGTGGAGATGACCAAAAAATCTCATGTACCACATATGCATTCCTAAGGAGGCTTTCATATAGTTTAAAGTCATGATACTTGGAATTAAAGTGAAAATTTTAAGGTTGTGTTTCCTAGACCATATGGTTCTTAGTTTAAGGTCATAGAATTCAGACTGTGGAGTTCTTATTTTAAGGTAATAGAGTTCGGACTATGGACTCCTTGAATGAATATATGTATCATGGTGGATTGTCATACCCGAAGTGAATAAGGACCTAGGAGGCCCTAGTGTCACACTACATATTTCTAAGGATACTTTTGACATTGTACCTATATTCATGTATATGGAATAGATATACAAAATACCTATTGTGAATGAGTACCAAGTAGGCCAAATGTGCCATAAATGGGGCCTAAGGGAAAAAGAGGGTTGATGAATTTGTAGCTGGGCTTAGAGTTGAGAAGTTTTGGTGTCACTAAATATCCTTAAAGGGCCTAAATCAATCTATACATAGTTCTTGATAGAATTTTCCCTGCTTAGTTCCAACTCGTACACATAGGGGGTATTTGTTTTGCTTTTAGGGTGGCTAGAATAGGATATAAAATCTAGGAATCATTACGTGTCCTGTATTGATAAGAATAAATCCATACATAGTTCTTGAAAATGAAATAGTAGATGATCGATGTCGAGGGAGACATCCTCTCAAGCGAGAATAGTATGTTACTTTTCATTTTATCATTGTGTAGCTATGATGATGGTTATTATGCAGTTTAAAATCATGAAACTAGTATGCATGCTATGATGTTTATCATCATGCATCTTGGACATTAGCATTATAGTTTAACATCTTGTCATAGGAAAAAATATGATAAGTGTTCCAAGGGGGATGTGTATGGAGTAAAATATATAAACCAATGTGAATGAGGAACTATGAGGACCAACACCACACAAAACACTCCCAAAGAATACTTTCACATAGTTTAACTGGAGATTATGTTCCAGTAAGGGCATGAGTACTAAATTTATGATGATTTAGCCACCATTTATTTTCTTGATGAATAATTTAGAGTTTCCCTTAACATGAACGCACAGGGAATCAATATCGAGAGCCATCATAAGACCAGGAATGATGGTATGATACTCTACCTCATTGTTGGTGTGGACTTCTAATAGCAGGAATAAGTAGTTCAGAACGACCTATACAGGGGTGATCAATATGATCCCCATGGCTACTCTATTGAGCTTAGTATCATTGAGACTTCTACTGATTGAAATCCAAAAGGTACCATCAAAATATATCTGCCAATATGACATGGCTTGGTCTACTGGAAGGATGGACTCATCTTATAAATCTACATCTAGAGGCACCTCTTTAGGATCCAGTTGGGAAGATAGAAATTTTTCCAATGCTAGAACCTTGAAAACTTTCTACAGAATAAACCTAATGTTGAACTACTAAAGGATCACTTCCCAACACGCTTTCCTTCCTATCAACATAATTATATTTATGATATAGTTTAGAGGTTTTACATGGGACACCAACTATATATCATGATGTTACATATAATTCCCTAAATTTTTCACTGTGAAAACTATTGTGGAGAAGCTCTTCTCGATAGGAGAGTATCTGGACTATGTGATGAGGAGCATGCAACTGAGATAATATAAATTGTTTTCTCAAACATCATTATTCTTATCCCCGAGAATGGTGCTGAGGGACCATTCCGGGATGGTCACATGAAGGAACGGAGGCTTCCTGGTGATGTGTGGCATCATAACTAGAGGTTGTATCAAATACTACTTGATTTCCTAAAAGGAGGCCTAACGATCTTCATCCCATTGGTAGATGGTACCCATATTCATGATCGTTGAAAAAGGATTACACTTTCCATCCAGATTCATAATGATTTGGAATCTAGGAAAAGTGGGCTTGAAGGCCTCAAAAATCCTAGAGGTTTCTCAGAGGATGCATATAAATGATGGATTTGATCTTTTATCGGTAGATCTAGATGCCTCTATATCTGATAATGAAGACAAAGAACTTCTTAGAGGTAACCCCAAAATCATATTTCAAGGGGTTCATATTCAAATACTTGGACAATAGGAAGAAGAAAACCTTCTCAAGATATATTATATGGTCCTAAAAATGGTGGGATTTAACCAAAAAATCATCCACATAGAATTCCACTAGCCTCATGAGAATCATTTTGAAGATGTGGTGAATAGCCCACTGACAAGTGGCTCCCAAATTATTCATATTGAAAGGCAATACTTGATAATAGAATCTCCCTTTTAGATTTCTGAAGGTGGTAGACTTATAATCCTTGGGGTACATCTAAATATGATTGTATTTGGAATATCCATCCATGAAGGAGATATTATGGAATCCTACTGTGGCATCGATCAAAAGCTCCATCACCGGAAGGGGAAAATCATACTTTAGACAATGAATGTTGAGGTCCCATAAGTCGATACAGACTCTGATCTTTCAGTTATTCTTCATGACTGGAAAGATGTTAGCTAGCCATTTGGGGTATTGAACCTCTTTGAAAAAGTTATCTTTAATAAGATTATCAAATCTTGCCTTGACCATGGAACCATGATTGGGGTGAATATTTCTAGGAGGATGCTTGAATCGGTGATGACTCACTGGGAGACCAAGATGGTGGATGGTGACCCGAGGGTATAGTCTTGTAATCCCATTATAGCTCCAAGAAAATGCAACATGATGTTTCTTTAGGAAGGCCAAATAATTCCACTGTTCCTCTAGAGGCATGGTTTCACAGATCAGCATTGGCCTCGGATCTACCTTAGTACCAAGGTTCACCTAAACCAACTCATCGAAGATGGTGGAGACACCATATTAAAATGTAGGAGGAGAGTCATCCAAATCCTATTCATCATATGAGGTAGGGGACTTAGTGGGGGGATATGGCTCATCTGGTCTGACTGATTCTGTAGGAACACTAGTTCATGCTTGGGAGAATGTGAAATCTTCACTGGGAGACTCCTTCTCTACTGAAACCATGGATATGTAGGTTATCGTGATGATTTCATCAGGCCTTTGACCATGGGGTCGATGCTTGATTTCAAAGAAATGATGGTGGTTCTACCTCTATCAGTTCAACCTATCTTAGTGAAACAGGTGAGTATGATGCACAATGGTAGCCACGATCTGAAAATCTTGATACTTCATAGGGGTAGGGGATTCTAGTATCACTTGAGCTTGGACTTTGTAGGAGTATGAGGTAATATTTCGATGTTCCATTTACTTGGGGACACGACACCCCTTCCTCGAAGAAATGACGAAGAAACTTTCCAAGTCTGGGGTCGTGGACTCCAACCGGTGAAACGAGGGAATGAAAGCATCATCCAAATCTATCAATGGGATGGATGAAATGGTAGTGTGATCCACCTCATTGGTCTGGACCTTTTTATCCTTTCTCTTGTAATAGCTAGCACCCAGATAGTGATTTTCATAGGAGTCAAAGGGGTATGCATCACCTTGAATCACACCTACTCAACCATTGAAGGAGTACTAAGGCATTGGTGATATGAGGAGGGTACTTATACATGTAGATAAAGCTTTGTTCTACCCATCAATGAATTTTAGGTGGTATCCTATGAGAAAACCGTGAATGAAGTGCTTGCTAATAGGCCTTTGAATTGAGACTTCAACCAGATTCTGCCACATGGTCTCTGCTCAGTCCTGTCATAACCCTGAATCTTCAGGTCACAGGGACTCAAATCTATTTCAACTAGTCCCAGATCATAGAGTGTCTGGGTCAGGATGAGATTGATCCTGAAACTTGTGCCAAATAGATAGCGATGGATCTCTACACCATGGAGCTAGCCGGTGTCGTACAATGGGTGAATGCGCCCTTAATGAGGGAGCCCCCATCTTCTCAAAATAATAATATGGAGGCTTGAAATTATTCTTTTTGGACTTCCTCAGCATGGAAGGTTTCTGTGAATTCTACCTATTCTTCAAAATAGAGGGTGATTTTCAAGGATTCTACGAGGGTCTCACACATCTCTTCTGATAGGTAGAGTTCCATGAGGATTGAGAGCCTTGAGGGTATGCTATAAAGGTGCTTCAACACATCGTAGTTCCATTCCAAATGCATGTTTCTACCCACATGGGGTTTCTCTTTGACATGAGGCATAATGGGAACTACTCATTGAACCATTGGATTATGGATGGTGCAGGTAATGTCCTATTTATGATAAAAAACCCACCCATAACCACTATCATTTGACCGTTGGATGTTTGAGGCCTATCTTTATCTTGAAGTTTTCGACCATGATGCGATGACAACAATTATTCTTGGTCAATTAGAATAGTCAACTGTGGAGACATGTATAATGAAGTGGGATGGGAGGATTGTGTCTATGAATCTCCATGCAACACTTACTCTCTAGTCTTGGTAGCATGAAAAAATTTACATGAAGCATCGGCCTGAGAATTCTGGTGGTTTGTATGTCCTTGAATTATTCCTTGACAAAATCTATTGGGGACACTTGAGGGATCTCTGTAACACCCTGACCCCATAAGACTATAGTCAGTGCATTATTTCATTACATTGAAATGATTACAAGGAATTTGTATCCCAAAGGACCAAATAGTTTAGTAGTTTTGAAAAAATAGATACATACAAAGGTTCAACATTACAACTTGAAATGAAAAACAACATATAAGTTTTATTGGGAACATCCACAACACTAAGTTTATCCCTTAAATTCATTCATAATACATCTCTTCACATCCTAAGGAAAAATAAAACTTAAGAAAAGGGGTGAGCTAGGATGCTCAATAAGGGTAAACAAAATAGTGGAAGATATCATAAACATAAAAATTAGGCATGGTGAATAACTAAAAACACATTCCATTAAAAATAAACTTGTACAAACTGTGGAAGGAACAAGAGTTGAATAAATAATTACATAATAAAACATAATCATGGGTATTATACTAGTCAAATAACTACATTAATTTTCAATTACTAGCTTTATAATGAGGGAAATGCATATACCATACATTCTAAAACATACTGTCAATGCCTTAGCCAAGACATCTAAAAATGATTAAGGCCTCGTCTAAAACAATATCTAAAATGGGAAAGGCCTTGGCGAAGTCCATATCTATTTGTCTCAAGATACTTACCGATGCATCAAGATGATATAGAGGTCCCCACCTATCACTTACTAAGTCCAATTCATTCCTCATATGAAATGGGTGAACATAATTAACACATACATTCATATTGAAACTAACATATTAAATTTAAATAACTTTCCCCAATCATTTAACATAAACACTAACCATTCAGAGTAATATAGTGAAGGGTATAAAGATAGCACATCCATAGTCAAACTAATTAGAAACCATTCAACAACATATTTTTGATGATAACATAAGATATAAACTTCAATTAAGTACAAGATTCAATAAGTGATGTTGACATAGATAAAATACTTTTAAATGAGACTATTGAAAAATTCTTGAGGAAATAATTCTTAAACATTCCAATGTATCTCATACCACCTTGAAGCATTCAAATAATAATCCCTTAGAATATCATCAGATTAATGATACTCTTGATATGACATAAAAAAGGTCAACACATACACCACAATCAAGAAATAAGCGGTGAATAAGGTATATATCACATAAAAGTTAAAGTGAGATGAGAATTTTTTTTACTTTGGAAAGAAGAGTTCTTTTGAAAAATCATTTGTATTTGTCATGAAATCACATTGTAAACATTTATATCCCAAAAAATAAAAGGTAAGGTCATTGAAATTATATTTTAGGCTTAAATAAAGTCTTATTGAGTTGAAATCATTTAAAAATATTTTTTAAATAAACTTTAGAAATATAACAGTTTAGTGCAGTTTAAGGAAAATATTAAAGAACTTTAAAGCATAAAAGAAAGTTTTCTTTAATAAAACTAGAAATGAACAAAAATAAATTTTTAATGTCAAAATTTGTGATTTTATAAAGATAAATATGGATTAAAACAAATTATGTAGTGAACTTTATAATAGGTATGAATTTGAGAAGTTCCTTGAATCGGGCTTGCATTCTGAAACAATATTTTGAAATATTATTTTAAAACATGTAACTCCCCATAAAATAAATAAGGATTATGATTGGTTCACATATATATAGAATTAAAACAGAATTTATGATTTCTACATAGGAATACATAATAATTTAATTGAGGTGAGTAGATAATAAGAGCAATTCGAATAAAAATGGAGGTTCGGGTAGAAAATAGTTAAAACATTGTAATCAATTGAATCGTATGCCCAAAAATTAATAATCATAAAATTATATATTTAATATCATGAAAATAAATATATTAATGATATTAAACATAAATGGTAAGTATACATACATCATACACAAGTATTAGTAGTAAATACAGAATATCTCACCAAAAAATGGAAGTGAGATGAAGAAACCCTTACCTTAAGTGTGAAGGTGTTCTCCACATAATCTTAATGACCTGAATAATATAATTTAGGTTAATTAATCAATAAATATATAACCTAAAATTAATTTAATTTATTTATTATAAACTTATTAAGTTCATTTATGTATTTTTTGACGGTTTAAGAGGTTCAATTTCATTGTTCGGGTCCGTTTGTTTCATGATCGCTATACTTATATACATGAATGGAGAATCATGTAAAATGAGGATGGTTGTATTAGAATTTAAGTTATATGTTATTAGTGAACATAAATAAGTTTACATGGTTATAAATTTCATTTGTTTACTTGGAGTGAAGATGAATCATTATATAAATTATTTAATGATAACCGTTTGGGTTAATTACCGGTTTTTGAACACAACAAACTCATTTTTCTTTATAAATAAAAAAACATGTACACAATGATTCCAGAACCATATATGATAAACAATACATATATTATAGTCAGTTTTAACTATAATAATGGTTTTATTACTAGAATTGAATATGGTAATAGAAATTGAAAACCCATCATCCTTGAATGTGGTAAATTAACACATCTCAGTTGGTGTTGTTTAATACTAGCATAAAAGAAAGGAAAAGGAGAGATGATAATAACTTATTACATCATCATAACAACATTACAGTACATTTAAGGTATTGGAGTTGTCATAAAAATTGGATTAGGAGAGGTGATGATAGAAAATAAAACAAAGGAACTTGAAAAGAAAGTAAAAGAATTGAAAATAGGAATTTACCTTTTGAATTAATCTTCCTTGAGAGCCTCTTTAGGGAATAGTATTTGGTGTTTTTATGATACCAAGGTCTTCTAGACGTGGGGGAGGATATTGGGAGTATATTTGGGAAGAATTTATACAAGGAACAAGGCTTTATAGGAGTGAAGAGAAGAGGTAATGAGGGGTGGTATTTATAGTGGAGGAGAAGAGTTTCTCATTATTTTAACCATTAGTTTAATATTTTTGCTCAAGACTATGAATAATATTGATTCATGTGACCAAAAATAGTAATAAGTGAACGTGAGTTCAAAACAAGTGTTCTTACATCATCTTTACATCATCTTTACATCACCTATGACTCAATAAACCATGTATTTAGCAATTATCATAAATTATCGTATTTTACTATTAACAAAAAATTCATGTATTTTAGAAAAATCCCAAAAATTCACACTAAACAATTTTTATGTTTAGAATCAGAAAATGGACTCCGTTTTATCAAAATAATTTATAAATATTTGAAATTTAATTTTTAAATAAAATCATTATTTATATGAAAAATACAAATTTTATATTTAAAACTACTTTTATAATACTTTCAGAAATTAACTATGGTATCATAAAATTATCCTAAAATCATATGAAAACAAAATATTTATTTAGGAACCCATTTTTTGAAAGTGAATTAATTTATTAATTTAAAATTTGAATTAAATATTTACTAGTCACAAAAATACAAATACATAATTAATAATTTGTAAAATATTTTACTTCATTTATTAGGTGCCTAAATTTTATTTATACTTTCATGGGTGAGGTTACTACTCATAAGGGTCATATTACTATTCATAAGGGTCATATTACTATTCATAAGGGTAACATTACTATTCATAAGGGTATATTACCATTTATAAGGGTATGTTACTATTCATAAGGGTAAGTTACTATTCAAAAAAATATGTTTGTTCAATCAGACTACAAAAACCACCCCGAACGCAATCCTCTATGTTAGATTTTGGAAATTCAAATCCCAGAAGTGGAAAAATTATGTTTCTTGGTTCTATTATAGCAATTTTTTTTGTTTTTTATAGACTTAGTTTTTCATAAACTCAATATTAAATTTATTTTTAAATCCTTAGGGAGTTACATTCTCCCATCCTTAAAAAATTTTGTCCTCAAAATTTTGAAATTGAATTTTGAAAGTTAATAGTTGATACTTGAAAATTCCCTTATGGGAAACCCACATAAACAATATGGTTAAAATATCCTCTTAATAAGTGGGAAAGGGAAATGCATCCATTACTACAAAACTATGCATTCTAATTGGATAATATGGTCATGGAAGAATAATCAAACCATCATGTTCTGATGGAAAGTTATAGAGAACATGATCAGATGAAAGATCATTACCAAAAAACCATAATCTATAGTTATGAAAAAAATGATAATAGAAAAACATTTTTGTTTAAGAACATTTTCCTAGAGTTGAGGAATTATTACACTCTATAAGAGTATAAATATATGTTTCTATTTCATAAACACAATAATATCCCTTTTTATGCCTTGAACTATCTATACTTCATCTCTTAGAACATGTTGAATCATGTGGTGACATTAAACTCTAAATCCTCATACAATGATCAACTTAAACCATTTCATAAATTGATAAAATTTCCAAATGATCATGATACAAAAACTTAGTATCATTCACATATCCATCCTTTCTAGATCCATGTACACGAAGTACTTATTAATCCTCATTTTGTTACTCCATGATCAATCCAGCTCAATGCATCTGCTACCTTATTTTTCTTTAATTGACATGAAGCAGCCCAAAATTTTCACATTCCAAACATGTGAATATCTTCATCATGCATCCTATTGAAATATGGTAATAAATCAAATTACCACAAAACCTTATTGGAAACATGAAATCAACCTTAGACATGCTATTTGATATATTCCTAATATCCATAAATGTTTTAAACTCCATCAATGATATCATATAACACTTTTAGATAAGTCAATAATCTATTTTGAGGTAGTGAGTACTTATCCAAATCAATCATTTCTTCACTATTATCTTAATCATCAGGAATATATTTAGGGTTGTCTTTCCCTTATCCATATAATTTCCCAAGATATTAACTTTCAACTAAGTCACTTATCCTTGATACAATTCATCACACGACCTCAAATTCTTAATGAAATAGTACTACAATAAAATCCTCACATATTTTACAATTCTTATAACAAGTATATTGCTGATAAAATTTTCAAATGAAATGATTCTTGATGAGGCATATTAATCATTCCACTTCATCTGTAAAAATATCATGACTTGATTATTATACAGTAACATCATTTGGGGCATATTCCTTTGATTATTTGGACATTGATTCATATAGTGTCCCATTTCATTGCAGTTGAAGCACTGTACATTGAAAACCATTTTCTTACCCTTGTAATCATGAAATGTGTGGTCCTTTTCTCCACACTTGTAACAAAATCCTTTTCTTTTAAGTAGGCACTAAGGTGTTTCCTTCCACAAGTACCACATGTTGGAAAACTACCCTTTTTATTCTCCCCTTTATCCATTCTTTTCTCTTCCACGCTCTTCTTCTCTTGCTTCCCTTCAAATCAATAGGAAGAAATGAGTTCCTTATATTATTTGTTAACACATGATATTATCTCCTGATATGATGAGGATACTTTGGAGACTATCGTCCTTTGAAATGATGTCTTAATACCATATGAGATATGATACTTATTACACGTTTCGTCATGTGAATTGGTGAAGTTCTCATTCCTTATTCTAGGCACCTTTTCTAATCAATTCAATATTCTAAATTAGATCATAAAATTATGAAATATATATAACCCTAAACATAGTATAGTACATAATATAAATTTATGCATCAAAAATCCTAGAACCATATAATTTGGATACTTTAGGGGTACAAATACTTCATAATGGCTCATAATTAAAATGTGAATTATCCTAAGCATATTCCTTGAGAGTGTCATACTAGGTGCTTAGTAAGGCCCATTGTCATGTACCAGGTTACCCAAGGTCAATCCCAAAAAACCTTGTCAGATTTGTTACTCCTAGGTATATCTATTCTAGAACCACGTTTACTTATAGTATCCAGAAATAGATTTATTTTCTAGGAAGATCCAAATAATCTATTCCTTACCCAAATTCTAGGATGTTCTTGTATGTGTATCATCAAGTATATCTTAGGTTTGTGTTCCCAAATATACATTTTCTAAATCTAGTTTCCATGTTTTCAACTGAACTTCCTCTAATACCAACTGTAATGCCTTGACCCTAGAATCCTAGAGTCAGTGAATTATTTCATTACATTGACATGATTACAAGGAAGTAATATCCCAAAGTACCAAATAGTTTTGTAGTTTTATAAATCTAGATACATAAATATGTCTAACATTACAACTTTAAATGAAAAACAACATATAATTTTTATTGGGAACATCCAAAAAACTAAGTTTGTCCCTATAATTCATTCATAATACACCTCTTTACATCAACGAGAAAAATAAAACTTAATAAAAGGGGTGAGATAAAATGCTCAGTAAGGGTAAAAAATTCAACAGAAGATATCATAAACATAAACATTAAGCATAGTGAATAACTAAAAACACATGCCATTAAAAATAAACTTGTACATTCTATGGAAAGAATAAGATTTGAATAAATAATTACTTAATAAAACATAATCATGGGTATTCTACTAGTCTAATAACCACATGAATTTTCAATTACTAGCTTTATAATAAGGGAAATGCATATTCCAAACATTTTGAAACATACCGTTAATGCCTCGACCAATACATCTAAAAATTATTAAGGCCTCAGCCAAAACCATATCTAAAAATGGGAAAGGCCTCAACCAAGTCCATATCTATTTGTCTCATGAGACCTATCAATGCATCAAGAGGCTATAGCGGGCCCCACCCATCACTTACTAAGTAGAATGCATTCCTCATATGAAAGGGGTGAACATAATCAACATATACATTTATATTGAAACAAACATATGAAATATAAATTACATTCCCCAATCATTTTACATAAACACTAACCATTCAGAGTAATATGGTGAAGGGTATCAAGATAGCACATCCACAGTTAAACTAATCAAAATCCCTTCAATAAAATATTTTAGATGATAACATAATAGATTTTACTCAATGAAGTACAATATTTAACAAAGTATGCTGACATAGATGAAGATACTTTTAAATGAAACCATTGAAAAATTCTTGAGGAAATAATCCTTAAACATTCCAAAGTATCCCATACCACCTAGAAACATTCAAATCATAATTTATTAGAATATCATGAGAATAATAATACTCTTGATATGACATACCAAAAGGTAGTACATACACCAAAAGAAATAAATAAGTGGTGAAAAAGGCATATATCTCATAAAAGTTAAAGTGAGATGAGAAAAATCCTTTTTACATGAGAAAGAATAGTTCTTTTGGAAAATCATTTGTATTTGTCATGAAATCAGATTGTAAACATGTATATCTCATAAAATAAAAGGAAATGTCACTAAAATTATATTTGAGGCTTAAATAAAGTCTTATTAAGGTGAAATCATTTAAAAATAGTTTTTAAAGAAACTTTGGAAATAAAACATTTTAGTGCGGTTTATGTAAAATATTTAAGGATTTTAAACCACAAAGGCATGTTTTCTTTCATAAAACCATAAATGAACAAAAATAAATTTTAAATGTTAAAATGTGTGATTTTATAAAGATAAATATGGCTTATAATAGGTTATAGAGTGAACTTCGTAATAGGTAAGAATTTGAGAAGTTCCTTGAATCGGGATTGTATTTTGGTACAATTTTTTGAAATATTCTTTTAAAACATGTAAATCCACATAAAATAAATAAGGATTATGATTGGTACACATATATAGAAAATTCAAACAGAATTTATGAGGAGTACATATGAATAAATAAGAATTTCATTGAGGTGAGTAGAGAATAAGAGCAACCCGAATGAAAATGGAGGTTCAGGTATAAAATACTTAAAACTTTGTAGTAAATTGAATCGTATGCCCAAAAATTAATAATCATAAGATGATACATTTAATATAATAAAAATAATTAGATTCATGATATGAAAAATTAATGGTTAGTATACATACACCATGCACAAGTAGTAGTAGTGAATACAAAATATCTCACAAAAATTGAAGTGAGATGAAGAAACCCTTACCTTAAGTCCGAAGGTTTTCTCCACTTGATCTTAATGACCTGAATAATAAAATTTAGGTTCATTAATTAATAATTTAAGAACCACCACTTAATTTAATTGATTTATTATAACCTTATTAAGTTCCTTTGTGGACTTTTTAATGGGTTAATAGGTTCAGTTTGATTGTTCGGGTCTTTTTGTTTCATGATCACTATACTTATATACCTGAATGGAGAATAGTGTAAAATGAGAATGGTTTTCCAGTATTGGGGTTATATTTTATTAGTGAACATTCATAAGGTTACATGGTTGTAAATTTCATTTGTTTACTTGAAGTGAAGATTTATCATTATATAAATTATTTAATGATAACTGTTTGGTTTAATTAGCGGTTTTTGAACAAAACTAACTCATTTTGATTTATAAATAAAAATCATGTGTACAGAAAGATTAAAGAACCATAAATGAGACATAATAAATAAATTATAGTCTGGTTAAACTATAATAACTTTTTCATGACCATAATTGAAGACGTTAATAGAAATTGAAAACCCATCATCCTTGAATGTGCTAAATTAGCACATCTATTAATATTTTATAAAATATTCTACTTCATTTATAAGGTGCCTAAATTTTATTTATAATTTCATGGGTGAGGTTACTATTCATAAGGGTCATATTACTATTCATAAGGGTAACATTACTATTCACAAGAGTATATTACTATTCATAAGGGTATGTTACTATTTATAAGGGTAGGTTAATATTCACCAAAAATTAAGTTTGTTCTATCAGACTCCAAAAATCACCTTGTACGCAACTGCATATGTCATATTTTTTAAATTAAAATTACAAAAGTGAAAAAATTACATTTATTGGCTCGGTTAAAACAAAGGGTTTTTTTTGGAGATAATCAGTGTTTCATGGATTAAATATTAAATTTATTTGTAAATCCTTGGGGTTTTACAATCTTCCCAACATTACTCATCATCAAGGACCACAAAGGGATCTACCAACTCGACAATATTCATGGGGGCATACTACCAATCATCATTAGAGTAATATTTTAATGCTAGGTGGATCCTAGGGGTGATTTCTATTTATGGAGGTATGAAATCACTAAGGTTATGAAACGAATTCAGCACCAGTGGGGGAATTTTCTTTCACTTGCACTGTCAGTGACTACTCTTCTAAGATATAGAAGGATGTGAGGTGGATGTAGAAGCATTAGTTGGGGAAAGAGAGGTGAATTCAGTAGGTTTGGTCCAACCTAAGTGGGAATGAATGAAACCATGTGTGTGAGAGACTAATCTATAGGCCAACTAGTCATCATACTTATGAGTTCCATGGTTGGAAACCTGCTTCCATTCACCAGAACCTTTGATGTCGCTGTCTGGCTTGGTAGAGATGTGTCCTACCTACGCTGGTAAATTTACCAACTTGACCAGACCATTGTATACTTGGGTCTAAATCTAATCCTTAAACACATAACATTTTCTATGGTATTCCCAAGGATCATGTGGTAAGAGAAATGTTCATGAAAATCATTATACTCTGCTTCATGGGGATTCTTTCACTATGGAAGCTTTAGAATCCCATAGTCCAAGGAACTACAGAAATAACCGTGAACCTATGCATCCTTAAAGAAAAAGGTCTAGTTACTCCTTTCAAGAAATAGAACTTTGGGAGCCTAACCCTGATGAGGGGGTGGATCCTAATGAGGGTATGGAGCCAAATTCTCTTATCTAGATGACTATGCTTGGCGGGGTGGTGCCTGCCAATTTTTTTCACCGGGGAGGCTAATCTTAATGAGGTTTTTGCATTCAATAAGGTTTTTCTAACAGAGAGGCCAATAATTCTAGTAACTCTGGGGCCTCCACTTTTACTACTGTGAGAGTCTTTTCCTTGGAATTTCTTCTTACATGATTTGGGAGAGGCAATGGGAATGCCTGCTTGGACTGCTACAAGGCTTCCTACAGGTGATAATCCTTGTTAAAGAAATCCCTAAACCTACCTAAGAAGTTATGGGTGATGAGGGTAGGGACCAGTTCAGTATTGAAATTCTCCATTCACATCGTTATAAAATTATATTGATTCAACATCATATCGAATGAATACATGAGGTATTTCCACTAGGTGATGAATTCTGTGACATTCTCATCAGGAAGTTTCTTTCACTTGAAGATGCCAGCAATGGTTTTCTTGCATGTGGTGGAGCTGAACCGGTAGAGGAAGTAACTATAGAGTTATTATAAACTAGTGATAGACCCAATTGGTAGCTAATTGTACTATAAAACATAGTCCCTTCCAATTTCTACATGAAACATTGGATCTTGGCAGCCTCCCACTGCTCTGGAGGTCCCAACATGGGCCCACACCTTAAAATAAGTGGTCCAGATACTGCAGTGGGTCATCCATCCCTTTGAAAGGGGAAAATATAGGATTCCTAAAATCTAGGGGTGGTTTCATATCATACTCCTATGCTATATATGGATTGCTGTCAGGAAATATTTCCACCTATCAGGTCTCCAGGAATTCTAGGTGAGTGGTGAGAGTATCTATCAAATCATCATGGTGGGGATTCCTATCTTGATGAGGATCCATGACCACTGGTGGATTGAAAGGCTCATAAACATGGTAGGCATACTCAAAATCTTATGGTGTATATTGATATGGGTCCTGAGGGAGGTTATCACATTGCTAATGAGGATTTAACAACTCATATCATGTTCACTTTCTATACACTCCCACCTCTACTATATCGGGAAGTATGGGATCCATAGGATCAACTAGGAGAAACTGGATGAGGAGGACTTGTTGTTGACCTTGCTACCCTAGTGTAGGAGGATCAAGATCTTATCAAGGAGCACCATAATTCAGGAACCTCTCAGTAAGGATCTCATCAATGATCCTCTTATAATCTACGACCTGTTGGAGTAAGATGAAAATCATGAGATCAACCTCTATCTTATGCACAATGTTAGATGGCCTGGAGGGCACAAGATCTTGACTTTTATATTGAGTAAATACACATGTATGAGGGTCTACCAGATATTTCACCACCTTAGGGGGAAGAGTTTCTCTATCAGACCTAGTGTTGGTGCCCCTGTCCTTAGAAAATTTGAGAATAACTATGTTCATCGTAACGACACACAAAGGAAAATCCTCGATATCAATATGTAGGTATGGTTGTCGTAGGATAGGGATGAAGTGGAGAGCATTTTACTATCCCCAACCCAAGATTTGAACATGTTGGGATGCCTCTTCCATGATTATATGGATAAATATTAGGCTCTTGAAGCATCTCTATTGGAGGGTTCGGTGGTATCCAGGTGACATAGGGTGCCGATCCACTAGAAGTGCTTCTAACTCAACCATGCGAAATTTTTTATCAATGTATTTGATGTGATCCTAGATTCTAGGTTAGACCAACTGATGATCACAGAGGCAAAAATGCATCAATGAGATAGTCCAGTAGAGGCATGCAACCTGGCCCTCAGTGAGGTAATTTGGAATGTTGAAGTTGGAAGTTGGATTTGGTGAGCACCAGAGAGATGGTTGATTGGAATCCAGAGTCTCCCATAAGATTTATTACCTATAAGAGAGGCCCTAACCTTGGTTGGACCAATCTCCAATTGGTGCTTGTCAATATACTACAAGCATAACTAATGTTTATTGGTGTGGCGATTGGATGGATGGTGGAGGATCCACTGTATGAGTTGATTGATCACTACATGCAGGGTCATCTTTTGGGGGTGGTTCTAGCCATATCATCATGTCCATCTAGGAACATGTGTATACCACTACCTCATGTGTGAGGGTAGTGGCACTCATTGGTGGGTCCTCTAGATAATATTCATCTATCCTATCCTAGAATAGCTATCTGTGATAAAAGGTATAGGTAGAGAGGGAAACTAGAGATGATATAGATGATTTCATCTTGAGAACCTAGAAGGGAGTCATGACTTCCTCACTTGCATGTACCTATAGAGGGATTTGAGGATCCTGTGATTCCCACCTTCTAATATGATAAAATTCACCTACCGGGTTCCTTCCCCAGACCCTGACATGGACGACTGGGTGAAAGTTCCATAATTGAATGACATTTTGCCTCAGAATATGTGAGGAGAGTAGGATTGATGATGACTTGGTACTTCCCATAATTTTTCCTTTGGTGGTGACAATTCTCCCTTTTACCCCAAGATGTTTATTTAGGGTAGGGTGGTTTTTTGGCATGAGGAGGACCTCTTTGTTAGTGGATGATAGAGTAGGGAGGACCTCCACTTTGATTATATGTGATACAGGGGGGGGCCTCTGTATCAGTTTTTATCTGAGAGGGGAGGACCTCCACTACGGTTGTTCAAAAAGTTGGGAGGACCTCTTCTTTGTCTAGTGGAAACATGGGGAGGGACTCTATGTTGACCATTGAAGGAGTGAGGAGGACCTCTACTCTGGTGAGCTACAGTAGGCAGAGGACCCCCATGTTAGCTGATGGTGATATCATGAGGAGTAACTTCGTACTGATTTTCAGTGAAGCGGGGGGAACCTTTACTTTGATTGATGATATAGTAGAGAGGACCTCCACTTGGGAAGGGTAATATATGAAGAGGGCCTTCATGTTGATTAGTTGATACATAGGGAGGGCCTCCGCATTGGTCGGTGGTAGCAGCATGAGGAGGACCTCCGTACTGGATGTCAATGAAGTGGGGAGGGCCTCCACATTGATTGATGGGAACATGGGGGGAACTCCATGCTGATTGTGTGATCAAAGATGACCTCTTCTTGGTTTGTATATTGTATAGGGATGACCTCCGTACTGAATCTCATCAATAAAATCTGACCCGCAATAGTTTTTGGTGACATCAATGATTGAAAAAGTCAACCCAACCTACCTATAGGGTGGATGAGGTCTCGATCCCAACCAGGTGAAAATGGATCCTTGGTCTGTAGTGTAAAAGATCTGGTGTAATGCATATATGGTGGAAGGAGACACTGGATCTATAGAAGATAATTCCCCTTTTTGGGAATTCCCTTGGCCTTATACCTGACATTGACACCAGGTGGTCCGAACTGGGGCTAGCAGAGCAGGTGTATAGTCCACCTGTTCTTCATCCTAAAGGACCGTTCATGGTTGGAGTTAATAGTCCATGGTGGGAGACCTTCTGGGTGGATCTTGTGTAGTAGTCACATCTGGGGTGACTCGAGCATCCCCCACCTCCTCGACGTAGGGGATATATTCATAGGATCATTCTAGAGAGAGGATATCAAAACAGTTTTCTATTAGAGTGGGGAGCAGTGGCTCCCTCCAAAATCCTTGGGGGTGGTGGTGGCAGTGAGGCACTAAATCTTCTAGGTCATAGTGGGCTATATCCACTGTGTCAATGACCCCCTCATTATCATATTTATGTATGAGGGCCTCCATCACCCTTTTCTGGATGATCTCAAAGGGTGAGATGGGGTGTGGGTGCTCGGTAGCCATATCATAGTTGATTTTGTGGCGATGGTGGAGTCATGTGGAATTGCTGCATTGAAATATCTCCTACCCCTGCATCTATGAGCATTTGGTGGATTGTTCTATACAGTTGGGGTCCTACAAATAAGAAGGATTCAAATATCAGTATGGATACAAGGAAAGAAATACCCAATGCCCCAATTTCATCCGATTTTCCATGTTCAGAGAGAGAGAGAGAGAGTCTCACTGACGATGTCACAGACTAGAATGCCCAACATTTAACTAACCCAATTTCTAGTGAGTTCCATTATTGGACCACTATTTTCTTGGAGGGACCTACCACTAGATAGTTGGATCCTATGACATTATAATATGATTATGTCTCAAATTCTACTATCCCCCATGTTGAGGATAATAATTTCACATCGGGTTCACCATTTCTTTTTCCGATAATTTCTCTAGGATGCACCGCCTCATGTGTCAATGGGAACTAGCATCACAACTATTGCCCCACATTTCCAATTTCCAAAGGAAAACGTCTTTCATCACTTTAAATGAAAATGTATACTCCTTGATTGAAATGGGATAATGGGATTTTAGTTCCTCCTTCCATGGATTCCTCCTTGGGAATCATCGCCTAGTCTGGGTCTCCCTCATAGAGTTACATCATGTTCACAGAACTCATTCTTGGCTCCATCTCTTTGTGGACACTGGTTAAATACGATGATTTTATCTGGAAATTCTAGTGTGTCTTGATAGGGAAGAAACATTCGGTTTAGAGAGTAGTCACGTTGGACATCGCTGGTATATCTGGAGGCTAGGAACATTGGCCAACTGTATTCTTCTTCATAGGAGGGAATCTCATGGAGGAATATTAGCTTCATAACCCAAGGAACCTCGTGTTGATCATGAGATATCTAACATTTAAGGTCTATATCTTCCAAGGCTTTCACCTCATGCATCCCATGCTTAACATGAGGTAACTGATGCCGTAGGCACATATCTTCCAAGTCTTTCACCTCAAGAATCCCATTTTTATCATGAGGTATGTGTCTAGGGTCACAAGTTTAATGTATTCTAGATACAGAATAAGGTTGATTAGAACACAACATGGTGGAAGATTAGGAAGGTGCATCCGTAGGAGGGCACACCCGAGTTTGGTCCAGAACACTATTTGGGTTGGATCTGGGGTTTGACGTCCTATAGAGACGGGTGATTGGGACACCCCCAGGGATGTGGATCAAAGAGACACATCCACAGGAGATAGAACCCGAAAGGTGTACCAAATGTATGGATTAAAATTCCATGTGGAGGAAGATCAGGGAGGTGTGTACCATAAAGGTAAGATGTAACACCATGAAGGTTGATCATCAAACCCCTGAAGGTGGATCAGGGAGGTGCACCCTTAGAAGGGGGAGGAACCTAGGTTTACCACTAGTTGGTATTGAACCTTGGAGAGGCATACTATGTACCTTGTTTAGAAGATAGCGATAAAAACTCATGTAATTTGATGCTGCAGTTTAAGGTCATGTGACATGATCAGTCCATGTAGTTTAACATCATGTAGTAAGGACACTCGCACCATGAAAGGAAAGTCATTGAGGGTTGATGTGGTCATTATGCATGGAAGTTTCCGAAGGAGTATTTCATTCCATGTGAGGAGGATCTCATTCCACGTGAAAATAATCTCATTCCCAGCAAGTAATATATGGAGAATCCTATTGTTACGAAACAAGTTGATTGGGGATTATCCCTGGAAGATCCCCGATGCAAGATGATCACTTGGTAGTGGGGAAGAAGGTGTCATCTGAGGATAATCATACATTGGTCATCCTGTTCTCATTTAACAGGGAAAGGTCATAGTTTAATGTCATGGGTTGATGACATTGGTACTAGGCGGTTTTATGTCATATAGCTCAGATGTGGGGGACTTACTCCTTACCCCTTGGTCTTATATAACCATAGCTCATACAACCTTGGGAGGAGAATTGATTTAGAAATTATAGGTTTTAACGGTGTGGATAAGTGGTTAATCACAAGGTCTATGTTAGTGTGCCTATGCTAATAAGTAGCAGGCTTTAGAATAACTATTCTAATAAGTAATATGTAGGTGGGAATCTTGGCCTGCACTTGAAGTGTACTGGGCTAAAGGAATAGGTGGCATAGGTCACATGGGGACTTGAGGTATATTTGGAAATATCCTGGATGGATGTGGGGGATCTAGGTACTCAACCTTTTCAAAGAGGTGTCAGAAGAAGGGATGTAGCACGAAGAGTCCTAGGGGAGGGGCTTTGTAAAGCTTAGGGACTCACAGAGAGGTGAATTTTGATTCATATGTGCTTCTCATAGGCCAAGGGGTTTTAATAGGAGTAGGATCTTTTAAACATAGTGACCTTCCCTTAGGATGAAATCCGGGCTCAAGAAAGGAGTGCTTCGTGAAGGATTAATGCTCTACAAAGCCTCAAGTTCCCTATAGGGCCTTCTTCCTTCATGAAGGGCATAGGCCTTCATGAAAGGATTCCTAAACATAAGTGGAGGTATTCAAGAATATATGAAAGGGTGTTTTGTGAAGCAAGGATACCTTGGATGACCCATTTTTTTCTGGTTCATGATGCTGAGGTTCTTCATGAATTTGGAGAAATTTGGAATTCAAAATGTCGAGCAACCGTCCTTGAAATTTTGGAATGAGGTGGGTATTTATAATAAAGGGGGTTTTCAATGTTGGGCTGTGGTTTGCGAAGAAAATGTGGGCTTCATGAATGGGGACAACTCTTTCTAATTTATAATGTGCACCATCATTTTTTTGTGCAGTCATGAAGAATTGTTATAATTGCAAGGACCACCATCAACTCTCCACATGTTCACGAAGGGGATTTCTCAGCCATAGAGCTCCACAAGCTCCATCTAATTTACAGAGCGATAGTGCTTCACAAATCAGACTCCCTTAGAGGGTTTTTGGTCCATTTTGGCTGGGATTTGTTCCAAACCGATTGTGACTTCCTCAGCCATTCCTATGAAACATATTTTGACACCAAAAGAGGTCATGGGTTCTGAGATAATATATTGTAAGGCGTACCATGGTGTGACATTTCTAACTATGGAATGGTGGTTATACCTATGACATGGAAGTGAGATTGTTACATGGTGGAGGTTCCTGAGAGCATTGACTATGGTGTGGGTAGTTTATATTATGATTTGAAACCAATGGTATAGAGATATTGGCATGGTAGTATGTCTAACACCATGACTATGTTGATCTCCTAAGATATATAGTCTGATATGATACCTTTTTGGTCATTTACATATCTTTTCAATCTATATATTATATTTGGGAGAGGATATATCCTATCATGAATGTTTTTTATGTATAACACAATAGTTCTCCCTCTTCAAAATTAGTAGTGATATGTGAAGTATTTCATGTAGTTTAATATTCATAGCTCCACAAGATTGATGAATGGGTTAAAAATGATGATTGGAGTATGACTTGAGGTTTGGTACTTACTTTTTTACTTATTAAGGATAAGGAATAGGTCTCCCAAAATTTATTAAAGTTCGGTACTCCCCTAAATTCATAGGTTGAAAGACCTATACAGTTTAATAATGTATTTGTAGTCCATTTTATTAGATGAGGCATAGATCCTCCACAAGGTCAATAAAATTTGTCACTAGAGTTAGGTAATCCTTCAGTTAATGAACTTGTTTTATGAGAAGTGGTTCCTACATTAGGGGTTCAATAGTCCCTTTATTGACACTAATTTTTTGAAGTCAATGGTTCCCCACCATAATTAGGAGAGTATGCAAGTTTTTTTAATTAGTTAGCTTAGATTCATGGTTTTCTTGGAGTAAAAAATTCATTAATTAGTTGGGCTATTGATAAGTGGGGTTTGGTTTCACAAGTTTTATATCTTTGAGTATGTTTAGGTTTTTTTTCATGTTCTATTTCCCTGAGTGAATTTTCTTCTACATTGATGGTTATGGATTGATTGTGACTTTGTTTATTCCTTCTTGGTTTTTAGGGTGCCTTATTGGGTATGTATATACTCACCACTATAACAAAATTTCCCCCACTCATGTCATGTATTAATTAGATGATTTTGATGGTGGATTTGGATGACACACCATTAGTGGAGTGGGATAGTAGTGTTCCTCAAAGGTCACATTAGTGGGTCATGTTTCTGTTTTTTGATAGTTCATTTTAAAGATCCCTTCACCCTATTTGAAATATCCCATTGGGTTTCTTAGGAGTGTTTTTTCCATTTTTAATTTATGGATTATGTTATTATTCACATATGTGGATCTTTGAATTTTTAGTATGAATTATGATTCTATTTGGTAATTTAATATGTTTTACATTATCATTATACTTTGTGGATACATGTGTTTTGTAAAAGTGAATTTGGATAAGGCCTCCTATCACGTGTGATATTCCTACTTGGTACTAGTCACCAACCCCTGACTTATTGAATGCAGGATTGGAGTGACACACTTGTCCTACTTCAAACCCTGATTGAGTGATGGTGGCTCAGGTGATGTCAGTATGATTAAAAATTTTAGTGAATATCCATCAATATTAAACTTTCACTAAAATCACATATGGACTTTATGAAAAACATCACAACTCATTACGAATCAATTCGATTTTTTTGATACGGTTGATCAAAATCTCTACATTTTTGAAAAACACCTTTTCCAAAATTAAATCCTTATTATAAGAAAAAACCATGTGAATACATCACATTTCATCCATTATAATAGAAAATCATATCAGATGACACTCAACAAAGAATGATCATGCATTTACTCAGTTTAATTCAATTAAGAGAAAAATGTATTTTCATGTTATACAACTAGACAAATATCATCTTGGTCATTTTCCAAATGATGAGATGGTAAAAAAAATACCCAACCACCACCTGATAACCTAATCCCCATGTCTTATGGAAGAAAGGTATCAAAGTATAGAGGTTCTTGTTCTAGCTATCTATCCAACCTATAGTAACAGGGATTCATAATAAGAACACACCCTTAAGTATAACAAAGATCATATGACATTTTATATGATATATTTCAGTGGGTCTGCCCAGATAATAAGTCTGTTGTCCCAGATTAACATTAATGGTAAACTATAAGTGGGAGTGAATTATAGCCTAAAATGTGATTGGCAATTTTTTATCACCAAAAGTATTAAATCTAATGGAAGCACTATGTTCTAATAAAAAAATCAATTATAAACAAACAAAATATCATAGTAAAACATGTATGCATAGATGAAATTATATTTGTTAAAAATATATATAATTTTGACAAAATCAAATAGATAATAATCATCATCATCATTATTTATCTAAATAAGGATTGACCAAAATCTTACATAGAGAAAAAATAAATGAGACTATGGGGGGTGAAAGTGGTGGAGACCATGAGCATCCCTGTGGACAATGTCAACACCTTCACGGGGGAAGGATCCCAGAAAAGATCAGTAGTTAATCAACCCATTGTGAGAAGATATTGATGTTGATACCATAAATTATTGGCCCACCAGTGCAACGATAATTACAATATAAAATAAAGTGCAAAATGCAGAAAAATAAATGACACCAGATGTAACATGGAAACCCCCCAAATGGATGGGGTAAAAAAACCATGGGAAAATAGAAGAACTTATATGGGGTAAAAGTGTGTACACACTCCCTAACTATTACAAGGAGAAAACCCTCATAAAATCTCTCTTGAATAATGAAGAAAATAAACTTCACAAAAACCGCTCAAATATGGGATCTGTTGGTGGTGATGAGAACAGATGAAACTGATGATGTTTGGCAGAGAGGAGAGCCTCCTTTTATAGGCCTCCTCACCCCTGCCTGCTTCCTTCTCCCACTGGATAAATTTGTGATGTTGGCCACCCACCACACCAGCCACGCCCACCTCCCTTGACAAACAAGGGGGAGGCCACCATCCAAGGACAAATCTGCCGACATATCTCCCACTTTGAGATTTGATTGAGAATCAATCACATATCCACACATCATTTATATCTTCCAAATGTGCTTCTAAAGTATCTACAAGGCCGCTCTAGGATTTTCACCATCTGAACTTATCAAAGTTAATCTCCTTCATCAGGAAATCTGCTAGATTTTCTTTAGTGTGAATCTTCTGCATGTCCACACTTCCTTCCTCTACCACATCTCACCAAAAGTGATATTGTACCCCAATGTGATTCATCCTAGAATGAAAATATGGATTCCTTGCTATATAAAAGGCATACTGACTATCACAAAACAATGGAATCTTCTTCTGTCTATGCCCAAGCTCCTCTAACAATCTTCTCATCCAAATTTCCTCTTTGCAAGCCTGTGTAGCTCCCATGTACTCTGTCTCCTTTGTGAATAAAGACACAAATTACTATAACTTCAAAATCTAGCTCAAAGTCCTCCTTCAAGAGTAATCACATAACCGGTAATGGATTTCCTTTGGTAAAAATCAACTATAAAATATTAATCAATATAGCCTCTGATAGTGTAATCTGATCCTCTATAACATAATGCAAAATTTGAGGTCTCCTTGATGTATCTTAGGATCCTCTTCACTGTACTCCAATGCTCCCATCCTAGATTCACCATGTACCGACTAACTGCTCCCACTGAATTTGCAATGTATGGTCTAGTACAAACCATAGAGAACATTAGACTAGCCACTACTAATGCATACGGTACTCGAGACATTTCCATACTCTCTGCTCCATTGTTAGGACTCATCATATAGGATAACTTTAAATTAATGGGAAGACTGGTAGAGATTGGATTACAGTCTTGCATGTTGATGCATTTCAAGAATCTATGTAAGTAATTATTCTGTGATATCCAAATCTTCCCATTATTTATATCTTGGTAAATCTGCATCCCAATAATATTGTTTGTTGGTCCCACGTCCTTCATATCAAACTCCCTAGCCAACTGTGCCTTCGTCTCCTGGATCTGATCATTGTTGGTGCTTGAAACCAATATGTCATCCACATAAAATAGAATAATGATGAAATCATTACCACTTGAACCCTTGAAATATTCACAATTATATTAGTGATGTCTTTCATATCCAAGGCTCATGATGTAGGAATAAAATCTCTTGTACCAACACCTCGATGCCTGTTTGAGACCTTATATAGATTTCTTTCAACCTTTAAACCAAGTTATATTTACCTTCTTCTGAAAACCCTTCTAGTTGAAGGATATAGATCTCTTCATCAAGATCACCATGGAGAAAATAAGTCTTCACATCCAACTGCTCTAGATATAAGCTGTATGTAGAAAACATCGCCAGAACTATCTGAATAGTTGTCAGTCTAACAACAGGAGAAAATATTTCATTGAAATAAATAACTTCCTTCTAAGAATAACCTTTGACTACTATTCATGCACGATATCTTTCCACCTGGTCCTTTCCATCCCGCTTGATCTTAAATACCCATTTTTTTCTGACATCCTTCCTTACATGAGGTAATGGAACAAGATCCCAAGTCTTATTCCAGTATAGGGTTTTGAGTTCCTCCTACATCTCTACCATCCATGAGGATACATATGTAATTTGGGTCGACTCCACAAAAGGAGATGGCTCTCCATCCTATGTCAATAAGAAAAACTCAATATTTCTCTCAGGGACATAGTCTAAGTTCCATACTAGTGGTATTTTCTCCTAAGTTTACCGTTGTGGTCCAGACTCAATTGGTACTTGATCATTGTTCTCTGGTAATCATTTAGATGAAACTAATTCTTCCTTGGATTTCTCCTCTAATTAGAATGTTGTAGTTTTAGTATTTTCCTTCTCTATGTCTTGATCAGTTTTCATTTTCACCTTGTCTTCTGCAACAATGACATCTCTGTTGATGATAAATTTGTGGGCAGTGGGACCCCACAAACAATACCCCTTCACACCATTAGTGTTCCCCAAGAAGATACATTTCCTGGATCTCAAATCCAACTTTGTTCTTCCCTGGTCATTAAACAATGTATATACATGACTTCTAAAAGTATGTAACCGAGAATAGTCAGCAGGTTTACCAGTCCGCATCTCCATTAGTGTCTTCAGCTTAATCACCATTGAAGGAGATCAATTGATCACATAACAGGAAGTATTCACTACTTCTACCCAAAATTTTTTGGCAATTCCTGTAGTCTTGAACATCTCCCTTGTTCTATCTAACAACGTTTTGTTCATCTGCTCTTCCAATCCATTCTATTGAGGAGTGTACGCCACCATGAACTGTCTCTTGATTCCTTCTTATTGAAAAAAAGTATCAAATTACTCACTTGTATATTCTCCACCATTTTCAATCCTTAGACACTTGATCTTCTTTCTAGAGTCAATATCCTTCCACGCTTTGAATGTTTTGAAGACTTCAAAAACATCTACCTTCCTCATGATTGGGTACACCCATCATCTCCTAGAATAATCATCTATAAATGATACAAAGTACCTTGCTCCTCCCAAGGATATAACTGGTGCTTTCCCAAATTCAGAATAGATCAACTCTAATATCTCTTTGCTTCGTGATGTTGATGTCCTAAGCTTTAACCTCTGTTCCTTGCTCAAAATACAATACTCACAAAATGGTAAGGATACCATTGTAAGACCAGGAAGCAACTTATGATCCACAAGAATCTTAATTCCTATTTATGACATATGACCAAGATTTTGATTCCATAACATCATCAATGATCTTGTCGAGTTAGTTGATCCAATAACTATCTCTGTCTCATTTTACGTTTCACCCATAAGCACATACAGGTTCATCAAGAGCTTCCCCACCTTCATTACCACAAGAGAACCCTTCACAATTCTCATCAATCCGTTCTTAGTGCGATTCTTGAATCCGATGTCTTCAAATTGTCTCAAAGTCAATATGTTCTTCTTCAATCCCTTCACATGATGTACTCCTTAGAAGGTTCAAATAATACCATCATGCATCTTTAGTTTGATGGAACCGAATCCAATGATCATTAGGGTGTGATCATTCCCCATATACACAAGTCCTTCCAGATTGGTTTTATACTAGTCAAACCATTCCCATAGAGAAGTCATGTGCCATGTTGATCCAAAGTTGATAATCCATGCATCATTGAGATGTTTCCTGCTTATATTAGTCGTCACCGCTTCACAGACTAATATATCTCCTTTTCTAGAAGTACTCGCCACATTCCCCTAAGAGCTCTTTTCACCACTCTTCTTATTCCAACAATACTTCTTGATGTGCCCATTCTTTCCACAAATGAAACACGTGACATTCTTCCTCTTACTCCTTGATTTGGACCTTCCATGATTTTGGCTCCCACTGGAACCACACTCCATCAACCTTCCTATCTCCGTTGACAGAGCCTCTACTTAGTGCGAAGTTGTCTGTCTATCCTCCTTGTTCTTGCGTTGACTTTATTCTTCAAGAACCATAGCTGTAACATCATTGAAGACCAGAAAATCTATCAGGATTTTATTGGTGAGATTGATGATGAGTTGTTCATACAAATCTTGAAAACTCTGGAGTATAATCTCCACACGTTTAGTATCCTAAATTTTATAGCCCAATGTCGTGAGCTGAGCGAATATGGTATTGAGGTTGTTGATGTAGTTAGTCACTGATGATGAATCCTCAATCCAAAGAGTGTAAAATTTTCTCTTCAGAAATTTTTTGTGTGTAGTCACTTGGCCTCATATAACTTCATCAGAGTATCCCATATTTCCTTTTCCATATTTTTATCTGTAATGCTTGATAGGACCTCATCTTCCAAATCCAAATGGATGTTGGCAATAGCATTATAGTCCATATTGTTCCATTTCTCCCCCGTCACACTCGCCAGCTTTTCGCCAATTCCAGTAGGAAATTATCCTACTGTAGCACTTCCTGCATATTCATTTTCCACAATGAAAAATTATTCCCGTTGAATTTTTTGATCTCGAATTTCACCACCATATGGGAACGCCATCAGTCCAAAACCTTCTCTATTTCACAATGGTGTATTTAATAATCTCAATAAATTTTTTATGATATGAAAGATCAACCGAAGTCGCAATCACAAAGCATACTAAAATTTATGAGAGTTATTAATACCTGAAAATGTGAACAAAATCAAGCCAGAACCTCACATCTGATACCTCTTGTTGGGATCATAAATTATTGTCCCACTGATGCAGCAATAATTACAATACAAAATAAAGTGAAAATGTGGAAAAATAAATGACACCAGATGTAACGTGGAAAAACCCCCAAATGGAAAGGGTAAAAAACCATGGGCAAATAGAAGGATCACTATGGGGTAAAAGTGGGTACACACTCCCTCACTATTACAAGGATAAAACCCTGGTAAAATATCTCTTGAATAAGCAGGGAAATAAAACTCACAAAAACGGCTCAAATATGGGATATGCTACTGGTGATGAGTACAGATGAAACTGATGATGTTTGGAAGAGAGGAGATCCTCCTTTTATAGGCCCCACCCCTGACTGCTTCTTTCTCTTGTTGGATGAATTTGTCGGGTTGGCTACACACCACACCAGCCACACCCACCTACCTTGACAAACAAGGGGGGAGCCACCATCCAATGAAAAATCTTCCGACAATTGATGCCAAGAATTACAAATATTTTTTATCCTTATGCTAGGTGGGAAGGACCTCCATGCAGTCAGCGATGTTCCTCTTACATTTTCAGATATAGTAGGAGATTGACCATGGTATGCCACTGTTGTCACGTAGGGAGTTGTGAAGAATCTTAGAGTGAGTTTCCACTACAACCAAATCAATACGCCTTTCACTATATAATTAGAGGCTTGTGAGCATAGATATGCCTTAATCATGAAGTGAATCACCATATCCAAAGGATACAGTGAATGCAAGGATGAAAAATCCCCTCGAGTCTCAGACCAGGGATCCTCCCCTCATGTTATCCATATAACAAGAGCCATCTGTATTCATCTTTAAACCACTCTGGTGGGGGTGCCACCGTATCCACAAAACTGAAGAACCATTTGAAGGGGAGGGAAAATGGTATTTGGGATACAAATGATGATAGAGGGAGGGGGAATTGATGCTATCCCTGATGAGATGGGAAAAATCAAGTAGTAAAATACGAGTCCTAGAGACCAGGGAAAGTCTTGAGGAGTGGATACCTTCAAATATTTCCTTGTTCCTGGTCTCCCAGATTCACCAACATCCTGCCATAAAGATAAACACACTCTCTCTTCTTTCAGGCATATTTTGATCCTTTCCTTGAAATCATGCATTTAAAAACTAATTTCCCCACAAATCATGGGAAAGAAGACTGGTTAACCCACCGAACATATTACAGATCTCTCACTCCCATTCACCCTTGAAGAATAAATGGGTGGCAGACTCCTCCTAAGGGATTAAATAGTAAGTGAATATGGAGGTGAGATGTATACTCATGCACTGAATGAGCTTGTCCCTGGGTAGGGACTTGTTACGGATCCTCCGGATCATAAAATTATGTTTATCCAATATTTATTTGCACCAAAGAGTGTGGCCCCAATTATTCAACTCAGTTGCAGGTCAGAGGATCTAGTGGTACTTCCTTTCAAAGAAATCCCCCATCGATGTGCCTGAAAAAACACACTTTTTTGGATTGGAAGAAAGGTCAATGAGATCGAAAATCTTACGTTGATCGTCATTTAAGATTTCATGGTAGAGATTCTGAAATTCCTTCGCACTCCTGAACTTCGCGTCCGACACATGACATCCAGGGAACCTGATAGCAGTGCCAACCCAATTGAGACGCCATAAATTGATATAATCCATACCTATCATCCACCTATGGTGGTTGTGAAGAATGGGAATTTGTAGATGAATTATGTGCCATATAGTAGAAAAGTTCCTTCTTAGGCGGTCAGGGTAATCATAAACATGATTCAATGTATCCTCAACTTTAACCTATCCAAATGTATGTCTTATAATCTCTTAGAATCCCTCAATTTAACTTGCAGGAAAACCCTATTCTAAAAACTAGAATATCAGATCAATATTCCTCAATATAACCCCTTGATTAACTATATCATAAACTCAAAAAATACAAAAAGATACTAAGAGTTTTAAAATGAAAATATACTAACCAAACCCTTGGTAAAAAAAATCATAAAGAAAATACAATCAAAAGCGCTCTCATGACTACAATCTTGTCTATACTTCAATAAATTATAAGTTCTAAAGTGTATCTTGTATCTTGTGTATCTTACATTCCTTAAAGCTTCAATCCAATTTATATGAAATTATCCAATGGATGAATTCCATGGTCTTTATAATTATTTTTAACTGCATCCGAAGAAACATCATTATCACTTGATGAACTTAGTAATTCTTTACATCTTGAGATGAATTTATTTCTTTATGATTAGATTCCATACATACTTTTTTTGAATTAAAATAAATATATTTTGTTATTAATATGATTATTTTGGTATAAATATTAATTGGTTTACTCATTTATTTATGTGGGAAATTTGAGTAAACATTGAACTAAATGGCGTATAAGATAAACAGAATGGAAAATTTGGAAGCCATAGACAATTCTCGCTATGACATGAAGTGCAGTAGTACTACATTGAAAAATTATAGATGAGAAGTGATGATGGAATAAAGAATATAATGTTCACACTGTGACTAGATTGAGTTACACATCCACTGAAATTTAATTCAATCTATTATACTATTAAAGGAGGTGTCACATCATGAGAAGGTTAATTGAATAAATTATACTGAAGAAGCAATAGGATCAAGCTATGTCACATCAGGTTATGCCTTGACATCAAGTCAACAATAAATTTTAATAATGTGATCTTTTTTTATTTCATGGGATATTTGATATTGTTTTAAATGAGATCTATATTCCCAAAAGAGATGAACTGCAATGGATATTTTTTACTTCAAGGATGAACTTTTAGGGATTTGCTTAACTATAAATACAAGGGTTGGCCAATTTTAATTGAATCTAAATCAAATCTTTGAAATTTTGGTGGATCATGAAAGTGGTGTTGAAGTTATTCTATTATGATGAAGCTAGTTTTAGGTTCTTTTGAATTTTAATAATTCATCATGGATAACATGAGGGGGTATGTTTCTCTTAGTGCTGAGAAATATAAGGATGAGGAATTGTGTTAGTGGTATATATTTTCTTTATATTTTTTATGTTGGGTTATGTAATCATACATAATTTCTAATATTTTCTCTATTCCTATCACATGACCACTATGAATTTAGAAATCCATTTTAATTGCATGACCTATCACCTTGAATTATGCATGTCCATTGAATAGTTTAGCATAATTATTCTTAAACATGGAATTTCGAAACATAACCCATCAATATCCCAAGTATCCAATAATGAGAAATGGGGAATTTTTGAGTTAGAGGGGAAGTACCAAGACAAAGGACTTACCTAGTCTCAACTCCGATAAAAATAAGGTTGAATAAATTATCACTAAATTTCACTAACACATGAAAATGAAATTACAAATCTTATCATATTCTCTCCCATTGATTTCAAACTTATATTTTTGTTCTAAATAACATTATTTTCACTGAATTTTCCTAAAATATAATAAAACCATCACATGGGTTCAACCTCGATCTTACCATGTACTACAGTCATTTATTTAATATTAGTTTTGTTTTAGTATTTTATAAATTTCTAAATTTGGGCAACCCTATAGGAATTAATGACATCCTATGGCTGGTTAGTTCTATACCACCGCAGGGCTCATATATTGAGTGAAAATAATATGGAAAAAAAACTCATTACTTTTGGTATTTTATTTTAAAAACCTCTAGAACCAATGTTATCATATTTTTCATCTTTTACATCAAAACACTTAAAAAAACTCCAAGTTAAAAGATATTATATCAGGAGCAATATGTGGTTTTCAAAACTAAATATAAAGTAAGCTTATGGCTCAACAATCTCCTCCTTTTTGGAAAACCCAAACACGAATGAAAAATTTAAAAATATAATTTAAATAAAAGATAGTTCCAAAACTCCCCCGAAGTGAAATTTAAATATTTCAAATAAATAATATTTTTAAGGATATCCGCCTAAATGAATTTGTTTTCAAAACATCCCCCCTTTTTATTTTCAAAAATAAGTATAGGAAAGAGAAAAAACGGACCATGAGTTTTAAATAAAAATTATAAATAAATCTCTTATAAAAAAATTATCATTTTAACTTAAAAAACCATGTTTTAAGAAATATATAATATTTATGAAATTTCTATTTTTTAGATACTGAAATATAAATAAAATACCTTTTCATCCTTTTAGATTACTAATGCACCCAATTTGTGTATACATTTTCATATACTCTATTGAAAAATAAGAACAAGTTTTCAGAAATTACTTACTACTTAGGGAACACATACTTTGATTTTGGCGATCTTGTTCATTTACAGGAGGTTTATGGCCAAATACACAAAATAGAGAAAAACTGAGCAACAATTTACAACTACACAAAGTGTACTTATATACACGGGGTGTACATTCAAGCTCAGACACGGGTTGACCGAGAAAAGTACATGCCCAAGTAACCAGAAGCCGGTACATGCCTTGTTCATACAATACACACTTTGTATAACATTCCAGAAGCATTTGGTGGATGAGAAGAGTCTACACGCCCATGTGGCCAGCTTAAGGGGAAATGTCGTTTTCCACTGATACACACCGTGTATACATTTCTAGAAGCGGTTGGTGACTGAAGAATGAGACTACATGCCATGTATGGCAGCAATACATGCCGTGTACATTTACCTACCAGGCGAAGCTGTGTTCCAAGTCAAAGACAGAGTGTTAGGCTTCCTACCAGTGGATAAAATGAAGGAAAAAACACGTTGAAAAAAGTACATGACATGTACTTTTTCCACACGCTGTGTACTTATTTTTTTTAAAAGGAGGCCTTGGCCTCTGGAACAAAGAGAGGGTGTGGTGGCATTGTGTGGAGAGAAGGGTTGATGTTCTGAAGGAGAGATGCTCTGCCATCGTACTACCTTCATTCCATCATCTACTGAAGAATCATTTCCACCTCGAAGTTTCAAGCATGATCACATCAGGTATAAAGTGTTTTATGTTTATTTTCTTCTCCACGTGTAACTAAACACCTAGTGTGTTGGTGTTGTGGGAGATGTCGAGTTGTAATTTGAATTAAGTTGCTATGAATGTGTTTGTTTTATTAACCTCTTCTTATTCTTCTTAAATCACTTCATATTATCACTGGAAATTCTGTACTGGACCAAGGGCATAATGTTTAGGGATTCAAAAGAAGAATACCAACGAATAATTTCATGACCATTGAAAGTATTTGTCAACTTAAAATGGACTAAGCCAAATAAAGATCTGTTGAACACTAATTAATGGACCAAGGGGTTAGTTTCTTCAGGTCTAAATATAAAGTTTACTGGACCAAGGAAACTTTATTACAAATTGAACCCAGTGTGTTAAGTTATCATGAACAACACAACCTCATAAGTAATTTGATTTAATAATAAAATTTTCATAAATCCATAACCCCAACGCATTTATATCTTTATTTGCATCAATATAATATTTTCCCGTATTCACTTTCATTTTAGTACTTAATTTCTTATAAGAAACTTAAAACCAATTATTCTTTTTTGTATCCAAAACAATAAAAAAAATAGAATCTAAATTCAGTAGCCATCCCTAAAACAAAAATACAAACTAAGTTAATCAATATAAAATAACTTCTTAATTCCCTATGGATCGACCCCTTACTAGTGCTATACTTGTTTGGGTAAAAATAATTTGGGACACCGAAAACATACCTTCGGTGAAACGACTCGCCAAATTTTGGCATCTTTGCTGGGGAACTTAGAGTTAATTTTATTATTTTTTAATTAAATTTGTATCAAATTTTAGTAAAAATAAAAAATCATAAATTTAGAAAAATCTATTTTCTATTCTCATTTCTATTTATCTTTCTTTTTCCTCATTTATGCTTGGCGTTTTGTTTTGTTTTGTGCAGGCCTTTAGGTGTATGATTGGTCACCACACGCATTCCAAGAACACTGATTCATCAGGGTTTTTTCTAACTGACTTGGAGATTGAGCAGACGTTTTTGAGCTGCCAAAGAGCACTAATGTCCGAACACAACCAAACCACTCCAATGGTGAAAAACAAGGAAGGAAATCCAGCTGTTGTCCAAGGAGATGGACAACAGTTAAGAACAGATGAAAATAAGAACCCTCAACAGCTCCAATAATTCCAACTAGAGCAGATTCCATATTTCAACCAAATTCAGGGTCCATTATACACTCCTCAGGACCAACAATTCATTCCAGTTCTTCCTCCTCAGAAGCCACCTCCACTCCGTACTCTCATAGAGTACAACCTACCATCGATTCACGGAGTTGACACGAGCATCGTCCATCCACTAGTACAGGTCCAAAACTTCGAGATCAAGCCCACTATTATGCAGCTCATCCAGAACACCGTTCAATTCGGTGACCTGCCCAGTGAGGATCCCAATTCCCATCTCTCCAATTTTCTGGAGGTCTGCGACACGTTCCACTACCACAGAGTGTCTACTGATGCCATCTATCTTCACCTCTTCCCCTTCTCTCTAAGGGATAAGGCGAAATACTGGATTAAAGGATTGCTGTAATGATCCATCCTCACCTAGGAGGAGCTAGCCCAGGCATTCCTGTCAAAATACTTCCCGCCTAAAAGATGGTGACATTGCGGAACGAGATCCACAACTTCCAGCAACAGGATGTGGAATCATTATACGAATCATGGGAATGCTTCAAGGAGATGTTGCGCAAATGACCAAACCATGGAATCCCACTTTGGATGTAGGTAAAAACCTTCTACAGAGGATTGACTGCTAATACCAAGTACATGGTGGATGCTGCTACTAGAGGTACGGTAATAAGGAAGTCCCCCAAAGAACTCTTCAAACTTCTGGAAGACATGTCTGCCAACAGCTTCCAAGGGCATTCCGAGCGGGGCACACAAAAACGAGGTATGCATAACATTGATGCCTCTACCATGATAGCTGCCCTATTGGATGTTGTGTCCAAGAAGATCGATGCACTCAATCTGAAGATCACGTCCCAAGTACATGCGGAAAACCATCTGGCATGTAGAGAATGTGGTGATAACCACAGCATGGGAGAATGCACAGCTTCTATTGTAGTCCGTTTTACAAGAATAGTAAGTTATGTTGCACAAAATTGAGGGACCAAATAGTACTAGAAGTACCAGAATCCGGCATGGCATGATCAACAAAATACAAGTTGGGGCCAACAACAGCAGAATTCGCCGCCCCAGTGACTGCCCGGCTACAACCAGCCTCCTTATCAGAACCAATACTAGAGGCAGAAACAGCCCCAACATGGCCCTTATCAACAAAAAGGGTATCTTAACCCTTTCCCACAACAGCCACAACAACCACCACCTCCACCAGCTCAAAAACCACCTCAGCAGGAGAACTACTCAAGGTTAGAGGATCTTATGACCAAATTTATATTTACTGCTGAGACCAGGTTAAAAAATCACGAGGATTCAATTCGAGGCCTAGAGAACCAGTTTGGCCAATTAGAAAACCAAGTCTCAGGAAGGCAACCCGGTACTCGACTAGGCAACATAGAGAAGAACCTGAGGGAGGAGGCCCATGCTATAATGCTCCAGAGTGGAAATGAGCTCCAAAAGAACCAACCAGTACAGTTAAGTGTATCCAAACCCCTATTGATGAAGAAGATTCAAATATCAACCCCTCCTCATCCAAAATCCTTAAAAAGGAGGATTCCTAGAATAAAGGGAAGGAGGTTGACAAACCCTTTGAACCTTCCTTACCCTTCCCAGAGAGATTGAAGTAGAGAAAGCTGGACCACCAGTTCAGAAAATTCATGGATGTATTCAAGAAGCTGCAAATAAATATTCCATTTGTAGAGGCACTGATGTAGATTCCCACTTATGCCAAATTCATGAAGTAAATAATCTCCAACAGAAGAAAGTTGGAAGATCTGAGCACCATTTCCCTAACCAAGGAGTGTTCTGCAGTAGTCCAGCATTCAATTATTCCCAAACTCCAGGATCCAGGTAGTTTCACTATTCCATGCACCATTGGACCATGTGAGTTTGGGAAGGCCCTATGTGATTTTGGGGCTAACGTGAACCTCATGCCCCTTAGAGTTTTCACAATGCTAGGGCTCAATGACTTGAATCCTACCCGAGTAGCCCTTCAACTTTCTGATCGATCCATCAAACATCCGAAGGGACTACTGGAGGACATGCTCGTTAAGGTAGGTAGGCTTATCATTCCAACATATTTCATCATCCTTGATATGGAAGACGACCAGAAGGGACCTATCATTTTTGGAAGGCCTTTCTTGGAAACTGGGAAGGCACTCATTGACATACTCCAAGGGGAGTTGATTTTCCATGTAATAGATGAGAGAGTATCCTACAATGTCCTCAAGGCTGTCAAGCATGCATCATCGCCTGATCACGAGGGATGTTATGCGATAACTGCTAGGGATGATCAATTAGTGGATGATCTGGTATGTTATTTTATTTCTGATAACTTTATCATTCCATACATTCCAGTTGAAGAAGATCCAGAGAACCTACAATTCCTAGAAGGCCTGGGCGACTACTATTGGGACCATCATCCACCATAGAGCTTAGGTAAAATGTAAGTAGGTCGAGCCAATGACCTAAAACAAATGTGCTTCCTGGGAGGCAAACCAGAGTATAAACGCCATGTACCACCTATAAACACAGTGTGTACTTTTTTACTTTTCATTTTTCTAGATATTATAAATATATAGATTAACAAAGTAATAAACAGGGATGATGCCAGTGCTGATGGTAAGGTCACTAGAGTTTATCCGAGCCGTCCCTGGTTCGAATCCTCCCAGCCTACCTTCATCCCAAGGTTCCTCCTTTTTATATTTTCTTACACGATGTGTGTGGTAGTTTTTCACACAAACACAAACACACACACACATATATTTTCTTATAAGAAAACCCATGGTGGGGATGGATTAGTTGGCCAAGATTGTAACCCGACTCCAAAAGACCTGGGTTCGAATCCTGACAACCGCCCATTTCCATCATTTACCCTTCTAATAAAACAAAATGGCGTGTCTTTTGATGCACGTCATGTGTGCCATATTTTTCCTTACTAAATTAAAAACGTTTTCATATATGGTAATTCATGCGGATGAAGTTGGAAGATTGTAAAAGTCTCGGCCCTGGGTCCAAAAGACCCGAGTTCGAACTCGGCTAATCTTCTTACTTCATCCCCTTCTTGTATAATTAAAATCCACACGCAGTTCATTTTTTTCTTCCTGTGTAGTATAGGCCGTATACAATAACTATATATAAATGATAAATTAGAGCAACAGTACAACCTTCGCTCCAGTGGTTGAGGGCTTCCGTTCGGAACGACCGATCGCCATTTCAAACCTCGCCCCAAGCACCAGACCAAAGGTTGTACTTATTTTTCCAAATTTTAAATACACACTGTGTATTTTCCAACTAAATTATGTGTATATTTTTATTTTTAAATTATATATATATATATATCCATTTTTATTATTTTTAATTAATATTAATTATTATAAAGTTTACTATAATAATATATATATATACATATGTTTTATTAAAAAAAAATTTGAGATACACGGCGTGTAGTCTGTGTGTACACGCCATGCACCTCAGATATATAAGTTGTGGCCACCCAGCTTCAGGCCGTGTCGCGCGGAGCTCCCCTCTTCCTGTTTTCTTCCCCCATACGATACTTGAACCCCCTAGCCCAAATCTGTTGATTCTGTTCATTTTTTGTTCTGATTTCTCTTGCATTGCGATCCTCGGTCTAGGTATGACCTTCTACACCCTCTATTTCAAGATATTAGAAACGTTTAGGGTGATTTCGGGATCATCCGACCGTTCGACTTCCACGGTACACAGCCACGACATGAAGAACACCCACTGTGTACTTTTGTACATGGACACACACTAAAATGATTCACAATTTGAATATACACGGTGTGTATGTTCGGTACACACCCTGTACCTTCCCCCATAATGACCGGGTATCCTTTTCACACGGCCTCACACACCATTTTTATATATACGGTGTGTGTGTTTGGTACATGCCGTGTATTCCATTTCATTTGGCCCATCCGTGTGTAGCAGTTCACATGACCACTCACCCCATGTTTCTGTACATAGCGTGTATGATTGGTACACGCTCTGTATACCATTTCCTTCGGCTAGCCCATGTCTAGCCCCCCACACAACCATATCCCTCCGGTGATGAACACTCTGTGTCTGATCCGTACATGACATGTCCTTTATTATTAGCACTGTTAAAACCATGGTCGTGTCTTTACAAATAAACGACCATGTACACTTTGCATGAACATGACATGTATGTTCGGTACATTCCGTGTAACCTTTTCTGGTCTACCTTCGGCTCCCTAGGCATGTTTATCCAGAGAACACGGGATGCTACTCAAGTTTCACTACACGCCGTGTACTCTGGATGTACACGTCATGTACTTTTATTTTTTCAGTTTTATCACATTTTCCTTGTTTCCTTTCCTTTCCTTTTTCTTTTGTTCGGTTTTTTCTTTCTATTTTAGGTTATGGACGATCGAGATACATCTTGTGGGAAGTGGCCCACCTCCGCCACTGAGGGCGAGAGGCCCATTTATTATTGGATACGACTCCGACCTGTGACGCGGCCAGACCCAGATGCTCTGGTATATGAGCTCCCTCTATTGGCCATACTTCCAACCTCACTCCCTCATTGGAGGCTGGACCTAGCACAGCCGCTACTTCACCACCCTGTACCGAGCCTCCGAGCACTATCGTTACTTCTCCATCGGCTGCCGCACTTGTTATGCCACCATCAGTAGCTGCTGGCCCCACATCGACCGCTTTATCTAGCAGGGCTCCGTCTACTTCAGTAGATCCACCCCCAGAACTAGCTCCTGCTACTGCACCTCTACTTAGATCAGGACCTGTAGGTGTTACCTACATGGGCATGGTGTTATCAGTTACTGACTTGGCACACGACAGGATCCGGTGCTTCTCTTGCCGTCCAATTCCATTGAGTGGCCGCTACCTCGACAGTAGCATCCCACAATAGCTCATTATCTATGGTGAGTTGGAGGATCTTCTTGACCATACTCCCTTGCTTTCGATCTTCTAGGTCAGCACTCCTATTTTTCTCAATTTATTTTTGGAGTTCGTTGACTCGTTCGAGTTCGATGGAACTGAGTACCGGGAGACACCTGGTGATGCGGTACCCATGGTTCAGTTTCGACTGGGCGGATGGTGTTTTTACCTTACCATGACTGAGTTTGGCCGAGGGTGTGGTTTCTACCCCCATCCCGTCACCCAACCCCCCGTTTCCTCCATGACCCGACCCGAGTGTTCTGAGCTAGTTGCTATGTGGCGGGAGATTGCTGGGCCTAACTACTGCTACACCCCTACCTCGTAGAAGAGCACCCTTATCACTGAACCCACCCTCCGTTTTACCCACCGGTTCTTTAGCGCCATTATTTTCCCCTTCCATGAGGATATGGGGGTCATGACCAGTCGTGACATGGATCTCCTTACCTATTTCTTCTGGCAGGACTACCCTGACCTCCCCTACCTCACCGCCTCCTACTTTCATGCCATGTTTACCGGCCGTATGGGAAACCTGAACGACGAGTTTTATACCACTCACCTTGCTCACCACCTCGGGGTTTTTGAGCCTTCTCTACCCCATGACCTATTAGGTTCACCTCAGGGGATAGACTATTGTAGATGCCGAAATAGTCCGTAACTCATAGAGGAAGTTTCGAATGGATGAAGCGAAGTCATTTTCGGACTCAGAGGCTCAGTCCGGAGGACCTGGAAGTGGTGCACGAAATTAAGGGCACCCATGCAAAAAACTGTTGATCGCGTGAAGGGATCCTGGGATTCACGAAACGGAACTGGCACGACGTGCAATTTTGCGCACTTGGTTCGGCGCGGGGAAGCCTTCCTCACTAACGGGTCCTGGCACGAAAGATTTTGTGCGCCGCCCTGTTTACGCGACAGTGAATGCCTATAAATAGAAGGCGACCTCAACTGTTTTAGGGTTGAATCATTTGAACCGGCTCCTGTGCACGTAATTTCACGTGCAATATGGTACTGAGTTATGGTTCTTTTCCGCACCAAGTCGCCCTGGGATCCACCTTTGCGCGAGATCCCCATGGCTTAGACTAAACTCCCACCCCTTCGGGGTTTGCCCCTTGCACGCAATTCCTTCATTTGCACGTAGACCGGAAAAGTTGCGCGCAATCCTTCCTTTGTGCACATGCCACTTCCATTGCGTGCAATTCCTTCATTTTCACGCAATCCATTCCTTTGCGTGCTGACCCGACCTTTGTCGCGCGCATCCCTGAATTGTGCGCTGACCCGGTATTTTCTGCGCAGCAGCCTCAATTGCGTGCATGACTGCCCTATTGTGCGCATGCCTTAATTATTGCGTGTAGCCTATCCTATGTGTCGCTTATATTATGCGCAACAGTATACAGGCTTGAACCCACTGGCCCATACCGCGGGGGCTACGCCCCTGCACCCCCGCTCGGCGTCAGTGTCGGGCTACGGTCCCGGCCCTCCGGGCCGGTCCCTTCGCTACCGCCGCAGACCCCTATGAAAAATGGAGTGTCGAACAACGAACTTTTCGAGAAGGGATGTCGGGATTTTCCCTTGTGTCCTTATGTGCACCCACCTTCAACCTAAGGAATACCCTGATTTGAGATACTCCTCTGTACACTGTGAAACACCTTGAGTTGACATATTCCTCTTGGTTTGTTTCCTATGTCGTGATTTGATATTCTTATCATCAAATCCCCTGAGTAGAATGCCTTGTTATTCAATAATAGGATGCCTCTTGTTCCAAACAATAGATTCCTTATGTAATAAGAATAAGATGCCTAATTCCATAATTATAGTGGTGTAGTTTCAAGCTCATTGGAATCCGTTCAAACATTCCATCACTCCACCTCATGCTTTGCGTGTCCTTCATTCAGATCTGCATCAACTTCCATGTCTGGAGGGACCCCCTAACTGTCTGGTCACATGCCGTATCGGCTCACATACCGTCATGGGCCAACTCTTCAGAAGACTTTGGGCTACACTTTGAGTCAGGTCCTGTGTTTCGAACACGTTCAGCAGTCGACCCCTCATTTGTTTGTCCCCATTTTAGGCTAACAAGACAGGATGATGTGTTGCGAACATGGTCAGCAGTTATCCTCTATCGCCACGCCGCTCTCATTGCATTCTGAATTCCAAGCATGTGATTCACACTTTTTATATCCTATTGTTCGGGCTGATTGCAACGCCCTTGGAATTATCCCACTTGTGCACTAGTGCATAGGTTCATACCTCAACCCATCAACGAGTTGGGATGCCCTCATGCCCAGACATGAGGAAGAAATTATGGGATGCTTCCATGTGTATGCCCCATCCATCGTTGCCACTCCTTGGTGTCTCCTGGGCGGCTTCCATGCATAATCCCCATCCCCCTTATCCACGTTAACGTGGACCCCTCGATGGTTCGCCCTGCGGCCCCCGTTCATCACGGCCTTGCCGATGCCTTCCCTCCCACAAGGGTTAGAGGCTGTTGGGCATGTAAGCCCTAGGGGTGTGGAGCGAACCCACCTCCTCCGAGCTGCAGGATGTTAAACTACCGAGCACCTCGTCCTCAACACATGACGTTAAATTGTGGTCTGACCTCGTGCCTCGCACGCAGGGTCCCCCTGGTTCAGACATTCTTTACGCCTCTCGTCTCCACGAGAATGGAATCTTCCTCACATGGAATGATATCCTCCTTTTGGAGTGGCATTTGTCCACGGTGGAAGGGTTGCCTCAGAGCATAATCCCCTAGCCTCTTTTGCGGAAGGTTGCACCCATGCACCTCCGTACTTCTCCATTTCCAAGGCCAGTGGAGGGCATGATAGGGAATGAGGCATCTCCTCTGTTTGGTCCCAAATACCTCTCCCTCTGTGATTTTTCACACCACAACCCTCCATCCTAGAGTAAGCCCCGAAACTAAGGGCTGCTAACCACACGTAAGCCCCTATTTCCTCTTTGGGCCGCTCAATGCGTAAGCCCCTTTCTGCTTCTCCTGGACGCACCTTTCACGACGTGATCGTCTGGTCCCTACTGTCTCTTGTTTCTCACACCGAGCCTGACTCACGTGGGCTTAGAGTGAGCATCGACCATGACATCCTCTTATGGGCCACCTCAGAGCATAATCCCCATCCCAGCAAACTACGGGGACTTTGATCCATGCCAACACATGGTACGTAGGAAGCCTCCACGAGGTTCAATCCCACCACCATGTCATTCTGACTTCTTCACGTCAGTTCGCCAAACACTTTGGGCTACCTCAGAGATTAAGTCCCAAATTGCTCATCCCGCATGATGTTAAACTGCATTCCCTCGCCCTTCATGATGTTAAACTATATTCCTTTGTCCCGCATGACGTTAAACTGTATGCCCTCTTCCCGCATGACATTAAAATGTATGCCCCGAACTACGTGGACTTTGATCCGTGCTAACACATGGTATGTAGTAAGCCTCCACGAGGTTCAAGCCCGTCACTCAGTTGTTTCGGCCCCTCCGCATCGGTTCACAACCACTATTATGGGCCTCCTCAGAGCGTAATCCCCATACCCACTATTATGGGCCGCCTCAGAGCGTAAGCCCCGTACCGACTATTATGGGCCGCCTTAGAGCATAATCCCCATACCTGCTATTATGGGCCACCTCAGAATGTAGGCCCCATACCCACTATTATGGTCCGTATAAGAGCGTAAGCCCCATACCTCACACCCCCGTCTCATCCAGACCTCTCCCTCGAGACTATGTGCCTCGGGAAGCTCATGCCCTATCCTGGAGGTCTTACTTCCTCCATGCTCTGATCCATGTGTTCATTCTCACGGTTCGCCTCTTTTGGTGTCCCACCATATCACCAAACTATGCAGACTTTGATTCCCGGCCATGAGGATACGTAGGAAGCCTCCACGAGGTTCAAGCCCCTCTTCAATCCATCACCCATCCTGATCCTTACCCGGGTCGCCACATCCCGGTGGGATTATGCCATCTCATTCCACTCCATTGTATCCGGGAAGCCGCCCACATGCTGGCCCCAAAATCGGTGTTCCCCCTTGGGGGGTCCTTCAATCTAATCCACTCTAAGTGTTCCGATCAGTCCAATACATCTCCACCAGACGTTAAACTCACGGCATACCCCGTGTCAAACAAGGGAAGCTGAGGAAAACCTCAGATGGTACACAATTCCCCACATTCGATGTGGGATGCCTTGGGCTTCCGCACCCTCGAGAAGCCCTATAATAAGGGACAAAAGAAAGACATTCCAATCCCCCAGCATCAAGGCGTTCCAACGACACCCCAACGTGACCATTCTCCTCACTGAAGGTTGCTGCCCCGACCAAACCCCTTGGAGTGTCTCGATGGAAGCAGCGTAATTAACTGGCATCCATGAAGATATGGTGCCGGAAGCAACCTTCATGAACCCATCTTAAATCTATGAGGGAGACCTAAACTAAGTGACGAGCTCCGAGGAGGAATCCATGGAAGGAATAACCAACATCCCATTATCTCGGTTTCGATCAAGGAGCAGACATCCCTGAATAAGGAACGAATGCCGCCCGCATTTGGAAAGCAGGAATGCGGGGCCTCAAGCCGCGCGTCCTCCCCTACGTGAAAGATGTGCGCGCGCCCCGGAGAAAGCATCGGAAACAGAAAATGGTGAACCCGACATGAATCTCTTCTCCTCAATATGGGGACTGGTAGTGTTTGGGGTGTCAGAAGATTAGCATGTCACCAGGTCCGGGCACCTAGATCCGGGACGCGAAACCCGCCGGGGGTTGAGGCAGTCAGAATGTTGAGCACTCCATTCTGTGAAGTCATCAGTGTGGATCCATCTCACCGACCACAGAAGACAGAAGGACGTTGGTCTATTGGTTGTCGATTTCTTTTCCTGTTAGTATGAATGGGTTCATATTCCTGCTTCCAGGAATCAGATCGCTGCATCCGGAGCTCGATCGCCACCTGACCACCGGCGTAAGGGCAGGGGTAGTACCGACGCAGCCACCCCATGTGGCCCTGCCGTTTCCACAGCTGCTCCAACTCCAACTGCCGCGACTGCTGGGCGCTCACGCCCCCTATCCCTATCAGAGATCATCCAACGAAGGGTGATCAATGACCTGGTTCATACGTACGAGGAAGAAGGGGTCATCCCCACTAGGGACATGACCCATTTGGATCTAGAGGCAGCTGCGCCTCACCACCATCGCCGCCCCCGAGGGCTGCGCGGGGAGCCATTGCTTCCCACACTGACGTTCAACCGTTTCGGGAGCCTATCACTGGAGTGCCTTGACACCTCCCTTCCCTACGCCGATGAGGTAGGGGATGTTCGGGTTCGCCCTATCGGAGACCCGTTCCAGGGGTTCATGACAAGGGCCTCTGCCAGGCTACGTCGATGGCACCGCCCGACTCCCTAGACCGAGGAGCAGACAATCTCTGTGCCTGCACCACCGACTCCAACCCATCTGACCCGACATTAGCGTCGGGTACGAGTGGAAGAGAATGTCCGCCCTGGGGCACCAACATCAGCAACCACTGTGGCCCGAGCCACTACCAACCCCTTTTTCCAGACTCCCACACACGCTAAGTGGGGGAATTTACATGCCCGACCCGGATCGAGGCCCCGACCGCCCCACAGTTAGGTTGGGTTGACTCTCTCGGTCACTGGCACAGTTAGTGGCCACCGCGGACCAAGTCACAGTAGTGCCATCCAGCGTCGAGTCCCACTCCATGCCACTGATCTGGAAAGGAAAAGACTTCCCCATGACAGCTACGCTCCGGGTATGGCTCTTTACAATGCCCACTGCACGAGGTATGGGGTCACTTCCGCTATCACTGGCTGCGAATATGGAGCCGTTGCATATCCGGTCACTCACCCACATAGAGGTCCTCTCTATGTCCCTTTCGACATCTGTCCCGGTGCTTCTTGCACCCCAACCTTCAGTTTTCTCTGCCCCAGCACTATTGCGGCCAGAGGACTCCATGAAGGAGATCAGCCCTACCCCGAAGAGGCACCCCGGGGCAGGAAGGCGGGACGTCGTCGCCGTAAGAGGAATGTAAGGGAAGTCCGGAAGGAAATCAAACCAGTCTGTTTCTCGGACCCCGAGGTGGAGTATGACTCGGCAATGGAGCCCTCCCCCCGGTTCTATGATTCAAGGGAATGGGTGGGGACGTGACGCTTCAGCCTCGTGCTCCCTGAATGTAAGATCCATATGATCCCCGCCTCCCTCCGAAGGTATATCCAAGAGGACGAGGACTTGGCATACTCCCTGGGGTCAAACTTGAAGTAGCCGCTGGCCTCCCCGGAAGCACCTTCCACCTTAGTCAGAGAGGGTTGGGAACTTTTTTGGGGACCAACGAAAGAGTCGCGACATGACACACCCTCGGCAAGCACCGACACTGTGACAGGAGGCCCATTCACCGACCCATCCTATCGCGACATGGTATCCAGAACACTGCAACCCTTGGAGGACGACTTAGGATTCGGCGGCCAATCAGCCTACTCGCCGTATTCTCCGCCAGCTAGACTACTAGCCACGCGGCCTGCCTCAGCACCACTGCCAGTTCCCCGGCCATTCTCGGTTGATGAGTAGGGGCAGCAAGGTCCGGATCCCGAACTAGAGTCGTGGAGCTTATGGACCGTCCTTGCGGTAGGCCACTTCCCTGAGAAGTTTTGGCCGGTCCCAGGATCAGATTTTGATATGCCAGAGTCTCTTACCCTAGGAGAGTTTGAATGTTTCCGCCAGACTCTCCGGGTGACTCACTCCCGTCTTATCCATCAGCTATCGCCTTATCCCGGGAGTCAAGCACATCTCGAGGATATCGACGAGCAATGTCGTCGGGTCGACCTAGTCGCGCTCCCTGCAGTTTGGCACCCCGAGTCACTTGGCCACCACAGGGCCCTCAAGCAACAATGCATCCAGTGTTTTGAAGTACTCTACAATGTTATCGAGGAGGCCACCCCCCACGCGGACGTTCATGGATGGGGGCAGTACTCTGCCCTTCTTTTCAGCGCGATTCGGCGACAGCCCGACTCACTAGGCGGCTCTGAAGGAATGCCGCCAAGGGCAGTGGCAGTCAACATGGACGCCCTTTCTAGAGAGGGAAACGGTGTGTAACTCCTCTATGGGGACTCACCCCCCGAGGACAGGCCTCTACTGGATCCATCAGGGTGCATTACTCGCCAGAAGAGGAACCTCCTGGGCCTCCCCACACCCACTGAAGCCTTAACACTAAGCTGAAACGTCGGCAAGGGTAAAGAGCACGTTGGGGATGTCAAGCTCGCTGACCCATCTACCGCGGTAAAGAAGGAAGAGGAAGATCCCGAGAAGGCCACGCTGCACCAACAGCTTGCTGAGCAGAAGAGGTTGGTTGATGAGCTCTTGGCCGAACTCATTGCAGAGCGGCGACATGAGTACGGTAATACTAGGTCGGGACAGTAGGGGTAGAAGAAGCTACCCCTTGATGATATTCTCCCAGGAAACCACGATCATGCCATGTTCGCTGATAGAGGAGAGGTTGGAGCTCATGGAAAGAGGGCGCGATACGTTTCGCCGAACCCTCCTGAGCGGTGTGATCACCCAAGGGACCCCACTCGGTTTCCTCCCGCAGCCCTGAGAGTTGCTCCGCCAGCCGCCCTGCGAGCAACTGAGCTTGACTACCGGATTGAAGAGCCCGAAAATGTTCTTGTGGTTAGGGATACCCGTCAGGACAAGAAACCACATACGGGCGACCTAATGGAAGCACTCATCGCCCACTTAGAGGCTCTAGAAACTCGGCAGGTGGTAATCCCACTGGACGGTAAGCCATACCCAGCATGGGTGGATGATATGCCGGCCGCGCCGGGATTTGGGAACCCCACTTTTGCCCCCTTTAACAGGACTGGGGACCTTCCACAGCTCTTGGCCCACTTCAACTCGAGGTGCGGGCCTATGTTAGGAAATCCGGCGCAGCAGGAGGCCGCCAAGCTCTGTTGCTTCGTTCAGACACTTGAAGGACCAACATTCGTCTGGTACAACCAGCTCCCTATCAGATCTATGACTAGCTGGGAGGACCTTCGCAGGTAATTCCTCTACCAGATCAGTTCCACAACCCAGAAGACAAACATCACAGACCTCTTCAGGTGAAAACAGAGGCCTGGCGAGCGAGTCGCGGATTTCATCGCCCAGTGTAAGGGGCTCACATACTCCGTTGACATGCCACTAACTCAGAAGAAATTACTAACAATGTGCGTAGGGAACGTCAAGGCAGAGTTGGTTCCTTCTCTGATCACTCAGAATTACCCCAGAGGATTCTGGGACTTCTCAAACAAGGCTCAGTGCCTTGAAGAAGCCCTGCAATATGCCGGTCAGGCACGCTCACTGCCTCCTGTAATCCCTGCAAGGAGAGCCGCTAGAGTCGACCCCGCTACTGTGGCCCAAATAGAGGCCCCCAAGTAGTTAGAGTTTCTACCAGTGAGACCAGATCTGCATCCCTATAGGGGTCCTCCCCCACAGGAATAGCCTCCGACCCCGCAGCGACCACCTCAAAATCAATAAGTGCCTTCGTGTAACGCACCGCCACCACCTAGGCGAGATAATCAGGCTCTGCCTCCTCAGCATGCTCCTCCGGCCCCTCGTCAGGGCCAACCACCTAGAGCCCCTTATCCAGATAGAAGGAATCGAAATTACTCATTTGATGAGGCCCAGGTCCCTGGTTATTTCCGTAGTGCATTGGAGCAGAGAATCATGCGGCTGCCTGAGTGCCAGAAGCCAAAAGAGGCGCATCTCACTGATCACCCTAACTACTGCCCTTATCATTGGACCCTGGGTCACACCATCCAGTGATGTTACATGTTCAAGGACTGGCTCCAAGACCAGATTGACAATAATATAGTCAGGTTGGGCCCAACCCTGGCACATGTAGTAGGTGTATTTGTGAGACTAGAGGGCAGTAGTGGCAACAAGGATGAGTGGAAGCAGGTTTCTGACCGTTGGTCCTAGAAGTATAATGATTGGATGGCCCGCAAGACGGTCGCCCATGACCATGGTATCATCTGTTTCCGCCTGAATCAGACAGAGATCTCAGAATCTGTGAGCGCTACCTCAGTATCATCGTCCCAGCCTACCTCTTCCCAGAAGAGCAAGTGACGATGCATGAAGAAAGAACGTGCCCTGCCAATACCATCATCATCCCGCACTCTTGGCGATCTTATGCCCCCAGAAATGGGGATCCATCCAAGACTCTGTCCGGTAGTGGATGAATCCTAGAGTGATGGTTTGGGGTACACTTCGGTTAAGGAATGCCAGGTGGACCTTCCCAATGTCCCCAGCCATCACCAACATCTGTGGAGCCACAGCTACATGAATCGCCAGGGCATGACAGTTGGCACCTCTAGCTAGGTCAAGAACACCATTGAGACCAGACAGTAAGCCCAGTAAAGTTATCAGCACACGCGGCCCCTTAATCCGGTGTCGACAGGTTCTTCTATACCACCGTTTGTGTTGCTGGATTTGGCAGAACCACCTCGGCCGTGCAGCGTCCAGCTCTGTCCTGCCACCAGCCGACCCCAGCCTTCTGGTCCTAATCCGGCAGCCGCTCTCCGAGCTTCGACTAGTGAACAACAAGAGGTGTCTAGTACCAGTCAGCCACCGGTCCCACCGACAGGGCCTGTCATGACTCCAATCACAGAGCAGCCTCCTGTAAGCAGAAGCTCGCGTTTCGCCCGAAAATATGATGTCCTGAAGCACCTGGTCGGTATTCTATCAAGGCTCTCTATCCTTGAGGCTCTTCGCCTATCACCCGAAATGCGTGAGGCACTTGTCGAGGCCCTAATGATCCCCCTCCAGTTCGAGACGGAGGTAGAGACTACAGAAGCCTTCCACGCCGAGGTGATTGAGAACACCGAATGTCAGGCGGTTATCTCGTTCTCTGGTAAATATGAAGACCCCCCATACAGGGGCACATTCACCCACTGTACATCTCCGGCTAGTTCAATGGCGTGGAAGTCTGAAGCTGTCTTATCGACACAGGTTCTGGGATTGACCTAATCCCAACTCGGATACTGCGGAAGCTAGGGTTGTCTTAGGATGATCTAACTCCCTACGACCTCAGGATCCAGTGGTATGACAGGACGGAGAAAACTCCACTCGGCAAGATTTCCTTGAAGACACAGTTCGGTGGCCTAATTTCCAGCACCGAATACATGGTTGTCTCTCAGGACACCGCCTAAAACGCGTTGATGGGTAGGCTGTGGCTCCACCTTCACGCAGCGGTCCCCTCATCGTATCACCAATGCCTCAAATACTCCCTTAATGGTCGAGTAGGCCTACTCCAAGGAGATGCGTCTCCTTTAGCCTCTTGCGATGCCCATTATCTGGACGCGGACTATTACAGGAGCAAGGACAAGCAGATCCTGGTGGGTGAGGTCGAGCCCGCCACTATTACAAGTGATCCCTGGGTAGGTTTGGATGACACCTATGTCTTCCCAATCCATCGGTTGGAGGACACAACCCCCGACATGGGGAAATTCTTTTTTGTTTCGAGTACTAGAGGAAGGCATATTTCCAGGTCCAAGCGACGGTGGAAAATCACATCATACTTTTACACCAACCAGGCCAAAGTAATTCCCGAACCTCCTACCCCTGTATGATATCGGGACGTCAGGCTCATGGCAACGGCGGTATGTCAAACGTGTCTGTTTCGCTGGGCCATAATTGACCGGCTCAAGATGATGTGCCACTACTACTTTGATGTCATAAAGCGTGGCCCCTTTGGCCGAAGACTAGATAGGATTGGATCAACCTCCTTTGTCTCCATGGTCTTCGTAGTGTGTAATTTTCTTAATATGAAGACCACTGCCGCCCAAGCCGGCACCAGCTTCCCAACAGGTTCTGGTAGCCCTGAAGCATAACCGCCCGCGGATGATCCCTCCACAAGTGGAGAGGACATGGAAGATACTCACCCTGCCTTTGAGGAGGGCGTCTCCACCACGGTCGACGAGTTAGTATAGGTGAACCTCGGTATCGAGGCGGACCCCAGACCCATATTGGTCAGCGTCGCTATTCCCCCTGAGGAGCGACAAAATTATGTAGACATTCTCAGACAACACCGTGATGTGTTAGCTTGGAGTTATGACAAGATACTAGGATTAGATCCTCAGGTAGTCGTCCACTGCCTTGGTCTTCCGGCAAACCATCACGGGTTCAAACAGCCTCCCAGAAAGATGCACCCCTCTCACGGTTCCCTAGTTGAGGCCGAATTTGAGAAGCTCATCAAAGATAACTTCGTTAAATAAGTTCAGTACCCCTAGTGGCTAGCCAACATTATGCCATCCAGGAAGAAGAACAGACAAATCAGGGTCTGTATCGACTTCCGTGATCTCAATAGACACTATCCGAAGGATGGTTTTCCCCTTCCAGTGACAGAGTTGTTGATCGATGCCACAGTCAGGTTCCAAGCCCTCTCCGTCATGGATGGTTATTCCAGGTACAACCAGATCTGGATGGCCCCCGAGGATGAAGAGTTCACTGCCTTCAGGCTCCCCCAAGGTACTTTCTGTTACCAGGTTATGCCCTTTGTCCTCAAAAATGCAGGTGCCACCTATCAACGGGACATGCATCGCATATTCAAGCCAATCCTTGGCACACTGGTGGAATTCTACGTAGACGACCTGGTGGTTAAATCTCGCTAGCACCAGGACCATCTCAAAGACCTTGAGAAAGTGTTTGGCTTCCTCTGTTCTCGCCACCTGAAGATGAACCCGTTGAAGTGTGCCTTCAGGGTCACCTCCAGAATGTTTCTTGGCTTTGTTGTCAGATACCGAGGCATCGAGATCGACCTGGAGAAGATCAAGGCCATCAACCAGATGCCTCCCCCGAGTAATATTCGTGAGCTCAGAGGCCTCCAAGGCCACTTAGCCTATATACACCGATTCAATGCGAATATGGCCAGCAAGTGTAAGCCCTTTTCTTGGCTCATGAAGAAAGGCACCACCTACGAGTGGGATGAAGAGTGTCAGATCGCCTTTGAGGAAATCAAGCAGTATCTGCTCTAACCTCTGGTCTTAATGCCACCCATTTTCGGGAAGCCGCTGGTCCTTTACATGACCGCCCTGGAACGATCCCTCAGCGCATTTCTCACCCAGAAGAACAACGAGGGAATAGAGAATATCCTCTACTACCTTATCCACATGCTCATCGATACAGAAATTACGTATTCTCCAATTGAGAAGAGCTGCCTGGCGCATGTATTTTCCATATAGAAATTGCGGTACTACTTGCAGCACCACGAGGTACAACTGGTCTCTCGGGTAGACCCGTTGAAATACTTCCAGAACTGACCTATGTTGACTGGCCGACTAGCACGGTGGGTAGTGATCCTCCAGAAGTTCGACATTAGGATGGTACCTCAGAAAGCTATCAAAGGACATGTGTTGCTAGACTTCTTAGCTGCACATCAAACCTTCGAGGATCAGCCACTGGATATAGGCTTTCCTGATGAGGCAATCCTCTAAGTCGATCATGTCGTCCCATGCTAGATGATGCACTTTGATGGTGCCTCCCGGAGCCCCACCAGTAGAAGGCTCAACGATCCTAAGCTCAATAGAGTGGGCCTGGGTGTTGTCTTCATCACCCCGAAGAAAGCCGTTCTGCCGTATTCGTTCCTGTTGTCAGAAGGCTGCACCAACAATGAGGCAGAATATCACACCCTCATCACTAGCCTCGAGCTGGCTCTCGAGATTGATGCGCCCCATCTGCATGTGAAAGGGGACTTCGAGATGGTCATCAAGCAGGTCAATGGTGACTATGTTGTCAAAAATCCAGAACTCGTGCCATTGCTGGAGTGCACCCTCCGTCTAATGGCTAAGTTCCCCTCTCATCCAGAGGTTGTTCATATCCCCCGGTCACAGAACAGTCGAGAAGATGCTTTGGCCAGCTTGGCTGCATCACTTACAGAGCCTGAACAGGATGACCTAATTATCCACGTGGCACACCAGAGAGTCATTACCTCTGTTATCCCAGAGGATGATCGTGGCCCATGGGTGAACCATCTCACCACTGGTGCCCCTACGTCAGGATCCCCGAGGACTTAAGATGCTGCAATCAAAATGGTTCCTAACCGGAGGACGCCCTTGGTTGAATACCTCCAACACGACAATCCTCCATCAGACTGAGCCGAGCGTGAGTGAATTCGATGCCGCGCAATGCAGTTTACTCTTCAGAGCGGTCCCAGCCTTGAGTAGTTCCTTTATAGGTGCGAATTTGATGGTGATCTCCTCCGTTACCTTCAAGGAGTCAAGATCCCACATGTCATTCAAGAAGTTCATGCTGGTTCCTGTGGCATCCACTAGGCCGGGTCGAAGTTGTCCCACCAGATTTGGAGGCTGGGGTACTTCTGGCCCTCCATGATCTATGACTGCATCGAGTTTTCCAAGAGGTGTCATGTGTTCCAAGTTCATGCTAAATTTGTGCATCGGCCACCGGAGCCTCTCTACACTACCAAGTATTCTTGACCCTTTGCAGTCTAGGGGTTGGATGTCGTAGCACATTACCCGCCGACGATAGCCCGACAGTGCTGGTTCATTCTGACCACTACAGATTTCTTTTCCAAGTGGGAAGAGGAAATTCTGATCAAGGAAGTCAAAGCTCGCTCTATCGCTGAATTTGTGAGTTCCAATATCATCTATCGATTTAGATTCCCTCACGCTATCCTCACGGAAAACAGAACCAACTTCCAAGCATCTGAGCTGAAGAAATTGTATGCCAAGAACAACATTCTCTCTAACCACACCTCCCACTATCATGCACAGGCGAATGGATAGATCAAGGCGTTTAACAAAACCCTCTATAACATTCTGCAAAAAATGGTTGGTCAGAACAAGAAAAGTTGGCTGGACAAGCTCCCCAACGCTCTCTAGGCTTATCGGATGACGAATAGCAATTCTACCCAGGTGACTCCGTATTCCATGGTGTACGGAGCTGAGGTCGTCCTACCTATTGAGATTCAGTTTCCCTCATTGCACACGGCGGTCTACGACCAGAAAGCGCCAGATAGAGTTTCTGATGTCCACCTTGATGAATTAGAAGCACTGGATGAGAATAGTCTCCGCGCTTTACATAACCTGGAAAGGCATCAGAGTAGGATGGCTCGAGCTTTCAACAAGAAGGTTCGCCTTCACTCTTTCCTGCAAGGTGACCTGGTACTGGCTCTCAGAGCGCCAATGATTCCCGGCAAGAAACCACCCAAATTGGAGACCAAATGGGAGGGGCCTTTCATCGTCCATAAGGTCTATCCCAATGGCGCGTATTCCCTAGTGACTATGGATGGTGAGCATGTCACTCCTCCCACCAACGCCAGGTTCCTCAAGAAGTATTTTTCCTAAATCTTAGGGTCCGAGTTCTAAGACCTAAAACTAAGATCCTTTCGCGGTCCCGCATGACCCTAAACTGCACCTGGTCCTGCATGGCCCTAAACTGCAACCACGGTCCCCCATGACCTTAAACTAGATTGCGGTCCAACACGACCTTAAACTACACTTGGACCCATACTTGGGCCCCTTTGGTCCGAGTTCTAAGACCTTAAACTAAGACCCTTATTGTCTAGCATGAACTTAAACTGCATGCCCGTCCTCACTGCAAGACGTTGAACTACAGGCTGGTTAGGCATCCCTGACCGAGGAGTAGCCTCAGGCCCCTTGGCCTTCTTGGGCCTCTCATCCCCAGCCTTCACCCAGAGCGTGTGGTGCGGGATTATGCCCTCATTCACGATGGGTTACCTGCCGTGCCATGCACACTCCCTGGAAGAAATACTTCTTATCATCCAACATGACGTTAAACTATACTTCAAGAACTACTTGCGGACTGATTCCCATCCTTATTGGATACGTAGGACCGCCTGAACACCTAGATTTCAGGTCCAGCCCCATCTTTTGAGAGATCCCACGATATCTTGGTCACCTCGGTCTTTTGGCCTATCCTTCCCCGCGGGGGGGGGGGGGGGGTACATAGGTGTGATACATGGTCTTTGGCACCATGCCCCCCTCCTCCCGGTAATCCGCTATTTTTTGGCCGCTCTTAAACCAAGCCCTTCGACCCTTTACAATGGTCTACTAATGTGTTCAGAGTACTCTGGTCTAGGACCTGGAGAGTCAGATTCGATTTAGGCAGGTTTTCATCCACTTTCCAAGCTTCATGCTCCCTTTCATCCGGGCCCCTGTTATCTCTCACACCCGGAGGGACCCCCAAAAAATGGCCTGGATACAACACCAAAGGGCTCTCCTACCATCACGGGCCAATGCCCCTGAGGGTTCCGGGAAACAAATTGATGCAAATCCCGCATTCCGAATATGGTTAGCAGTTGATGCTAATTTTTTTGCCCCTATCTTTAGGCTAACGCGACCGAATGCTGTGTTGAGAACATGGTCAATAGTAATCCTCAGTCGTCACGCCGGTTCCTTCGGGCCCTGAATGTCGGTTTCATGATTCACATTACGTTCCACCCCACCGTGTCAAAGTGGAATCTTGACACTCCTTGCACTAACCCTCAGTGCACCCCCACACGTCAGATGGACCAAGTTACGTCACGGTGCCCCTCGGGGCTCCCGCAATCTGAGCGCTAGAGTATGTGCTTGGGTTTTCTCTAAGGATTGCGTGTAGCATGACCCTCATCTCCATGGGAAACGAGGAGTCGCCCAGACATTGCGTTTTAGGCCCAGCTTAGCTGGGAGATAGAATATCCTGCCCCCCCTGATTGTTGAACCCTTGCCGGCCCCTTGGCCCGAGGCTCATCTCTTGGAGTCACACGTAGTGATGGCATGGGATTATGTCCTCATTCACATTAGGTATGCCTCATCGCATCATGCGTATTCCCCAGGTCCAAGCCATATGACCTTAAACTGTGCTATTTGGTCCTACCACAAGACCATAAACTATGATGATATCATCCTGGTCGGACGACGGAAAACGACACTGCATTGTGGTGACCCCCCCCCATAGGGGACGTCACATCGGGTATTGGTCAATTTCCATACCATTTGTTAGCGCCTGTTATGGCTTGATTATTGTGGCAATGCTAGGGATTTCTAACCTAGGCTGGTCGCTCCACAAAAGAAAAACCATTCACCTTCAAGGACAAACAAGATATATCGAATACCGCTGCTTTTGGCGCGAAGGCTAGACCAGCAGGTCTCCTTCGTCCTTTGCGCAAGCGCCATTTTGTGCCATGCTACCTCTCAAGAACTACGTATGGATTGATTCTCATCCTTATGAGATATGTAAGAGCACATGGGAACTTCCCCATGGGCCCATCCTAACTTTTCATGTTCTATCCCTCGGCCTAAACACGTCCCCAGAAGCACATAGTAAGTAGGGCCTTGCCCTCATTCATGTCGGGTTTCATAACCGCTTTACCATGTGTCTCCCATTCCCCTTATCCTTGGGTCCGAGTTCTAAGGCCTAAAACTAAGATCCTTTCGTGGTCCTACATGACCCTAAACTGATTTTTTCCCTACATCTAGGCCCCGCTGGTCCGAGCTCTAAGACCATAAACTAAGATCTCCTAAGAACTACGTCTGGCTTGATTCCCATCCTAAATGGGATACGTAGATACGCCCAGACCATCTGTCTTTGGGTTCAGCTAGAGTTCATCTAGTTCGTCTCTTCGGCCCCACTTTTGGGACCCCAACTACGGGACTGCGTGGCGTAGTGCGGGATTATGTCCTCACTCACGTCGGGTTTGCAACAGATGCACCTCACACACCCCGTTATAATAATTAGCCTTCTTGTCTTATCATCCTACAAGATGTTAAAATGTGCTTCAAGAACTACGTGTGGCTTGATTCTCATCTTTACGAGATTCGTAGAAACGCCAGGACATTTCCTCTTGGGTCCAGCCCTAGGGATTACCAAATCCCGTCCCTCCTTACAGTCGACCACTCGGCCGGGATTCTGGGAGAGCGGTGTAATTGTGAAATCTACCCCAAATAAGTTCGGGATGCTCCATAGTAATGTTGGGAAGCGGCAGTTCTCTCTCCAAAGAGGTCCTGTCTGAAAATTGGGACGAACCGTGACTAGGTTAATATGTCTGCCTAATGCGCCTCCGCCACAGTGGCGCAATTTTGGGAGTGTTGGACTCTGTTCGAACAAACCACCACTCCACTTTCCATTCTTTGTTTTCCCCTTTATTCAGATCCTCACCCTCTTTCATGTTTGATGGGACCCCCTAAGAGTATGGATGATAGACTTTGGTCCGCCTGCTGTGACAATATGGATGATAGACCTTTGGTCCGCCTATTGTAGCAATATAGATGATTGACCTATGGTCCGCCTATTGTCCTAGGACAACGTCCCGGAGGACTGGTCATGTTTGATGGGACCCCCTAACAGTATGGATGATAGACTTTGGTCCACCTACTGTGACAGTATGGATGATAGACCTTTGGTCCGCCTATTGTAGCAATATGGATGATTGACCTACGGTCCGCCTACTGTCCTGGGCCAACGTCCTGGAGGATTGGTCATGTTTGATGGGACCCCCTAATAGTATGGATGATAGAATTTGGTCCGCCTTCTGTGAAAATATGGGTGATAGACCTTTGGTCCGCCTATTATAGCAATATGGATGATTGACCTACGGTCCACCTACTGTCCTGGGCCAACGTTCCAGAGGACTGATCGACGATATTTGAGTTAGGCCCCATGTTTCGAACATGGTCAGCGGTTAACGCTCATTTATTGTCCCCATTTCAGGCCGATGTGATATGGATGCTGCGTTTCTGCTACGTTCAATAGTTATCCTCCATCACCACGCCACCTTCATAGTGTTCCGAATTCGGGTAACGTGATTCACCTTTTTCATCTCTCTATGTTTGGATAGATTTCAATGCCCCCGACATTGCCCCGCTCGTGTGTTAGGGCATGTTGAGGAGACGATACGTCAATCAGTTTGAGGTTCCCCCACCCGTCAGCTAGACCTCCCTCTTCTCCTCAGAAATCCAGGTCTGATTTTGGATGCCTGAAGCCTGGTTAGCGCCCCACAGTTGGAAGGAATGATGACACAAGCACCCTTTATTCCTCATGTTGGGTGCGACCCATAGGAGATTAGGGGTGAGTTGTTATTCATTTCAGAATTATGGTGAGCATATTAAACCAAAGGTACAGATAAATAGATTGGTCCATACATAGAATCAAAATGTTAAGCAGTGGAAGAAAAAAGTTCATGAGATGGACAAAACAGAGCCCTCAGGGATCAGCATGCTGGATTGATCTTTCCAATGCTGCTACCCTTTGGCTGGTAGCCTCCAGGACTACTTCTCGCTCCTTGAAGACCCTCTCTTCATCAGTAGCTGTAGAGCGCAACTCGCCAACCATAGATTGTGCCTGCGCCCGCTCGGTTTGAAGTATGGTCATCTGGTGACTCGCCTCCATCAGCTGTTCTTGGGTGTCAGCCAGTTTGGCCGCCAGTTGCTCCACGAGTTCAGAGCACGTTTCAATGAAGACCTCATTCTCTACCGCCTACCCTTCGAGCTGCTGAACCTTCTACTCCACCCTCAGAAATGCTTGAGTGTTCGCCGATCTTTCCCGACCCTAGGCAATGTCAGTGCACCGGCGATCTCGCGTACCATCTCGGCCATGTAATCACAAACCATCAAATGAAGGCATTGAGTGTTAGCCCATACGATGCACAGGAAGCGCATCCAGGTCTGAAGTGATCCCATCCACCTTATCCAATCTGACTGGGGCTGCCTGAGAAAGCGTTGGATACACTTACACCCTTTACGTCGTGTCATCCGGCTCTCCTCGGCCGCTTCTGAGTCTGAGTCGTTTACCTCTTCGGGATCAGTGGGCCGATACGCGGGAAAGGCAACTAGTAGGTCGGCAGCATGATCTTCCTCAAGGATGCCTTCATGAGGAATTGGATCCTTGACATCTAGGCGACCTTCCTCTCTCACCCCGATAGCGACGGTGCCTCTGTCAGCTTCCGGCCTCACCTCAAGGAAATCGCCGCTGATGTCCGCTGCCCCCTTCTCACCAATTTCCAGAGCCGACTCAGTGCGAGGAGCATGTTCTGGGTGAGGTGGTATGTCTTCCACTGGTCTGCTCATGGATGGCCCGGGCTCAGCAGCCCGACGAGCCTGTAATGATGAGATCACTGCGCAAGGTGTACCCTGATTAGTTGGGATCTTTTGATAGCATGCGCCATTAGTGAATCATGGGACTTACAGGAACCCAGAGCATCAGCCTCCAGTGTTCTGGCCGCTATAGGAGATGCCATGACAGGAGACCCCTCTACGCTTGTCAATTCAATGATGGCCGTCAGAGCCCCATCCTGTCCCACTGGTTCCTCTCCTCCCTCTATTGGGGATGCCTGATCAGCACCTAGGTTCTCCTGAGTGAGATAGAGATATGGGTTAGAAGTTATAGAAGAGAATGGATGAAGAAGGAAGATAGATAAGGGTACAGACGGACCTCGGGCAGTTCGGTTATCTCCATGTCAGAGCCGACAATCTCACTGATCTCCTGCGAGTTCCCTTGGTGGGCCGCCCCCTATGACCCCTCACCTTTGGGTTCTCCTTCTCCTTCACCTTCTTCATCATCTTCTCCTTCTCCTTCATCTTCTCCGGTCTCCTCCTCCCCCCCTCCGATTCATCATCACTGCCGCCTTCTCCCGGCGGCATCACTTCCAGATCGTGCTCTTGGACGAGCATCACTTTCACTAGGAAAGGTGGCTCCACACGCCGACCCTTTGGCGTGCGTATGCGTCTGTGGCCGTCAGATAAGCATGCCGCCGATGGAAGTTCACTCTGTCAGTAACTTGAATGAGCCCAACCTCTAGCAACTGGATCCCATTCTGCATTATCTTCTGCCATATGGATTCAACTCCCAGTGATTGTCGCATGGTCATCCAGGCCGACCACAGTGCCGGGAAAATTATGTCTTGGGAAGGTTCGAGCAGGTATCTTATCTGCTTCTCGAGAAGTTCCCTGGCTACCTCATGTGACCCCCTATGGGCAACGAGGTCGCAGCGGCACCGTGTGATGTCCCCGCCACTGAAGTCCCGGCCTGCGCATGCCTCGCTGCCTGGCGCACCCTTGGTTCCCCCTTCTAACAGCACCTTGTCGGCTCCCCCGTCACCCAGTTTCCGCGCGGGTAGTCTTGAGTTGCCGGACTCACTTGCATAAAATCCCCTAAGGGTACGCAATGGTCCAGTGCTCGGCATACTCGGTTGCTAGTCCAGCGTCGACCCCGGTGGGAGGAAAGTTAAGGATGTAGCCAGAGCCAAAAGTGGTGAACATCAACCACATCTGGCGCAAAACGCAAGGATGCTTCTCCTCCCGGATATCCATAAATACCTTCTTCAGCATTCATTAGAGGCACCCAAATTGCCTGGCAAACCGGGATGGCACGTAAGGCTCGTAGATCACCTTCCCGTCGATCCGAGCCACAAGCACCCTACTCCGGATGATCTAAAATAACTCCTAATGCTCTAGTGAGCCTCGCCCATCGTCTACCATCTAGCCGACTGGGGTGGGGAACGGGCTGAAGTTGAAATTGGTGTGGTTGCCAATTTGGATCCTTACACCATCCTCATTGAGCATCATCGGCGCCACCCCAGCGATGTTCAACCGAGATGGTCGCATGCCGTTTTCCGAAGGACGGATGGAATTTGGGAAAGTATACCCGCCAAGATGAGCCACCACCCAACCGTGAAAGATCTGGAAAGGTCCAAATACCCTCCAAGGCGACCCCCCATGAGATGCATCCCAGAATGGCATACAAGTTGGCCAGAATGGGGACCCCCAAGTTGAACCTTTTGTTGGCGGCCATGGTTCCCGCCATCACCAATGTTGTTGGACGGACGCCAATCCTCGCGTCCCGCACCGGTAGGAGCCACCCGCTCAGGAAGGCGGCGAGAAACCCTTCGTACCAGACGTTTGGGTCTCAGGCCTCAAGGACGCGATAACCCCACGATTGGTATTGCCCCACCTCCTGGGTCCTCTAATACGACCCATCCTTGCTCCTTTGAGCCGCGGTTGGGCACCGTTTACCCTGTCCCGACATCTTGATTGCCGGATCCTTCTCTAGGAACTGGCTGAACCAGCCCTTGTAGGTAATGTCCTTTAGGAATTCCTTGACCCCCAACCTCTCTTTGGCCAGCTCCAACAGGTGTCACGTCAGCATGGGGGTCCGTTACCTGTCTTCCCAGGTGTTCTTTGGAGGAACGAACTCGTCATATTGGTAGCCCTCCAGTGGGATAACTCCGATGTAGTGAACGTCCCAAAGGCTGATGCCAACTTCCCCATGGTGAAGGTGGAATGTGTTGGTATCAGGGGACCACCAGGAGAATGGCTCCGGCGCGAGCTCTGGTTGACGGTGGAAGTGGAAATGTGACGTCCATACCACCTTGAACAGGCCAATATGCCGTAGCTCGGCCACAAAATGGTCACAAGTATGGCAAAACCAGAACGCCTAGGCTCACTCACTGGTAAAGTTTCCCCCAGACCGTAGGTCCCAATCTTTTAGCCAGCCCGTATTGTCATCCGTGATTCTCTGACGGAACGTGCTTGCGTAGAGGGCTGGAGAATTCTCTGCGATAGGCTCATCCCCGGTAATGGTCCTGGTCCTCGGGTTCAGGACATATACATCCATGTGCCTGGTTTCCCTGGTAGGATGGCCGTTTTTAGTGATGTTGTAGCGAGGAAGCTCGTCCTCCTGGGTCACCCATGACCGCGGTGTGTCCACCTCGAAGCCTGGCAGAGGAACCTCCTCCAGGATGCCAAAGTTCCAGAGCGGGAAGTTTTCAGATAGAGGATACTCTTTCTGGGCTGGGGTCAGTAGGTTGAACAAGGTTAGGCTGTTGGAAATGACCACCTTGGCACCATAAACCTCTTCATTCACCGCCATTTCAGCTCTACGAGCGGTGCCTCCCCCCTCATCAACTTGGTTTGCATCTATCTCGAATATTTCGGGAGTTGCACGAAATCCGGATGGAGTGCGCGAAATCAGGGAGAGTTGCATGAAATATGAAGATGTGGTACAAAATCCAGGATTTGGGTGCGCAATCAGCACACTAGGTGCAGAATACCCCGAGTTGGCACGTAAATATGGCCGAAATTCGGAAGGATTTTCACACTGCCAAAGCGTTTTTGTGCACAGCCATGGAAGAAATTTTACGCACGAGAGCTTTGAGCCTATCACATGGAAAAGATTGAGTATGGAACATAGGACCCATTGCCTCTTTTTATAGGCAAATCCAGGGTTCTGCGCCGCACAGAAAGAGAATTCCACGCCGAGCTGGAGTTTTGCGTGCTCGTCGGATTTTTGGCGCAAAATGACCAGGAGATGCACTGCTTCGACATTTCGGGGTTTCCCTCGGAATCCGATCATTGCGACCCCTCGCCGATCCAATTCCGATGGATAGAATATTGTAGACGCCGAAAAATTCTGTGACTCATTGAGGAAGTTTCGAACGGATAGAGAGAAGTCATATTCAGACTCAGAGGCCCGGTCCGGAGGACCTGGAAGTGGTGCACGAAATTAAAGGGCACCCGCGCAAAAAAATGTTGATCGCGTGAAGGGATCCTGGGATTCGCGAAAAGGAACCGGTGCGGTGTGAAATTATGCGCGCCAGGTTCCACGCGGGAAAGCCTTGCACGCCGATGGGTCCTAGTGAGAAATATTTCACGCGCCGCCCTGTTTCCGCGACGACGAATGCCTATAAATAGAAGGCGACATCAACCGTTTTGGGGTTGAGGAATTTGAACCTGATCTTGTGCGCATAATTGCACATGCAATATGGTATTGAGTTATGGTTCTTTTCTGCACCAAGTCGCCCAGATATCCTCCTTTGCGTGAGATCCCCATGGCTTAGACTAAACTCCAACCCCTTCGGGGTCCAGCCCTTGTGCGCAATCCCTCGTTTGCGCGCAGGACGGCCAAGTTACGCGCAATACTTTCTTCGTGCACACACCCCTTACATTGCGCACAATTCCTTCATTTGCGCACAATCCATTCCTTTGCACTCTGACCAAGCCTTTTTCGTACGCATCCCTGAATTCCGCACTGACCTGGTGTTTTCTGCGCAGCAGCCTCAATTGCGCGCATGACTGCCCTATTGCGTGCAAGCCTTCCTTATTGCGCACAGCCTATCCTGTGTGTCACTTCTATTATGTGAAACATTATACAGGCTCTCACCTGCTGGCCCATACCACGGGGGCTGCACCCCCGCTCCCCCGCTGGGGGTCAGTGCCGGGCTGCGGTCCCGGCCCTTCGGGCCGGTCCCTTCGCTACCGCCACTGACCCCCATGAAAAATGGACAATCACACAATGAACTTTTTGGGTAGGGATGTCGGGATTTTCCATTTCACCCTTATGCACACCCACCTCCAACCTAAGGAATACCATGATTTGAGATACTCCTCTGCACACTGTAAAACACCTGGAGTTGACATATTCCTCTTGGTTCGTTTCCTATGTCGTGAGTTGAGATTCTTATCATAAAATCCCCTGAGTAGAATGCCCTGTTATTCAATAACAAGATGCCTCTTGTTCCAAACAAGAGATGCCTTATGTAACAAGCATAAGATTCCAAATTCCATGATTACAGTGGCGTAGTTTCAAGAGCATTGGAATCCGTTCAAACAGTCCATCACTCCACCTCACACTTTGTGTGTCCCTCATTCAGATCTGCATCCACTTCTAAGTCTGGAGGGACCCCCTAACGGTCTGGTCACATGCCGCATCGGCTCACCTACCGTCCTGGGCTAACGCCCCGAAAGACTTTGGGTTACACTTTGAGTCAGGTCCTGTGTTTCGAACACGTTTAGCAGTCGACCCCTCATTTGTTTGTCCCCATTTTAGGCTAACGTGTAAGGATGCAATGTTGAGAACATGGTCAGAAGTTATCCTCTATCTCCACGCCACTCTCATTGCATTCCGAATTCTGGGAATGTGATTATCACTTTTCATATCCCTTTGTTTGGGCCGATTCCAACGCCCTTGGCATTATCCCGCTTGTGCACTAGTGCATAGGTGAATACCTCAACCCATCAGCGAGTTGGGATTCCCTCATCCCCAGACATGAGGAAGAAATTAAGGGCTGCTTCCATACGTAAGCCCTATCCATCGTTGCCACTCCTTGGTGGCTCCTGGGCAGATTCCATGCATAAGCCCCATCCACCTTAGTCATGCTAACGTGGACCCCTCGATGGTTCGCCCTGCGACCCCCCTTCAGCACGGCCTTGCCGATGCCTTCCCTCCCACAAGGGGTAGAGGGTGTTGGGCATGTAATCCCTAGGGGTGCTGAGCGAACCCACCTCATCCGAGATGTAGGATGTTAAACTGTTGAGCACCTCTTCCTCAACACATGATGTTAAACAATGGTCCGACCCCGTGCCTCGCACGTAGGGTCCCCCCGGTTCGGACATTCTTTACGCCTCTCATCTCCACGGGAATGGAATCTTCCTCACATGGAATGATATCCTCCTTTTGGAGTGGCGTTTGTCCATGAGGGAAGGGCGGCCTCAAAGCGTAAGCCCCTATCCTCTCTTGAGGAAGGTTGCACCCATGCACCTTCGTACTTCCCCATTGCCACGTCTAGTGGATGGCGTGATAGGGAATGGGGCATCTCCTCTGTTTGGTCCCAAATCCCTCTCCCTCTGTGCTTTATCGGACCACGTGCATCCATCCTAAAGTAAGCCCCAAACTAAGGGACTCTAACCACGTGTAAGCCCCTGTTTCCTCTTTGGGCTGCTCAATGTGTAAGCCCCTTTCTGCTTCTCACGGATGCACCCTTCACGAAGTGATCGTCTGGTCCCTACTGTCTCTTATTTCTCACACCGAGCCTGAATCACATGGGCTTAGAGTGAGCATCGACCATGACATCCTCTTATGGGCCACCTCAGAGCCTAAGCCCCAGCCTAGAGAACTACGGGGACTTTGATCCATGCCAATGCATGGTACGTAGGAAGCCTCCACGAGGTTCCAGCCCACCACCCGGTCGTTCCGACTTCTTCACGTCGGTTCGCCAAACACTTCGGGCTACCTCAAAGAGTAAGCCCCAAATTTCTCATCCCGCATGACGTTAAAATGCATGCCCTCGTCCCACATGATGTTAAACTGTATGCCCTCATCCCGCATGACGTTAAACTATATGCCCTCGTCCCACATGACGTTAAAATGTATGCCCTGAACTATGTGGACTTTCATCCATGCTAACGCATGGTACGTAGGAAGCCTCCACGAGGTTCAAGCCCGTCACTCAGTTGTTTTGGCCCCTCTGCGTTAGTTCACAACCACTATTATGGGCCTTCTCAGAGCATAAGCACCATACCCACTGTTATGGGCCACCTCAGAGTGTAAGCCACATACCCACTATTATGGGCCGCCTGAGAGCATAAGCCCCATACCCACTATTATGGGCTGCCTCAGAGCGTAAGCCCCATACCCGCTATTATGGGCCGCCTCAAAGCGTAAGCCCCATACCTGCTATTATGGTCTGCCTCAGAGCGTAAGACCCATACCCACTATTATGGGCCGTATCAGAGAGTAATCCCCATACCTCACACCCACGTCTCATCCTGACCTCCCCCTCAAGCCCATGTGCCTCGGGAAGCTCATGACCTATCCCGAAGGTCTTACTTCCTCCAGGCTCCGATCCATGCGTTCATTCTCACAGGTCACCTCTTTTGGTGTCCCACCGTATCACCGAACTACACGGACTTCGATTCCCTGCCATGAGGATACATAGGAATCCTCCATGAGGTTTAAGCCCCTCTTCACTCCATCACCCATCTTGATCCTTATCCGGGCCGCCACATCCCGGTGGGATTATACCATCTCATTCCACTCCATAGTATTTGGGATGCCGCCCACGTGCTGGCCCCAATATCGGTGTTCCCCCTAGGGGGTCCTTCAATCTGATCCATTCTTAGTGTTTCGATCAGTCGGATCTGTCTCCGCTAGACGTTAAACTCACGATATACCCTGTGTCTAATATGGGAAGCTGGGGAAAACCTCAGATGGTACACAATTCACCGCGTTCGATGTGGAATGCCTCGGGCTTCCGCGCCATCGAGAATCCCTATAATAAGGGACATAAGACAGACATGCCAATCCCCCAGCATCAAGGCACGCCAACGACACCCCTGCATGACCATTCTTCTCACCGAAGGTTGCTGCCCCGACCAGACCCCTTGGAACGTCTCGACGGAAGCAGCATAATTAACTGGCATTCCTGCAGATATGGCACCAGGAGCGAGCTTCACGAACCCGTCTTAAATCTATGAGGGAGACCCAGACTAGGTGATGAGCTCCGAGGAGGAATCCACAGAAGGAAAAACCAACATCCCATCATCCCGGTTTCGATCAAGGAGCAGACGTCCCTGAATAAGGAATGAATGTTGCCCGCCTTTGGAAAGCAGGAATCCAGGGCCTCAAGCCGCGCATCCTCCCCTGCGTGACGGATGCGCGCGCACCCCAACGAAAGCATAGGAAACAACTATCTCATGATTATTCGCATGGGATTGGTCCGGAAGTAGGGGTGCCTATGTCCTTGCCCAAGCACCACCCCTCCCACCTGTTGACCCTCCTGCACCCACTGATGTACCTCCTCCTCCTTCCCCATCCCCTCCAGTTTCCCCAACCCACCTCCTTCTACTGACCCTTATTCTTCTAGCCCTACTTCGTCTATATCACCCCCTATCCCCACACCCATGGTCAATCTTGCCCTTTCCCTCCACCTAGCTGCGATGGGGCAGCACTTGGTTCATATCGACAGCCGCCATGACCGCATGGAGCAACTGTTGCGGCTTATTCTTCAGCATCTTGGTATTGCACTACCCCCTCCACCTGCCTCGGCCTCGGTTCCTGGACCTTCTACTACAGCTCCACCACCCTTCACTACACTGGCCACAAATTCTGTTATCCTATCTACAGTGGGACCAGCTACTGCTATTACTGCTACCACCGCTGCTTCCAGTCTAGGGGGGATGCTGAGCTTCCTTTACCGAGTCTAGTACCTGTGACTCCTACTTCTTCGGCTTTCCTTCAAGGTTTAGATTCTGAGTCTCTTGTTTCCACGACTTTGGATCCATCTCTCTCGGCTGGTTCTGTACTGGATGATGCCTCTTCTGAGGCGACCGCTTGACTGGTTTTTGGACACATGTTTTTCATTGTATATATGTTTTTGTGATATCCTATGCATGTGTCTATTATGTATTCTTGAAGTGTTCTCTTTCTTCCCACCTCACAGGTACTTTGGCATGTTTTGGGCTGCACTTTTACAAAAAATTCCATTTTTCTATGCCTAGACATGAGGAGAGTATTCTTTTTCCATTGTTTACTTTTCTTTCCTAGTTTAATTCTTTCCTTACTTCCCCTTGGTCTGGTCCACTATTGTGTCCCCACCTTTCCTTGTTCCTATTTTTTTACACTTGGTGGACCACATGCGGTATTAAGTATGGGGGGGGCATCTTTAGACCACTTCAATCTCTTCCCTTTTTTACCATTATAGGAGACATCATTTTTAGAAGATATATTTTAATATGTGAGGACAATTTGGTTAATCATATTTTTCAATAATAAAGTTGAAAGTGGAAAATTTTAAAAGTTACATGATTATTTTGGTTCTTAGGTATTTTAAAATGATTATTGATATAATTTAAATTTAAACTTGTAATTCTTGGATAATTACATCGATTAGACTAATCATGTATTTGCAAGTCATGACTTGATTGTCTCTTTATTTATTTTTCCCACTCCTGAGAGGTATTCTAAACCCTTTTTCATGTTCTTTCAAATACCCTCTTTCTTGAGAGATTCTTAGAATATACATAACTACCATAATTTCCAAGTTTTATTTTCAAAACATGAATAATTTTTGAATTACATTAAAAGGATTGAGGCATTATATTGTTTAAACCCCTTTACATTGAGACCTACCCTACATATTATCTTTGTGAATCCCCTAAAGACCATGAATAGCCTTTATAGGAAACCATATTACAAGACCATTTCCCTTCCTACCCTAATTATTTTATAATTTTTCATGATTATTCATTTGAGCTCAAAAGAATGGATTGGAAACACAAGGTATAAATTTGTGAATAGTCAAAAAATTAAGTATGGGGGAGAGCCTATTGATCATTTGGGGAGAAAAGAGTTCCAAACCTCTATTTTTTGAAATTATGAAAGGTTCCCTTTGTGTTATATTAAGAAAAAAATGGTGCAAACAAAGGTTCCTTATATACACTTGTTGGTTTGTGACTCCTACTCAACTAAAGGAGATGGTGGTGATGAGATTATTTGAAAAATATTGTTGATGAAATTTTTAAATTGAGTTTAATTTTGAATATCATGCATTTTTATTTAAGAGTTTAGCCTCATTTTTCAAGTGTCAGAGTTATTTTCACATCATTACCTACCAACCTTAAGCCACCGAAACATCTGATCCTTATTGAAAATCCCTCATGATTTTTTTAATTCAAATTTTCTAAAGTGGAGTACTAGATTTCTTTCAAACCTATGGATAGATTTTATATATCTTTGATTGAGAATAACTATTATTAAAAGAATATTGAGTGTGAGTAAGTTATTTTTGAGGTAAATCATCAAGTGGATTGCTTATTTTTGAAAGGTTAAGACATGAGTTAAAAGAGGATGAAAGTAGATAATTGAATTATATATTAGGCATGATTAGAATATCTCTTGGATTGAAACTGTTTTGTATTATTTCTGAAGTTTTATCATGTGACTTATCATTTATATTTATGATTAACTAAAGTCCTTCCTTTTAAAATATAGACTCTTTTAATTAGATGTTGAGATTTTCTTGAGGGCAAGCAAATGACTAAGTATCAGAGAGTTTGATGAACCCAATTTGTCTATACATTTTCATACACTCTATTGAAAAATAAGAACATGTCTTCAAAAATTACCTATTGATTAGGGAACAAATACTTTGATTTTGGTGATCTTCTTCATTTACAGGAGGTTTATCGCCAAATACACAAAATGGGGAAGAACTAATCAAACATTTAAAACTACATGACGTGTACTTATATACACGTAGTGTACATTCAAGCTCAGACATGGGTTGATCGGGAAAAGTACACGCCCAAGTAACCAGAAGCTGGTACACGCTGTGTTCATACGATACACGTAGTGTATAACATTCTAGAAGAAGTTGGTGGATGAGAAGAGTCTACACACCCATGTGGATGGCTGAAGGGGACATGTCGTGTTCCACTGATACATGCCCTGTATACATTTCTAGAAGTGGTTGGTGAGCGAAGAATGAGAATACATGCTGTGTATGGTGGTGATACATGCCATGTACATTTACCTACCAGGCGGTGCCATGTTCCAAGTCAAAGACGGCATGTTAGGCCACCTACTAGTGGAAAAAAGGAAGGAAAAAACGCGTTGACAAAAGTACACAATGTGTACCTTTTCTACACGCTGTGTACTTATTTTTTCTATAAAAGTATCCCATGGACTCCGGAACAAAGAGAGTATGTGGTGGGGTTTTGTGGAGAGAAGGGTTGAAGTTCCGAAGGAGAGATGCTCTGACATCGTACTGTCTACCAAATTATCATTTCCACCTCTAAGTTTCAAGCATGATCACATTAGGTATAAATAGTTTTATGTTTATTTTCTTCTCCAGGTGTAACTAAACACCCAGTGTGTCAGGGTTGTGGGAGATGTTGAGTTGTAATTTGAATTAAGTTGCTATGAATGTTTTTGGTTTATTAACCTCTTTTTATTCTTCTTAAATCAATTCATATTATCACTGGAAATTCTATACTGAACCAAGGGAAGAATTTTTAGGGATTCAAAAGAAGAATACCGATGAATAATTTCATGAACATTGAAAGTATTCATTGACTTAAAATGAACTAAGCCAAATAAAGATATATTGAACACTAATTAATAGACCAAGGAGTCAGTTTCTTCAACTCTAAATATAAAGTTTACTGGACCAAGTAAACTTTATTACAAAATGAACCCAGAGTGTTGGGTTATCATGAACAACACAACCTCATAAGAAATTTGATTTAATGATCAACTTCTCATAAATCCATAACCCAAATGCATTTCTATCATTATTTGCATCAAAATCAGATTTTCCCATATTAAATTTCATTTCAGTACTTAATTTTTTAAAAGAAACTTAAAACCAATTATTCTTTTTTGTATCCAAAACAATAAAAAAAAATCGACTCTAAATTCAGCAGCCTTCGCTAAAAGAAAAATACAAACTAAGTTAAGAAAGATAAAATAACTTCTTAATTCCCTACTGATCGACCCCTTACTGGTGCTATATTTGTTAGGGTAAATATAATTTAGGACACTGAAAACATACCTTCAGTAAAACGACTTGCCAATTACTCATTATGGAAAACATTCATACATTGTGAAAAAATATATAATAAATTGAAGAAGAATCATTTAAGCAGTGATATTTAAACCAATTAACAAAAAATAATATATAATGAAAAATAACAATCTTTAGAAAAAGTTAAAAATCTTCCCCTTAATGAAATAATCAGGAACACACTTGAAATTAATTTACAATAAAAAGAAAAACCACCATAAAAAAATTATTAATGAATATAAAATAATTTATTTTAGATAATTAAGATCACCCAAAAGTATAAATCATTAAAATAATTGAAAATTGAAAATTAGTCCTTTTTGTGTGTTTTCCCGATTATATGATTTACATTATTTATTTTTCATTGAAAATCTTCCAACATAACTTCTTTGTTTTATAATTTTTTTGAAAAATTAATCTAGAATAATTCATAGATCTTTTGTTTTTAGAATTTATTCCTTCACCCAGTTATTCGAAAAAACTAACTTCTTTATATCCTCAATTGATTTATACTGCTGTGCTATTTTTTATCCACGATATTTAATAAATACTTAAAATTATTTATTCCTCTTATACATCTATTAAATATATCCATTAAAAGTGAAATTACAATCATTAATGATCATTATTCTTGGTCAGGAGTCTTTATATTACTTGAAAATTTTCTTATATTTTGAAAAATGAACTTTATCTCCCTCTTTAGAATTTCTCAAATTTCATTTCTTTTAATCTATAAAATATATCAATTTATTCTTCCATTTTTATCCTAAAAATTAACTAACTTATCATTAATCATATTTAAACTATCTTTGATTTCTTTAAAAATGTACATTAATATTTTTAAAAACAATATTTAGAGATTCTGTTTTTTGTTAAAATATTTATGTTTTTGAACTAGAAGATAAATCTAATTGATTATCAGAATTATCAACTCATGAATTATGAAACTCTAATAGAATATATATAAATTTATATTTATTTAGAGTGTAATATAAAAAATTAATTTTATTGACTACATTATCATGCAACACCCTAATATTTTATATTTTCTTCAAATAAACTTAATTTCTTCAATAGCTTGTGATACATGCGGGCCTGAGTAAAGAAGAACCATAATTTAGAATTATGTTATAATCATGAAATTAAATTGGTGAAGTGAACATGAATAACCATATTTAAAAAAATATATTTATAATGTTTTTAGATTAAAAAATATTGATAAATAAGTACTCAATTCTTAGTAAAGTCGTTACATTCTTTAAAAATACATTTTTACTAAAAATTGGTTATTATTTATTTTTGTAGGAAATTAATATAATTAATTTCTACTAATTTTTGAAAATTTATTTTATATAAGGAACATAATTTTTGAAATTATAATTTCAAAATTATTTTAGAGTAAATTTTTGATAATTTAATGAAAAATTGGTTTTTTGTTAATAATGAAAAATATTGATTTTTATTTAAAACTGTATTTTACTTTAAAATTTTTAGAAAGTTACATTTTTTAAATGGTTTCAAAGTAAAATTAGTTTATTTATAATATAATTAATACAATTAAGGTTATTGGAATAAAATTTATATTGTATTTTGTTAAAAAAAACATTTTATACTTAATAAAACATTTTTTTCTAGACAACCGTTTTTATCCTATTTTGTGGGTTAATTTTAAAATTAATTTATACCAAATATAAGATTACAATTTGTAAAAATTATTCTATAATAGGAATTATAAGGTTTATATTTTTTAAATAGGACCTTTTTATTTTTAGACATTATGAAGAACAATTGTGGTAAAAATTATCACCTCAGTAAAGGGTCTGTGGTGGGCATAGATTGATTGTGATTCAGAAATGTCTTTTCCAGGAGGCAATTTTGGTGGGTGGTTATGGCCATTCCTATGTTTAGTAGAGATTCATGATGAAATTATATAGTGCTGGCAGGATGTCAGTGGACTATGGTGGCGTCAGTGGGCTGTAGGCAGTGGGTAATGTCTATGGCAGTCAGATACCACCAACAACGGGAGAGCGGTCAGTGAAAGTGCTACTAGTGGAGTCTGCCGATCTGACTAGGTGGGGTTTGGGTCATTGGGTCATGTTTTATAGGTTAATATAAATTGGGCATGTAGATAATATAATGGGATCCCCTCTGTCCAGTAAAAATTAAGATGGTTTTCTGGTTAATAAAAATATGGGGAGACTTCTCCCCTACCTATTAAAAAAAAGAAAAATGTCACTCTCTTGATTTTAATTTCTATTATATGTTTATATAGGGTTAAAAATAAGATGTTAAATAATATTAAATGTTATTTTGAGAATAATGAAATTATTTTCGTGATTTTAATTTATTTATAGTTTTGAGTGATTATATAATTATCTTAAATGCTTATACAACACCGACACAATGTTTGTGAAAACAATGGGAAAACCACAGTAAATAATATTAAAAAAAACTAAAAATAATTTATTTGGGATGAATTATGTCTCCATAATAATTTTATAGTTAATAATAATTTATTATTGATGGTTAAAAGAATTATATTTGAATTGAATATTTCTCTTTATTTCTTTATAGTCAAATTAAATGAATTGTGTCAAAAATGAAATTAATGATATTTTATGAAAAATAATATTATATTAAATTATTTAAAAACATAAAAAACTTTCAAGAAGATATTTAGGATTATAAATTGTCTATAATTTTATAAATTGACTCTTTATGATCAAAATTTTATCTTATATATAAAATTATAACCCTTTAAGAATGAAAAATTTGTTACTGCAGTTAAGGTTAAAATTATTTAAAGAAGGTGTTAAACAAAAATATAATATTTAAAATAGAAAATACACCTATAAAAATTTTAATGGATAAAGTTATTTCAAAATTATCCTATCATATATTCTAAATTCTGTCCACATGGTTCCTCTTTCACATGAAAATAAATTTATTATATTTAATTTTTTTTATTAATTCCGTGTGTCCTTTCATTCACTATAAAACGGAAGCACCTATCATCTATTATATACAAACCCTAGAGCCAATTATTTTCACAAAAACCTAATGAAAACAATTATATAAGTATTTATCCATGTTTTGGTGCTTTTGGTATTCTAAAATGACCAACGATATCTTCTTTAAGAAGATATATAATAGAGCTCTTTCAAAGAAGATGTATCATCTTCCTCGAGCAATTTTTTTATCTTGTTTTACCACTTATATTATGTATTAAACATTAAAATATCATGAAAAAAATATCTAAAATATACTAATATGTCAAAACCATCACTTTATCTATGAAATGGGAAAAAAAGCCATCACTCATGTGTAAGGAGGACTATCGCCTCGCGAACCGATATAATGTTTTCGATTACCAACTCACAAGGATTTTCATAATGATGGAACTAATAAATATATATGAAAATTATGAAATAATAATGATTTCAAAGGTATAATATATCATCTGCTTCCATACCCTTCCACATATTAAAAATGATAACATCGCTCATGTGTATGTATGGCCTTCCGTTTGCACGAAGAGATGTGATTCATTTTTCATGTTTTTTCTCAAAGATGATTTTAAATATATATAATTAATATTTATAATATTTATATAATTATTAGAATTAGGTTTACTATATTACCATGATCAAGATACAAGTATTATAACCAATGACTTAAAACATACATGAAAAATGAAGGAGTTAACGCCTGAAACAATGATAATAAAAAAATATTGTTAATAAACAGGTGATAAGATGTTATAAATGGATCATATAAGATATTATAAATATGTATATGGTCATTATATGTAATGAAAATAAATATAAATTTATTATATAGGAGGTTAAAAACTCTTTTGAGTTAATTCAAACTTGAGGCATGAGATTTCATCTCAATTTTCACTCCATTACGACATATTTGGTATTATGAACCTATTTTTTATGTGGTGTATATAATTACAATTATATTTTTTAACATGAATATATATTTTTTCAGGATTATTAATGTTTAAATTTAAGTTTAATATTTCAAGGGGTTATAATTTAAAAGTGACCAAAGAGGTAAGAATTTATTTTATAATCCAATTTTTCAGGATTTCTATTATTTTCATTGAAGGAATATTATAATATTTCCTTCATAAACTCCATATATTTTCTTTTCCTCTAGATATTCAAGGATTTTTCATATTTTATTCCTTAATTCCCTCTATTTGGAAATTTAATCATGTAAATTAATGTTTAAAAGAAAATCCAACCTTGTTTCTATTTTGATCAGATATATATTTTTCTTCCATGTAAATATTTTGAAAACTTATTTTACAAAAGTACTATTTATTCATTCAAAAAATATATTGAGGAAAATTTATGTAATATATAACTTTTTAAAAGGTTTTAATGGAATATTTATTATTTTTTTCAAAAGGTTAATTTTTGAACTTCTTTAAAAAAATCAAAATAAATATTTCTTTTTAATGTATACATCATTAAAAAAATTTCCCATCACTATAATAGTTAAATAGTATTTTATCTTATTATAGAAGTTTTCCATGGTTCTATAAATAAAAATCATAATAAATTAGTATTTTAATGTTTCGATTCTATATTCTAAAAACTTGATTTTACTACAAAACCTATATTTATAATGAATTGAACATTATCTTTTATCTATTATTAAGATTTTTCTCATTAAATTTCTCTTGAAACATTAAATTTCTTGTGATAAATTTTCATTAGAAATTTCATTTATATTAAATATCCATATTATTTTTTTCATGGATTTTATTGTATCCTAAACCATATACTATTTCTATATAGATTTCTTTACTATTAAATTTATTTGATTGTCTAGTAAAATAGTGATATTCCATATTCTTTACTCAATATAGATATTTATTATTAAGGAATATTATTAACGAATTAAATTAATCATTAAATATATGAGGAATACATTGGACATGCAGTTATGAGTGGGGTCTGGTCATAGATAATCCCTTGATGTATCGATAGTTTTTAGGAGACAGACCAATTGAAAAAATTTTGTTAAATGGGTTTTTGGTGTATACCTACCCATTGATTAAACTGATTTGGAATAATGCCTTGATTGTAAAGATATCATGATGTGTGAGATCATGGTGTATGACATTATTAAGAATTTAGTTATCATTATCCATGACATTAATGCATTGATATTATCCATATATTCATTTCAGGTTCATTTTTTGATTAAACATGATGTGTTTTTAGTTATTTACCTTTCCATATTGATTATTATTTATTCACTCATAATAGATTCCAAAGTATGTAACACTTTATGAGAATCATAGATCACCCTTTATTTACATTATTTTCCCCGTGATATGAAGAAGGATATTAAGAATAATATATTGGATGTGATATTTTTTCTTATTTTTTTATATATTTCCCATGAAATATGGGAATCGTGTATATATATGGTTATTCAAGACTACTAAACTGATTAATCCTTGGGGATAAAATCCATTTTATCTTATGCCAGTGAAATAATGTAGACACTGGCTCTGAGTTTCTTGAATATGGGTTTTTACTATTTATATTAGAGAAATTTTAGTAGAAACCTTGTGAACTATATTTTAAATGCACATATCTAACATGAGAATTATGATAATCTCATATAGTATTTGAGAAATTTTACTCCTAGAGGGATTTTTATTTTATGGATAAATATTCATGATGATTATTATCCAAATCATTAGATTCAATTGTTTTAATCGAACCTAAAAGAAGAAAGGGAATCAACACCTGTAGTCAATGTAGGGATTTCCTTATTGAAAAATTCAATGCAGCTGGTGTTGAACAGAGAAGATAATAGACATATTAGTTTAGTTGACTAATGTTATGATAAATAACCCTACCCATATAGAGAAACCTACATTTATAAATCATGACTCACTTATATTGGATCATGTTATAAGAAAAAATCCTCAATATATAATGAAAATATTAATCCATTGGTAACTGAGTAGTGGATTAACTCCATAAAAAATATTATTAGATTTGGGAATTTACATTCAATATTTTAAATCAACCTGTGATAGTCTCTGAGTGTGAGGATAAACCTAAATTACCAATACAAATTACTTCCATCATATGGGTTTTACTATAACGACCCAAACTTCTATAAATGAAAAATTTATATTAATCTAATTAAATGTATTATTATGTAAAATGGTTATATAACATATTCACTTCTTTGGTTTTATGATTTTGTATTTTTAAAATACCATTAAGAATTTAAACCGTTTCTAATATAGCCATTGAACGGTGATCACATGATTAGTATAAATATAGGGCTTTAACAAATCAAATTTACTCAGAAAAAGGAACCAATGGCCTCATCCACTAGACTTTCCCTATACGAAGCCCATTTTTCAGAGCTCAGAAAGGAGGTGGAATCATTGGGCTTCTCTCTTAAACAATCCCAATACAAGCTTGAATATATTAAGCTCGAGTGAAACTACCTATGGGAGAAGTGGAAGTTGATTGAGATTACCATTCGAGCGATGTTATCCGAGCCACCCCAAGAGGCTATCCCCATCACACACCTTACCCTTCGGTCTTATGCGGGTGTTATAAGGGGTTATATAACAAGACCATAGCACTATGATTATTTGAATTATTTTTATATATAATAAAGAATATACATTCATTTTATTATTGTTACTTTGTAAATAGTTTTTAAAGCACAAATAGTATTTTTAGTTAATATTCAACTAAGAAATATATTTTGATGAATTGATGAATTTTTGAATTAAATAATATTTTAATAAATTATTATTATTATTATTAAATTACTTTTTATTAAATTTAAATTATCGTATAATTTTATGAATGCAATTGTAATTTTTATTAATGTTTGAAATCAATTTTTGTCAAAACCCATGTTTTTCCCGATAAATGTCAGTTTTTATTTTAAAATTGAAAATTCACATATTTAGAAAGTTATTTAGATAAAATGAATATTATTTTTGTAATCAGGACATTGAAATTATCCAACGGTGATTTTTTCATAATTCTATGAGAGTCGAATATTTGGGTAAATATTAAATACCGTTTAACTATATAATGTGTTTTATGACATCATAATGAAAAAATAGTGATGTAATAAAATACTATAAACATTATTTTCATCCAATATATTTTTTACCATTAAAATAATGTGATTTTAGGTTTTCTTGATTTATTTTACAAAGCCTTAGTGGACCCTCCAAGACTTAAAAAATATTTTAACTTTTTCAATTGTTTTCCTTGAGAGTGTGACTCACCTCCACATAAGCAACACTATTATTTTAAGATGATTAGACATTGGCCTAATAAAATATTATTTTTCACTCCCCTTTGACAAAAACCGTGGAAAAAACCATGGGATGATTTGTGTTTTTGATTAGTTTAATGTGTGGTGTCAAAAACCTAAATAATAAAGAATTCCCTCTCATTTCCTATATAAACCACCCATGATACCACTTCCTCTTCACTCAAAGCCTTTGGATTTCATCAAACCTCTTACCTCATCTCTCAAGAATCCTACCAAGGCACCCCAAGCTCCCAATAAGACTCTCTCAAGCCCCTCCCAAGCCTTTGGGATCACACTTCCAAGTAAGGGATTCCTTTCATTCTCATTTTATCCAAGTTTCTTAATATTTTTATGCCATTTTATTTTCAATTATAAATTTTGGGGTATGGTTTATCACCTCCCCCATACTGCCCTATTTATTTTTAATGATTTTAGACCCCTTTCTCTCTCATTAATTCCTTCGATGTACACCCATTACTATGCTGAAATTCCGTAAGGAATTTCTGTCTCTTCATTTACATTCAAGCAATTATTTTGTATTATGAATATAAATTCCATTATATATATTGGGAAATGTATCTATATGACCCATTAATGTCCATTTAATGTAAATATAATGAGACACCCCTTTCTCTCTCATCAACAATTTTTATGAATTCTTACGTCACGTCGTTTTGCTGCCGAAATTGCACCAATTTTTGAAGCCAATGTCATTGTGTAGTGATGACCATGCTCATTTCTCAATCAAGGGTATTAAACTTTTTGAAAATTTACTTATTGATTATAAAGCTTCTTGTAGGTATTACATATCCATTTATTATGGAATAAATGATGATGATTGATTCCATGTTGCATGATCCATGTGGCACACTTATGCATAAACTGAAATGTTTAAGAAGGGCGTGCCTTGATAGCTCACCAATGCATTCGATAAAGTATAGTATCATGATATGTCATGTGAAATGGATGTTGAATTATTATAATTTAAGTGAAATGAGATTTTACCCGTGCTTCATGTGCAATGAGGGTTTACCCATGCTCCATGTGCAATGAGCCTTGGCTCATGCTAATACCATGTTAAGTGTTGTTGCCACATCTCCATGTTATGATTATCATGTTTTATCATGACTTTATGTTAATGTTTCTCTTGTTCTCCATTGATATTCCTATTGTCTAAAATGTATTGTATTATTCATTTTATTCAATGTTTATTATCTTACTAGGCATTATAGCTCACCATTTTTATATGCATGTCCTCAGGTTATCCAGTGCAATGCTAAGTACAAGGGAATGTTGTGGTCATATAAAGGAAGTTCTCAAAAAGATGTTTTGTTTTATGTTTTAAGTTGATATGTAATGTTTCTAATCCCCAAAGACACTATATCTCTCGATATTCTATGTTGTATCATGTGATGGTCTTATGTAATAAACTATGTTTAACTGTGAAATACAAGTAGGGTTTTTATAGTTTGTATCAGAGGATAGGTTTTGTTATTTTTGGGATTAGGATTAGAAAACACTAGTAAAGACTTATAGAAAAGACTAAATATAATAAATATATCCCTAAATTTTGGTGAGTACTGAGTAAGTGGTTTATCAAGAAAATACATCCCTGTCTAGATACGAGAAGGTAGAGGCGGCTCTGGCACAAACGTATCTAGGAGTGAAAACTCCGACAAGGAGTTTCGGGCTTGACCCGGGGTATCCTGGTATACGACAATGGCCCTTGATTTAGTATTGGTTACCAAACTCCCAGAGGATATGCTTTGGTAAATTCACAAGCTTAGTACAAACCATTATTAAGTGAAAAAAAGCCCATAAGAATATGTGTTGGAAAGTAGATCATGGATAAAATAGATATAAGCCTATAGATTCATAAGTGAAGGAAATAAAAATTATTTATAATTCATCTGTTTTGTACTTAGATTACCCTTTATATGTTACCCCTAAATTTCCTTTTATTCTAGCCAATGGCCGGCAATAGGAGGACTCAGGCTAACAACTGATGCGAAGATCAATGTGATGACTGTTCTAATGAGATTCCCTATCCAATGGGAGTAGGAATCGTGAACTTTTTCATGATAATATCTCAGTTAACTCAAGATTTGAATAGAAACATGGGTCAAGAGGAATGTTCAACACCCTCTAAGAATGTATATGTCTCTATCTAGAGCTTTATGAGACAAAGACCTCCTACTTTTAATGGATCATCTGATCCCTTAATTACTGAACAATAGATCTAATCCATTAAAAAGATATTCTCCATCCTTCAATGTTTTAAACAATAGAAGGTTCTTATGGATGCTTATCATATGGAGGGGGAAGCTGATCAATGGTGGATATTGATAAAAATATGAAGCCTGAGGAGGAGATCAAGGTGTTGGAATGGAAGGATTTCTGGAAAATGTTTTTCGATAAATATTTTCCTCGCACTCTAAATCTTAAGATGGAAAGGGACTTCCTTGCCCTCAAGCAACAAAGTTGACAAATCCATCAGAGTGTACAAGGAAAACATCACAAGGCTTTCACAATACACCTTTGGCTTTGTCATTACCCCTGAATTCAAGGTTGACCACTTCTTTGGTGGGATGCAACCTAGCCTGTGGAAAGCCCTGGAGATCCGTGACTTTGACAGCTATGAGGAAATTGTCTGATGTGACCTCATGGTCAAAATGGAGATCGAAAAATCACAAGGGTATCATGGGGATAAGAATCATAAGGTTGACTTTAATTCTGGCAGTCTGATGGATAAACCCAATGGTGATAAGAAAATCCAGCACCCACTTGCCAATGGTGTGAAAAGAAGCACCATAGAAATTACCTGAAGGGGATGAGGAAATGATTTAGGTGTGGAAGAGAAGGGAACCTAGATGTTAACTTCCGATAATAAAAACCCAAGGCTGAAATAGGGGAGAAGAATGCTCCATTCAAATCTCAACGCATTGTTCATTGCTTCAACTACAAAGAACCAGGGCACCTTGTAAATCAGTGCCCTAAGCCAAGGGTTTTTGGAGGCAACTAACAACCTCCAAGGCAGTAAGGGTAATCTTTTTTCCATCACTACTGCCAAAGTGAATCCCTACAATGAGGTGGTGACAGATATTCTAGTTATTCATTCAATAATAGAAAACATACTTTTTTATTCTAGTCTTTTGTATCCGGAAAGTTTAGTAGAACAATCCCAACACCACCAAAAATCATGGAAGTAAAGATGTTGGTGAGTATAGAAAATGGGGAAATCATTGCATCCCATGAATATAAATCATTTATTATCATAATCGGTGGATTAAAGTTCCCAGAGAACCTCATCATACTCCCTCTGGTGGAATTTTATGCAATTCTTGGCATGGATTGACTTATATGGAGACAACATAAATTGTCGTGAGAGGGAAATCACTCTTCATATGGAGAATCGACCCCTGATTCTATACAATTACAAGGAGGAATATGAATCATAATTAGCACCATCATATCATTTGTGGATATTACTACCCTATGAGCATGCGTATCTAGTTCAGATGATTGAGTCTAAGGAGGCAACCATCTTTGAAGACATGCCAATTGTGAGGAAATTCACATAGTGTTTCCCAAAGAATTTCCTAGTCTTCCTCCAAGAAGAGATGTTGAATTCTAAATTGATTTTATACCTGGGGAATTTCCAATATCCAGGAATCCATATAGTATGGCTGTTTTAGAGCTTGAGGAGCTGAAGAAACAACTATAGGAGAATCTCGATAAAGGGTTTATACGCCCAAGTGCTTCATCATGGATTGCACCAGTCCTCTTCATCAAGTAGAAGGATGAGTCAATGCACCTTTGCATCGATTATCACGATTTTAACCAAATTACGATAAAGAATAAGTATCATATGCCTCTAATTGATGATTTTTTTGATCATCTATGTAGAGAATAATACTTCTCCAAGGTATATTTTTGGTCGGGATATTATCAAGTAAGGGTGAAGAAGGAAGATATCCCCAAGACTGCTTTTCATACAATATTAGAGCACTATGAATTCATAGTAATGCCTTTCAGGATCACTAATGCTCCAACAATATTCTTGGACTTTATGAATAGATTATTTCGATATTACCTCGACAAATTTGTGGTTGTCTTTATAGATGATATTCTAATATACTTTAAAACCAAGGAGGATCATGAATAGTTTCTAAGAATTGTACTAGAGACCTTGTGAAAGGAGAAGATCTATACAAAGTACAGCAAGTGTGAGTTTTGGTGGAAGGAGGTCTCATTCTTGGGTATTATCAACACAAGAAATGTGATATTTTTGGATCCATCCAAGACAACTTCAATTGAGGGATGGATGGGGCCAACATTGATAATGGATAATCATAAATTTTTGGGGTTAGATGGATATTATCGTCGATTTGTGAGAAATGTCTCATGATTGTTCAACACTCCTACCAAGCTAACTCGAAAGGGATTCAAGTTTACTTGGAGTGATGAATGTGAAGAAATCTTGAAATAGTTTAAAAAGAGGCTTATCACTGTGCCCATTCTCACATTACCCACAAGGGGTGAACTTTTTGTGGTATTTAGTGATGACTCGAAGAAGGGTATAGGCTGTGCATTGATAAAAAATGAAAAAGTCATTGCCTATGCTTCAATGCAATTGAAAGTTCATGAGCAGAACTATCCAACACATGATCTGGAGTTGGCTGTAGTGATCTTCACTTTAAAAATTTTGCAGCATGATCTCTTTGGGGGGAAGTGTGAGATATATGCGGACCACAAAAGCATCAAGTATATATTCACACATAAAGAGTTGAACATGCACCAACAATGATGTTTAGAGCTGATCAAAGACTATCACTGCTCAATCCATTACCACCATGGGAAAGCGAACAAGGTGGAAGATGCTCTAAGTAGAAAGGACCCAACAATTCTATCAATGATGATAATTAAAAAGGATCCAATCATCTTAGATTTGCAGAGGATGGACATGGGAATCATTAAAGGAGGAACATAAAAAATCCTTTCACAAATGATTTCTCAACCGTCTCATTTAGAAAATTTAAAGGATGCTCAAAATGATGATGTGGGAATTCAGAAGAAAGTGGAAGCTATCAGAAAAGGGAAGTCCTCATTGTTCAATGTTAATGTAGAAGGAATTGTGAGATTTGGGAAAATACTACGTGTTCCATCAAGTCTGGAGCTGAAGAAGGAACTTTTAAATGATGCACATAGTTTGAATTTCTCTATTCACCCAAGAAACACAAAGATGTACCGAGATCTATGAGATCATTATTGGTGGGATAACAGGGAGAAGAAGATCATTGAGTATACATCAAAGCTCCTGGTGTGTCAGCACGTGATGGATGAGAGGTCAAAGTCTATGGGGATGATGCAACCATTACCCATACCACCATGGAAATGGGAGAACATCATAATATACTTTTTCACCGGACTCCTGAAGAAATCCAAAGGAAACAATGCTATCTGGGATGTTATGGATCATCTTACAAAGGCTTCACACTTCATTTTTATTCGGGAGGATTTCTCATTGGATCAACTGGCTATGATATATATCAGGGATGTGTTAAGTCTGCATGGAGTACCACTATCTATTGTATTTGATTGAGATCCAAGATTCACCTCTATGTTTGGGAAGAGTCTTCAACATGATCTGGATATTGAGATGAACTTCAGTACAACTTATCATCCTCAAACAGATGGCCAATCTTAGAAGACTATCCGAACACTTGAGGACATGTTGAGAGCATGCTCAATTGATTTCAAAGGAGGATGGGATCAACATATTCCTCTTGTTGAGTTATCATATAATAGCAGTTTCTAATAAAGTATCCAAATGGATTCTTATAAATCCCTTTATGGAAAAAGGTTTCAAACACCGGCGTGTTGGGATGAAGTCAGTGAGTGTAAGCTTTTAGGACCTGAAATGGTCAAAGAAATGGTGGAGAAGGTGAAAACCTTTCAGAATCATATTAAGGCAGCCCAAAGTCGACAGAAGAGTTATGTAGATAACCAACGACGAGACCTTGAGTTCAAAGTTGGTTACATGGTATTTCTATGCATATCTCCGTGGAAGAAGGTCATGAGGTTTGGAAAGAAAGGGAAGTTAATTCCTACGTACATTGGCCCCTTTGAGATTCTGGATCGTGTCAGGGTTGTGGCCTATCGACTAGCACTTCCACCTACTATGGCCAAAGTATATGATGTCTTTCATGTATCTCTATTAAGGAAGTACATACCATACCCTTCAAATGTACTCTCTTCCTAGGTAGTACAGTTTGAGGAAAATCTTTCTTATGAGGAGGAACCCGTGAAGATCTTATATCATAGATAAAAAGTTCCACGAAATAAGACAATGCCCCTCATCAAGGTTCTATAGAGAAACCAAATGTTTGAAGAAGTGATGTGGGAATCAGAGGAAGTGCTGAAGTAGAGTTACTCGCATTTGTTTTGTTGTGGGAAATGGAAATTTCAAGGGAATAATTTCTTAAGAGGGAAAGATTGTAACGACCCAAACTTCTATCAATGAAAAATTACTCTTGATCTAATTAAATGTATTATTATGTGAAATAGTTATATAACATATGCACTTCTTTGGTTTTATGATTTTTAATTTTTAAAATACCGTTAAGAATTGTGACCATTGGTAATATAGCCGTTGAATAGTGATCACATTATTAGTATAAATATATGGCTTTAACAAATCCAATTTACACAGACAAAGGAACCGATGGCCTCATCCAGAGCTCAGAAAGGATGTGGCGTAATTTTTTAGAGCTCATAAAGGATGTGGCGTCATTGGGATTCACTCTTTACCAAGACCAATCCAATATTTAATATGTTAAGCTTTAGCAGAACCGCCTACGGGAGAAGTATATGTTGATAGAGATTACCAATCGAGTGATGTTATCTGAGCCACCCTAAGAGTCTGTCACCATCGCACACCTTACCCTTCGGTCTTATGCAGGTTTTAAAAGAGGTTATGTAACAAGACCTTATAACTATGATTATGTGCATTATTTTTGTATATAATAAAGAATATACATTCATTTTATTATTGTTACTTTGTAAATTTTTTTAAAGCAGAAATAGTATTTTTAGTTAATATTCAACTAATAAATATATTTTGATGAATTAATGGATTTTTGAATTAAATAATATTTTAATAAAATATTATTATTATAATTAAATTTCTTTTTATTAAATATAAATGATATTATAATTTTAATATTGCAATTGTAATTTTTATTAAGGTTTAAAATTTGTTTTTGTCAAAACCCATGTTTTTTTCGATATATATCGCTTTTTATTTTAAAAGTGAAAATTCACATATTTAGAAAATTATTTAGATAAATAAATATTATTTTTGGAATCAGGATGTTGAAATTATCCAATGGTGATTTTTTTATTATTTTCTGAGACAGTTTAATTTTTGGGTAAAAATTAAATACCGTTTAATTATATAATGTGTTTTATGACATCATAATGACCTAATAGTGATATAATAAAATACTACAAACATTATGTTTGGAAAATATATGTTTTACCATTAAAATAATATGATTTTAGGTTTTTTTTATTTATTTTACAATGCCTTAGTGGACCCTCCAAGACTTGTAAAACATTTTAGCTTTTTAAATTGTTTTCCTTGAGAGTGTGACTCACCTCCACATAATCAATCCTATTATTTTAAGAAGTTCGGCCATTGTAATTATAAAATATTATTTTCCAATACCCTTTTGAAAGAACCATGGGGAAAATACATGGTATGGTTTGTGGTTCTGATTAGTTTAATGTGTGGTGTCCCAACCCTAAATAATAAAGAATTCTCTATCCTTTCCTATGTAAACCCAACCAAGCTCCCACTTAATCTTCACTAAAAGACTTTAGAGTTCGTCAAACCTCTGCCTTCATCTCTCTAGAATCCTCCCAAGGTTTCCAAAGATCCCAAGAAGCCTATCTCAATCCCCTTCCAAGCCTTTGGGATCACACTTCCAAGTAAGGGATTCCTTCCATTCTCATTTCATCCAAGTTTCTTAATATAGTTATGCCATTTTATTTTCAATTATAAATGTTGGATTATGGTTTCTCAAATCCCACATACTTCTATATTTATGTTTGATTGATGGGAGACCCCTTTATCTCTCATTAATGCCTTCAATGTACACCCATTACTATGCCGAATTTAAGTAAGGCATTTCTCTCTCCTCATTTACATTCAAGCAATTCTTTTGTATTATGAATCTAAATTCCATTACATATTTTGGGACATGTATCCATATGACCCCATTGTTTTTCATTTAATGTAAATATGATGAGACACCCATTTCTCTCTCATCAACCATTTTTATGAATTCTTACGTCACACCGTTACTCTGCAGAAATTGCACCAATTTTCCAAGCCAATGTCATTGTGTATTGAAGACCATGCACATTTCTCTATCAAGGGTATTCACATTTATGCATATTTACTTATTGATTATAAATATTCATGTAAGTTTTCCACAGCCCTTTATCATGGAATAAATGATGATGATTGATTCCATATTGTATGATCCATGTGGCACACTTATGCATGAAATGAAATGTTTAAGAAGGGTGCACCCTGATAGCTCTCCAATGAATTGGGTAAAGTATAATATCATGATACATCATTTGAAATGGGTGTTGACTCATGATAATTTAGGTTCAATGAGGTTTTACTCGTGCTTCATGTGTAATGAGGGTTTAATCATGCTCTATGTGCAATGAGCCATGGCTCATGCTAATACCATGTTAAGTGCTGTTGCCACATATCCATGTTATAATTATCATGATTTATTATTCCTTTATGTTTATGTTTCTCTTGTGATCCATTGATATGCCTATTGTCTAACTTTTATTGTATTCCTCACGTTATTCCATGTTTATTCCCTTAATGGGCTTTACAACTCACCCTTTTCTTATACATGCCCTTAGGTTATCCAATGCAATGATAAGTATGAGGGAATGTAGTAGTCATGTAAAGGAAGTTTTCAATAAGATGTTACGTTTTATGTTTTAAGTTGATATGTAATATTCCTAATCCTAAAAGACACCAGACATCTTGATATTATATGTTGTATCAAGTGAAGGTTTTATGTAATAAATTATGTTTAAGTGTGAAATAAAATCAGGGTTGTTATATTTACTACATATTGATGAGTGATATTTATCTCAGATGGTAGGGGAGAAACTAAAAAATGATGATATGCCTATTATATGAAATATTTTTGATGTATTTATTGTATATTATACCTGTTTTACTCAAAATTATGTGGTTTAGTTTCAATAAAACTTATGCCTACTGCTAAAACTATATAAAAAATCCATATAATGACCTTGATTGAGTTTCAGGAATTGATGAAGAAACACCAGGATAATTTTGATAAGGGATTCATCCAGTCTAATACTTCACCATGGGGAACACATTTTCCATTTGTTAAGAATAAAAATGGGTCAATGGTTCTTTGTATTTATTATTAGGAACATAACAAAATCACTATTAGGAACAAGTATCCTCCACTCCATATCAATGAACTGTTTGATCAATTATGGGGAGATAAATATTTTTTCAAGATTGGTATTTGTTCTAAATAACATCAGTTATGGGACAAGAAGAAGGATATACCTAAGACAACCTTTCGTATAAGGTATTAACATTATGTATTTTTAGTAATTACATTTGGTCTTTCCAATGATCATTTTATCTTCACATATTTAATGAATAGAGTATTTATAGATTACCTTGATTAGTTTTTGGTAGTATTTATAGATGATATTCTTATTATTAGAAGATTAAGGAAGACCAGGAAGAAAATTTGAGGATTGTGATGATGAATCTGAGGAAGGAGAAGTTATATGTAAAATTTACCGAGTTTGAATTTTGGCAATAAAAAGTATCATTATTTGGTCATATAATTTTATGTGAGGGTATATCAATTGATCCTTCAAAGAAATAAATTATAAAAAAATATCCTAGACCAACCAATATAATTGATATCCATATTTTCCTAGATTGGATGGATACTAACGGTGCTTTGTAAGTGATTTATCATGTCTATTTTATACACTAACCAAGTTGACTGAGAAGGGGGTTATGTTCTTGTGGATAGATGAATGTGAGTATGATTTCAAAGAACTGATGGGAAGGTTGGTCAATAAGCCTATTCTTACACTACCTCGAAGTGGAGAAGGGTTTGTGATAAATAGTGAAGCCTAAATGAAGGGATTGTGATTCATCCTCATGAATAATGATATGATGATAGCTTATACCTCTCACCAATTGAAAATTCATGAGAACAATTATCTAACTCATTATTTGGAACTAGTAATTGTAATTTTTGAATTGAAGATACAAATTAATTATATTTATGTTGAATGGTGTGATATATTTGTTGAACATAAAATCTTGAAGTGTATAATTTCATAGAAAGTGTTGAATATGTTCTAGAGGAGATGCTTGGAGTTGATCAAATATTATGTCTGTTTAATAAATTTTCACCCTAGAAAGATGAAAAGGTGTCTGATGGTCAGAGTTGTAAAGACCATGATATTTTTCCATGCTGAGGATTGAATGAGATCTAATATTTATGGATTTATAGAAGATGGATCTTGAAATCATGTGGAAATGGGATAGATCTTATCTTTATCTGATTAATTTTCAACTATACATCAATTATATGATTAATAAGGTCTTAATGGAAGATGTATAATTATAGAATAAGGCGAGGGATATTCCTATTTTAAACCATAATCATTCTAGAATGATAATGTTTAGAAACAGATTATGTGGTCCATAATTACTATAACTGAAGGAGTTGTTAGTTGAAGCTCATAATTCATCATTCTCTAGTCATCCTAAAAGTATGAAGATGAATAGATACCTAAAAGAGTATTTATGGTGGGATAACATGAAAAGGGATATTATAGAATATGTATCTCAATTCCAGCTGTGTAAAAAATTTAAGTTTGAGAGAAATAATTATAAGGGTATGTTACAACCATTAACCATACCAGAATGATAATAGGAAAACATTAACATGGATTTTGTCATCATACATCCCAAAACATCTAAAGGGAACAATGATATTTAGGTTGTAGTCAATCACCTTATGAAATAAATAAATTTTATTGTTATTAGGGAATATTATCCTCTTTATCATCTTACTTAGTTATACAGTAATGAACTTTATATATTGAATGAAGTACCGCTCTAAATAATATCCGATCAGGATCTGAGGTTCACCTCAAAGTTCTAGAAAATCCTTCAATAAGCTTTGGATAGAGAGTTGAGTTCCAATAATACTTATTATCCTTAGATATATGGTCAGTCTGAGAAAACCATTGAAATTGTACAATATATTTTAAGTTAATCCTTTATGGACTTTAAAGGTTTTTGGGATCAATAACTTCATTTGGTAGAAGTTTCTTATAACAATGTATTTCAATTGAGCATTCAGATGGATCCTTATGAAGCTCAATATGGAAATATGTGTAGAAATCCAATAGATTGGGATGAAATTAGAGATAAAAATCTATTAATACCCTATCTAACTTTGGAAATGGAATATAATGTTAGATTTATTCAACATCACATAATGGAATCTTAGATTCAATAAAAAAATATGCTAACAATTGTCGGTGAGATCTAGAGTTAGAATTTGGTGATAAGGTATTTATATGAATATCTATTTGGAATAATCTTATGAGATTTGGAAATAAGGTAATGTTGATCCCAAGATTTATTATTCCCTTAGAAATTCTTGATAGTATGAGGATGGCAGATTATCGCTTGGATCTTCCATAAAATCTCTATCAAGTTCATGATGTGTTCCATGTGTCTCTCCTGTGGAAGAACACATGATCATTCACATGTACTATAGTAAATGGTCATACCATTTGAGAAAGATCTATCTTATAATGAACAACTGATGAAGATTCTAGATCTTAGAGAGAAAGTTTTATGAAATAAGACCACTCATCTGGTCAATGTTTTGTGGAAAAACCATAAATTTGAGGAAGCTCTGTGGGAACCTGAGGATATAATGAGGTATAAGTATCTTTAGTTATTTGTATCAGAGTGACCTAATTTCAATGTAAATTATTATTAGGGGTTATAATGAAACACCCCTAGATTTTATATTTTTCTTCAAATAAATATAATTTCATCGATAACTTGAAATACACACAACACCAAGTCTAAATGAACTATAATATAATATACTATTGTAAACTAAATATTAAATTGGTAGAGTGAATGAGAATAACCAAAATTTTAAAAAAATTATATAGGTTTTAGATAAGGAAAATATATTTACAAATAAGTACTCAATTTTATGTAAAGTCATTATAGGCTTTTAAAAAAAATTGGGGTGAAAATGGTTTTTATTGATTTTTTGAGAAAATAATATAATTAATTTCTACCACTTTTAGAAAAATTAATTAAAAAAATGAACTTCAATTTTGAAATCATTATGTCAAATTTGTCTTAGAGTTAATTTTTTAGAGTTTTTTTGAAAATTTATTTTTCATTAACAATGAAAATAATGATATTTATTAAAAAATATCTTTTCATTTCAAGAATGTAAAAAGTAATTTTTTTTGTTTTTAAATGGTTTTTAATGTAAATTTAGTTCATTTATATCATAAAAAATCAAATTAATGATATTATAATTAATTTTATATTAAATTTTTGTATAAAAACTATTTATACTGAAGGAAACCATTGTTTTTACTGAAAAACCATTTTTCATCTTCTTTTATGGGTTTAGTTTTAAATTAACTCCCTAAAATTATAGGATTCAAATTTTATAAAATTGATTCAATATCTAGAATCATAATGTTAATATTTTATAAATATTTCCATTTTAATTTTAGTTATTATAAATAGTAACCATGATAAAATTTATCACATCAGTAAAGGATAAATCGTGTCATTTAGGTTAAAAAAATATGTTAAGGAATTAAAAATATATCAAACACTTTACTTTATTTCATTGGATATGATTAATTTGACCATATCCATTATAAATTTGAATATATGTCATTTTAGTACCTATTTTTTTGATAAAGAAATTCATATTATTTTAAGAAAAGTATAAATACAAATTTCCACTCTCTTGACTTTAATTTATCTTATAAGTTCACATAGTGATAAAAATAAATTTTAAATTAATATTAAATTTTATTTTGAGAATAATTAAATTAATTTTATATTGTAAATTTATTTCTATTTTTAGTGATTATATGACTACCATAAACGCTTATACAATGCCAACATAATGCTTGTACAAGCAGTGTAAAAATTATTGTAAATAATTTACAAAATATTAAAACTAATGTTTTTAGGTTTAATTATGGTTTAATATGAATTTTATTGTTAGTAATAATTTATTATTGATGTTGAAAAGTGTTATATTCAAATTCAACATTTTTCTTGATGAATTTAAGGTCAAATTAAATGAATAGTGTCAAAAATGACATTAATGATAATTTATGAAAAATAATATTTTATTAAATTATATAGAAAACATAAATATATATATAGAATACATTTAGGATCTAAAATGGTTTAAAATTTCATAAATTTTCTATTTTTGATAAATTTTTTACCTCATGAGTAAAATTTATAACCCTTTAATAATGGAAAATTAATTATTACGATTAAGGTTAACATTGTTTAATAAAGGGGTTAAACCGAACGAAAAGGTTTAAAATGAAACTTAATCCAATAAAAAATTTGTTTTTTGAATGGATTGAAACCATATAATCTCTTATCTTGAATATTATGTCCATATGGTTCCACTTTCCCATGAAAATGACTTTATTATATTTAAAATACTTTTATCAATTCCATGTGTGTCCTTTCATTCAATATAAAAAGGAACCACCTATCCTCTATTATAAGCACCAAATATAGCCTATTATCTCAAAAAACACAAAAAAAAAACTTTTCTAAACATCCTTATCTAGGTTCTAGATGTGTTGGTCTTCCCAAAATACAAACCCTAGGTCCTTTAATAGGATATATAAAGGATCTCTTTCAAAGAAGAGGAAATCATCTTCACCAAGAACATTCATTTTTCTTCTTCTTTTACCACCCAAAATCATGTACTAACCATTATAATATAATAAAACTAATATATATGATATAATTATATGTTATTATGTTAATGAAAGTGTACTTATCCATCTCCATCTCCATCTCCATCAAGTGGGAAACAGAACCATTTTTTGTGTGTACGATGAGCCACTGCCTCACGAACTGATGTAATTTTCTTTCTATTACATCCTCACATGGATTATAATAATTACTGAAATAATAAAAATATATTATAATAATTAAATAATTATGATTTATTAATTTTAATATATCATCTACTTCCTTACCCTTCCACCTGTTAAAAAATGATAATGTCTCTCATGCGTATGTACAACCTACCATCTCCATGAAGTGATGCGATTCATTTTTCATGTCTGTTTCTCATGGATGATTTTAAATATGTATATAATAAATATTTATTATTTTTTATATCATGATTAATATTATATATATTATATAACCATGATGAATATACAAGGACCATAACTTTCTAATCAAAACATTCATGAAAAAATGAAGCGGTTAACACCTGAAACAATGATAATAATAAAATATTATTAACAAATGGGTGATAAAATATTATAAATGGATCATATATGAATTTATAGATATGTATATAGTTTTGGTATGTATGTATCATAAATCAAAATTTATTATATAAGAGATTAAAATAACTTACGGGGATAGTCAAACATGAGTAAAGAGATTCCATCTCAATTTCCACTCTATTGAGATATATTTGGTATTATACACATATTTATTTTTATGCGGCATATATACTTCCCCTTTAATGTATTAAAAATAAATATATATTTAATCATGATGATTAATGTTTTAATTTATGTTTAATATTTCTATGGTTTATAGTTTAAAAGTTACGAAATAGTTAAGAATTTATTTTACAATCTCATTTTTTGGATTGTTCTTATTTTCATTGAAAGAATTCTATAATATATCCTTCATAAACTCCCTATATTTTCTTATCATATGGATATTTAAGGAGTTCAAATATTTTCTTCCTACTTTTCCTTTATTTTTAAATTGAATTAATCAATGTAATTTTTAATAGGAAATCCTACCATGTTTCTCTTTTGATTGGATATATTTATTCCAAATCCATATTTTGAAAAATTGTTTTAAAAAATTCATATTTATTCACTAAAAATATTTTTAATAGAATTTTAATTTATCCTTGATATTTTATAAGGTTTTAAAGTAAAAATTTTAAAGTTTTTTTGAATGTTTCATTTTTTTAATTTATTTATAAAAATTCAAAATTAATGTATTTTTTAGGTATGCGGTGCTAACCTATTTTACCACCATCATAACCATTTTACACTATTTTATATTATTGTATAAGTTTTAGATGGATTTAAAATGAAAAATATTTAATGAAATATTTTTTAATGTTTTTATTCTATTTAAAAAAGGAAACAATTTTTCTATAAAACCTATATTTTTAATGAATTAATAGTATTATTTTATCTCTTATTAATTTTTTGGCCATTAAATTTCCCTTGAAACATTTCATTTCATGTGATCAATTTTCATTGGAAATTGAAGTTATCTTAAATATCCATATTCCACGTGTCATGTATATGATTATTTCATAAAAAATATACCATTTCAACACACATCAATTTACTATGAATGTAATTTGATGTATTGGGGAAATATTTATTTTCCATATTATTTACTCATTAAAATATTTAATAATAATATATATTTTTTATGAATTAAATTGATCATTCGATATATTAGAAATGCATTAGACATACAATGATGAGTGGATCCTGGTTATAGATAGCCCCCAATGCATAGATAGGTATCATGAGACAAATATATTTGAAATACTTATTAAATGGGTTTTTGGCATATACCTACCCATCAGTTAGACTATCTTAGCATAAGTACTTTATGGTAAATATATCATGATGCATGAGATCATGACATTAAAATATGAAGAATTTACTTCATTGAGAACTCAATTATCATTATTCATGAGATTTATACATTGATATTACCTATGGATGCATTATGTACTCAGTTATCTATTAAATGGAATGTGTTTTTAGTTATTTACGATGACATATTAATTATAAATTATTTATTCATGAATGATTCCATAGTATATAACCCTCACTAATCATCCTAGTTCCCCCATTATTTTTTTTATATTTACCATAATGTTAATAAGGATATTTAGAATAATATCAATGATGTGAGATTTTCTTTTATATTTTTATATATATATACAATGTAATATGAGAATCATGTATGTATCTCGTTCTTCAAGACTACTAAAATAATTAATCCTTGGTGATTTTATCCTATGTATCTTATGAAAATATTATAAAGTAGACACTAACTATGGGTTACTGGAGTTTTGGTTGTTACATATCAATATTTATTTCATTATGACCATTTACAACAATATATTGATTTATCATATTATTTTTTCGTTAATATGATGATTATCATATTGAAACACTTTTATTTTTTGATGAACTGACTTCTTTTGATAATCTCATATCAGTAGATGAAGTCACCACATTACATGAGTTAATTGATGACTCCTCTATTGAAACATCTTTTTTAACATCTTCTCCAATAGAAACTTTTTTTTTTGTTTTTTCAGTGTTAATTAAAACTTATTTTTATATGAAATTTTCTTTCATCTGAATATCATCTTTTTTGATTGAACAAATTTAGGAGAATGGGAATCAACTTACAATGGATGAACTTTATCCAAATCATCCATAATAATTTCATCAACTACTCCAATAACTTCTCCTTCTTCATGATGATATTAAGAGTGGGAAATGGATTTCTTAGGTTCTTATGTTTATTGTAATTTTAATATTACGATGAAATAAATTTTATTTTTAGATTATTTTTCATCAATAATCTGATATTTGATAGAAAAAGTGGGTAAAAAAACATTTTCAACTTGATATTCCTTTAAATTTAAAGAATATATCTTTTCCTTTTTCTATACATCAAACCTCTATTATTTATTAACTATCTTATGAAATTATTATTTATAAGAAACTATTGATTTATGAACTTTAATGTGTTGAACTAAACATTCTTCAGTTCTTATGTTCTTCTATGAAATTCATTTTTAGAGGATATATCTTCAGAACTTTTCATTTTTTAGATTTATTTTTAACAAATTTCTAAAAACAATTGAAGTTAAATTCAATGATTTTTCTATAAATTTATTTTATTTAAGGTCACATGTGAATATAATCCTAGGAATTATACTATAATTAATTATATATTCTTCTACTCATTTAGAATGAGTCTCATTCTTAATTCCTTTAACTTTTAAAAACTTCATGAGAACCCTATTTAGCATTCAACTGTACAATAAAATTTCCAGTTATACTATTCTAGTGGATATAGCCTCAATGTAAGTCTAAATAAACATATGATGGTTAAAATTATTTAAATTCATAAGTAAATCAAATAGATAAACATCATGGACTTTAATTTTATAATTATATCATTTTCTTTGTAACAAAAACAATTGTACCCATTAAAATATAATTCAATATTTTGGTTGAATATGATTCATTTTATGAATTTTTCATTTATAATGAACAAAATTTATTTATCATAGGACTTAATAAAGAAACCATAAACTTTAGAAAACTTATGGGATAAAAAAGGGGATTCTCCATCAAGTTCAAGTCTATCTAGTTCAAAAAATAGTTTGACAGTTAATGTCTATTTTTTCATGAAAATCGAAAAGGTTCCATTCTTATCAAAACCAAATTCAAAAAACTCAGTAGAAAAATAAAACCCTTAGATTAAAAGAGTGTGAAACAACTCATACTCTTATCCCAAAATAGATATAGACTCCATATATTGGAATTTAATAAAATCTTTAAGTATAAAATCAACCTTTGAAAATACATTTGGATCACAAAACCTTTCATGAAAAATTTTAATCATAGAAAATTATTAGAATGATGTCATTGTACAAATAATTGATGAAAAATAATTCATAAAATTCATGAAATATCTATAAAATTTTTAACATAAAATATTTCTAAAAACCATTGGTCTACTTACTTTATATAGGAGGTAGAATCAACCTAGAGAATTTACTCCAATATAATGGTCTAAATATTTTACCACTAAATAACATGGTGTAAAAACTATTGAAATAGTATTTTTTTAGAAAAACTTTTGATATTATAGATTAAATTTCCATTGAATCATCAAGTTAAATCCCTTTAAAATTAAAATAAGAACTCTTTTAAAAATCCATAATGGAAAAAATCTACTAAACATTATCGTCTAGTAAACTAGAATGATCTTTTTCTTTCAAAGATAGTTCCAGATATAATTATCTAAAAATTAAATTACCCAAAAATTAAATTTTTACTGCTTAAGAGGATAACTATAAACCTAAAAATATAAACCTATCAAAATAAAATGAATTAAAGAAATATATTAAAAAAAACTTAAATAATTAAAAACTTATAAATAGATAAAATAAAAAAGGAGTAATTTATGGTAAATTTAATTATAGTTACCAGGTACCAGATATAAGTATTCAGATGCATGTATGCAATGTATTTATTTATTCTAAAATCATGTATATAAAATATAGACATTCTTAGGTCCAGAAGTGTTTCCAAATAGAACCTTTGGAACCCATAGTTATTTATTCTTCAGTTGCTCAAAAGTATCTAACTCCCTTGAAATAAAATTCCATGTTCTCCTAAATGGTTGAACTATTTTCAATGAATATTTCTTCCTCCAATTTCCTACTCTTTGACATATGGTAAAAAAACACTTAACTAGTAACAAAATAATTTGACTGATAATTCTTACATTTGGTAGATTTATTTCCATACTTGGATTTATTCCTTTCATGTGTATTTAATTTCCTATACATTCTATCAAAATATTTTCTTCTCTCAAAAATGGTAGATAAAAACTTATTTAAACATTATTTATTAGATTTTAACATAGTAATATTGTTATTATCTTATGAGAATGAGACACTCTTTTATTTTATACTCTTATCTAAATCAATATCTTCTTTCAACTTTTTGTCTTCTGATGAATTGGATATAAATTTTCCTTTCTTATCTGAATTTATCTTCTTTACTTGTCATCTTAAACTTTCCAAATATGATACCAACTTAGAATTTCTTTTCTTATTTTTGTCAATTTACTACTATAAATAGTAAATTTTCCCTTACATTCAATTAATTCAACTTTGATATTAAAGTATTTATTTTATAGTTTATGATACATATAATCACACTCTTCAATATAAGATTTAATCTCATCATATGTTTTAGGAACTTTCTCTTCATAATTAGAATAAAATGAACTCTCATCATTACTGTTATCAACTAGTAAATTTTTGAAACTTTTATTCAAAAAATATTGCGACATATTATTAATACTTCTTATTTGTCCCAGAAAAGAATACACATTCTTTAAATTTTTTTATATTTTCATAAAAACTAGTGATATTCTAGTCATCCCTAGTTTCAACCGATGAACTATAAGATGTAGTGTCGCCTTCACTATAACTCCACATATCTATTTCTTTCAAACCCTTAATATTCTTCTTTTTAGATTATTTCTTATAATACTTTATATATCTTTTCTATAGCCTAAGATATTTTTTTCTATTGTGACCATGCTTTGTACACTCATAAGAAATATGTTCTAAAGAATATCTCATATCATTCTTGTATTTTATGTATTTTAAGTAATATCTTTAGATATTATAATTTTCAATATTCTTCTTTCTATAATAGAAAGTTCACCATCTATTGGTTCCAAACAACTATCATGAGAAATATTTCTTGAGCTTATGTTTGATGTGATTGAATTTGAAATATATGATTTGGAATTTAATCCTTTGAATGTTGATGTATAGGAAATGCCATTCATCTTTTATATTTTTTAGCATCTCATTTCAAAAGACATTCATATTTCATTAATTTTAAAATCAATTAATCCATACTTAACTTAGTAATATATTTCAACCCTTCAATAGTAGTACTCTTAGATTACCATTCTTTATGTAAACTATTAATGAGTTTATTAAATAGATGATCACACAATAATTATTTTTCACTGAGTGATTATAAAATTTTAACAATATTAATTAAACTCTGTTACATTTGAGTAAAATTTTCACCAATCATAAAAACAAAAAATTCATTATCATCCCTGAGTATAGCTCTATTATTCTCAATATCATTTAATGTTTCAAAATTTGTAATTTCTAAATTTTTTTATATGCCACAAGTAGTTATACAAGATGAAACTTGGTTATATATATTCCATTTAATTTAATATCTCAAATTAATATTAACTCGAAATTTTAACTAAAATCTATACTTATATTATCTTGAAAAATTAGCAAACACATTCTCTAGAAATTTATATTTTTTGGTCAGTATAATAATATTTTCTACACCAATATTGATAGTAGACATTTCCCTTATACCTTGTTAATATTTGTATCCATTAACATCAAATATATGAGGTTTGTTTGGATTGAGATTATCAAACTACCAAATTGAATAATACCTTCCATCATAAAAATACAAACGTTTCTATACTAAACTGTTAGATGTAAAGAAACATAGATATGATGTTTTGATAAACTCAATAAAAATAAATAGAAGTAATATCAGGTTTAGTATCAAAATTAGCGACTTAATATGATAATGAATGTTATTATATATGACCATGGTGGTTTGAATACAATAGGGGTAGTTACTTTTAGTCTAAAATGTGTCTTATAATAATTGACCACCTGAAATGTTAAAACTATCAGAAACACTTTGTTCTAATAAAACCAATAATATAAACTCATAAAATATTAGAGTAAAAAAATTATGTGAATTAGAAATTATGATCTTCATAATTATATATAGTTTAGATAAAAGAAAATGTAGATAATAATTAAAAACTAATATTCAATATAGTAAGAATAATGAAAATAAACAAAACCTCAAGTAATAATTAACAAATTAGGTACCATTTTAAAATGATATTATAAATCATACTTTTACCCAAATCATAAGGTAAACCATAAACCTGATTAAACTTATCCTCAAATTTAACCTATCAAAAGTTATACCTTCCAATTCATTTGAATCCATCGACTTAAACTATTATAATGTATTAGTACGCTTCTATAAACTGGATTCTTGGCTCTGGCTTCCTCAATGAAAGACCTCAATCAACCTAATTGGTAATAAACCCCACTTTTGAAGGAAAGGATATCTGATCTATATTATTTAATAGAATCCATCAATTAACCTGATCAGAAACTCGACAATTATAAAAATATTCTAAGAGTTATATAATGAAATCTTCTCAATCGAGACCTTAATAGAAACACTCAAAAATTAAATAAAATCAGAATCTCTCTGACAATGACAAGCTATTGTAGAATTCATGCAATTTAAAGATCTAAAGTCTATCTTATATCTTGTGTCACTTTTAATCCTTTAATTTTTGGTCCTTTTTATTGGAAACTCTCCAAAAATAGGATTTCATAATCTTCAGGATCTATTACATTTAGTCTGGAAGGAACTCCATCATCATCTGATGAACATAACAATGTTTATCCTCTTCTTATAAAGTTTATTATTCACCACTGTAGTGCTCATAAATCTAGAGAAAACAATCTAGATAAAAAACTCATTCCTTTGGATTTTTATGTTAAAATCCTTTATAATTATATTTACCACATTTTTTTCCTGCACATAAAAAACACTAAAAACAAATGTACCATGTTAAAAGAAATTATAACACGAGTGTTATGTGATTTTCAAAACGAAATATAAAGAGAGTCTATGTCTCAACAAAGAATTTACTTATTTTACCATTAGTATATTCTTTATATTGCATATAAATTTTTATCACATATAATGTTCTACTCTTTCTAATCTCAATTTATCATAATAACCAATAATACTCAATGATGATCATCGATTAGAAATTACTCAAAGTCATAATTTGATGGGATACCATAATTCCAATATTCATGTAATATAAATATATCATAACTGAATGAATGATAAATGGATATAAAGTTCCTAGAAATGGGTGTAGTCACTAGATGGGGGGGTAATTTAGGGTGACTAAATGTTTATTGAATTCTTACACTAATAAGTTTACCTTTTTAAATACACTATCAATATCCAAACTTTTTTATCTATTAGGATAATAGTAGATATATTTATATCACCAAAAACACATATGAAACATGAAATTATAGTAAAATAAATAAAGGGAGAGACATATGATATTTTTATAATCATTTTCACAAAGAAGATACCTACTCGTTGTAATGTTTGGATCCTATCTACAACATTGATTTTAACAAGAAAATGTATAAAAGTGAATAAAAATGGATCAGTAGTGAGGATCCTATACTCAAAACTCACACTATTTGATTTTACACCATATGAAACCATATGGAATGTTCAACATACACATCCCTATAAAAATCACTATTTTTCGATAAATTATATATACTTTCTCCAAACAATATTTAGTCTCTCGATTAAAATGGTATTGGATTATACTATTATAATTCATTCTTTAATTAACTTCCTAGAACTAATAAAGAACATTAAAAATGTAAAATATATCGATCTACATCAAAGTGATCAAATCTACTTCCTCACTAGTTTATTCTCAATCCTATAGATATTCTTTGCAGCTATATGGAAATTTGTCTCTAAAGATAACCAAGTTACCAGATCTTATATAGAATTTGGAACTCCAGTATCTGTTAACTATTGAGCTTCCTATGATCTTGAAAACCTAGTAATTATTCAGTCACAGAGTCTTTAACACCAAAAATAAGAAACAATAGAGTTGGTTGATATCTCCCTAAAATATTATTATTCTTCTTCCTAGTTTAATGAATTGGATCCTCTATTTAAAATTTCATCAAGTTATTATTTTTCCATGATTCCCTGAATATTATTTTTCTTTAGAGTGGTATTGGGTTCTATAAATATTCTATCCATACTAATTACTTTCTATTTATTGATCACATATTTTATAATCAGAATTAGTGGAATATATTTTTAATATAATTAATGTAGAAATTATCCTAAACAATGTTCCATATCGAGATCTCCATCTCATTTTCCTAAAACCCTTTATGATGGTATGTTATAGGATATCATAATATTCCATTCTCCTTAACCACTTATCCTCACTAGTGTTACAAGAACAAAATTGTATTTATTTATTCCCATATTATCCAAGATAAATATATCTTCTTAATTATTCCAATAGAATGATTATTTTTATTCTCAAAACTATTCCACAAAATCCTAGAAAATTTTAATCTCTATATGTTTATATAAATATATTCCACAAATACTTTAATGGCGTGGAAATTTTCTATAAAACATTAAAATATCTAAAAATATTATAGATTATGTTTCAACTTGAATTTTTGTTCGTAGAGTACTTCACCACATGATATTTTTCTCCACAATCTAAATATAATATTCTCAATCCTTTTATTAAATAAAAAAAATCTCATTTGTGATATTTTATTATTTGAAGAATCAAATTTTCATCAAAAGATTTATATTCTTGACCTATATTCAGGAAGTTATCCATTTGATGAAATTTTTTCTAACTGTTATAATCTTAAAATTAATATGTTACCCTTTTTATAATATTATATATATTACTTATCCTATTTCCACTTTGAATGATGTTTTTAAGAGACAATTACTCTAAAAAAATATCCAAATGACTCTTAAAAATTTTTAATGACACTTATGTGCATTTGTTGAAATTTATGAAATCATACCATTTTAAAATTCTAGAGAAAACATTTTTTATAAGACTAAATGAATCTTAAAAAATCTCAAAATGAGTCTTAAATTTGTCTATATATTTCAAAATGGATCTTATGAAATTTATATATAACTCATATATTTTTTAGAATGACTCATACACAATGTAAAATAACTCTTGTGGTCACATGTCAATGACAGATTTTGAGACAAATACAAATTTTTCATAAGAAATAATAAATATTAAAATATATCTAAATAATGATTGGAAAATTATACTTAGATAGTTTTTCTATATCTAGTCAGGATGACCCTTATAAAATCATTATATGGATATTATGAAATTTTCACGAAATTTTCAATTTTATTGTCCACTATTCTGGATGAACATTATGATTACAAGGTGCCTGAATAAATTTATCATTTTATATACCACTCTCTCTTCTATAATTTCACCTTCTAGAAATATAGCATCCAAAAATATGAAATATATAATTTCTATAATATACACAATAGTTTCTCAAATCAGCTCAAAATTATTTCCTACATTAAATTAGCTTCTCTAAACCTTCATCCAAGTGACATTGTTTTTTGATTACAATAGATTTAATGTTTATTACTCCTTGGATGGATTATGTAAACTTCATATAGTTTTTATCTCTTTAATCATAGCTTAATGAATATATTTTAATATCCAAATTAATCTCTTCCAATTAAATTAAAACTATTATAGATAGTATTTCCTATAATCATTATCACATGTCATTGAAATAATGATCAACTCTCCAATAATCATATTTAAGTAGTTAATTCCTTGAATATATTTCAAATAATACATAAAATAATAGCCTTAGCTTCCTCTACCCATTTATAAATAGAAAATATATCAATCAACTTCATTATGACCCCCTCAAAAAACCAATACATCATGACATAAGTATCTAAATCAAATTCATTAGGACCTTACTCCATCACCAAAGAGACCATGACATATTAACATGATTATTAAAAAAAATAAAAACCAACATAATCCTTTGGTTTATTCAATCTCTATGTGTATCCATTAAATTATTCACAATATTTAACATCAATTATTTATCATTTTCTCTAAATAGTTTTTATTCTACCACTTATTTACCATACATACAATGGTCTTAGTGTAAGGGAAAATATTTCCTAACTTATTTAAATTCCACATAGTGTCTTACAATTTTAATTTTTTATTTTAATTTTGTTATTTTCTTACATTTTTAGATAATAAGTCAATTTACAATAAGATAAGGGTGGTATAACACTACACCTATCAATGAAAAATCAATTAATCAACTCTAAGTCTATATAAGTAGTACTAATCATAGGAAACAACTGTGACTAATTTAGACCACAAATATATCCATAAAACTATGAAAAAAATGTTACACCATATTAGATTTCCTTTTTAGTGGATATTTAGAAAAATCTTCTAAGAAATTTCTAACATGAAACTATTTTTCATAAACATAGTCAAATAATTCAGGTCCAAGTATATTTTCCTCCACTTTCAAACCATTTTTGTTTAACTGTCAATATATCTTAATAACCAAAATAAATACAATAAAAAATAGAAATGTAAAAGTAATAATTATAAAAAAATTCAAATTATTCACGAGATATCTAGATTTTAATATTTTGTCATGAAATAATAAAACATTGGTAGCTTTTTTATCTTATTAGCTTCTTATAAAGTGATTATCTTCAATAAAATGCATCATGGATTGTTTTCATCAAGAATGAACTTGATGAATAACATTTTGATACTAGTTAAAGTGTTGTGAGGAGGAAACATGATTCCAGATGAAGTTATTCATGATGGATAACTCTTCATACTATATAAACTTCACAATATTCATTTAGATATCATTTTTCAGGCTTAACCTACAATTCCCTATAAAAAGTAAGAAAAATAAAAAAACATGGGAATAAAGTGAACCTCCATCAGCTCCATAATGAGAGTAAAAGGTTGGGACTTATATATTAACCAAGAGACTCTTTTTTAATTATATAATTTTGATAACTCGTCAAAATAACATCACCATTGATTTTACAAATCCAAAATTATTTGGATGACATGGATTACATTATCTTTTAATATTTCTTATTATAAGGAATATAATTCTTAACTTCATTAAGAAAAATAATTTCATTCTTTTATGATTTATATAATATCCTAGGAAATTCCAAATATTTCTTCCATATGTTTAAGCACTCTTTAGGAACATTCCTAGTCTTCTTTTTGTGTGATTACTCCATTTTTTGTAGCCATGGTCTTGGTATATAGAGTCATCATTTATTTTATTTTTTCAAAATATATTATTTTATCCATTTTTGATAAAATATTTCAATTTCACATGATGTAAGGGTGAAATTATAACACCCCGATATTTTATGATATATTTATCTTTAAATAAATTTTATTTCTGTGATATCTTACGATACACACAACCTTGAGTCTAAATGTACCGTAATAGAATATTCAATTATAATATAGACATTAAATTGCTAGTATGAATATGAATAACCAAATTTCAAAAATATTTATAAAGGTTTTATATAAATCAACTATTTTTATAAATAAGTACTCAAATTTTAATAGTCATTATATGTTATAAAAATACATTTTTTTTTCCAAAAAGGGTTTTTATTACTTTTTTGGAGAAAATAATATAATTATTTTTTTCCAATATTAAAAAGGTTATTTTAAAACATGAAATAAATTTTGAAATAAATATTTCAAAATTATCTTATAGTGAATATTTGATAATTTTTAAAAATATTATTTTTTGATGAATAGTGAAAATACTGATTTTATTAAAAACTATCTTTTTGTTTAAAGAATTTATGAAGTTCCATTTTGTTTTAAAATATTTTCTAAAGAAAAATTATTTAATTTATGTTTTTAGTACTCCAAATAAGTTTATTTGAATTACGTTTATTTTTATTTGGGTATAAAAAATTTTAAACTTAAGAAAACATTTTTTTCAGAAGCCATTTTCACCGTTTTTCATCATGTTTCGAAGGTTTATTTTAAAATTAATTACTAATACTTTTAGGTATTTAATTAGATTACATGTATTACATATTTTCAATTATTAGTTTCATATTTTTAATTATTCTACTCATTTTTGGTCAAAATAAATAGTATAAATTTTAAAAGTCTATCATTGTTGTTAAGGTTAAAACATGTTTATTGGGGATGGGGGGTTAATCCAAGAGATAAGGGTGAAATTTAAAATTAAACTAATATAAATAATATTTTATGAAAATATTTAGACCTAAAAATATCAAACCTTATAACATATTCCATTTAGAAGTCTTTTCTTTATAATGACTTATTTATATTTCATTCTATTATGAAATTACTTATGTGTCCTCTCCCCCACTTATAAAAGGACATCCATCCTTTTTATTCATTACTCAACATAGAGCCTTATATTTCAACCAAAACCTAAAAAAGTATATTAGAAACATTTTTATACAAGGATTAGAGGTTCTGGTATTATTAAAATTCCATTCAAAGGGTCCTTAAGAAAGGATGTAAAAGGGAAAAATAGGAGTGGTAATCGTCTTACCCAACCTCGATCAATTTATTTATTCATTTACTATCTATAAATATGAATTATTCACTACAAAATAATAAATTAAATATAAAAAATATCCTATAAATTTTATTATAATTATTAAAAAACCAATATCAACCTTTTATTCTATCAAATGGAAAGTGAAAGTATCACTTGTTCATACGTGTGGACTACCTTCTCCACGCAGCGGTACAATTCATTTTAAATAACGATATTAGATGGATGGTTATTATGTTGGATTTATTATTTATAAATTATATTTATGAAATAATTATTATTTTGGAATTATAATATCATATCTACCTTCTTACCAACCAATCCGTTAGAAAATGAAAACGTTGCTTGTGTGTACGTGTGGACTACCACCTGCATGAAGCGATGTGATTCGTTTTTTATTCAATTTTACATGGATGGTAAACAAAGGAATATTTAATTAATATATATGATATATATGATATAATAATTATTTTATAAATTTTAATTATTATTTACATTTATTTTTTTCCACCTCCCAAATAATGAAAATATCATTCATGTGTATGTATGACTTATTATCTCCATGAATGATGCATTTAATTTTTCTATATCTATCCTTTATGGATGAAAATATATATATAATTAATATATATGATATTTATATCATGATTAAAATTATTTAAATGATGCAACCATGATCAAAATATTAGGATCATATCTACTGAACTAAAATTCTTAGGGAAAACAAAATAGTTAACACGGAAAAATGATGATTTAATAAGGAATTATTAATAAATGGGTGTTAAAATGTTGATAGTGGATAATTCAAGATATTATAAGTACATAAATGGATATGTTATATAATAATTATAAATTTAATTTTATGATAGGAGGTTAAATCTCTTTTGAAGCAAGTCGAACTTGAGGGAAGAAATTTATGTTATAATCGAATTGTTTGTCATATTGTCAATAATCATGTTTCAGATGATTTAATTTTACAAATTATCTATCAAGAATCCCATTAATTTTATTCTCCTATGTTTTTATAGATATTACTTGTTTTTATTTCATTTTACTCTCTTTATGAATATAAGAGACTGGAATAATATTTGTAAGAAAAAACAACTTCATTTATCTCTTCTTTCATGAATCATTTTTATTCCATATGAATGTTTTCTATTTTTTTAAGAATGTTTTAGTATTATCAGGTGATATTTAAATTATTTTTATACATTTTTTACTTTTTATAATATGTTTCAAAAGTAATATTCTTTTTATTTTCTGAAATGAGGTAGTTTTGACTTTTTACTGAATGTGAAAAAAATAATTATTTTAACATACACCACATAAATATAATTTAACACCATTATGACCACAAAATTATTTGAATATTCCTATAAAAATTTTGAAGTATATTTTTAAAGAAAAAGTTTTCCTTAATATTTGGAAAATATTTAGATTTTAAATAATTGATTTCAAATTGAAAGGGTATTTTCCTCAAGAAATGTTTGAGTGATATTTTAAATGGTATTTTTCATATATGATAACATCCTTTTATGTTACTTATTATTTAATAAGGTTATTTTCTTATAATACTATTCAATTTCATTCTTTGTAAGTTCTATGATGTTAATCTAAGAATGATTCTATGAAACCAATTTATTTCCCACAAGTTAATTAAGTTATGACGCATCATTTATGAAAATAATTTTGTCTCCATAGGTTTTTCTACTTTAATGACCCTAAATATAGTATCCTAGAGCCAGTGGTTACTTTATTACATTGGAAATATATATAGGAGATCACATCCCATAGGATTGAATAGTTTAATAGTCTTGGAAAACTATATGCATACATGAATCTCACATACATTTGAAAACATAAAATTCAAAAAATTATTTTCATTGAGAACATCATTATTCTCTCCAGCATATCCTTGAATGTTAATCATAGTACACTTTCTATAATCCTTGGGAAAGGGAAAAAATAGGAATGAACTCAAATTATCAATAATTTTATGCATATAATAGAAGCTAACATGGAATAAAAAAGGTATAATTAACATTGAAAGGTTAATAACTAAAAACACAAGTCATTTAATCACTAACATGGTCATAAGAGTAATATTGAAGGAATAAATGATGATAAAATAATTACATATATATAATTACATGATATTGAAACTTATCTATATATTTAATAACTATTAAAATAATCACCTTGACATCAATAAATGATTTCATAATGATGGAATGCATAATTATAGATACTTGAAACTTACTGTCAAGGCCTAGTGCGAAGATAATTTAAAATATGGGTATACATACAATAAAAACCCATTACATATGGCTAGTTGGATAGTTTATCTCATGATAACTACCAATGCATCAAGGGGATATATAATTCTTGGATCCACCTGTCACCTAATAATTATAATGATTTCATCTTATAAATAAACAATAAAACTTAATCAACTTTCCTTATTAATAAAAAACCACATGTTTTAAAATAACTAGTATATAAAATGTCAATACTATCCCTAGTAAAACTGATCATAAACCATAAGATAAATTTTGTGGATGTATAATTAGATTATATTCTTAGTAAATCATAATATTAAATAAAGTATATTTACATAGATTAAAATACATTAAAAAGATCATTGGAAAATATTTTGAGGGAAATACCCAATTCATGTTGAAATCATTTATTTAAAATCTAAAAATTTACCAAAAATCAAGGAAATAATTTTGTTTTAAAATAACATTTTTAACTTGTAAAGGAAGCTTAAAAACATTTAATAGTTATAATGAAGGTAAATTCCATTCATGACTTATAAGTTAAAAAATAATCCTATCATACGTTTAAAAAAAATAAGAATCACCTCATTCAGAAAATGATAAGAGTATTAATTTTAATTTTTTGTAAAAATTAAAAAATGGGTAAAAATATATCTGAAAAATAATATGAGAAAAGAAAAAATATTCATTATAAAATTTAAGGAAATTATGGATATGGAAGAAAAATACTTCAGACCAAATAGTAAATACATTACCATTTTCCTTAAAAACATTATTTCTGTCTATTGAGTACTTAAAGTGAGTAAAATTAATGAAATACTTATATTACAGAGAAATAACCATATGGTAAGAAACTAGGTTGGGTTTAAGATTGAAATTTCAAATAATTCCCCCAAATAAGATGTAAACATAAACAATCCTGGATAATGATGAGATTGTGAAATACACCCTTAACTCAAGTCCAAATTCCTTCATATATGTTAAAAAATAATGTATAATAAATAAAAAATTTATTATACATCTATTAAATAACTACAATCCTATATATCATGCCATATATTACTTATTTATAACCTTTTATCACTTTTGTATTAACAAATATTTTTTAAAATCATTGTCGAGGGTGATAACAAATTCAACATTCTTGTATGTTTTGGTTCGGTAGTTTTTGTCTTTCCACTTTTATGATGGTGAAATAATAACTAGAAATTTATTCTTTATATTAATAATATATATATATATATATATTCCTCTATAAAATATATTGATAGAAAAATGAATTACACCGTTCATGAAGACAGTAGGCCATATATACGCATGAACAAAATTTTATCTTTTCAAGAGATGGAATAAAAGAAAGGTAAATAATAATAAAACTTTCTAGAATAATTTTAATGTCATATATATCATATATATTCATTAAATTTCTTTTTATATCATCCATGTAAAGTGTAAATGAAAAAGGATCACATTGTTTCATGGAGGTGGTCGTCCACACTTACGCATGTGCGACGTTACCATTTTCCAATAGATTGGATGGTATGAAGGTAGATATGATATTATAACTTCATTAGAATAATTATGTTATAAAGGTAATATATATTTATTATTTATATTTTTATAACCATCCAAGTAAAATTGTTATAAAAAAATAATTACACTGATACGTGGAGATGGTGAGTTGTATGTACGCAAAAACCATGTTTTCACTTTTCATAGGATGTAAAAGTGATCTAATTTGGTTTTCCCATAGTCATAGTAACGTCTCCCAATATTTGTGATACTATAGTTATTATTTTAGTATGATTAAAACATATTTTTTTTGAATTATAAAAATAAATACATTTGATAGATTTGGTAAGGATGATTACTTCTTCTTCGGTAGACTTCCTTTAGATATCACTTAAGGGTCCTAGGGTTGGCCTTTTGGTAAGACCATTATAAAGACCCATACTTTTCATACATATATATTATATGTAAATAAATGAATATTATTTACATAACATAATGATCCATTCCAAAATCATATCGGTCTAGTATCTTTAGAAACATGGAAACATAAACAATTGGTTCATAAAATATCAACATCATCTCCCACTTATTTTTCCATAAATAGAAACCTTCTTATATATATCATACATAATACCTTTCTTCATAACCTAGGTAATGGAAACATAAGAAAATGGTGATATCAGATGCTTAGTAAGGGTGAGTAAGGGTGATATCAATGACCACATAAGAATAACATGATCATTAGGGTATAAGAACATAAAATTAACTTTTGAAAACCATACCCTGCATATAAAAGAACAAAATCTTAAGTCATGACATAGATATTAGGATTTAATAAGACATGAATCATAATGGAATCAAAGAACATGAACCATGAAAGATTAACATAGGAATAATAAATTGATTTTTGGAATACACATAATCATAGAAGAACATTTCCTTAGTAGTCAAGGCTCATTTCCAAGGCTATTATATTGGAATTCTTTCACTCCCCAAACCATCATAATATTCAATATTTACTCAAAATATTATCATATTGTATATAGTCCCTTGATGAACTGGGTTCACTCCCCATTCTAATCCTGTTTATCTCTTGAGATATAAATCTTTACCTAATACATTAGAGGGATATATAAGTACCACCTATCACATTATTAAAATCATACTTACACATTCCAAAAGATCATAAAGGATTCATCATATTGGAACCCATGAAAATAATTTTGTTTTATAAACATTTCATCAATGTATAACCCATTGAAATGAAATGGGTTTCATAAATATTTCATCATTTCATCAATGTATAACCTATGTAAAAGAAATGGGTTTCCTAAAAATTATGTCATTATATTTATAAAACATACATATAAAGAATAAGGATAGTATAATTGGATCATATACTTATTAAATAATATGTTAAATAAAGGGTTTTTATCATTAATGAATATAAATACCATTAAACGATCATTAAAACATTCTTGAAGAAAATAACCTTTAATTTTTTCAAATCACTTATTTTAAATAAACTATGAAATTACAAAAGAAAAAATATTCTAGGAAAATAACCTTGTTAACTTTTAATGGATGATACAAATAAAATGTGACAGTAAAAAAATCCATTCATTCCGTGTAATTTAAAAAACATTCCTTCAATAATTTTTATCTAAAAGTCATAAAGTACCTGATTTAGAAAATAACAAGAATATTACTTTCAAACCATTTAAAAAAAAATAAAAAATGCGTAAACATGATTTTAAAAAATCATATTATAATAGTAAAAATATTCTTTAATTTTTTAGAAAACATGGAATTAAAGAAAAATCTTTTTCGACTGAAGAGATAAATAAAGACGATTTTCTATAAACATATTTTAAGTATCTTGAGAAAAATGGCGAGGAAAATGAGAGGAAAAATGTATTTTAAAGAAATAAATAGAGTATAATAAAATTTATGAGTATCTTTTTAGGTATATCATAATAGTTTTTATCATAATTTAATCATAAATAATCCCAATAAATAATGAGATTGTAATATAGAACCATTACATCAAGTTCAAATTGCTTTAAAAGCACTCTATCCTCATATATAATAAATTTAAGTTTATTATAAATCTATTAAATAGGAATTTAAATACTTATAATATCATAAATGAACCCTTTATTACATTTCAATACCCCCTTTATCAATAAATCACTATTAAAATAATCAATTCTAGGCATTAACAATTTCGTTTATCATGAGTATTTCTGTTCAGTAGTTTCAGTAATTGTACATTTATACAATTTAAATACTCTACAGAATATTAATAATGATATAAATATAATATATATTCAATATATTCATATTTAGATTCATCCATAAACTTTAGATATAGAAAAATGAATTACACCGTCTATAGAGATGGTAGGCCATATGTACACATGAACGTTGTTTTTCATTTTTTAACTGATGGAATGAAAGAATGGTAAACATTAATTCAACCTTTAATAATAATTATTTTATCATATATATCATATACATTCATCAAAATCATACTCATTACTATCAAAGTAAAATTTAAATGAAAAATGATTCACATTGCATCATAGAGGTGGTAGTCCATATGTACGCGCAAATGATGTTATTGTTTCCCAAATAATTTGATGGTAAGAAGGTATAAATGATATTATTATTATTATTATATAAGTATTATTATTACATTAATATCATCTAAAAATATTAAACCCATCATAATAACCATCTATAAAATATGGTTATGAAAAATGAATTGTATTGCTATGAGGAGACGATAAGACGTATATATGCACGAGTAATAATTTAATTTCTCATTTGATTGGAAAGAGGGTATATATTGGTTTTTTCATAATAATAATAAAATTTAAGAATATTTATTACATTGATTTTATTTTCTCATGATAAATTCCATAGATTTATCGTAGGTAAAAAAATATTATAAAAATAATGTGATATGTTAGGGCAATTATCTCTTCTTCGAAATAAATCCCTTAGATCTCCTCTAAAGGGCTCCAGGTTTAGTATTTTTGGAAGAACAAAACCTCTAGAATGTATCTATGTAAGTTTAGAATAGAAATTTTCATAGTTTTATCAATATATTAGGCTCAATGTGGAGAGAATAAGTGACGGTGGAGGTTCCATTTTATAATTAAGGTGAGGGGAACTTTTGAAATTTCTAAATAGATTAAATTATAATAAAATTATTAACAATAAAAATGCCAAAAAATAGACATTTATTAAAATATAAGGTAGTATAGGGCTGTAATACCATCAAAAAATAAAATTTATACTTGTTTTGGTGTCATTTTAAACCTTATCATTTTGATTAACACTTTATTAACCAGTTTTATTTTTAACTATGGTAACAACTTATTCAATATTAAAGTGTGATAATTATTTTACTTACAAGGTGAAAATTGAAACATAAATGAAAAATTGATGAAATTTTCAACCATATAATTTAATCCTTTTATAATTTAAATGTTGTTATAAATTTTATATAATTTAATAATATATTATTTTGATAAAATATCATTATTGTCAATTTTGACCATGTTCATTTAATTTGACTTAAATGATATAAATACAAAGATTAAATTTGAATATAATATTTTAAAATGAAACTAATATTTAATATACACATTTAAAACTTCCTAAAAACTATAAATTACCCAAATTATATGACTTTTCATATTTTAAACTCACTTATTTTATTTTTTTGTTAATTGAATAAATACTATTTTAGTGTTGTGTTAGCATTTAAGGCAATTATATAATACCTAAAAATTAATAAATAAATTACCATCAATAATATAATTTCATTTTTCACAAAATTACTATTAATATTAATTTATAACACGTTTTTTTCATATGTTAACAGATAAAGGATATTTAAAAATAAGAGAGTGACATTTGGAAACATTATTTCATTTAAATAATATATAAGTCATTTTCATTGACAAGTTCTCATTAAACAAATAAAATTTTCACCTAAGGTTATAAGGGTATAATTAAATTCATATAAGAATAATAAAGATAAAATTTAATGGCATCATCACTTATTTTTATTCTAGATTAACGTGATTTACCCATTAAAGAGGTGATAAATTTTACCATGGTTACTATTCATATTAATAAAAAATAAAACAGTCCTATTTACCAAATTTGAATCTCCCACTTATAAATATGTAATTAAATTTATCTAATTCAATACCTATAAATTATATAAATTAATTTTAATTTATGTTGGGAAAAATGATAAAATTTACTTTTTAGTAAAAAATACATTTTTAGAATAAAAATGGATTTATCCTTATCCTAAGCTTAGGAAAATATTTGTTTTTTTAAAAATTTTGATCAATTAAATAATATATATATTTAAATAAAATCATTCACCAATAGTGATTAGTATAATTTATTAATACAAAAATTCATTATGCGCAATTTTTTTTTTTCAAAAAAGCATCACTTTTATTTTAAAATATTTTTTTAATTCTAATAATTAGATAACTAATTAATTATTTTTATAAATGTGTATACCATATATTTTTTAAAATTTCTTTATTACTATTCGTAGATACTAATTCAATGGTTATGAGATAATAAAGGCATATTATTTTAATAATGTTATGTGGTTTGACTAAATTCGCTGTTGTATGTAACACAAACTATCAAAAAATCAATTTTTTTTAAAGAGAAATACTTCATAATAATATCAAGGTGTCAAATTCTAACCAGATTAAAATGAATTTCACCCTCAAAATATATCACTCTGATACATACAAATAAGGATAATTTTATCTCATTACATCCATAGGTTCGCATGTAGCTTCCTCAAATGGGCGGTTTCACCACAAAAATTTGACCAGGTGTGTGGTCTTGTTTTGTAACACTTTATCTCTATGATTCAGAATATCTCCAAGTTATTCAACATATGAAATATCTTTCACAAATTATATGACCTTTTAGTTCAATACATGTGAAGGATTATCAATGTAATTTCTCAGGTGAGATATATAGAACACATCATGAACTTGATAGAGATTCAGTAGAAGCACCAACTGATAATCTACCTTCTTGATACAATCAAAAATTTCAAAATGAAAAAGATACCTAAGGATTAATTTTTTTCTAAATCTCTTCACCCTTTTCTAGGGATATATTTTTAGGAATACCTTGTCATCCACTTAAAACTCTAGATATTTTAGATGACTGTTAGTATAAAATTTTTGTCTAATCTGAGCATATTTTATTTGATGTTAAATGAACCTAACTTTCTCTACCATTTAATAAAATATATAAAGACCCTATAAATTTCTTTTTCCAAATTTATTCCAACACGTTGGAGTTCTTCACTTCCTACCCTAATGGGCTCTATATGGAGCCATATGAATGTTTGAGTGGATGATATTATTGTAAAACAATTCTACCAAAACAAGTTGTTGATACCAAACAAATTATAAATCCATATTTAATGATCTAAATATATATTCTAGAGTTTTAAAGGTCCTATCAGAATAACCATCCATTTTACGATGATAGGAAGTGCTGAAACATAACTCTTTATCCAGAGCCTATTGAAGACTTCTCTAATACTTCGAGCTAAATCTCGGATCCTGATCAAATAAAATTGGTAGTGGTACACCATGAAATATCACCACTTACTTAATGTTTAACCAAGTAATTTGATCAAGAAATAAATATTATCTAATGTAAATGAAGTGTACTAACTTTATAAGACAATTGACTATAACCCAAATAACATTATTCCCTTTAGATTTTTTGGGGAGTCTAATGAAAAAATCCATGGTGATGTTTTACCATTTCCATTATGGTATAGGTAATTTTTGTAACATCACCTTTGACTTATGTATCTGAACATTAACTTAATGACATGCCAAGCAGTGAGAAACATACTCTTCAATATCTCTCTTCTTTCCATCCTAATAAAAATACCCTTTCAAATCTCTATACATATTCATACTTCTATGATGAATAGATAATGATGAACTATGATCTTTATCCACTAGCTCCTCCTTCAAATTTGGTATTGAAGGGACACATAAATAGTTCCTAAACATTATTATTCCATCACAATCAAGGCTGAACTGAAGATCATTTATCAAATTCTTTTTCTATTCTAAAAATTCTTTCTACACCTCTTTAATCTTCACCTGAATAGATTGTTGAACAATAATTTGAGCCATATAAGATTTATCTCCTTCCTTTATGATTTATCACTATATACTTTGATAATATAAAATTACAGGATCTTTTGTGATCCTTATCCTAAATAATCTACTGTGTTCCTTTTAAATCAAAGAATCTTCCACCTTGTTTACATTCCCATGGTGGGGATGTATTGACCAGTCATAATCGTCAATCAGTTCCAACCATCCTCTTTGGTATATATTCAACTATTTTTGAGTGAAAAGATACTTTAAATTTTTTTGATCAATTTATATGCTACACAATCATCCATAGAGATAATGACTCTATATATTTAATTCAAAAATTACCATAGCTTACTCTACATCATGATTTGGGTAATTTTTCTCATTGAACATAAATTTTCATGTGGCAGAAGTTATAACCATATCATTCTACATGAGTAAACATTATAGTCCTTTATTTAATGTATCATTATAGATTACAAACCCTTATCCACTAAAGGATAGTGTAAGAATAGGTGCACTGACTAGACTTATTTTTATTTCCTTAAAAATTTCCTCACATTCATTAGTACAAAGGAAATTGTCTCCCTTCTGAGTTAACTTGGTGATTGGATTTGATATTAGTGAAAACATCTCTAGAAAAGTGATAATAAAATCCATACATACCATGAAAACTGTGTATATCAGTCACAATGGTTGGTCTAGTCTAATGTTCAATAACTTCTTCCATTGAAGGTTCTACTGATATACCTTCACATGAGATTATATAACCCAATAATTAATCATTCCAAAGGAAAAATTCACACTTGGTAATTTTTTCATAAATGTTATCCTTGCTTAGGGTAATCACAACAATTCTCAAATAATCTCCCTATTCTTTCTTTCTCATTGAATAAATAATAATATAATCTACAAGTACTACCAAAAAATTATTAAGGTAATCTCTAAATAATATATTCATTAAATCCATGAAGATAGTGGGGGCATTAGTAAGACTGAATGGAATCACTATTAATTCATAGTGTCCATACATTGTACATAATGATGTCTTGGTTATATCCTAATTCTTGACCCTCAATTGATGGTATCCATAATTAATATCAATATTGTAAAATTATTAAGCTCCACACAATTTATTAAACAAGTTATCAATATGGGGTTGAGTATAATTATTCTTGATAGTTATCTTGTTATGTTCTAGATAATAAATATAAAGTTGCATTGATCCATCTTTGTTCTTAAAAAATAGAATATTTTTACCTCATGTTGACATAATTGTATGAATGAATCCATTATCAAGATTATATTGGGGTTACTTATTCAAATATTGCAAATAAACCAGGTCCATTTTATATGGTGTCTTAGAAATAAGTGTAACACTAAGTATGATTTATATTGAAAACTAAACATCATGATTTGGTGGAAAATATGAAATTATTATAGAAATAAATTAATAAAATCCTATACAATAGGCATATATTTAATGTTGAGTTTATTTATAAAAATCTAAGACAAATTCCCCTTTTTAATAGGAATCATGACACATAAAATGGATGTAATTTCCATCAAAAGTCATTTTTATAATCACCTTGATAAATGATCATAGGTTGGATCAGAATACAAAATGTAAATTCATTTACTTATCAATTTATGTGGGATTTATATAAATAAATCTAATCCATTCCAAAAAATAACATCAAATTCATCTAGAGGAATAAGGCTAAGATTTTCAGGGAACACATTCTCACAAACTTCAACTAGATAAATATCATAGATTTGGGATGTGATCAATACACCTTCAATGGTTTTTACTACTAAATCAACATCTAATTTTTGAGGTGGTATTGTGGTACCCTTATAAAATTATTTATATATAAAAGCTTTTGTATATCTAGAATCAAATAATACATTAGTAGTTATAGAGTGGATGGTAAGTGTACCTTTCACCACATCGTTATCATACTCCTCATCATAAATAGTAATCACATGATATTTTAGTTTGAATGTGGGATTAATAGGTTTTAAATATCAATAATAATCACTAAACATCATATTTTGGAACTAGTTATTATAATTCCCATACTACTTACATTTAATATAATGGAATGTGGGAATTTCTATCTATTTAGCTTTCACTCTATTCACATCATTAGCTAACTTAATTCCATTACTTTAGAATTTTATTTCCCAATTACCTTCCTTTATACACTTGAATCATTTACAAGTTCCCTTAATAAAATTACCCCCATGTTTCATTACACACATAGAACATAAAGGAAAGATCATCTTTTTTTACTCCATGGTTTTTTGAATTGCATTTGTATTCTATTTTAATTTTCATATCAAAACCATTAGACTGATGGGTAAATAGAATCTCCATATCCACCTTGAGATCACATAGAACAATTTATTCATATATATAAAAGTCCCTTATGAATAAATCCCTTTAAAGACTGGGTTTAGTCCATTATATAACTGATCAACATTACATTTAGGTTAGATGACAATAGCAAAAGTGTATATCATAAGTCTTGTAAAATTTTCCTCATAAGTATCAACAAATTCATCATCCTTGTTCTTTAACTCAAGGAATTATGTATCTATTTTCATACAAAAATATGATGAATGTACATGTTGAAAAATAATCTTTTAAATTCATCTAACTCCATAGATTCAATTTATTCTTGTTCTCTTAGGATCCTGATAAGATTCAACCAATGATCTTCTTATCCTTCTAAATGATAAACAACCAAAATAACATTTTCATATTCTTAACACTGAAGAATGAAAAATATATTTTCAGTGGTTTTGATCCATTTCTCAGTAACTAGTGGATCAGTAAATCTACTAAAATAAGTTAGCATTTTCCCCATTAAAGACTCAACAAAACATTTTCCCCTCCTCTTCTCATTTTGATGCTTAGTGTGATTCATAGCTTGAAAAGGTTGTGTGAGAATAAAAATAATATTTTTTCATTTCATCACCCATAAAATTTTATTTCTCATGAGTAAAATCATTGACTTATCCATCGTATATATTATTAACATGATTCCTTCAGGTTTCATCCATTGGCTAAAAACAAAAAGGATAGTGTGACTAGAAATAATCATGGTAAGAAATCATATAATCATAAATAATAATTTATAGTATTTTTAATAATGACACCTTATTCTATGAAACCTTTGGTTTAACCTAGATCATTCATTATCATTACCAAAACATTTGGATTTTTTCCTATACTTAGACTTATCCCTATGGTTTTTACAACGTTTTATCATCCTAGTTTTTCTAAAGGATATATAAAACTTAATTTCATACCAACAATAACAACCCATACCATTCATACATAGATATTACATCCAAATAGATGAATATTCTTTACATAACATAAAAATCCATGACATAATAATATCAGTATACTATCTTTGGTAACATGGAGACATAAACAACTACTTCTTAAAATATCTACATAGTCACCCAATTATTTATTTATAACTAACACCCTTATTAGAGATATCATACTTAATACCATTTTTTATAACCTGAGGAATAGAAACATTAGAAAAGGGTGAGCTCAGATACTCAATAAGGGTAAACAAGGGAGATATCAATGGTCACATAAACATAACATGAGAATAAGGGTATAAAAACACGATATTAACATTTGAAAATCATAACCTTCATGTTAAAGATCATAATATTAATTCATGAAATAAATATTGGTAGTTCATAAGACATGAATCATAAGGTAATTAAAGAACAAATACCATGAAATCTTAACATAGGCATAAGACATTGATTTTTGGCATACACATAAGTATATAAAATCATTTCCTTATTAGTCAAGGATCATTTCCAAGGATATCATAGTGGAATGGATTAAATCCATAAATCATCATAGTATTCAAGGTTTAATCCTAAAACTATCATAGTGGACATAGTCATTTGATGAAATGAGTTCACTCCCCATTCCAATCCTTTTTATCTCATGAGATATCAATATTTACCCAATGCGTTGGAGGGAGATGTAGGTACCTACCATCACATAATGAAAATCATGAGTATGTGTTCCAAAAGAACATAAATAATTCATCACATCAAAACCCTTGAAAATAAATGGGTTTCCTAAAAATTTCATTATATCATAACCCATGGAATAGAGATGGGTTTCATAATCATTTCATCATTTTATCACAACAAAACCCATTGAAAAGAAATGTGTTTCATAAATTTTTTTTCTTCATACTCATAAACCATCCAGGTTGTAAAGACCCGTAAATTTCAAGGAAATTTTTTTTTCGTAATTTTCTTTGGAATTTTACAAGAACGCAGTTTCTGACGGCACCTGATTCCGAGGCCCGGTGTGCCCGGAATCATTTTCCGAAGTTTTGGCTCGGGTACGTTCAGTGAACGGACGAGCGGGTTTTTCTAACTTTTGAACCGGTGCCCGGAATCGATTTCTGAGGGCACCGATGAAATCGCAGCGCCGGGTTTCGCTTAGAAACGCCTCTTCTGGAGTTGCATTTGCTCGGATGTGGTTTTTAATTTTCGGGCTTAAAGTTAAGAAATAAAATAATTTTGCGACAACTTTATTTTATTTCGCTTAAGCCACTTGGAAGCCACTTGAAGCCACTTAAAAGCGGCTTGAACTGAGTTGAACTGGATAGGATGCTATCCAGAAATATCCTACCCCTTGGTAGGATATTTGTGAGGTGGGGCCCGCACGAGCCCCGCCGTTTCTTTCCGCTAAGTAACGCACCCGCGAAAACCCGTCAAAGAAACTGAAAGTCAACTGACGCGGTTTCTTAGTTTCTTAACAGACCATTAAATTGGGCTGTTTCTTTCGTCCAATTAATTGGGCGGTTTCTTTGGTAAATTAATTCTTGGAATTAATTGTTCGTTTCCTTTTTTTTAATCGTTGCTTGTGCGTTAATAAAATAAGATTACTCTTATTTTATTTTGGGTGGAAGCTTGTGGCGTGGGGAGAATTTGGAGGAGAGCGTTCTTCTTCGGCGAAGAACGCGAAGAACGCCGACCTCCGGCGAAGAACGCCGAAACCGCGGAAATCAACGACGCTTCTTCCGCGACGTTTCTTCCGCGACGATCGTTCCTTTCCAAGCGACGTTCTCCCTTCGGACGCACCTCGACGACAACGGAATCAACGACGTTTCTCCGGCGACGTTTCTTCCGCGACGATCGTCCTCTTCCGCGACGAACTCGCGAGCGACAACGCTTGAGGTAGGGGTTTTAAACCTTTTTAAAGTTGTTGATCTTTCCTTCGATCTTGAAGGTTCTTTTTTTTTTGTCGGCCCTTGTTTCCGAATCTTTTTATTTATTTTTTTAAAAATATTGTGATGGATTATCGTTCTAGAAAGGCCGATTGTTATCAATCTAATGCGAGGGGGGTCGGGCCGCACAAACACGGCCGAACCCCCCCCCCCTCCTTTATTCTTGTTGTTTCTTGCGGATGGAGCGAGATGGCGTGGTGCCGTCGCACCACGCGGGAATCGTACGACAACTATTGAGTGGCGCCATCGCGCCGCGCTGTGGAACGAAATCAAACAAGATCGAGACGCCTTCGCGCCACGCCGAGAAGTCGTTCAAGCACGCGACGTCGTCGCGCCGCGCCAAAGAGGCCGCAGATTAAATTAATTTTATTTTGTTCTTGAGCGCAGATTGACGGGCGACGAAAAACGAGGCCGCAAGTTAATTTTGAGGCCTCCGCAGTGAAGGTCGGGTCCCGGGATGACCGTAGGCGCAGACGGGAAGCAAATCGGACCACCGGATCGTCTCCGGTGGCCCGCGGAAGCCGGAGGCGGCGGCACCCCGCGGGTGTCCAGGGTGGCACCCCGCGAGTGCCGCGGGGCTGTCAGGCGACACCCCGCGGGTGTCCAGGGGGGCACCCCGCGGGTGCCGCGGGGCTGTCTGGCGGCACCCCGCGGGTGTCCAGGGTGGCACCCCGCGGGTGCCGCGGGGCTGTCAGGCGGCACCCCGCGGGTGCCGCGGGGCTGTCAGGCGGCACCCCGCGGGTGTCCAGCGCGACACCCCGCGGGTGCCGCGGGGTTGTCAGGCGGCACCCCGCGGGTGTCCAGCGCGACACCCCGCGGGTGCCGCGGGGTTGTCAGGCGGCACCCCGCGGGTGTCCAGCGCGACACCCCGCGGGTGTCCAGCGCGACACCCTGCGGGTGCCGCGGGGTTGTCAGGCCGCTCGGCCGAGCCGAGCCGGACCGGCCCTGGCCGGGCGGGGCCGGGCCAACCAGGTCGTACCCAGTTCGGGCCGACCCAGGGGGGGTCGGGCCGGGTCGGTCCGGACCCGGACCCCCCCCGTTTTCGGACCTTTTCGGTCCAATTCACATATCTTGAGCTCCGGACATCCGAATGACGTACCGTCAGCTTTGTTGAATTCCTCTCAGTGAGACGGAACTTTTGGCTTACTCTGCTCGAGGTTTGGATGCCGACAGAGTACGGTCGGGTCGGTTCGTACACGAAACCAACCGGGCCCCTGGAACGAAAAAGCCAATAACTCACAGACCGGGCGTCCGATTGACGCACCGTCTGTTTCGTTGACTTCCTCTTGATGAGACGGAACTTTTGACATACTCCGCCCGAGTTTTGGATGCAGTCGGAGTATGGCCGGATTGGATTGTACCCGAAATCCAACCGGGCCCCTGGAACGGAAAAGCTGATATCTTTCAGCCAGGACGTCCGTTCGACGAACCGTCAGCGGCGTTGGTGATTACGTTGAGAAACGGTCCCTATGTGCTTACCCTATGAGAGTTCGGGGTGCAGTTGAGATATATCCGGGTTTGGTTTGCTCACGAAACCAACCGGGCCCCCGGGACGAAAAGGCTAATAACTCACAGACCGGGCGTCCGATCGACGCGCCGTCTGTTGCGTTGAGACCCCTGTGACGAGGCGGTCCTTTGAGATACTTCTTCGTGAGACCTTGAGATACTTGGAGTATCGAACAGTAGCTCGTGGAGCGGACCCTCCCGGAGACGAGCGTGCGGAGTACGGAGACCGTGTAGCCGGCTGAGACCTGACGACTGCTTGACCGACTCGACTCGGAGTGAGTCGACTAGCCCAGTGGACGGAGCGCCCGGTATTTGGCGACAGACCCACGGCGGACGGAGCGCCCGGTAGTTGGCAGCAAACCCGCGGTACTCGACAGAAGGAGTACCTCAGTAGGCTATTTGGGTGAGCGCCCGGTATTTGGCGACAGACCCTCAGCGGACGGAGCGCCCGGTAGTTGGCCGCAAACCCGCAGTACTCGATAGGAGGAGTACCTCAGCAGTCTTAGGTTAGCGAGCAGTACCTCGGAGTCGTGACAGGACCACTGTACACACTAGAGACGGAGCTCTTCAGCAGCTACGGTTTCGATAATGAAAAATCCTGGTTTGAGCTGAGTCAATGAATCTTTGCGTTTTCCTCATGATCGAGATGGGTTGCTTGATAACTTAGGTATATGTATGGGCATATACCTGGGTGATGGTTATCCGTTGATTTCATGATTTTTGTGTATCCTTGTGATTGGATGGGTTACTTGATGACTTAGGTATATGTATGGGCATATACCTAAGTAGAGTCTGATGTTACTTCGTGATTGCTGTCTTTACTTTGTGGATATCCATGTTGGATTTAGTGAGACCTTAAGGGTCTCGGGGTCCCTACTGAGTAGCTTATACTCACCCCTGCACGGGCTATGCCCGCACTTCGTTGTGTTGGTTGCAGACGACGGACAGCGCAGATCGCAGTTGAGGCTTGCGGAGCAGGTCGGTACCCGGAGGAGGACCACTGGGCGGACGTACCCGGAGTAGACGACAGGACCCGAGGAGTAGAGGAGCTATCTGTACCTACCCTTCAGGTAGGATCCGTGGTGGACGATCCAGGATCTGAGCCATCTGTACCTACCCTTCAGGTAGGAATCGAGGAGGACGACCCAGGAGCCGCTTCGTTCTTCCAGCTGCTGTTTTTCCCTTTCGAGTTGTACTTTACAGTTGGGCTTGTATTTCCGGCCCTTTTTCTTTTCTTCCCTTGTGTTTACTTTTCCGCTTGCTTACTCTGTGGAGTTTGTTTGCTTTTGTAATGGCAATGCCTTCCCAGTTATCGGGATTTACGCCATTGGTGCTAGTCGCCAGCCCCTGGCCTATGGAAGGCGGGCTTGGGGTAGTCACGGCACGGGCCCCGAGGTCGGGTCGTGACAGATTGGTATCAGAGGTGGTCGGTTCTACCGCAGACTCTGATCTTTCTTTCTGTGAAGCAATAGTGTTAAGGGTACCGAGTGTGGTTTTCAGTTCAGGGAGTCCAGTGTTGGTGCGGGCGGCCGACGTATCCATACACCAGGACCCTGGAAACTGATTTCTGACTTTGTGCACGAAAACACTGATTGCGTGTGTGTTTTCAAAGGTTTTCCCCCTTAAAACAGCTCAAACCAGGTCAGCTCACCAGGTATAATCGTTTGACCGTGTTACGTTGTTTCTTTCAGGATTCCTTTTCTCGGACGACCAGTTAGAGCCCAGAGGGATGTGCGTGCTGACAGCCTGTCGAGTGACGAGGCTTTGGTACAGGGCCCTCTTGCAGTTGAGGCACCAGCGGAGGCACCAGCGGTACTACCATACGTTGGGCCACCGATGCCACCAGCCCCAGCAGTAGGCGATGCCCGCTACTTGCACGCACTGCATGAGTTCCAGCGCCAGAGGCCACCCAGGTTCGGGGGAGAGACGGACCCGCAGACGGATGAGGATTGGCTGGAGGCTGTGGTGGGAGTCTTCAGGCTAGTGGGGACGCCATCAGACTTCATGGTGACCTTTGCTGCCAGCCTTCTTTAGGCAGCAGCAGGCAGGTGGTGGAGCCACTTGTTCCAGTTTTGCGATGGGATGGCTTTCACATGGGAAGACTTCGAGACCTTCTTCAGGGTGGAGTTTGTGCCAGTAGCTCTACACCCCGAGCGTGTTCAGGAGTTGCTGCCTTTACCGCGTGTTTTTCTATCAGAAGCCGAGTCATCTGTGGGCAGTAGACAGATGATGTAGAGGTCTAGGAGGACCAGACAAGCAGTTGGGCGATCTCGGGTTTTAGGACCGGTGGTGCGGGGCACCCAGAGTGGGAACAGAGCCAGCCGTGCAAGGAGCAGGTTGTGTTACTCATGCCGCGGAAAGGGTCACCTGGCACGTGACTGTCCGACTCCTCGTACAGTTGATCCATAGGCTTTTGAGGAGCCACCGAGGTAGAGGCAGCGACGAATGCTTGAGCAACAGTAGAGCAGTGGACAAGGCAGTAGAGATCCTGGAGCAGGTGGACAGGAGCGGAGCTAGTGGATATGTCTCTTGTACTTCTAGTTCCATGTTGATGTTGTTTTTGTGTCTTTGTACCATGAGCTGCAATAAAATAAAGACACTTATCTTGTGATGTTTGCCTTCCTGTCCTCTTTTGTGATGTTACTGAGTGGTCCCGGTTAAACTGTTGACTTGACCCTCACTTTCGAGATTTCAACTGGAGGAGACCCAGTGACCTCACACTGATGCCGACAGTGTGACTCGACCCTTGGAGGCGAGAGTGACAGTTGGATCTCTTAGTAGTTACGTCGAGGCCTTACGACGTCATCCATGGCATGAATGCATCCTTCATGCCAGGATTGACTGTATTAGGCAATGGGCGTGGTTCATCTAGAGAGGGGATGAGACCAGGTTTCTCTTTTCGGCAAAGGATAAATTTTAGCAGCTCTTCCAGATCATATGCAAAGGAGGTGCAGTTCATCCAGGAGCGGATGAAGACTGCACAGTGCAGTAAGAAACAGGAAACCAGTGCCAGTCTTAGAGACTCGGGCGTGTTAAATGTTTCAAGAAGAGGAAGCTTAAAGGAGAGATGAGTCTACAAAGCAGCAGACGTGGAGGCACTGCTAGGTGAGCAGCATGAGGTGGTGTACATCCTAGCATGCTACAACCACCCGCCTTAGTTATTCCCGCCAGGCTCAGGGAGCTGAATGGCGGAGGAAGAGTGAGGCTGCATGCGGTCAAGGAGTGTGACCCAATGGCTCTAGAAATGATTCAAGGGACAGTCTATGTCCACTACTAGCTGCTGTAGTAACAGACGTCGATATGAATCATTCCTCGCTTCCACAAATCTTGTTCCAGACCTAGAGTTTCCGGTAAGCCGTGGACTTGACCCTCACGTCTGGAGATACCTTGGGAGGAGACTCGATAATCACACTTACGCCGACGGTGTGGTCAGACCCTCGAGGCGAGAGTTCTGGTTGGAATCTCTTGGTGGCAGCGTCGAGGCCATACGACGTTAGTTGAGTATAGAATGGGCAATAACTGTTAATACTCAAATTGACGGTTTTAGGCAAACGTTGGGATGGGTTTTCCTTGGTCGGCGGAAAAGGAAACCCTAGGCAGTGCAGGGTAACTCTTGCACAGGAGGGTGCGACCGATCACTCTTGAGTCGGTCAACCTTACCCTCATAGCAGCAGTCGTTTTGAGTTTCAGTTCTAACAGGAATGGAGACCTCTGGAGTTCGAGGATGACGACCACGTCTTCTTACGGGTCTCACCTCGACGAGGTTTACGGAGATGTGGCCTGGGAGGCAAGTTATCTCTGAGGTTCAACGGACCTTTCTAGGTCCTCAGCTAGGTAGGCGAGGTGGTTTACCGCTTGGCCCATCCACTTCAGTTGCACTAGGTGCACGATGTTTTCCACGCATCCCAACTGAGGAGATACGTGCTCGACCCCTTCGCATATCATCGACCATGAGGAGATAGACGGTGGCGATGAGTGTCTTATACAGAGGTTCCTATGGGGATCGAGGATCGACAGGAGCGGATCCTAGGAGGATGGTCGATTCCTCTTGTGCACTTTCTTTGGCAGCGCGGGAACCTCCAGGTGAGCACATGGGAGCGGAAGGCTCAGATGCGTGCTCAGTACCGCTTTGTTTCCCTAAGTTTGTGGTGAAGCTTTACGGGGACGTAAAGCCCTGTGGTGGGAGTAATGTAAAGACCCGTAAATTTCAAGGAAATTTTTTTTTCTTAATTTTCTTTGGAATTTTACAAGAACGCAGTTTCTGACGGCACCTGATTCCGAGGCCCGGTGTGCCCGGAATCATTTTCCGAAGTTTTGGCTCGGGTACGTTCAGTGAACGGACGAGCGGGTTTTTCTAACTTTTGAACCGGTGCCCGGAATCGAATTCTGAGGGCACCGGTGAAATCGCAGCGCCGGGTTTCGCTTAGAAACGCCTCTTCCGGAGTTGCGTTTGCTCGGATGTGGTTTTTAATTTTCGGGCTTAAAGTTAAGAAATAAAATAATTTTGCGACAACTTTATTTTATTTCGCTTAAGCCACTTGGAAGCCACTTGAAGCCACTTAAAAGTGGCTTGAACTGAGTTGAACTGGATAGGATGCTATCCAGAAATATCCTACCCCTTGGTAGGATATTTGTGAGGTGGGGCCCGCACGAGCCCCGCCGTTTCTTTCCGCTAAGTAACGCACCCGCGAAAACCCGTCAAAGAAACTGAAAGTCAACTGACGCGGTTTCTTAGTTTCTTAATAGACCATTAAATTGGGCTGTTTCTTTCGTCCAATTAATTGGGCGGTTTCTTTGGTAAATTAATTCTTGGAATTAATTGTTCGTTTCCTTTTTTTTTAATCGTTTCTTGTGCGTTAATAAAATAAGATTACTCTTATTTTATTTTGGGTGGAAGCTTGTGGCGTGGGGAGAATTTGGAGGAGAGCGTTCTTCTTCGGCGAAGAACGCGAAGAACGCCGAAACCGCGGAAATCAACGACGCTTCTTCCGCGACGTTTCTTCCGCGACGATCGTTCCTTTCCAAGCGACGTTCTCCCTTCGGACGCACCTCAACGACAACGGAATCAACGACGTTTCTCCGGCGACGTTTCTTCCGCGACGATCGTCCTCTTCCGCGACGAACTCGCGAGCGACAACGCTTGAGGTAGGGGTTTTAAACCTTTTTAAAGTTGTTGATCTTTCCTTCGATCTTGAAGGTTCTTTTTTTTTGTCGGCCCTTGTTTCCGAATCTTTTTATTTATTTTTTTAAAAAGATTGTGATGGATTATCGTTCTAGAAAGGCCGATTGTTATCAATCTAATGCGAGGGGGGTCGGGCCGCACAAACACGGCCGAACCCCCCCCCCCCTCCTTTATTCTTGTTGTTTCTTGCGGATGGAGCGAGATGGCGTGGTGCCGTCGCACCACGCGGGAATCGTACGACAACTATTGAGCGGCGCCGTCGCGCCGCGCTGTGGAACGAAATCAAACAAGATCGAGACGCCTTCGCGCCACGCCGAGAAGTCGTTCAAGCACGCGACGTCGTCGCGCCGCGCCAAAGAGGCCGCAGATTAAATTAATTTTATTTTGTTCTTGAGCGCAGATTGACGGGCGACGACAAACGAGGCCGCAAGTTAATTTTGAGGCCTCCGCAGTGAAGGTCGGGTCCCGGGATGACCGTAGGCGCAGACGGGAAGAAAATCGGACCACCGGAGCGTCTCCGGTGGCCCGCGGAAGCCGGAGGCGGCGGCACCCCGCGGGTGTCCAGGGGGGCACCCCGCGGGTGCCGCGGGGCTGTCTGGCGACACCCCGCGGGTGTCCAGGGGGGCACCCCGCGGGTGCCGCGGGGCTGTCAGGCGGCACCCCGCGGGTGTCCAGCGCGGCACCCCGCGGGTGCCGCGGGGCTGTCAGGCGGCACCCCGCGGGTGTCCAGCGCGGCACCCCGCGGGTGCCGCGGGGCTGTCAGGCGGCACCCCGCGGGTGTCCAGCGCGACACCCCGCGGGTGCCGCGGGGTTGTCAGGCGGCACCCCGCGGGTGTCCAGCGCGACACCCCGCGGGTGCCGCGGGGTTGTCAGGCCGCTCGGCCGAGCCGAGCCGGACCGGCCCTGGCCGGGCGGGGCCGGGCCAACCAGGTGGTACCCGGTTCGGGCCGACCCAGGGGGGGTCGGGCCGGGTCGGCCCGGACCCGGACCCCCCCCCCCGTTTTCGGACCTTTTCGGTCAAATTCACATATCTTGAGCTCCGGACGTCCGAATGACGTACCGTCAGCTTTGTTGAATTCCTCTCAGTGAGACGGAACTTTTGGCTTACTCTGCTCGAGGTTTGGATGCCGACGGAGTACGGTCGGGTCGGTTCGTACACGAAACCAACCGGGCCCCTGGAACGAAAAAGCCAATAACTCACAGACCGGGCGTCCGATTGACGCACCGTCTGTTTCGTTGACTTCCTCTTGATGAGACGGAACTTTTGACATACTCCGCCCGAGTTTTGGATGCAGTCGGAGTATGGCCGGATTGGATTGTACCCGAAATCCAACCGGGCCCCTAGAACGGAAAAGCTGATATCTTTCAGCCAGGACGTCCGTTCGACGAACCGTTAGCGGTGTTGGTGATTACGTTGAGAAACGGTCCCTATGTGCTTACCCTATGAGAGTTCGGGGTGCAGTTGAGATATATCCGGGTTTGGTTTGCTCACGAAACCAACCGGGCCCCCGGGACGAAAAGGCTAATAACTCACAGACCGGGCGTCCGATCGACGCGCCGTCTGTTGCGTTGAGACCCCTATGACGAGGCGGTCCTTTGAGATACTTCTTCGTGAGACCTTGAGATACTTGGAGTATCGAACAGTAGCTCGTGGAGCGGACCCTCCCGGAGACGAGCGTGCGGAGTACGGAGACCGTGTAGCCGGCTGAGACCTGACGACTGCTTGACCGACTCGACTCAGAGTGAGTCGACTAGCCCAGTGGACGGAGCGCCCGGTATTTGGCGACAGACCCACGGCGGACGGAGCGCCCGGTAGTTGGCAGCAAACCCGCGGTACTCGACAGAAGGAGTACCTCAGTAGGCTATTTGGGTGAGCGCCCGGTATTTGGCGACAGACCCTCAGCGGACGGAGCGCCCGGTAGTTGGCCGCAAACCCGCAGTACTCGACAGGAGGAGTACCTCAGCAGTCTTAGGTTAGCGAGCAGTACCTCGGAGTCGTGACAGGACCACTGTACACACTAGAGACGGAGCTCTTCAGCAGCTACGGTTTCGATAATGAAAAATCCTGGTTTGAGCTGAGTCAATGAATCTTTGCGTTTTCCTCATGATCGAGATGGGTCGCTTGATAACTTAGGTATATGTATGGGCATATACCTGGGTGATGGTTATCCGTTGATTTCATGATTTTTGTGTATCCTTGTGATTGGATGGGTTACTTGATGACTTAGGTATATGTATGGGCATATACCTAAGTAGAGTCTAATGTTACTTCATGATTGTTGTCTTTACTTTGTGGATATCCATGTTGGATTTAGTGAGACCTTAAGGGTCTCGGGGTCCCTACTGAGTAGCTTATACTCACCCCTGCACGGGCTATGCCCGCACTTCGTTGTGTTGGTTGCAGACGACGGACAGCGCAGATCGCAGTTGAGGCTTGCGGAGCAGGTCGGTACCCGGAGGAGGACCACTGGGCGGACGTACCCGGAGTAGACGACAGGACCCGAGGAGTAGAGGAGCTATCTGTACCTACCCTTCAGGTAGGATCCGTGGTGGACGATCCAGGAGCTGAGCCATCTGTACCTACCCTTCAGGTAGGAATCGAGGAGGACGACCCAGGAGCCGCTTCGTTCTTCCACCTGCTGTTTTTCCCTTTCGAGTTGTACTTTACAGTTGGGCTTGTATTTCCGGCCCTTTTTCTTTTCTTCCCTTGTGTTTACTTTTCCGCTTGCTTACTCTGTGGAGTTTGTTTGCTTTTGTAATGGCAATGCCTTCCCAGTTATCGGGATTTATGCCATTGGTGCTAGTCGCCAGCCCCTGGCCTATGGAAGGCGGGCTTGGGGTAGTCACGGCACGGGCCCCGAGGTCGGGTCGTGACACAGGTAATAAATAAGGGTGGTATCATAAGATCATATACCAAGAAATTCATAAGTTAAATAAATGGGTTTTTTCTTTTATAAATAGAAACATCATCAAAATATCATTAAAACATTCCTGAGGAAAATAACCATTCCGTTTTTTCAAATCATTTATTTAAAAAAACTATGAAATTATAAAAGAATACATTTTAATTAAAAATAAACTTGTAAATTTTTAAATTAATATTCATATAAAATATTATTTATAATGGTGGGAAAATATGTTCATGTTGTATAAGTTAAAAAAGCATCCCTTCTATAGTTTTTTTGAAAGTCACAAAGTACTTTGTTTGGAAAAGGAAAAAAGATTCCTTTCAAACCATTTTTTAAAAAGTAAAACAAGGGTAAAAAATACTTTAAAAATAATATTATAATAGTAAAAACCTTCTTTCAAATATTTTTAGATACCATGGTTATGGAAGAAAAATGGGTTTCAACCGAAGAGAGAAATGAATTCTATTTTCATTAAAAAACTATTTTCGGTATCCCGAGTAAATATAGTGAGGAAAATGAAAGGAAAACATGTATTTTTAAAAATAACCATAGTATAAGAAAATTAATTATTATATTTATAGGAATATCATAATATTTTAAAATATAATTTAATCATAAAAAATATCGATAAACAATGAGATTATTACATAATACCATTACCTCGAGTTCGCCTTCCTTTAAAATCACTCTAAACTTTTGTATAATAAATTTAAATTTATCAAAAATCTATAATAAATTCATGTTAATAATTTTAATATGATATATTATCCCTTTATAACAATTCAATATCCCCTTTAATCAATAATTCCTTATTCAAATCGTCATTTTTGGGTGTTAATTGTTTCTTTTATCATGACTATTTCAATTAAGTAGTATTGGTCCTTGTACATTTATCTTGGATCTATAGTAAAAATATTATTATTTATGATATAAATATCATATATATCCATTATATAAATATTTATAGTCATCCATAAATGTTATATATATAAAAATGAATCACATTGTTCACAAAGATGGTAGGTTGTACGTTTGAATGAATGCTATTTTCATTTTTTTGATTGATGGAATTAAAGAATGGTAAATAATGATTCACCATTATAGAATAATTATAATATCATAATTATCACATATATTCAGAAAATACATCCTTGTTACCATCTATTTAAAAATATAAATGAAAAATGAATCACATCATATCTTGGAGGTGGTTGTCCACACGTACGCATGAATGAAATTATCATTTACCAAAGGATTTGATGGTATAAGGTAGATATGATTGTTTCTAATGGAAAACATGTTTGTCCTGATGGTTGTTTGTGGGGGGTTGAGTTACGTAAAATTATTTACATCAGGTATACTATTTCTAAATAGTCTCCAATGGGTTTTGTTCATAGAGCTAGAAACTCTCAATGGCTCTCATATCCCTAATTTATGGACCTACTTTCCAAAGTTAGGAATTCACTGAGTAACTTGGATAGTGACACCTAATAACTCACATTTGTATAGATGATGGAAAATAGATCTCATTACACCATTTCGGGTGAAACTATTACCTATTTTTGGTCTCTCTTATATATTTAAGATATGTTGACGAATCCTTGGTTCATTCCCACATGTGTATATTACATATTTCCCTAAGGTGATTATCAATCATGAGTACTAACGAGTTTGGAATAATATGCATGTATATGAGGTTTTATATCAATGCAGGGGCCTCTATGTATCTGAGGTTCACCATCAATGTTACCCTTTTATGGACAGGTCAGGGATTCCTGGATCATTTATTAGGACGCCACTAGTTTTAAGTTGTGTGGTGGGGTGCTCTAAAGTTTACCATCATTAAGGGGGGGAAAATTATCTTAATGTTGGGATCAAACCCATAAAATGGGATTCCTAAGTCTCCTTTTGAGAGGAATTAGAACCCATGTAGATTGGTTCCACTTAATGAGGTACATCACCCTTTAAGGTCATGTGATGAGGACCAAACCATTTTATTTAACATCATACAAAAATGATTCTTAGGTGAAAGGTTCCTTGTTAAGGAAATCATGTGATATATGATGAAGTGAACCAGAGTACCTAGAAGAGATGTGGTCTTTGGGGTGGATATGAACCTACCAGAAATGTGGCCTAGAGAACCTTAGGGTAGATTTGGGTGTTGGGTTTTGGAGCTCAAGGATATTTCCTACGTATCCCAGTTAACCGGGAATCAAAGCCCATATAGATTGGTAAGTTTGGGATTATGCATAAAAGATACCCAATTAAGGGGGATTATTGGGGATTAAACCGTATAGGAGGCCCATTGGAAGTTTGAGGTTGGGGATTGCATCTATGAAGAAATCCCATATGAATTGAGATCATGTGGATTTCATGATTGACACTAACCTCTAAGCCCACACGAGTCATGCATGATGTGAAAAATAAGAGGAAGAAGTGGATATAAAGATCAAATGACCCATTCTATCTGCTGGTGAATTGTGTTGGAGCCCAAAGGGAAAGGTATAGGGTTTTGAATGTCCCTGTATCCTCTTCTATTTTCATGTCTTGGATAGTTACATTTGATTATATTTCTGAATAATTCTTGCGTATAGGCGAAGAGGAGAAAGAGATCCACCCCATGTAAGAAAGGCTAGGGGTTACCTTAATAGGATTGCCCAAAAATTAGTTCTAGGAGGGAGAGAAATGTTCAATAATATCCCTCATCGAAGGTAAATTCCATAGGCTCTCTCCAATCCGTTGAACAAGGATATTTACATGATCACCTCAAGATCGGGACCCAGATTACCTTGGGAATGTAAACTTGTAAACATTCTGAGGGTCCACCTTATTGTAGTGGTTACTCACGATACACCACCTAACATGGGTATGTAAATTCAAAAGGTAACGTAGATGTTCCCAATGATATTATCATACATGTCAGGTGGATTTTGAAGATTCCTTGGCATGATTCTTTTGGAATGGTTTGCGGAGGGGCAAACATGGGGACTGATGACATGACAGAAGAGGATGATGGGAGCTGGATAATAGAACACCCTAGGATTCCTTATTCTGCACAGTAGTTTCTTATGTGGGACGGGGTTCCCTCTGCCTAGATTGTTGCTACATGGGAGGGGTGGATGTCCACATAGAATTGTGCTATGTGGACTTGGGTTCTGTTGGTATAGCGTGATGCTTCATAGGGCCAAGTTCCATCTGTGTAGTGGTTTTCTATGCATGTCCATGTTCTTACCACATAGAGTTTTGTTGCATGAGGATGAGTTACTCTTGAATAGTGTTTTGTTGCATGGTTAATGGTTCCTTCAACATAGCACTTTTATTTTCGGGATGCCTACCCTTAGAGGGGCCATCGGTTTTTTGCCTTACGGGATTGTGTTTGTATAGGGTTCTTTGTTTCGAGGACCACCAGTTGTTCTATTTTTTTCTCCTTACTACTATGTGGTGAGTTTTACTTGCTGGGAATTGTCAAATTGATCTTTTTCATGCAGTGAAATGCTTATATTCTTAGCTTGAGTGTTTATCTCTCCTCCATTTGGTATCCTTTTTAGGTCTCTCTCGGGGTCTATTTATAAAAGAACAGAGAGACCGGGTACCGGCCTGGCCGGTTGTCCATCAAGGGTCACAAAAATTATTTTTGAGGAGAATAAAAAAGACTTATTTAGTAGGGGACTCATTTTCAGACAAGTAAATCCCTACGTAGTCCTACGAACGACATCAAATCATTTTTAGGAGCTGATGATACCACCTCACCACACGATTGATTTAGTTCATGGGGGTGGCTCATTTGCAGGGATGGAAATCACCACATCTCCCTATAATGTACTTTTCTTCATTTTTAGGTGCCACTGACTCCACCCCTTCCTACAAACTATATCTATTTTTAGGTGATTTGTGGCACAGTAGATTGTCATGCAGAGCGGTGGTCCATGGAGCGATTTGTGCATTGTTGGATCACTTTGTCCATTGCAATTTCTTTCCTTTGAATATTTTCCCTTCAAATAATATTCTAATTAATTTTTCTCTTAAAAATTAACAAACTTATATTTATCTTGTTTTCAGAAATTTTAAGACCAAAAAGTTCCCCCCCATCGGAATTGGTTCCGATCGGGATGAAGTGGAGGCTATTCTGATGTAGAAATGGTCTTTATTTGAATGAAATATTGGATAATGCTATATTTTTTTCCTGATCCAAGGGACTCATTGAGATTAGATTGACTATTTATGGGGTTACATTAAAAACCCTAAAAACTTTGGGTCTTTTCCATTATAGCCCTAATTATTTCTTAAGTCCATTATAGCATGGACCTAGTGGGCATAACTTGAATTTTTCTTAGGCCTCCATTTGTGGGTTTTCAACATAATAATATTGGTGTATCTTTTTCTTAATATCTCAATTATTTCCTAAATCATGAGAAACATATATCTAGCGAGATGGTGTTCAACTTTTACCCAAGTTTTTATTTTTAGTTTTTCAACCTGGTGAGTTTTGTGTCTCTTCTTATGGGCAGTTTAGTGTCTTGAAAGGGACCAATGCCACTAATGTTTTAGGTCACACCTCTTTGACCATGAATTATGGGGTGAGGTTCACAATAAGAATTATTGACCGAGAATGTATCATTATTCTTTTATACATGAATGAGGGATTTTTCTTAACCTTGATTTTGTTATTTAGGTATATGAGGCATGATATGGGGAAAGTAAATAAGGAGTAACCAGGAGAATGGTTTCCAACATGAGGTTTCTAGGGCGTATGGTGGTAGGAAATGCTTCTCATAAGGACTAATTTTCTTTTGGTTGATAGGAATTTTTTGTGGGAAACTTAAACAGATCCAATTGGGGCATATTTTTCAAAGTCAAACAAAAATGTCCTTAGAACATTCACCCTCTATTTCCATTGGCCAGGTCATTTGTAAAAATTTGAATTTTTTTGTAAGACCACAGTGGGTGTCCTGTCAAGGTAATGATGTCTAAAAATAATAATGGCATATGTATCAGCACTAGACATGAATGAGAAACCACCCATAAAAAATTTGGCTAGTGTAAAGGAGGGTTAAAGCATGGTGTATTTTAATGTCTTACAACTAGTATATGGATGGTGTAGTTTAGAATCTTATGGCTATGATGTTTGAGGGTGGTGGTTTAAGGTCACCTAGCTCTTACTGAGGGATTAATGATTTTTCCCTTTTATGGTAATCTGTCCAAGAATATTCTATCATCCTCAAGAATGAAGGGGGAAGGTTGTAAGCTATAATCTGAGGGTTTTCAAATCCATGTAATGGTATGGGGCATGGAATCTATTGGGGCATTCAAAAGTAGGAAAAGCCTCTGCCAAGGGTGAACTTGTCTTTAGTTAACATGCATTTTTGTGGGAAACATATAAAGAGACAACTAGGGAATATTTTACATAGTCAAATGAAGGTGTCCTCAGGACACTCACCCTCCTTTTCCAATGGACAGGGAGGGCTATAGGGATTCATACCATTCTAGACATAGAGTCTATCTTATGAATGAAGAGTAACTGAATATGAAGGGAGCATTTTATATCGATATTTTACAAGAATGGATAGAAACTTTTTCCTTATGTAAATATGAGAAGGTTCCCCATGCAGGTTTGATTTGTGTATAGGAGAGGTACACACACACATATTTTTGTTCCGAGGTTGCGACTAGACCTAGGGTCTAAGACCCAAGTTTCACTATGTATCCTGCAAGGGCAGGAATCAAACCTCACATAGTGCTGGACTTTCCTCACACATTGATCAAAACTCCTTTATAATAAAGGGGAATTTTTATTTTCTCATGAGCTTACATGAATGGTGGTGAGACTCATATTGCACTCCCATATATGGATATAGCTCACGTTTGGGATAATGTGATATTTTTATTGTGGTAGATGAAGTAGGATGTAAGATCTGGGTGTCACTGTTTATCTTATCAAGGAAAGAATCTAGCCTTACATAGTTTTTTTGTGGCTCCCTATGTAGGTATGACCCATGAAAATGGTAGATGAATTTTCAATTTTTGCTACATCTTGACCTGAGATACGAGGTTCTGATGTCACTACGTATCCTATGATGATTAGAATCAAGACACACATAGTAATTAATATTGTGCAATTTAGTGTTATACAACTAGACAATTAGCCATGCTATTTAACATCGTGCAATGAGGAAAATTTATCACAAAAACTATGAGTAACTAGTGGATAATCTGTTTGGGATGTTCTATATACCTTAACCATGAGGGGAAAAGAATATGTAAACCATGATCACGGGGATTCTCATTTCAAGAGAAATGATATAGGGCATGAAAACCATTGGGGCGTACGAAGATAGGAAAAATCTATCCTAAGGATGAATTTTCCTTTGGTTGACAGGACTTTTTATAGGAAACTCATGTAGATATACTCGGGAATATTATACATAGTTAAACAAAGGTGTCCCCAGAACACTGACCATCCATTTATGATAGCTTGGGAGGTTTATGAAGATCCTAAATTTCTTGTGTCACAGAGTTTGATTAATGTAAGGGATGTGTTTGAGAACATAAAAAACATTTAGACTACGATTTTAAATGGAGTTTGAAATTACATACATAGATTTGACTCATATATAGGGGGGGGGGGTTCATTTCATTTTTTTGATGGATCCCTGAATGGGGAACCCAAACTTGAAATTTCTACACAGATCTTTGTTTATACACAGGAGATGGGGGCATCTTGTTTTTACCCATAGCTGAGACTAGGACCTGAAGCCTAGTAATTACTAAAATTTTTATGAGAGAAAGAATCAGGAAACATATTGTTCTAAAGGTACCATGCAACTCAACGTCATGCAGTAAGGCCATTAGGTTTTCTTTTGTGAAGAGGAAATACCCTGTGTTCCTTTTAAGGTCATTCTCACAGGACCATCTGATGTGGATTGATGTACCTTGATTATATATGGAATACCTTTCCAAAACTCCTAATCCCACGTTATCTATGCTTGGGGTGAGAAAACAATGGTGATAAAAGTTTTTTCTGCCACATATAGGTGATAAAATGAAGGATGGTCGGTCACTTTTCTATTGATGGTGTGTGGACTGAGATGAGAAATTAAAGTGTCTCTATGTATCTTGTCAAAACAAGAATCAAGACATACATATTTCTCAAAAAACAATTCATGTGCAGATCGGGATTGTACATAGAGAAGAGATAATTTTTGACTTCATGGCTTTGACTACACCCATAATTGGAGATCCATATGTCACTACACATCATGCCAGGGTAGGAATCAAGCCAAACGAAGTTCTGAAAACTTGTCCAGTTTAATTTCATGTGCCAAGGATGTAGGTGACCCAACATGAAAATGGGGGAATGTTGCAGATGGGGCTACAATTAAAAATTTATGTGTCACTATGTATCCTGGGATAATAGGAATCAATACACACATAGTTCTTGAAAGATTCCCTACATATATTTGACTCAAGTACATGAAAGGTAATCTTTCTTGAAATTGACCTATCAATAGGCCCTAATTTGGATTCTATTGTATTGATTTTGTTTCTATGTAGGGGAGGGGACATTTCTTATATTTTTATGGTTAGTCCGAAGATGCGAGGTCTGAGCATCACTATGTATCCCATAGAATGAGAATCAAGCCATATGTAGTTTTTGATAAAAGATCCCTATGTAGGTCTAGACCATAAGAAGGGAGGGGTTTTTTTTTGTTTTTTGTGGCTAAAACAAGATGTATAATATATGGATTGATATGTATCCTATGTAAGAAGGAATCGATCTGTATTTAGTTCTTTGACGGTAATCTTCCATGTAGGTCTGACCCATACATAGAGGGGGGGGGGGATTTTATTGTTTTTTGAGTGGTTGAACCAGGATTTAAAATCAAAGTGTTTCTATGTATTCCATGTATGCAGGAATCAATCCATATATATTTATGGAATAAGAGACTCCCTATGTGGATCTGACTCTCACATGGGAACTTGGACACTTTCTCTTTTTCCTCACATATATCTAGCTCATGTGTGGTAAATCGTTGATTAAAATGAAGATTCATGTACATTTTATCATCATGTGGTCAAGATCTAGTTTTGGTGAACCTCCAAATGGTGCAAGGTATGTAATATATTTTCATCAAGTCACTCCAATTCATCCAGTCATTTCTAGGATTAATCATATATGGATAACTTGTCACATATTTCAATGTGGAGTGAGGGTAACTAAACATTAATGGGAAAGCCCGCCTCTATCCCATATACTAATGAGTATGGGGTTTCCTATGTGGTAGTGTGATTTGTGGTCCAGTAGGCCCACAAAGAATGAAAGAGATTTTTTTTCCACAACTTCTTATCCTTATCCACCATTTTCTAGAGTATGTTGGAAATGGTCTTATTGAAGGCCTCTATCTATCCATTAGAAACTACATGGAAATGGGATGAATGTTTGGACTTCATATCATACTCTTGATATAACTTTTCTTGTATAGAAGTTCAAAAATTAGTGCCATTGTATATCAATATTGTATGAGGGACACCAAATCTGGTGATGATATTGGATTTCATGAAACTAACAATTTTCCTTTCCCCGAATTCTTTGAGGGGTATTGCTTGGGCCCATTTGGAGAAGAAGTCAGTTGTAGTGATAATTTACTTGGATTTATTGGATGTAGTAGGAATATATGGTCCCATGACATTTATTACCCATACAAAAAAATGTAAAATAGTACTTGGATGGGTGAAGAAACTCCAGGGGTGCTGGATGAAGCTGGCATGAACCAGAAAGGAATGACAATTTTTGGTGAATTTAGTGCAGTCCTGTGTTACAGTGGTCCAGTAGTATCCAAACCTTTAGATTTGATGAGAAATATTAGACCCTTACTGGTGAGCACTACAGGCCTTAGTGTTTACTTCCGTCATGAAAGTGGTGGCCTCTTCTCCATCGATGCACCTGATAAGGACCCCATCAAGGCTCTATTTATAGAGGAGATTTTGTTGATTTAAATTGTCACACACAACAAAGTTAATTTCTCATATTTTAATTTTCTCTCTTCCATCCCTATATGGTGGGATGTATCCTTTTTGAAGGTAGTCCACAATGGGTGTCATCCAGCCAGTGGTAGGACCCAAAGATTCATGGATTGGACTAATCTCATTGATTTATTCCGTGATGGACAAAACAAATGGTGAAACCATCAAGTGGTGAGAAATGTTTATGAACATTTCATATTGGTCTAGATTGGCCAGGGTTGTGGCTACATTTTCTAGGGAATCTTCCCAGGCATTCTGTGATCGTGGAACATGAGATAATTTAGGTTCCAAATGGAATTCCACCATTAGTCCCCAAACATGGTTTAGTAGGGGGATTAACTCTTCCTTTTTGATAGCATAATCACTATTTACATTCTTGGAGAAAAGTTTACAGTCACCTTTTATCTTCTAGTGATTTACTTGTACTTGAAGTACCAATTCTATCCCTGTAATGAGAGATTGATATTCTACCTCATTCTTCATGAATGCCTCTAATATATAGAAGGATTATGGAAGAACTACCTTTTCTGGTGATATGAGTATAACTCCTAGCCATACTTTGTTGAGCTTGGGGTCTTCCATTATCTTTATTTTTAGGCTTCTTGATGCATTTTAAAAGTGCATTTCCCATATCCTGGGGTCTTCGTGAAAAGATAAAACCTCTTTGTTGGGTAGTTCAGTTTGCAATGAAGTGATTTCCACAGAGGGGTACTCTTTCAAAATCCCACCAATACTTGACCATTGATTTAGTTATGAACCATGAACTATATGTCAAAATACTATAGAATGACTTCCCCACATGATAGATACACATTCAACATCAGACGATTGATAATTTATTTGAGTAGGTTGCTACAAAAGATTAAATGGACCCTGTGATGTTGTAGGTAGTGCCTTAGTTTCTATACTACCAAGATTAGTGACAAGAAACCCTTCTAGATATTTTAATAACTATTATCATCATCAATCATGGTTTGACAGAGATAATAGAGGCTATTTTCATTACTGGTGTCATTCTTTTGCACGAGTAATGCTCCTAGTGATCGCTCGAGAGTTGTCACATACAAAATAAGTGGCCTTCCTTTGATAGGTGGCATTATCATTGGGGGAATTAATAAAAATATCTTGAGAATATCGAATTATTTCTGATAACAATTAGTCAACTAATATGTAACCCCCCCTTTTCCTCAAATTGGTGAAGGGAAAACATTTTACTGCAAGGTTGGCTATGAAGCACCAAATATAGTCCATGTGTACTTGAAGTCCTATCAATTCAATGAGGTTGGGGTGGGGTAGAATGGGAATGATTTCCTTTTTCTTTTAGGGGTCATATTTTATTACATGATGTAATACGATGAAGTCGAGAAGTTTCCTTGATGTAACGACAAAATCACATTTTAAGGGGTTCATTTTAAGACTGTGTTGTTGTAGTTTTCTAAAGATTGTTTCAAGATCAACCAGGTGGCCTGAGCATTTTCGGGACTTAACCACTAGATCATCAACATAACATTCAAAAAAAATTCCCAAAAAGGGTTTTAATATGTGATTCATGGCACGTTGATATGTAACACCAACATTTTTCAAACAAAATTGAATTACCCGATAGAAAAATACTCCCTAGAGGGCTCTGAAGGTGGTGAAATCATCATCTTCTCTGGAAATATAGATTTGATTGTATCCTAAGGATACATAAATGTAGGATAGATCCTAATATATGAGTGTCACATCAATTAGTAGTTCCATGATCAGGACTGGGAAGTCATCCTCCAGGCAGTGCCAATTGAGATCCCAAAAATCAATGCAAACTCTGATTTGCCTGTTCTTTTTGATGGGGACTATGTTGGCCAACCAGTTGGGGTATTGGAATTCATGAATGAATTTGGATATGATGATATTTTCCACTTCAACCTCTATATTTGTAGCATGTTTCAGGTGTATCCTTTTGGATACTTGTTTATAGCCCCATCAATCATCTCACAAGCCCAGGTGGTGAGCGACCACTTCGGTATCGAGTAATAGAATTTCTGTGTAGTTCTAGGAAAATATATCTTGATTTTTCCTTATGAAGGAGGTGTGTACATCTTTATATTTGGAATAAATGTATGCACTTATCAACTTAGGTTGTGGATCTTATTCTATACTCAGATTTATTTCCATGAGTTCATCAATGGTGATAGAGACGCCTTCCTCACATGCTGGAGGAGCACCCCTAAGGTCTTACTTCTCCTTCTACTCCTACTCTTATTCATCATATTCCTCTTGATTTTATGGGGAAAAATTATCATGATGATTTCTCCATAGTTGATAGAAGAGTCAAGATCTAGGTATTCAGAAGATAATGTGACTTCTTCTGACCTAGCTAGAAGCGAGGGATCTTCTAGAGAGGATGGAGTGAGGGCTGGAGGAGCATCTTCATCCACTTTGAGTAAATATATGTCCTATTTCTCCTTATTTGGTGATGTAGGGTTTTCTAGGGGCTCTAGGAATGGATTTAGGGTATTCCCATTCGAGAATTCAATATTATCTTGGGGTTCATTGTATTTTTCAATGCTGATAGACTTAATATCCATGAGTGAAATCATGAAGACTATTGAATATGCATCTTAATTTGGATTCATGTTCTTGATTTGGTTGATTCGTAGTATAAATTCTTCACTGAGATGCTTTAAGGTGTTGACCGATATCATTTCTAGACCGTTTAGGGGGGGGGTGACCCAATCGACACCATCAACCATGGGTTACTTCCCTTTCCATTTATAGAATCCCACATCTATATAATGCGACTCATGGGACTCGAATGGGGCCTTATCAGTGTGAAACATCATATATTACACATTAATGTATTATTTGATTCCTTTTTGGTACGATGATGGAATTTTCACATGTTTATGAAACTAGGGCCTTCCTAGTAGGACATTGAAGGTCATGTTTTTCTGAACCACCAAAAATTCTAAGTCAACTATGAGGTCTCAAAATTAAGTTTTGAGCATGATTTGGCCTAAAGGATTATGATCACTTTTCTTATAGACCAAAAAGGTTATAGAATATGACATCAGGTTATCCTTGTGATAGCCTTGCCGATGAAGTGTTCGTACAGGGATGAGATTAAATCTGGAGTCATTATCAATGAACACTTTTCAGATATCGACACCATTTATCCTATTGAACACATACAAGGTTCTGAAGTGTACCCTCATAATGGAGTCTTCATATTGATACATGAAGTAGATAACTGTATAGAACTCCACAGGATCTGTCTCTGTCTGATAGACCTCGGTGGCGTCCACCACTGCTTCAAACTCCTAAGGAGTTAGCAAGGATTCTATAAGTGATTACCTAAGGTCTTTAGACAAACTTAGGCAATCTATGATTTATAGTTTGGCCCAAACTGAGGCTAACTATTTCAATATGTTGTACTTCTGGTCTAAAGGTCAGTGCTTCCCATCTTTGGTATTTTATTTAACATGAAATTTAGGGGCTTGAGTATTTGACGTGGATGGATCTTCCCTTGGGGTAGGAGATGGAGGTGTTCCTATCATTAGTGGGTTGGGCTAGGCTGGTCTTCCTACTCACTGAGAGTGATCTAAAGCATGTACTTCTTCTTATGGATATTCTAGAGTAACGGGGTTAGAGTGGATTATGGTAGGTTCATGGGTATTTTTCCATTCCTTTTGGGTTCATTGAAGGGATCTTTTGTGGGTTTCAACAATATTAATAGTCTAATGAGGGGTGAAACTTTAAGTTTGATTTCTTTTATAGACACATCTTCCCTTGTATCCTTGGATCCTATGACCTCTTCCTCTGGTTCCCCAGTCAGATGTGGGGAACTCATGTTCATTTCCATACTCACCATAGGAGAAGGGATCCATTAAGTGGATGAAATTAATGGAACTAAAGATCAACTACTCATTCGGTGGGGAATTTTCCTAGATGAAACTTTATGGAGATACCATTTGGCGGGGTGGTTCCTGTTCTTTCAGATGTGTGGATATAAAATCTGAGGGAGTAAAATATGATTTTTGACTTGATGCATTTTTATCTTACTTCACTTTCTCCCCTCCTTTCTGGTCAAAATGCTTCTTGGATGATCAACTTCTGGAGGAATGTGGGGCCAAGGACGTCTATTGTGTTATAGAAGAAGCTTCTGTGGGCATAGTTAGTTATTTCAAATATGAATAAAGAATAACATGAGTTTGGTTGATTGTATTTCAATTCATACAACTATCAAAATTTAGTGTTCTCCTACTAACAACTTCATGCCACTCACCTCACTTATCAAAGTCAATAGTGGAAACCTACACCACTTGTACTGGTAGCATTCCCAGTTTTACTTTCCTAGGATCTATAATTCTATATAGGAGGTCTTTGAATAAGAAACACTCCTAAATGGTATGTCCCAGTACCGAGTGAAATGGGAAATAATTTGTATAGTCATCGAGACCCACCTCATTGGCCCTTTTTTACTATGGTAGTTGGAGTAAATCATGGTCCATAGAGGCTATAAAATCCCTGTAGACTTTATCACCTTGAAAAAGTATAATTTATTTATTTATTCCTAGAATTGATATTTCCTGGGTCCCCTTTGCTCATCCTATCAAAGCGGGGGGTTTTATTGACACCCAAGGGGTGCTGCAAAATTTAGTGCAGGCTTTGGTGCTAGAGTGGCTACAGAGGCAAGTTTAAGAATAATTGAAGATTCTTCTAACTTTCCTAATCTTTTACATTGGACCATCATGGTTATCCCGGAGTTTAAATTAATCTGTTTTATGCATTACTCTATTCTTTGGGAAATGGTGGAGAAATCCCAGAACCCCCTCATTTATTTAATCAGGATGAGCAGCATCCACAACTTGTCATAGAGGTTATAGATTCACATAGAAAGCATTTATTCTTGGGGAGGTGCACAGTTTAAGGAATAGATCAACCCTTTCCATCAATAAATGAAGTTCGAGAATCTCTCATTGTCTGACGATTTTCATTTGGAAAGGTCCCTGAGAGTTGTCTTTTGTAGCATTGAGATGAATTAGAAGAGGAACTGCCGACAGAGTTATTCCTAGATCATGATCGACCGAGCTACAAAACTAGTGTAACAGATTAAGGTAGGCCCTTGTAGGGTCCAAAAAAGCATCTAAGTTTCACTGATTCTTGTTGAAATTAAGTTCCCATCCTGGGGTCAAAATGGGAAGCATAGTTAGTTGGATGTTGTTCCAGATCACTCGAGGCATTGAATTTTGGAAGTACAGGACTTCCAAAATTTGGTGGGGGTGGGGTGTCACTCACCCAGTCAGGGCAAGTCTTCAATTCCGACTGTACCAGTGCATGTTTCTCCTCCATGGATTCCAATCAAGCTTCCAATGCCTTGATGGTATTGATAAGACCTTGATTCATGTCTTGTTGAACCCGAGATTGGATAGGTTTTGGGAATAGTGGGATTTTATGTTCCAATTATGCCATTATTTGAGATAGATATCCAACCTGGGGAATCTTGTGTGGATTTACCTGAACCTATTCCAGTTGTCTCCTTAATGGAGGGAAATATTGATACTCATCCATGATCGAGCCTAGGTAGGTTGATGGTCTAGATGCCATGTTGGGTGGATGTCCCGACCTAATTTCATTTTTCAGGATAACATCTTATGGTTGAGGTACACTTGATTTAAGTGTACATTGAATCTATCCATAGAGATAATATTCAAAGTCAATGCTACCTCGGAGTAATTCGGCATTGATTCGCCTCAACTCTTGTATTTCCACTTCTTTCCAAGTGAATCTTTCTTTAATAGTAAGGGAATAATTCCCATAAAGAGGAGGTGGTGGGTCATTTATAACCTTAATTTTATTCCTTTATCTATTAGGGATTAACTAAGGATGTGGTGGATGATTTATTGGGGGAACAACCAAATTCTGGGCGATCCTCTGGTTCCAGGTAAGCCCACCTTCATTCTCAGTGTGGATTGGATTCCAAAAAGAACTATCCTCTCCATTCTCTCCTACATTTGCATAATTTTTGGTGTGGTCATCAATATTAATGTCTTAGACATTCCCCAATTCATAATGCATTGTAGAGATCGTATTGGATTTCGAATGGCATGAGAGATGTTTGTCTACTTGTCGTCTTCCCTAAATAGAAAAAGTCTGATTTCCACTAGATGGGTGGTTGAGGTAAAAATTCCCTTGCCCTATAGGCTGGGGATGCTCCCATTCTCTTTTTATCATGCCTCGAACCAATTTTTTAGATCTTATAAAGGAATTTGTGTTAAAAATTCCCCTAACAATGCGATCTAGGGATGGCCCTATATTTCGGAAGCTGCTACTACTGTCGCCGCTCTCTTAATCTCACACAAGCCTATTTGAGCATGAGATAGATTTGATATTGGGCCTACATGTGAAATATTTGTTTATGAGGAAATTAGGATATATTTATCACTTGATTCTCATAGGATAGATGCATCCTAAATATTACCGGCTTCCTGGTTCGGTAGTTTTTCGATGGATTTCTCTCATCAGGACTGATGCTTTTGAGACTTACTCAAGTCCAATTTTGGTTGAGCATACCACCTTTCCTAAGCAGGGATTTAATTTAATTTCCACCTTGGGATGATGAAATTATAGGTTTCCATTTCCAATGGGTTCTATAGAATGAGAAATGGGGTGAAATGAAAGGCTATATGATCTACCCATCCCCGAGTGTGAACATCAGTGGGGTGTCATGATGAGACGACATAATTTATGCAGTGCATCATCGAAGATCAGTTTGAGATATTTACTCCAACTATATGATTGTGGTCACTATGAAGATGGAAGGGCTTATAGGTTTATTTGCTGATGAAGCTCTCCCAATATCTTAACATGGCCTGCATACCCATCGTAAGATAATAATTTTTCTTTTAGGTGGAATGATTCATCTAAATATTGAGACGAATGTTATGTATAAATTATTCTAATAATTCCCTCTGTATGTTGAACTGAGAAGTGGACGAGGGGAAAAACATAGTTGGTATTTCATCCCTATCCAATTATCCTATTATAAACAATATATTATTTTGTTCTCTATCATAGACTCCTCTACTTGATCTTCCCAACATGGATTCTTGTTGGCTATTTTTCACATGTAACAGTCTTATTAGGGGTCTCATTGGTATGTGAATGGTCTAGGGGTGGCTTGGAGACTATGAATTTTTCTGAGCCATCTCCTAGTTGATAAAGGGTGTCACTTTTCACTTTTAGGGTAACTAGCATTTCAGAACCCACCCTTCCAAGTGCATCAGTGTATGAGGGATTTCTCGTATTTGAATTTATAAGGGGAGGACATTCCAATTAACACGAATGATTACTACAGGGAGGAACTTCAGATTTTATGCTACCATGGTGAGGACTTCCATAATATCTTGATGTCTAAATGTTGGGACAATTTTTGCAGCATATACCCTAGGGAGGACCTCCAAGTAGGACAAAAACATGGGGATAAAATTATTACTGAAGTAATATGTCACTGTGGGGAGGACCTTCATAGTTGGTTCTACCATCTTCAGGACTACCATTATAGCCTAATGTTTGATTGTAGGAAGAATTTATATAATGTATACCTAGGGGAGGAATTTCAAGGTATACGATAGGAAGGGGAGGACCTTATGGCTATTTGATCTTTGGGCTACGAGGAGGGTTACCATGATTATCATTAGGAGACATGATCTCATGATCAATCATTTTATCCCACGAAGGTATCCTTCATGGTCAATGCTCTAGGGAGGACCTTTAGAGATGCTAGTAACTATTTTGTGGGGAGGACCTTCACAACTGCTATTTCAGCTTCCATAATTTGGTAATGGATCAACATAATCATTGGATGTTAGGGATAGGTGCCTGAGGGCCTTTTGAACTTCAACTTCCAAAAGAGAAGGCTCTTGAAGTATCTCTTCATTTTACTGTTTCCTTTGGTGCGATTTAATTATTGGTGCTCTCTTTCAAGTTACTAGGGCCGCTTGCTGTGGGTGATGACCTTCATATATGGGTGCCTATTCGAGTGGCTCCCATGGTGCTGATGGGATACACTAGCAAGATTCTTGAGTTCTAGCAAGAATATATGCCTACCTTGGAGAATCCAATATGGTAGACCTGTGTCCCCTTAGTTGGAACGAGTATTTGTGCTTGATACAGTTTTCCATTTATTGTGGGATATTACAGACGACCCTTTTGGATGGGAGCAGAGATGCATGTATACCTTAGAGTGACCACCCTATTTTGTGGATGAGTTACCTCTCTTGTGGAGGCAGGGTTGTGGGCCTGACTCCTTGTTGTTTCTGTGGATATGATTACATCTTGAAAAGTATTCAGGATATGATCAGGAATTGATATATGATTCTATATCATTGCAAGTTTGTTTTGAGAGACTTTTTTGGCTAGAATGGGAATATATGCCCATTCTGATGTCGGAGCAGGAATATTTTCCTGCTCCAGTCCACTATTTCCTATTAATGAGTACTAACAGTTCACCCTTACTGGGAAAGAGGTATGAGTCTTCCACTAATATATGACTGGGATATTCCAATTATATTCTCTAGTTACCATCATATTTGATTGATGGGATTTTTATTCATGAGTAGGTATTTTTGTATGCTCATTTCCCAATATATTTTCTTGATGGGATTGATATCCATCCACAAGAATTTGACTCTACTTGTATTTGATTTCTGATGTATTTTCTTGGAGGGATTGATAATAATGAGTAGGAATTTGTGTCTTCTCATTGGTTTCCATCATATTTGACTGATGGTCTTCATATTTGTGAGCATGTATTTTCATCTTCTCTTTTCTATCCTATTTGGTTGATGGTCTTGGTGAGTAATAGTATGATTTTGTGTATACTTGTATTTGATATCCACTATATTTGTTTGGTGGGATTGATAAAAATGAGGACAAATTTCTATATGCTCATTGGTTTCCATCATATTTGATTAATGGGATTTATGTGCATTGGAAGGTATATACATCTACCTATTGTTTTCCACCCTATTTCAATAGTGGTATTAGTGAGAAGTATTAGGAATTATCACATTCTTGTAATGTGACACTATATTTACACGGTGGGCTTCTTGAGAGTGAGTGGGAATATACATACACATGTAGGTTATTGCTATATTTTCATGGCAGGATTTAGTAGGAATAAGGATAAAGTTGTGTTCCTCGATATCTAATCATTTATCTATGTGGGATAGCCCAGGGACTTGGTACCACATGGTTTAAGTTGGGGCATATAGAGAAACATCCTCTACATGTTGGGGATGTTGGGACACATGATGTTGGTGGTGGTGGTTTCTGGAAGGATCCCTTGAATGGGATCCCAGTGACATAGAGATGAAATCATTAATGGAGACTTCATCAGCCTCCCTAAGGTTAAGGATAAAATCATTTTCATGTTTTAGTTATTGGATCCCTTAATAGTTTGAGATAGCTAGTGGAGTCGCCTGGTTCTGGGTTGACGATTGTCTCTCGGTGGATGGATGGTAGGGCTTCATGGCCTGGAGAGCCTTCTTAGCTTTCTCTGGGATGGGGATAGTACCCATTTAGTGGTACTCTCAAATAATTTCATTTGAGACCCAATGTTGGAGATGCTAGTTGGGTGAAAGATTCCTTTGCTTCATCAAGGACCCGACCGCCTGTGTGGTTGCTGACATGTGTATCTAAGAGAACTTCCGAGATGCCATTGGATTGAGGGATTCTATAAAGATTTCTTGCAATATATGTGACATGTACAAACAAAAAACCTCATAAAATTATCATCTCATGACCATATGAGTAATTGATGGTCTCTTTTGGACCTTTTTTATTCTAGATGAGAAAGGGGTCTAAATTGGGGTAATACCACCACCTTGGTTCAAGATTCATGTTTGGATCACCATTTTGTTTCCAATGGAAAATGAGTTTGTCCCGATGGTTGATTGTGGGGGGTTAATTTTCATACAATCATTTATTTCAGGTTCACTATTTCCAAATGGTACCCAATAGGTTTTTTCATAGAGAAAAAAATTCCCAATGTCTTTTATATCAATGATTCATGGACCCACTTTCCAGAGGTAGGTGTTTAATGGGTAACTTTTCCAGTAACACTGAAGAACTCACATTAGTTGAGTGGATGGGAAATCGGGCGCATCAAAGCCTTTTGGGGGGAACAATGTTCTATTTTGGGACTCTCCTATAGATTTAAGATATGTTAAAAAAATATTTAGTTCATTCCAATGTGTGTATATTATGGATTTACCCAAGTGGATGATCCATCATTATTACACTCAATTTTGGAATCATATACATGAATATGAGGGTCTCTATAAATGGAGGGAAAATTATATATCTAAGGTTCTCCATCAATGTTACCCTTTTATAGATAGGTATCAGATTACATGGTTGTTTATTAGGACAACGCTGGTTTTACGCCAGGTGGTAGGGTGATCTGGAGTTTATAGTCATCCTGGAGGGATAAAAGTTTTCTTGACATTATGATCAAACTCATAAAATGGGATTTCTACATATCCTTATGAGAGAAATCAGAACCAATGTAGTTCTGTACCACTTAATAGGGAACATAACCTTTTAAGGTCATCCGACGAGGATCGAACCATACAATTTAACGTCATGCGGAAAGGAAACTCAGACAAAAGGTGCCTAGTCAAGGATAGTGTGGGACTTATGATGAGGCAGCCTAGGGTACCCAGTAGAGGTATTCTATTTTGGGTAGATATGAACGTATCATAAATATGGCCCGAATAACTTTAGGGTAGATTTGGGTGTTGGTTTTTGGAGCTCAGGGATGATTCCTTCGTATCCCATTTAGTCAAGAATCAAATCCCATGTAGTTTGGTAAGTTGGGTATTACACATGAAAGTTTCCCAGTGGAGGGGGGGATGATTGGGTCTTACACTGTATAGGAGGCTTGTTTGAGGTTTGAAGTTTGGGTTTACATCTATGAATAAGGCCAATAGGAATTGATATTATGTAGATGTCATGATCACCACTAACCTCTAAGCCCATTTGATTCATGTTTGGTGTGAGAAACAAGAGGAAGTAGTGGATGTTAATATTGCACGACCCACTCTATCTACTGATGGATGGTGCTAGATCCCAAAGGCAGAGGGATATCTATTTGAATTTTTATGATCCTATTCTATTTTCATGTATTGGATAGTCACATTTAATGATCTTTCCAGACATGTCCTAAGAAGTGGTGAAGAATAGAAAGAGCGTTTCCTCCCTCAAGAAAGGCTAGGCGATTACCTTAGGAGGAGTTCCCTAAGATTGGTTCTTGGAGGGAGAATAATGTTAAACTTTAGACCTAATTGAAGGGAAATTCTAGAGTTTCTCTCTAATCCCTATAATGAGGAGGTTCACATAATAGCCTTAAGATTGGGACCTGGGTTACCATGGGAATGTAAAATTGGAAACATTCTGAGGATCTTCCTTACTGCAGAGGTTATTCATGTGACTCCTCTTACCATGGGTATATAAACTCAAAAAGGCACGCAGATGCACCTGATGATATTATCATACATTTCAAGTGTCTTTGGAAGGGGCCTTGACCTGATTCTCTTGGAATGGTTCGTGGAGGGGCCAACATGGGGGCCAATGACATGATGAAAGAGGATGATGGGAGATGGATAAAAATGCACCTTAGGTTTCCCCATTCCGCATAGCAGGTTCTTACGTAAGATGAGGTTCCCTCTACATAGCATGTTTTTATATAGGATAAGGGCATGTCTGAATAGAACTATGCTACAAAGACCAAGATTCTTCCTATGTAGTGTGATGTTTCATGGGGCCAGGTTTTGTCAACGTAACAGTTTTCTATGTGGGGTCGATTTCCTACCACGTAGCGTTTTTCTGCGCAGGGTTGAGTTGCTCCCATGTAGCTTTTTTCTACGCAGGGAAGGGTTCTTCCCACACAGCACTTTGCTATGAGAGATGTCTATCCATATAGGGTCCATCAGTTTTTCACCTTGTAAGACTGTTTCTGCAGATGGTTCTTGGTATGTAGACCACTGGATGTTTTATTATTTTATCCTTACTGTTATATAATGGGTTTTACCTACTATGAATCGTCGATGGCCTTCATTTCTTGAGGTGACTTACATATCTTCTTAGCTCTAACATTCATCTATTCTTTGTTCGGTCAACTTTTTGGTTCCCCTAAGGGTTCATTTTTAGAATACTAGAGGGACTAGGTATCTACTTGGTCGGTCGTCCATAGAGGGTCACAAACCTTCTTTTGTGGGATCCCATTCAGGACTTAGTCAACAAGGGGGTATCATTTGCAGATGAGGAAATCCCTTCCTATCACAACAAAAAAATTCATTTAATTTTCAGAATCTGACAATACTGCCTCACCCCATTAATAATTTATTTGGTGTGGGTGGATTGTTTGTGGGGATAGAAATCACCACCTCTCCCCACAAACGAATCATCTTCATTTGTGGGCACCGCCAGCTTCACCTATTCGTATGAACTACTTCTGTTTGTGGGTGATTCGTGGAGGGGCATAAGACAATTTGGATAAGTATTCCATATAGCTATTTTTTCATGGGATCACTCAGTACTTTCAGTTTATTTCCTTTTAATAGTTTTCCTTTGACCCTTATTCCAATTTTCTTTTCACCTTTTCCAAATTAATGGACTTATATTTATCTTGTTTGAACAAATTTCAGGTCCAAACAATGATATTATTATTAAATAAGTATAATTGTGTCATTAATATCATATAAAAACATTAAACCCATGATAATTACCATCCATAAAACATGATGATAAAAAATGAATTGTATCGATACGTGGATATGGTAAGTCGTACATACGCACAAGCGATATTTTCACTTCTCATTTGATGGGAATGAGGGTGTATAATGGTTTTTTCATAATAATAATATAATTTCATCATATTTATGATAGTGAAGTGGTTATTTTATGATAAACAACATATATTTAGAGGAGGTAAAGAAGAGTAGTAAAATAAAGTGATCGGTTAGGGTGATTACCTCTTCTTCGAAATGACTCCTTTAGATATCATATAAAGGGATCTAGGGTTGGTCTTTTGGGTAGAATTGAAACTCAATAATATGGATAGGGAATTTTAGAAGGGAAATTGGTAGATTTTAGTTGATATATAAGCATCAATATGGTTTGAATAAGTTAGAGAGGAGGTTCCCTTTTATAATTGGGGTGAGGGGTAATTTTGGAATTTCTCAAAATATTAAATTCTTATAAATTAATTCTCAATCCAAATGCCTCCAAATGGATATGGATTCAATTATAAGATAGTATATGGTTGTAATAAAATCAACTAATATAATTTAGAAATGTTTTTTTTATCATTTTAAACATAATAATTTTGATTAACCCTTAGTTAACCAATTTTAATTTTAACTACAGTAAAAACATTTTAAATATTAAAGAGTTATAATTTTTACTTATAATGTGAAAATTGAACTATAAATGTCCAAATTAAGAAATTTTAGAGCATATATAATCCAACTAGTATTATTTTAAGATTTTTTTTATTTTTAACTAATTTAATAAAATATTATTTTGATAAAATATCATTATTGTAAATTTTTAAACTATTCATTTAATTTGACTTAAAATAATTAAATAAAAAGTTGAAATTTGAATATGATCTTTTAACACAACACTAATATGTCATATACACCTTAAAAAGGTCTGAAACAATATAACGTTCTCAAATTATATCACTTTTAATATTTTCAAAATCATTTATTTTATTTGTTTTATTTATTGAATAAATAATGTTTTGGTATTGTGTAAGAATTAAAGTTAATAATGTAATACCTAAAATTTATAAATATATTACCATAGAGAATATAATTTCATTATGAATAAAATATATATTAATATTATATCATAACATGTTTTTGTTTGTATGTGAACACATAAAGGATGTTTAAATCTAAGAGAGTAACATTTGGTAATTTTTTTGATTTAAATAATATATAAGTCATCTCATAGAAAATTTCCCCTTAGAATAATCAAATTTGGTCATTAGTTGATAAGAGAAAATTAGGATTCATCCCATAATAATTAGTATTAAAAGTTATTGTTTTATCACTAGTTTTTAATCAATATTAACTCGATTTACTCTTTATCGACGTGATAAATTTTACAATAATTACTATTCATATTGACCAAAAATAAAAGGGGAATATTTACTAAATTTTAACCTCCATGTTATAAATATTTAATTAATTTTATCTAATTTAATACCTATAAATGGATGAAATTAATTTTAATTTAAGTGTGCAAAATGAGACAAATGATGCTTCTTAGAAAAAATACATTTTAAGCATAAAACTGGATTTTTTATTTTCCTATATTTAGAAAAATATTTTTTGAATTATTAAAAAAGTAAAGAAATGAAATAATATATAAATTTTATTAAAATAATTAACCAATATTTATTAATTTAAATTATTAATATAAAAATTCATTACACGCATAAATGTTTCTCCTATAAAAACATCAATTTTATTTTTAAATAATTTTTATTTTTAATTATATTCATTTAATAACTAATTAATTCGTTTTCTAAATGTGTAGACTGTATATTTTTCATAATTTAGTTATTACTATTCACACCTTCCAATTCAATGACTTGGTGATAACAGAAACATAATATTTTAATAATGTTATATGGTTCATTTAAACTCACTATTACATGTAATGAAAGCTATTAAAGGAATAAAATTATTTAAATAGAAATATTTCATAAAAAGCTCAAGGTGTTACAATAATAACCACTAGAATGTGGATAATGATTTTTAAAAGATAATTTGGTGGGGGTTTTGATGATATTGAAGGTTCAAAGTGGTGTAAAGAAGAGAAAAGAGGGTTTCCATTTTATAAGTGGGGGGAGGGTCACTCTTAGAATTTCCTAAAATATTAAAATATTTTCTAATATATAAGGATGACCCCCATTTATTTAAACAAAGACCCCCTTGTTATTCTGGGTAGAAAAATCCCATTACATGGCCTTTGTAGGCCTACTGAGTATTAAACCGCAATAAAACTAGTCTATAGGCCCAATCCCATGAAGGTCAATGATTACTGTGCACCATAGTCCTAATTAATACACTAGATACCCATATTGTCAACCTCATTTCACCATTTCATTTTCCAACCTAATTTCTATCACCTATGTGAGGCCATGTAGCCCTCTGATAATGTTCCCTTCCCCTCATTGCGACACACTCATGACTGACTGCCTCCCTCTAAACTTATATATTTTCAGCACTCGTGTGATACCAAAACTCCCTCTAATAGCATTCCCACTTCCCTTATCAGACTACATTCACAACTGGCCATCACTCTTTCAAACTCATTGCTACTATAACCCACCACGACCACCAATCATCATTCATGCCTACCAACGACTTTGTTGTGTCCACCCGTCATGGTATGCTATAATCCTACACTATAGTAGTGCTAAAAAATTCCACAAATTTGGGTCTTCCAGGATTTGATCCCTGGATTGATGCAGTATTACATGTATTCCTTAAGCACTAGGTCAATACCCCAACTACATTAAAATATTAAAATATAAAAAAGTCATTCTCTAGAAAAATACTTTCAAATCACCAGAGATTTGATGTTAAGTAGGGTTTGGTTGAAATCCCATCAACCAATAAAATTTTCATAAGTTAATTAGTGTTTTAACCATTATTTTTTGGTTTAACTCCTTTATTAAAATATTTTAACCATAACCACGGTAGCATATTTTTCACTATTAAAGGGTTGTAATTTTACTTGGAAGGTGTAAATTAGCTCATAAATAGACAAGAGATGAAATGTTCGACCATATCTTATCCACCTTGTCATATTTTAATATTTTTTTTATGATTTTTAAATAATTTAATAACATATTACTTTCATAAAATATTATTAATTTCATTTTTGACACTATTAATTTAATTTGACACTAAAGACACCTAGAAAGATATTAAATTTGAATATAATCATTTAAACAAATAGTAAAATGTAATATTTATCTAGAAAATTTGTGGAACACTATAACTCACTCAAATTATATAACTTTTAATATTTTTATAATCATTTATTTTATTTTTATAGTAATTGAAGAAATAATTTTTCAGTGTTTCAAAAATATTTAAGATAATTATATAATTATAAAAAATTAGAAATAAAATACCATTATGGAAATATTATTATAATTATCAAAATAACCATTAAAATTCACTCATAACTTGTTTTTTCCCTATGTAAACACATATGATATATTTAAAATTAAGTGAGTGACATTTTGAATTTATATTTTCTTTAAATATTATATAGGTAATTATCCTGGAAAAGTGCCCCTAAAACAATTCCATTTGGATCCTAAGGTAACATGTTTCAAATTTCCTTTATCCAATAATAATTAAGATGAACAAATGATGTTAATATTTACTTTTAACCTATAATAACTCAATTTACCCTTTACTAAGGTGATAAATTTTATAATAGTTACTATTAATAATGAAAAAAAGTAACCTATTTACCAAATTAAGAACCCCATGATTCCAAATATGGGACCCATTTTTAATGTCTTAATTACCATAAGTGGTATAAATCAATATAAGATGAAAATTCAAAACAAAATGAATTTTTTTTCAGAAAAATAGATTTTATGTATAAAGATGTTTGTATACTGAATTCAACAGTAAAATTAATTTCAATGAAATTAATTATATTATTAATAATATAGTAGATTTAATTTTATTTTGAAACTTTTTTTTTTAAAAAAGTTACTTTGTAAATGCTTGAACCAAAATTTTAGTTTTCAATAAAAATCGGTATTTTTCATTGTCCACTAGAAAATAATTATTTTCAATAAAATTTCAAAAAATTTCTATAAGATAATTATGATATGATTATTTTAAAAATTAAGTCAATTTTATCAAATAAAGTTTCTAATATTACTTGAAATTAATTAAAACATTTCTAAAAAAATAAATAAAAAACATTTTTGAAGAAAATATATTTTTGAATAATATAATGACTTTACTAAAGATTTAGTTCTTATTTCCTAAGAATTAATCAATAAATTTTTATTGAGTAGGATATTTATCTATATTTCATAATTTGGTTTATCTTATTCATACCTTCCAATTTAATGACTACGTTATCACTATAATAAATTTTTGTGGTTCATTTAAGTTAGGCGTTTCCTGTCGTATATACTATCAAACATAATGTTCTTATTTTAGAATCACGGGATGTTATAATTATGATAAATTTTTTATTTTATTATTCAAAACATATGTATTATTTTCGTTATGTGACTTATGGAACTGAAATTATATATCCCTCTAAAGCATTGGGTAATGATGGATATCTCATGATATAATAAGGACTGGAATGGGGAGTGGACACAATTTAGTAAGGGGATATATCCACCATGATAGAATTGGTATCGAACCCTATCTAAAGGATATTATTGAATCGAGAGTGGACCTAATAATATATGAAAGTCTTGGAAGTGATCCTTGACTAATTAAATGATTTTACATGCTTATGTGTATGCTAAAAACTTATGTCTTATAAAAATGTTATGCTCTCATAATCATGCTCTTTTATTCCTTAATGATTCATGTCTTATAATCTACCGAGATTCATTCCATAACTCAAGATAGTAATCTATGAAATGTAGGGTATGATTTTCAAATGTTATGCTCATGTTATCATACCCTTATGCTCATATTTTGTTTATGTTATCATTGATATCTCCCTTGTTTACCCTTAATGAACATCAAATATTACTATTTCATATGTTTCCATCCCCCAATTTATGAAGATACGTTTTAAGTATGATATGGAAAATAAGGGTTCTGGTTATGAATAACTTAGTGGGAGATGATTCAGATCTCTTATGAGCAATTTTTTATGTATCCGAGATTCTAAAGTCACTAAACCTATATTATTCTAGCATAGACTATAATGTTATTTATTGAATATTCAACTAATAAGATGTAATATTTATATATGAAAACTATGGGTCACTGTTGTTGGTATTAGAGCAAGGTTTAGTTACCGTTGGAAACTAGTATGAGAACCCTTTGGATAATCCTATAAAGAGTTGGTCGAGTATATATCGACCATCATTATAGTGTAATGTGATAGTGACTTTACTACGCATTTGGTTTGATAATATTGTGAGATATACTTAGATAACTCACATTTTCATTATATGCCATTATGAGTGATTTGAATAGATGATAACCATGAATGACCTAGATTAATCCTACGGTGTCATATATTGAAAAAGGTTCCACGATTTATAAATCCTATAAAATATTTTCATGATCATATGGTTTATCACTATAATTATTGTTTCTTACACTATGATATTTGGTTGTATTCAATGTAAGGAACCCAAAGAAACCATGTTAATTCTAAATATGATGGACAATGTAATGATTATCCTCTTGAGAAACCAAATGTTATGGTATTTGGAATTAATATCATTGATATACTTACAAAAAATTATAAATCTATGAATCTTTATGAGCTTCTAAATAAGAAAAATAGGGAATAATGTTTTATTGAGTCATTTATGAGGAAACATACACCTTATTTTAGTGGGTCTACTGATCCACTAATTTCTGAGCAATGGATTAATACCACTAAAAATATATTTTTTGTTCTCTAGTGTTCAGAACATAAAAATGTTAGTTTAACTATTTTTTATTTGGATGGTGAAACAGATCGATAGTGGTCTCTCATCACGAGCATGACGCAACAAGAAGAAATTGACTCCTTAGAGTGAGATGAGTTTAAGAGATTATTTTTCAATAGGTATTTTCCTCGTATTATTATTTTGAAAATGGATAATTAATTCCGTGAGATAAATTAGAGTGGTGATGAATCCATTAGTACATATGAAGAAACTTTTAAAATACTTTCGAGGTGTGGTTATGATATTATCATCCAACCTGAAAGTAAGGTTGATCAATTCTTTAGTGGATTAAAACTATGTCTTCGATAGGCATTTTCCAGAATATACTTTAGTATCTATAAATAAATATTTTTATGTTCTATAAAGGTGGTGATAGAGATTTTATTTAACCATCAATCTCATATTTTTTATAAGAAAATACAAATTGAATTCATGGGAAATTATAAAAACCATATAGGGAAGATGATGAGATTTCATTTCTACTGATGTGTGGAAGGAAACATGTTGTAAATTATCTTAAGGGAATTAATAAATATCTTAATTGTGGAAAGGAATGTCTCATGAAATAGAATTCCAAATTAATTTAATGAAGTTGGATAATGATGCCAATAGTTAGAAATATCCATAGAATATACTACCCACACTCTAGTGTTTCAAATGTAAGGAGTATAGAAATTATAAAAATAGTACTCAAATTAAAAGGTTAATTAGTATGATTGACATCAATAACATATTAAACCCAAATATAAATGGATATATCAAATGATCTCTATTTTTGATGTGGGGTACAATAACAAAGTTGTGTAAGGTACACTTACCATCCACTCTAGAACTATTAATGTCTTATTTGATTATAGATCAGATCACTCTTTTATATCTAAAAAATTTACTAAGGGTATATAAATACTATACCACTGATTAGATGTTGAATTATAAGTGAAAAATTTTAATTTTATGTTGATAAAATCTCATGCTAATGATTCTTATCCAATTGAAGTTTGAGGTAATGTGCTTTCTATAAATCTCACATCAATTTATAAGAAAGGGATGTCATGTTCTTCTAATCCCAAGTATTATATTTGTTATTATTGAGTCAATATATATTGGTGGATGATGTAGTGATGCTTGGAGAATTGTTACCCATTTATTTAATGTAATTGGATGTCATTCTTGATAAATTCTCTTTATAAATGTAATGATTTTTAAACTGATCATCATGGAAAAGACTTATGTCAATGGTGTCACATTTTTTACATCATAATGAAGAAGATGAAGAATTAGATAATTAGATGATATATTTCATTAATTCATGAGTATTTTTGATTATTTGAATGAAAATATCCATTTTCATGATGAATTTTTTGTAGAAGAATTAAAATAGAAGTCCATGAAAAATATATATTATTTTTCATGAATAGTTATTTTTTGAGAAGATATTTTTGAATAAGGACATGAAAATATTTATTGGATTAGGAGATTAGTTGAATAACATAAAAAAGAAATTAATTTCTTGAGGAATTTTTAATGTTTCTATGTATTCATTTTAAATAGGATCCCATGCATTATACATTCATGAGAAATTATATTTTTCATCTCACATTTAATTGATGTTGGTCTTTTTATTTGTTCATATACTAATTAAATTGGTTGGCGGATTACTTAAAAAAATAGTCCAACCATTGAATGGATAACTAATAAAGCTAAACCATTCTCTTGTGAGAGCAAAGATCAACCACACATAGCAACCGACAAGGCTGACCAACCATGGCAGCTTGGGTGAGGGTGAGAACCTGCATAAGCAGGCATGTGTGCATGGGTGCATAAGGACCACAAGGTACACACATGTGATGTGAAATGGTCCTAGTAGGATGGACAAAACTATATGGTATGTACAATGTTTTGGGTTTAGAACCCTTCTGTAGTCTCAAGTGGATGATGTCACGAAAATTATTATTAAGTGGTCCGAGCGAGTGTGCAAGTCCTATGTGGGATAAAATCCGCATGCAAAACTATTCCTCTATTAAATTTATATGAACATAATGATTGATTCTTGATCAAATTAATCTCATCCATTTGATAAATTCACTATATAATTGGCTAATTCTATCCAATGTGGCTTATGCGTGCGAGCTTAAAGCAATCAATGATGCCACTCTAGCGGTTGATGATCATGATTTCGGTAATCACCAGTGGTCACGCCCAAGGAATGAGAATCAAAATTTCACATCAAAATTTTGAAAGAAATTAATTCCTTTGATGAATGAGATATTTCAAATACTATAATATGACTAAGGATAACATCTATTATGCATTAGTTCATCACCCAAATCCATCGCATGAATGAATGTAGATCAAACAAAGGCATATGGATAATCACAGACAACATCACCGGAATACCAAAACATCATGAGATGAAATCACATGAAGAATTTGTAACATGAAACATATGAATCTTCTACCATTTAATATTTCAATTTCATTAAGAATTTGGAATTTTAATCTGACTATCCATCGAGGTTTCACATGATCCTATGAATCGATCATGTAACCACATGATCTCATTAGTGTCCAATAAAGCAGTCAAGATGAGACAATATAATTTTTGGTGACATAATAGACTAAGATTCACTGAGATTTTTAGTGAATTGAATGAGCCTTTAATTTCAATAAAAATCAGATATAAAGGGGTGATATTCTGCCTATATAAATATAGGTAGATATGAGAGGTGTTTATATAATTCAAAATATTTCAGAGAGGCCTATTATTTTTGGGAAAAAGAGAATCTGCATGATCTAATCACAAGAAGTAGATATATAAACTAACCTAGTCTTACGAAGGAGAAAATAAACCTATAAACCTCCTTAGTTTCATGAAGGGTTTGAGACACCATGGTCTACTAGTGTCAAATGAACCAGGAGAAGAAACCCATGTGAGTTGGTTATGTGAGGGAGATCTTGTAGACTACCTCCTTGGTCACATGATGTAATAACATAAACTTGTAATCCATACCTAGATTTTTTGAAGGATAAATAAGGGTCGTTTATATTCTTCCACATGATTAAATTTTCAAAATAACCATTGAGACATCATGGGTTCCATGATGCATGAGAAGAACTTAACATTGCATAGATTATACGAATGCTATTGAAGTATCATATATACTTACTATTATGTGAGTAGAAGAATACAAGAGATATTTCATGCTTAATATAATTTGAAACAAATTGAAGGAAAATTGATTGCACGGTTATGTTCATACTAGAATCTTAAGAAAATAGCCAACGAGAATAAATCCAAGAAATGTAGATAAAAAAATGAAATATAATGTGCATATTTTTATAACATACACCTTGTAGTGTATCCTTCATGCATGAACTATATCAGAAGTTAAAAATTTAATAATTCAATAAGTAAGACTAAGTTGGTTAAAGTCATATCTTATATAAAATAATATTGAAGAAATTGTGTGAATCACTTGTATACATTAAGTGAGGTTGAGACTTAATCAACCAAAGAAAGACCATATGCCCAATCATTTTTTTTCATTGAGGAAACTCATCATATAATGTGATAAAAAGTTGTTTGATCAAGACTATTATCTATGAAAAGGTAATTGAAGTTGTACAAAAGTGGAAAATATCCATTATGATTATGGAGAAAGATCACTCTGAATAAGAAATAGGAATTTTTACTATAAGATCATCATGAAGAGAATAAGCTTATTTTTACTGGGGTTATTACCAGTTTATGAAGAGGCTTGAGGGTGGGGGTATAACATTTCTAGGAGAATAAGACTGTTTGAGGGTCTAACCAATTGATATTGAAGGTGGATTAAAATTTGGGGGTATAAACAAATTTTAATTTAGGGTAATGACTAGTTACTTTCTATAATCACCTTCTGATATACTAGAGATTCCATGTTGGAGGGAGTAACAAAAATGTCATGAAGTGGGTATTTGAATTGAGCCTTGTAAATCCTTGTGCACTATGCCTTTGAATTTGAAAAATTATTCTAGGTGTGGCTGATATATATAGGAAGTGTAGATCAAGTATTTATCCATGCACAAATAATGAATTTAAAAGAAAAATTTGTAAAAAGAAAAGGGATCACTAATTCACTCCTCCCCTTCTTAGTGATCTCATACAAATAGAAGTTCTTCAAGTGGTATCTGAGGGGGTTTTCCTCTATTATATCCAAAATAATAATTAGAATATAGAATATGAATTCAATAAATATTAGGTATGTTACCACTTTCAATGGTGGGAATTGTTATGGATGAAAAAATAGGATGATACCCTACCACTTATCAATTGAAATGGAAGAGGAAAATACATCAATTATAGGATTTCCAACCTATGATGAGAATGATCCTATGATTTGTTTATAAAATAAATCTGGAAATTTTTGGCAATTAATATAATGATTTCATGATATCACTTTTTTAGAAGGTATAAAATAATATCAAGGGACTCTTAACTACTAAGGATTTGTAGGGTAAAATTAAAATTAGTAATGAGGGTGATATAAAAGTTAAGTAAGCCAAAATATAGTTATTGAGAAGTAGATTTGAAGATTTAAAAATGGGTGATGATGAAAGTATTAATAATTAATTTACAAGAGAAAATGTGATTTATAGTAGCATTATAGGTTTTGTTGAAAAGATGGATGAATAAACCATTATGAAGAAGCTAATGAGAAATTTTCCTGCTAGATTTGATTCAAAGGTTTCTACACTAAAAGAAAAAGAATATAAATCACTAGGTGAACTTCATAACATTCTCATATTATGTGAAAAGATAAAAGCACATACATTCAAGAAGAAGGAAAAAGAAGAGATAGCCTATGAGGTAATGTTAAAAGGTGAAGATAAATCGAAAGAAGAACCAAAATCAAGTGGCTATTAGGATGAGTAAGATAAAGAAAAATTCAATCAAATGAAGAACTTATTTACAAGAATTTTCAAAAGTGTAAAGTATAAAGGAAAAGGAAATCAATAACTAAAATTATAGAGTTATCACAATGGTCTTTTTGCTTGTAAATTTTCAAATAATAAATCTGTTGACACAGAATTAGATGAAGAAGATAAGAATTATCAGAAAAGGAAGTGGAATAATCACAAGAAGAGGTTTACTTACAAGAAGAGAAATATTTTGAGTAGAGAAATGGATGTTTTTTTTTCAAAAATAAGTGAGTTATAAGATGTAAGATATTATTTTTAATCATTTGTGTTTTGTGGTAAAATTCAAGAAATATAAAGACTCATTTAAAGGTGATGATAGTGAAGAGAGAACTAAACTAGAATGTATGTTAAATTAAAATCTAGAAGATACTATTTTTAGAAATATTAAACTAAAGGGGAAAAATAAAGGGATATAAAAAGAAGCTAATAAGATCATATTTTAGAATCAAGAACATCTCAATAATGAGGATAATCATATTAAAGAAACAAGGTCATATAAGATGAAGATGATTGTGTTAGAAGGAATGCTGTAAAATGGTGAAAATAAACTAGTAGAAAATTAATATATTTTCAAGACAAAATCAATTTTTTTTGAAGATATTAAAAAACATATTAAAGATAGCTGAATTTTAGTGGATAGTGAATGATCTAACTGAAAATATTAATGAGAAAGAGCAATAATTATATGAGAAAAAAATCAATGTATCTTAATAGTCAAAATTATATAATTAAAATGATATAATAATTCACTAGGGTAGTTGAAAATAATGGTGAATTTTCACAAGCCACATAGAAGAAAAGTTTATAGAAACATCTTGTTTTTACTCCTACTTAGTCCCAATACACATTTGTATCAAACATTATAGTCCTGAAAGGAAATACTAAACAAGTCAGGACTAATGGATTTAATGAGAAAAAACATCCAAAAAGGAAGAGTGTTTTAATTTAGCTGTAAGGTTTCCTTCTAATAAGAAACAACCACAATATATAAAAAAAGAGAAAAAAAATCATCAAATAAAAATTTCTATCAATATGGAACATCATGGTCGAGAGGTTACTATCAGTGTTGTGGAGTGTTTTTTCATAAATCATATTCATACCTGTATAACATGTCCCTATAAGAAAAGAGACATGAATCAAGGGGTAGTTATACCAAATATATATGATCTGATTATTATAAGGGGAATCCTGTGACAAAGACATTATTTAAAACCCTTCATAAGAAAAAGGAAAGAAAGAGATGAAATTTTAAGAACTTAATACTGATGAAAAGTCATCTGTAAATGATGTCTTGAAAATTATAAAGAGTGAAATATGAGAACAAAGCAGGAATGGCATAAAGCATTGTATGATAATTCCACCATCATAAGAATAAATAATGAAGAAGATGTGGAAATCACAAATAAATGTTTCTAGTACTAAAGAGGAAAAGTAAACCACATCATACGTGTTATAAAATAAATAAAATCAGTCACATGTTCATTTTAAAAAAGGAATATCACATGTTGAATCTAAGAAGATGAAGAAGTATCCCCTATTAAGAGGAAACTCCCAGTTTTAATTTTATTTATGAGAAATCCAAAGGTCTGTCCTTATTCCCTTATTCTTTTATATTTGAACTAACTTACAATGAATTTAAGGGGATTTTTTTTCATCATGTAGAAAAACTATTTCTATGATTATGAGTTAAGTGAATCCCTTAAGGGGGAGAAACATTGAGATGAATATGTCATTATACTGAATTATAGTGAATTTGGAAATTATGGACGGATTTAAATCAAGACTCCTGAGGTTTTAAAATCAATCTTTCTACCATTTTATTAGTTCTATCATTCTGATAATTTTGAGGAAGTGTTTGTTGATGAAAATATGAGACAAAGGGGAGTTATTCTTGTGAACCTAAGAATTTTAATGGAAAACATAGATAACCTTGGTTATATCTCTATAATTTTCTAAATTGGGTTATCCCATGTAGACATAGAGGTGATTAATCAAACGAAATTTTCTAATATAACCACCTGATATCATCCCTCTCTCATAATTATTCAAGAAATAATATTAAAATGGATGCGAACATATTTTTGAGAAGAAATATAAGATGAGAAGTCCACAATTATCCTTTGAAATTGATTTTCAATAAGGGTGAGAATGCCTTCACCACACGTTGACTTTTTTGATATGTTCTGATATGCATTAATGTTGAAAAAAATACAAAGGAGGATATTTTTGATAGCTAATATTGAATTTTTTGTTCAATGAGCCAATATGTGTTAGTGGATGAAGTGGTTATTCTTAGATAATTATTATGGATTCATTTAATGGTATTGGATTTCCTCCTTGAGCAATTCTCCCTATAAATGTGAAGATTATTGAACTGATCTTCTTGTCATAGACATGTTTCAATAGTGGCACATTATTTTCATTATAATAAAGAATAAGAGGAATTGAATAATACCATGAAATATTTAATTATTTCAGATGAGTTTTGATACAGACCATGAAAATATTCATTTTCATGTTAAATTGGTTGTGGAATAATTAAAATATAAGGCCATGAAAAATATATATTTTTTCACATGAATTATGATTGGTTGAGAATATTATTTTAAATTAGGACATAAAAAAATTTATTAGATGATAGTTCAATAGAAGTACATGAAAAAAATAAATTAATTGCATGTGGAATGAAGAAGGTGGACACACATGCATTTTAAAGATGAGCCAAAAAATTATAAATTCTTGAGAAATTGCATTATTCATATCACATTTAATTGAGATTGGTATTTTTATAAGCTCATATACTATGTATATTGGTTAGGTATTACTTAAAAAAATGGTTCAATCCTTGACTGGGTAACCAAGCCTTCTCAACCATGCTCTTGTGAGAGCAAGGGTCAATCATGCATGGGAACTATCAAGGTTTCCTAGACATGGTGGCATGGGTGAGGGTGAGCACTTTCATAGGGTAGGAATGTGTGTGTGGCTGCATAGGGACCATAGGGTGTACACATGTGATTCACAAGGGGTGAGTGGGTTGGCCCAAACCATGTGGTGTGTTTAGTGTTATGGTTTCCAAAGCCAGGTCGAGCAACTAATAACATAAGAATTTTTATTAAGAGGCCCGAGACTACGAAATTTTTTTCTATGGGATAAAAACTACAAAAAAAAACCATTCCTCTGTTAAATTATAAAAATATAACACTGGTTTCTTGATCAAATCAATCTCATCCATCTGATCAATGAACTACATCATCATCAGCCTCCGACTGATGAATCTTCTTCACAAATTCTCGAGACATTCAATGTCACCACTGAAACAGTCAATGATTATGATTATGTTCATCTCCAATGGTCACGCCAAATGAATAAGAGTCACAATTTTTCCTTGAAATCATGTATACAATCAATTCCTTTCATTCATGTGATAATTAAAATATTGTAATATGGAATATGATAATAAATGTTGCACATGAGTTCATCACATGAATCCATTGCATAAGTGAATGAAGATCAAATGAAGGAATGAATACAATCACCAATTGCATCGAATGAATAATGAGCTATCACGTGATTTCATCATATAAAGAACATTTAACTTTTAACGCATGAAGATTTCTGTATTTATAGCTTCCATCATATGAAAAATTATGCATTTTCAAGAGACTATCTATCAAGGTTCCACATGATCATGTGAAGAAATCATGTGAAGTGATCATGCGATCATGTGATCTTATCAACATCAAATGAAGAAGTCAAGATGAGACCCCAAGTCTTTCAATGAAATGTTAGTTTGAGATATACTGATATTTTCAGTGCATTTAACGAGCCTTGAATCACCATGAAAATCAGAGATAATGTGGTGATAATTTTCCCATAATAACAGAGTTACTGATGAGGTAAGGAGTTACTACCATTAGGAATATTTTATAATTATCTCTTGTTTTAATGAATTAGAGCTTCCTCATGATATTATCATTCAAAAGAGATCTAGAAACTAACCTTGTCTCAAAAAGGAGAGAAGAAACTTGTGAACTTCCTTCATTATGTGTAGTGTTCAAGACAATGTATGCTAACACTGTCATGAGAAGTAGAAGAAGCCACTTATGTGAGTTGTTTATGTGAATGAGCACTTTTAGACTACCTCCTTGGACATGTCATATAAGAATAATAAACCACCATCCATACCTAGATTTCCCAAAGGATACATAAGGGTCTTGCATATTTTTCATACGAATCCCTTTCATGAAGAACCTTTGAGACACCATAGATGATATAAAACATGAGGATATCATTTTCTTGTATATCTTACATTAATGGATTTGATATATAATATATTAAAATTGTTACATAAGGATTAGAAGATATGAGATTTTTCTTGCTTACTGTCGCGTGAAAAACATTGATGGAAAAGAACTTGTATGCTTCTATTCATGCATGAAGATTGAGAAAATAAACAAGGATAATAAACTCTAGAAAATAACAAAAAATAATCAATTATAATTTTCAAGGGTTTACAACTTACACAATTAATTTTTTCCTTTATGTATGAAGTGTAATGGAAGATAAAAATTTTATAATTCAAGAAGGAAGACTAAGTTAGTGCAAGTAATATCTTGAATAAAATAATATTAATGAAATTGTGTGCCTCAGTTGGACACATTAGGTGAGGTTGAGACTTCATAAACTAAATAAATAACATATTATTGATCATTTATTACACTGAGGAAACTATTTATATACTATGATCAGAATTTGTTTGAGAAAGACTAACATTCATGAAAAGGTACTTGAATTTTTACTCAAACTGATCATATCTTGTACGCTTCTAGAGAATAATCACTTTAACGAAGAAATAAGAGTTTCTAATAAATAATCAACATGAATATAATAAGAAGCTTGTGTTTGGGGGTATAACCAATTATTGACGATGCTTGAGGCTGGGGAAGGTATAACTAATCATGGAGAAAAAGACTATTTGGTGGTCTTACCAACCGAGGCTGAAGGTGGATTATAATTTGGGGCTATAAATAGTTTTTAATTGGAGGACTAACTACATACGGTTTGTAAGAACCTTATGATATAATGATGAATCCATGTTGGGGGTACTATCCAACATGATAAGGATTGATTATTTGTACAGAACCTTGTAAATTCTTGTTTTATATGCATTTGAATTTACAATGTTATTCAAGGTGAGGATGATATACACAAGAAGAGTGGATTGAGCCTTTAATCGGCAACATAGATTGATTTGAAAGTAAAAAATTTGTAAAAATAAAAGGGATTACTAATTTACTGGTCCCCCTCTCAGTGATCTCAGATTGATATGGGTTCTTAACATTTTATATTTTAAACCGAGATATTATCATTAATCAGTGTGATAATAAATATAATATTCTAATTTAAATTACATCCATTTATGTGTCTTTATTCCAATTCAAAATATTTTTTTCTCAAATAGTTGGGGAAAACCTTAACATCAATGATACACCAACTATATGATATTTTTTTGATGTATGTCTAAAATAGTTTCTTAGTCTTCCACTGAATCCTGAAGTAGAGTTTTCATTAGAACTCTTTACTAGTGCTACACATATGAAAAATTATCCTCATATAATGACCCTGATTGAGTTATAGCAATTGAAGAAGAAACTCTAGGAGATTTTTTAAAATAGATTCATTCGACCAAGTGCATCACCTTGGGGTGAAATTATTCTTTTTTCTATAAATATAAATGGATCAATGCTACCATGAAATAATGATTAAACAAAAACACTATCAAGAAAAAGTACCATTTACTGCATATTTATGACTTGTTTGATCAAATCTATGGTGATAAATACTTTTCCAAGATTGAACATCATTCTGGATATCATCAATTAAGATTCAAGAAAGTGTATATACCTAAGAAAGATTACTATATAAGGTATAGACAACATGAATTTATAGTGATGCTGTTTGGTACTACTAATCACCCTATTATCTTCATGGATTTAATGAATATAGTCTTTATAGATTACCTATATTAGTTTTTAGTATTCTTTATAGACAATATTGCAATATATTAAAAGAGAAAGGATGAATATGAAGATCATTTTAGGACTATACTGAAGACCCTATAGAAATAGAATCTATATGATAAATTTACAATGTGTGAATTTTTCCTACAAAAAGTTTCATTTTTGGGTCATATAATCTCATGTGAGGGTATATCAGTGGATCCATAAAAGATGTAAGTTATTGAACATTGTCCCAGAAAAACTATAGTGTCTGAAATATATAGTTTTCTTAGTTTGGATAGATATTTTCTAAGATTTTTGGGAAAAATTTCACAAATGTCTAATCCACTCACAATGTTAACTCACAAGGGATTCATGTTCCTTTTGATAGATGAAGGTGAATAAAATTACATGGAACTGAAGAGAAGGTTAGTCATCACACCTATGTTTACATTACAGTACAATGGATAAGGGTATGAGATCTATAAAAATCCATTGAATAAGGGAATTTTATGTGTCCTAATTCATAATGATATGACTATAGCTTATGAATCATGAAAATTTAAGGTTTATGATCAAAATTAGCGAACTCATGATTTAGAGTTAGCTATGGTAATTTTTGTTTTAAAGATATAAGGGAATTATCTTTAGGGAGTAAGTTGTGACATATATACTGAACATAAATTATTAAATTATATATTCACTCAAAAATATATGAATATGATCCTGAGAAGATGGTTGGATATCAATGATTATGAATTCTCAATACATTACCACCTTGGGAAGTCAATCATGGTTTCAGATGATTTGAGTAAAAAGCTTCATGCTAGGTTATCTATGATGAGGATAAAATAGATCCAGTATTTCTGGATTTCTAAAGAATAGATATAAAAATATTATAGGATCTGGAAAAATCTTATCTTTCTCACATGGGTGTTCAAATATCTATGCAATTGAATATTAAAGAGGTGGAAAAAGAAGATATAGAATTGAAAAATAAGGTAGGAAATATTTTGGAGTTTAACCTTGATTATAATGGAAGGACAAGGTCCAAGAACCATTTTTTTTGTCCAATGAATACCAGAATTGAAGACGGAGATATTGGATGAGGCTCATATTTCATCATTATCTATTTATCCTTGAAGTATGAATATATATAGAGATCTAAAAGATTATTTCTAGTGGGATAAGATGAATAAATATATTGTAGAGTATGTGTCGTGGTGCATGGTATGTCAGAAAGTTAAGGATAAGGGATAGAAGTCTAAGGGTATGTTACAAACATTACCCATACCATAATATAATTGGTAAAAGAACACCAATTATTTTTTCATCAGACTCCCCAAAATATAAAAGGTCTTATAATGACTCGAATTGTTATAAATAATATTTTCCTTGTGATTTAATTAAACGTATTATTATGTAATATGGTTATAGAAAAAAATGAACACCTTTGGTTTTATTATATCGTATTGGATTTAAATGAACATTAATAATTGTTACTGTTGATAATATATCATTTTAATAGTGATCACATTATTAATATAAATATAGGGTTTTAGCAAATCCAATTGACACAGACAAAGGAAGTGATGGCCTCAACCAGTAGGATCATACCATATGAATCTCATTTTTCAAAGCTTATGAGGGATATAAAATCTATGTGATTTTACCGTGACCAATCCCAAGATGAGATCCAACAAATCATGAATGATAAAAATTGTTTACAGACGAATTTCAAGCTCATTGAGATCACACCCCAAACCATGTTCGCCGAGCCACCTCATGAAAATATCACCCTCGCACAACTTACTCTTTGGGAGTTTGATGGTGTATTAAATGAATATGTATCAATACACTAGAAATATGAGTATGTAAATTATTTTTTATTTAATAATGACTACATTACCATCCTATTATTGTTACTTTATAAATGATTTTTATTTTGATACTATAAAACACGAATAATATTTTTGTATAATATTACAATTAAATTAAGGAATTTATTTTTATGAATTAATGGATTTTTGGAATAAAAATATTTTAATAAAATATTATTATTAAATAATTATTTAAAATATAAATGATCATATAATTTTTATGAAGTCAAATGTAATTTTTAAGGGTTCGAAAACAGTTATTGTAAAAAAACCCATCATTTATTAAAAAATGTCATTTTAATTTTAAAAGTGAAAATTCAAATATTTATAAAATTATTTAGATAAAATTAATATTAATTTTGGAATCAGATCACTTAAATTATCTAATGATGTATTTATCATAATATTCTGAGACAGTCGAATTTTCAGGTAAAAATTAAATATTGAATTAATATAGTTTATGTATTATAACATATTAATGACTCAAAAGTGATGTAATAAATACTATAAAGGTTATCAATAACCAAATTTATGTTTTCCATTTAAAATAGTAAGATTTTATGTTTATTTGATTAATTTTATAATGTCATTATGAATCCTCCAAAATAATTAATATATTTTAAGGTTTTAAATTCATTTCTTTAATAGTATGAATCACCTACACATAAGATAGGAAATTATTTTATTACTTTATACCATTGTACTTATAATATAATTTAAACCACTCCCATTTGGAAAAAACCATGGGCCAAAACAATGGGATGGTTTTTAGTTTTGGTTATTTTAATATAGAGTCCAAAACCTAAGTTTGAGAAATAATAATGAAACCCCCAATCATTTTTTATATAAAACCACCCAAAATCGCATTTATATTCAATAAAAATAATTTAATCACATCATTACTCTGACCTCACCTACCTAATTTCCTCCAAAGGTTCCCCCAAGCTCTCAAAAACCCCCTCTCAAACATTTGGAGTCTCACAATCAAGTAAGGTATTCTCACATTCTCTTGTTTATTCAAGTTTCTTTGTTATATTATACCTTATATTTCAAATTCCTAATGTTGAGATATTTATTTTCGTGTCCATATTACTTCCCATTTAATTTAAAAATGATGATAGACCCCCTTTATCTCTCATCAAACCATTTTATGAAATTTTTATGTGATGTTATTATGCTACCAAAATTTCACCGTGATTTTCCATGCCAAAACAATTGTATAGTGAATACCATACCCATTTCCTTACAAGGGTGTTAATATTTATTAAATAATACTTATTTTATTTAGGAATTATGTGTATTTATTTCATAATCTCTGATCATGGAATAAAATATGATGATGAATGAATCCATATTGTATGATATATGTGGAACACTAAAGCATGAGAATGAAATAAATGCATTGGGTAATGTTTAGTCTCATGAGAAGTCAGGTTGGGATAGGGAGTAAACCTTATTACTTTATAGTAATTTATCCATAATTATTTCTTGGTAGTTATCTTTGAATTATGTTTTTGATGTATTGTTTTAAGTTATTACCATATTTCTAATGTTACCTTTATGATTATCACACTATATCATGTCTTATAATTCATGTTTATGATTATCATTACCTTTATGACCCATTGATATATCTATTTTATAACTTGTATTAAATTATCATGTTATTCCATTTTTATTCCCTTAATGGGCCTTATAACTAACCCATTTCTTATATATGTCCCCATGTTATCCCATACAGTTTTAAGTTCATGCATGTCAAGGAAGATATCAATAAATATGATGTTTTTATGATTTTAAAATTTTTATATAATGTAACTAATTCCTAAATTTATTATACTTTTTGATCTTTTGGGTTGTATTAAGTGTAATATTATGTAATAAATCATGTATTAGTGTGTAATAAAGAGAAGGATTGTTATAGGGCCGTAATACTATTTGGGTTGTAATTGATCTTCTTATGAAGTTATCACACTTCATTACTATCATATAAGATTTATATCCTGATCATATTTACATAATATAAATTATTTAATATTTAAGGTATCATGGGGTACCACATTCTATTGTATGTGATCGAGATTTGAGGATTACATTGATGTTTTAAAGAAGTCTTTAGTAGGATCTGGATACATAGTTGAGTTAAAGTGATTCTTATCATCCTGAGATATATATTAAATCTGAGAGAGATATTTAAACCCTGGAGGATATGTGATGTTATTGTTCTTTATATTTCAAAGTTGGTTGGGATCAACACCTTCCTCTAATCAAGTTTTCATATAATAATTGTTTTAAATCGAGTATTTAGGATGCTCATTACAAAGCCTTGTATTGAAATAAGTGTAGGACTCGAACATGTTGGGATGAAGTTGGAGAAAAAAATATATTGGGACTTAATATAACTAATGAAATGGAAGATAAATTCATATATATTTAGCAATACATTAAGGTATCATAGAGCAAGTATAAAAGTTATGATGACAATCATTGGTGAAATATGGAATTTAAATTTGGTGAGAAGGTATTCTAGTGAATTTCTCCATTGAAGAAGGTTATGATATTGATAAATAATGAAAAAATGAGCCTTCATTATATTACACCCTTTTAGATTCTTGATCAAGTAGGGATGGTAGCTTATCACTTGGCACTTCTTCTAAACCTATCCCAAGTTCATGGTGTGTTCCATGTATCTCTCATGAGGAAGTACATACATGATCCATCACATGTATAGAATTTAGAGTTCATATAGATAGAGGATGAACTTTCCTATGAATAAAAAATAATATAAATCCTGGATTTGTTTAGATAAATTGATTTGGAACAAGACTACTAACTTCGTTAAAGATTTTTAGTGAAATCAAAAATTCAACGAAGTTACATGGGAACCTAAGGATGGGATGAAATAGATATATCCTAAGTTGTTTGTATTGAAGTGAATGAATTTTCGGGGTGAAATTCATTTTAATGGGGTAGAATGTAACACTATAAGATTTTATTATACATTTCTCTTTAAAAAAATTTAATTTCTTCAATATCTTGCAAAACACGCAACCTTAAGTCTAAATGAAATGTAATATCGTATACTATTATAACCTATATCATAAATTGCAGGTATGAATAGGAATAATAACATTTAAAAAATATGTATAATTTTTTTTGATAATGAAAATATATTTATAAATATGTACTCAAATTTTTAAAAATTCATCATATTTTTTGAAAATAAATTTTTCCTCAAAAATGAATTTTATTTCTTTTTGGGAGAAAATAATATAAATAATTTTTTTTCCACTTTTTGAAAATTTATTTCAAAAAATAATCATTATTTTTTAAATCAATATTTGAAAATTATCTTAGATTTATATATTTAATAATTTCATAAAAAAAATTATTTTTTGATGAATAGGGAAAAATATGGATTTTTTCATTATAATTAATTTTATGTGGATTTTGGTATAAAAACATTGTATACTTAAGAAAACATTTTTTTTCTTGGAACCTATTTTTCACTGCATTTTTCAAGTTTATTTTAAGAGAAATTTTTTTCACTTTTAGATATTGAATTTGATAAAATAGATTAAATATTTTGAATTGGAATTTCCTAATTTTAAATGCCTCCATATTATTTTTTTTATTAATAGTTAATAGAAAAATAGTAAAAAACAAATCACCATAGTTAATGATAAAACCATTTTATCAGGAGGATAAAACAAGATATAATAATGATATTAGAAATTAAACTTGTCTAAATAATATTATATAACCATATTTATAACTAATACTATTCCAATTTTGGATCTCTAGCCATTTGGTATCATTTTTCCTGAGAATTAATTTATTAAATTTTATTCTATTAAGAAATTCAAAGTGTGTCCTCTCCACCACATATAAAAGGAAACCCCTCTTTTATCTTATTTACAACATATTAAGAATTATATATCAAAAAAACCTACCAAATTATCTTATAAACTTTTTTATAAATGAATTATAGGTTATGGTTTTCTTAAAATACCTTTCCAAGGCTCCTTAAGAAATGATCCAAAGGAGGCCAACCGAAGGAGAGGTAATAGTTTTACCCAACCTTATTCAATTTATTTCAATTTATAACTTCCCTATATGTGTAGTATTCATAAAAAAATAATAAATTTAGTACCCTAAATATACATAAATGTTAATATTATTATGGAACCACTGATATCCATCCCTATTCAATCAAATGGGAAGTGAAAGTATCACTCGTGCGTACGTGTTGACTACCACCTTCACATAGCGATACAGTTCAACTTCCATCACTATATTTCATGGATGGTTATTATGAAGAGTGTAATTATTATAAATTTATTTTATAAAATATTTATTCTTCAATAATTATATTATCATATCTACCTTCTTTCATTCCAATGTATCAGAAAATGATAACGTCACTCATTCATAAGTGTGGACGACCAACTCTATGAAGTGATGCGAATCATTTTTTTGATTCCGCATTACATGGATAATAATAAGGATTGATTTAATTAATATATACGATATAATAATGGTCCTATAAATTTTAATTATGATTTACCTTTCATTCCATCCGTCAAAAAGTGAAAACAACATTCATACGTATCTTTGACTTACCATCCATATGAATGGGGTATTTTATGTTTTTGTCTCGATAATTTATAAATGAATTTAAATATATATATATATATAATGAATATATATGATATTTATATCATGTTTAATATTCTAGATATTATGGAACCATAATCTAAGTACAAGGATTGTAACTATTGAAAAAAAAATTCATGAAAAACAAAAGAGTTAATGCCTGAAAATAACAATTTTAGCGAAGAATTATTAATAAATTCATGTTAAATATTGTAAGTGGATCATATCTGATATTATAAGTATGTAAATGACACTGTAATTTAATTTTAAAAAAATTAAATTTATTATAGGTAGTTAAATATATTTTTATACAAGTTAAACTCAAGGTAAGGGATTTATGTTACAGTGTCATAATTTATCATGATTTTTATGATCAGGCTTTCAATGAAGGAATTTTATGAATTATTTATAAATAATATAAGGACATTTATTCTCCTCTGGTTATTTCTATAGATTAAATGTTTTTATTTAATTTTCCTCTCTTTAAGAACTCAAGATACTAAATAATTTTCCTATGAAAAACTAATATATTTTCTCTCTTCAGTCAAAAATACATTTTATTCCATGTACTTAGTAAAAAAATTTTCAAGAATATTTTAATATCATAGCATGATTGTTCAAATTAATTTTTAGAGATTTTTGTCTTTTTAATTTTTTTTAAAAAATGAATTTTCTTATCATTTTCTGAAATAAAGTGATTTTAACTTTTTACTGAAAATGTGAATGGAATATTTGTTTAAACATACATGACATGAAAATAATATAATATCATCATGACCACCAAATTATTTGAAGATTAATGTATAATTTTCCAAATATATTTTAAATAAAATTGTTTCCTTAATGTTTGGGAAAATTTTAGATTTTATAAAAGTTATTCATATTTAATAGGTTATTTTCCTCATGAAATATCAAAATGATATTTTAAAATTACTTTTCATCTATGATAATATAATTTGATGTTAATTATAATTTTCTAGTGTTATTATTTTATGATAACACCATCCTTTATTATTTTTATGGATTATGATGATGATCTAAGGATGATTCCATGAAATTATTTTCTTTTCCACGGGTTAATTATGTTATGATGAAAAATTTATGAAACTTGTTTCATTTCCATGGGTTATGATATGATGAATGTTTTATGATAATTTGGAACACATATATATTATTTTCATTATGTGATAGTTGGGTCCAAAATTATATAGCCCTCTAATGAATTTCCTAAATATGGATACCTCCTCGGATAATAAGGACTAGGATGTGGATTGAACCCAATTCAGTAAGGGACTTTGTATGCTATGATATTCTTGAAAGAGATCCATGAATAAGGATATATTGGAATGGGGAGTAAACCTAGTCCACTATTGTAGTCTTGAAAGTGATCCTTGACTAAGGAAATCATTTTCCATACTTATGTGTATGCCAAAAAATTATGTCTTATTCTAATGTTATGTTATCATGGATCATATTATTTTATTCCTTACTGATTAATGACTTATGAAGTGCCAAGATTTATTCCCTAACACAAGATTGCAGTCTATGATATTCTGGTTATTTTTTTGAAAATTTTATGCTCAATTTCATATAATCTTATTCTCATGCTATATTTATATGATAAATGATATCTCTATTTTTTACCCTTAGAGATAATCATATATCAGCCTTTATTACGTTTCCTTTACCTAGTTAATTATGAAATTTTGTAAGTTTGAAATGTATAAGATGGCTGTTAGTTATGAAGAACATAGTGGGAGATGATCTAGATATCTTTTGAAAATGTTTTTTATGTATTGATATCTCTAAAGACACTATACCTATATGATTATATCTTGGATCATAATGTTATGTATTGAATATTAATCTTATGAGATGTGATATTTATATATGTAAAGTATGTATCGCTATAGGAATCTCACTTGACTTAGAAATGACCCATCAACTAATTAAATTAAAGTCTTCCAGATAAATATTGTATGTTGAAAACAAGAGTGACTAATCTAGACCACAATTTTGTCTATAAAACTCTCCAAAAAATTTGACACTAACCCTAATTTCCTTTTTAGGGGTTGTTTTTGTTGATTTTATAAGAAATTACTAACCTTCACTCATCTTCAAAAAACCGATTTAAACCATTCAAGTGCTAGAATGTCCCCCCCCCCTTTCAAACTATTTTTAAAACCCAATCACCATTAATAACCAAAATTAACATTATAAAACTACTAGAAATCTCACTTTTCCCAATACTTATATACCAACGGTTTGTAAAAACCATTGGTATAAGTCCCATTTCCCAATGATTTGACCAAACCATTGAAAAATCCAACTTTGAGGCCACATTTCTCAACGGTTTTGGAAAACCGTTGGGAACGGGTATGGATTTCCCAACAGTTTGGCCAATTTATTGGGAAAATTCTACTTTGTGGCCACCTTTCCCAATGGTTTTTCCAAATCGTTGGGATAGGTATACCATTTCCTAATAGTTTTGGCAAACCGTTGGGAAAATTCAACTTTGTGGACACCTTTTCCAACGGTTTGGCCAAACCGTTGGGAAAGGGTATAACTATCCCAAAGGTTTTCCAAAACCATTGGGAAAGCCCCCCCATAAATCAACCTTCAACCCAAAATTGAACCCAGAATCAAGACCTATACCAACGGTTTTCAAAACCGTTGGTATAGGTCCTTTGAATTTTTATCAGATCTTCTTACCGAGAACATTATATAAATCAAAATTTAAAATAATTATGACTATACATATATATATTTATGTAATTATGTTCACAAAAGTCATGTTAGGTTAGTGGTTAAGTCGTTCAATGATAAACTAGGGGGTCCTGGGATCAAATCCCATCGAATGTTTTTTTATGAAATACATATACCAATGGTTCCATAACTGTTGGTATAGATTTTAATATTACTTATACCAACGGTTTCCAAAACTGTTGGTATAGGTCTATACCAATGGTTTTCCCAAAACCGTTGGTATAGACCTATCCCAACAGCTTACTTGGCAACGGTTCTCCAAACCGTTGGTATAGGCTATACCAACGCTTTGGAGTCCTATACCAACAGTTCCAAACCATTGGTATAGGTTAGTTTTCTAGTAGTGTAAAAAATATTAATGGTAAAGTGATAATTATAAATCAAACTTTAAATCCTTAAAGGGTTGTCTAAAATTCCATATTTTATAATGAAATAATAAAACTATAGTATCTTGTTTATCTTTTTATCTCCCCATCAAGGTATTCTCTTCAATATTCCTCATCATGGAGAGTTTTATTCAAGAGTGAACTCCATGTATAACCTTTTGATACTAGTTGAAGTATTGTGAGGTGGAAACATGATATTTATTGAACTTATCCTTGATGGATAGATCTACATGATGTATAAAATTATTTGAATTCAGTTAATTATATTTTTCTATACTTCACCTTAAATTATATATAAATAGTAGTAAAAATAAATAATAAAAGAATAAGGTGAGCCTTCATCAGTTCCTTATTGAGAGAAACAAGTATGATACTTAAATATTAGCCATAATACTATTTTATTTATAACTCTAAATTATAAGAACTATTCATGATAAATTTACCCTTTATTTTAAAAATATGAAATAATTTGGTAGGCATGGATTTATTACAATTTTTATCTTTCTCCTGAGAAGGAATATACTTCTTCCCTTCATTAAGAAATTTAATTTCATTATTTTTCACTTTCTCCAACTTTATATCCAATTAGATTCATTTTGGCCATGTGGTTAAGCAATCCTTAGGCACATTATTAACCTTATTTTTGTGTAATAACCCCCTTATATTGTAGATATAGTCTTGCTACTTAGATTTACTATTAATTTACCTTTATTTTTTAGAAAATATTTTTGTCATCAAATCCATGTCAGCCATTTGGTAGTTGTATGTACATACTATTTACACCATCCCCACAACTCTTTAGCATCATTTGAGTTATCATTTTTAGACAAACTCCAATGAAATTTCAATTCTAAAACATAAATGTGTACTGCTCGGACCCTAGTTACCCAGAGTCAGTTCATTATTACATAACATTGGCATGATCACAAAAGATCAAGTCTTGAAATACCGATTAGTTTAGTAGCCTTGAAACACTAGATACATTAATAAGTTTTACATTACATCATGAAATAAAAACTACAACAACATCTTGTCCCCTTTGAACACACTTATTGTAATGACCCATACTATACATACATTATTATTACTTCAAAATTGAAGCATACTTATTACAACATATAACAAAACCATGGTAGGACCGTATAGGTATAGTGTCTTTAGAAACTGGGAAACATAAACAACTGGTTCATAAAGCATCTACATTGTCTCCCGTTTATTTGATCATATCTAGAGTCCATTTTGGCATACCCTACTTAATAACCTTCTTCCTGACCTGGGGAAAGAAAACATACAAAAGGGTGAGCTCAAATTCTCAATTAGGGTAAACAAAGGAAATATCATATTTATAAGAACATAGCATTTCAAAAATCTTATCCTGCAAAAGAGATCATAATATCATAACATGGGATAAATCATAACAGTGAAATGTGACCCCAAGAATCCTAACATAAAACATGAAACTTTGTGTCATACACACATAATCATAGAGAATCATTTCTTAGTAGTTAAGACTCATTTCCAAGACTATCTTAGCAGACAAAGTCCATTTCTGAACCAAGTTCACTCCTCGTTTCAGTCCTGTTTCACTGAACCGGATTAACCAGCCATTCTAGCCATGTCTATCTCATGAGATATAAATATTTACCCAATGCATTGGAGGGAGATATAGGACCCACCCATCTCATAAGGATACCATTCTTATATGTGCCACAAGATCATAAATCATACATCATAGCATAACCCATGTAATAAAAATAGGATTCTTAAACATCATTCAATCATAACATAATCCATATTAGATAAAAGGACATCATAAAAATAATTCCATCAAACATAATCAAATCAATGTAAAAATAGGGATAGAAATAGAACCCTATATTATCTTAGATGGAAAATAACTTTGATAAAACGCTTGAACTCCATTCTTGAGGAAAATATCCTTCCTACTTCAAAAACATATGTCCTTTCATAAAATTTCATACAATTTTAAACTAAAAGAATTTGATTAAAAATAAACTTGAAAACTTGTAAAGTAAGCTTCATGGAAATAATGTTCTACAAGTCCATTCAGGCTGTATAAGTTAAAAAAACATTCTTGTCGTACTTTAGCTGGAAAAGTCAAAAAGTATCTCGTACTAAAAACGACAAAAGATTCCTTTCATATATTTTACTAAAAACTCACCAGTAGGTAAAATTTTATTTAAACTATTTTAGGTGGATGTAAATAATATTACATATTGAGGAAACATGTATGTGGATGATAAATATGCCCTAGTAAATTCTTAAGTATAAACAATCTCGGATAAAAATGAGATTGTGAGATTATCCCTTACCTTAGGTCTGATATGCTATGTACGTATCCAAAAATCCTGTATAATGATTTAAATAATGTCATTGACTTATTCTAGAATCATAATCATTGTTATGAAATCATATATTGTCATATTCTTAGCTTCTTATTAGTAATATTTCATTGCTACTTGTTATTCGGGTGTTTATTGGTTTTTGTTCTTATGCGTGTTTTCTCGAATAAATTCTTATTATTCTTTTTAGGTTATAGATAAATCATTTCCAGAATGTTATTAGTTTAATATATATCCTATTTATTCATTTAATTCATTTATATAATCATTATGAAATGAAGATCATGTAGAATGAGTCGCATCACATCATGGAGACGGTAGGTCGTATGTACGCACGAGCGATGATATCGTTCCCATGATCGTGGAATCATATTGGAGTGTATGTATACTATTTCAGAATCAATATCACTTTACAATAATAATATATAGTTATTCTTTACACCATTATACCCATCCAAGTAAGGTGGTGGTGGAAAACTGATTACACCACGACGTGGAGACGGTATTCCGTACATATGCACGCGCGGTGATTTCATTTTCCATAGGATGGATAGAAGGTGAAATAAGGTTGTTTCATATTTATAATAACATATCAGTATATTAGTGATACTGATGTTATTACTTTATAATGAAACAACTAATGAAGAGCAAGTATGAGAAGAAATAAATTTGAAAGAATCGGTAACAGATATTACCTCTTCTTCGACACGCCTCTTTGAAACCTCATCTTAAGGCACTAAGATTAGTCTTTTAAGAAGACCAGGACCTCTAGAATATTACTAGGGAGGTGGAGAAGAGAAATTGATAGGGTTTGTCTGATCTTGAAGGCTCAATGTGGTGTGATGAGGAGAGGGAGGAGGTTCCCTTTTATAAGGGAGGCTAGGGGCACCTTAGGAAAAACTTAAAATATTATTTTATTATAAAGTCATATTCGGTTTTTAATACCTCCAAATTGTTTTATTTCGAAGTTAAGGTAGGTATGGGTCGAAAACCTCTCAACTAATAGATTTTAGACAAGTTTATGTTACTATTTTAACCTTATCATTTAGATTTAATTGTAAGTTAAATAATTTAACTTTTACCGTGTCTTCTTGTTTTCTTACACTATAAGGTTAATAAACTTACTATAACAAGCCAAAAGAACCCCAAATTGTTAATTATTAATATATATAACCTTATCTAAGTCATTTTTCCGAACCTTAGATTTTTAGGAATAAAATAACAATTAATAATATAATATTTGTTTTAAAAACTATTTTATGTCAATTTTGACAATATTTGGTAATTGATTTTTGTGAAAATCATAACAACATGATTAGTTCAAACAAAGTTAATTAAATCAATAATAATATGTCATGTTAACCTATAAAATTATTTTAATTAACTAAAAGTCCCAAATTACATTTACTTGGGTATTTATAATATCAATTATGTTAATATTTCCTTAATAAGGTAATTACTACATCATCATTATGTCATATATTAATTAAATTATTTAATATATAAAAATTTTAAATAAAATACCATTAGGTAGGGAATCTTTTTAGCTTTATAATTAATATTTATAGTATAATTTATCTTATGTATAACCCTACATTAAAAATGTTTTTACTTATTAAACTTTGATTTTAACTATTTTAACCCTCCTTTAAATAAAATAATATTAAATGTCCTAATCTAATCCAAGTGGACCTAAATGGTCATATTTTATTCCTAAGGTTATTTTTGGTCTAAGTAAACTTATCCAATAGAATTAGGACATGTGTTAGGGTAATAATAATGTCATTTTTACCCTTAATTACCATATTTACTTTTAATCGTGGTAAATAAAAGTAAAAAGTTACTATTCACCAAAAATTATTTTTATCTTATTGAACCACATTTTACTCCTTGATATTAACCATGTCTCTCGGATTTTTGAAATTCCACTCACAGAAGTGGTAAAATGAAGTTTTATGTACATTTGCAAATTCTCCTAGGAGGTGGGTAAAAGACGGTGAAAAGTTCAATAAATTTTTTATATATCTAAAATTATGATAAAATGACTGCAATGAATTACATTGAACTTATATAGGTATTATGTATCAATTTTTACCTAAAAGAAAATTAAATAAAATAAATAATTATTTAAATAAAAAGTTGGTTTTTAAATAGTAATAGTGTTTTCACTATTCATCAAAAATTGAAAGTTTTCAGAAAAATACCAAAATTTCACCCTAGGCTAATTTTGAAATTCCGAATCCAAAAATAAAGTCCCTTTTTAAAGATAAAATTTAGAAAATTTCGAAAAGTGGGTATTACTATTCATAACAGATAGTTTATATAATATTTTAATAGCATATCGTTGTTTTGTGAAACTCGGTATTGCGTACAATGCAAGCTATTGAGGAAGGTCGCGATTGGGTGTAAAGAAAGCCAAGCTAGTGTTGTGTGTAGTGAAATATTCCTTTGATGATGTATATAACATAAAAACAAAATTTTTCTCATAAAAATCTCGGGTGTTATATTCTACCCCCCTTAAAATGAATTTCGCCCTCAAAATTTGTCACTTTGTAACAAACATATGAGGATACCTCTCCATTATCATATCCTCATGCTCCTATTTAGCTTCATCTAATTGGTGGTTCCTCCATAAAACTTTCACCAAGTGAGTGGTCTTGTTCCGTAGGACATTTTCACTATGATCCAGAATCTCTATCAGTTGTTCTTCATAAGAAAGATCTTGCTCCGGTGGTACAACTTCTGAGATGAGTACATGTGAAGGATCGAGTATGTACTTTCTTAGGAGAGATACATGGAACTAATCATGAACTTAAGAGAGATTCGGTGGAAGCTCCAATCGGTAAGCTCCCTTCCCAACACGATCCATTATTTCGAAAGGACCAACATACCTAGGGCTCAACTTTCCCTTCTTTCCAAATCTCATTACTCTATTCCAAGGAGATATTCATAAGAACACTTTGTGACCCACTTCAAACTCTAGCTCTTTTCTTCGGTTATCAGCATAAATTTTTTGTCGACTCTGAGCTGCCCTTATGTGTTGTTGAATATACCTGACCTTTTCTGCCATCTCATCAACAAGATCAGGTCATAATAGCTTTATTTCCCCAACTTCATCCCAGGAAGTTGGAGTCCTGCATTTCTTTCAATAGAGGGCTTTATAAAGAGCCATCTGAATAATAGAGTGGAAGCTATTTTTATAAGAAAATTCCACAAAATTTAGGTGTTTATCCCAACCACCATTGAAATCCATAGAGAAAGCTCTTAACATATATTGTAGAGTTTGAATTTTTCTCTCAGACTGACCGTCTGTCTGAGGATGATAAGTAGAGATGAAACTCAACTCTGTATCCAGAGTATGCTGAAGACATCGCCAAAACATTGAGGTAAACCTCTGACCTTGATCAGATATAATGGAAAGTGGTAGTCCATGTGATCTCACCACTTCCTTCACATATATCCTAGCAAGCTGATCCAGAGAGAAATCTTCTCTAACAGCAATGAAGTGTGCCGACTTCGTAAGACGATCAACTATTACCCAGATAGCATTATTGCCTTTGGATGTTTTAGGAAGTCAGGTGAGAAAGTCCATAGTGATGTTTTCCCATTTCCATTAAGGTATGGGTAATGGTTGTAACATCCCCTTAGACTTCTGTCTCTCGACTTTAACTTGCTGACAAACCAAGCATCAAGAGATGTATTCAGTAACATCTCTTTTCATGCCATCCCACCAGAAGTACTCTTTCAGGTCTCTATACATCTTCATGCTTCCAGGATGAATAGATAATGAAGAACTATGAGCCTCATCCAGCAGCTCCTTCTTTAATTCTGGGATGGAAGGAACACAAACCCGATTCCTGAACCTTATTATCTCATCACAATCAAGGTTGAATTCAGGAACATTTCTCACCTTCTTTTGTAAGTCTACATCTTCTTTTTGTGCCTCTTTAATCTTCACATGTATAGATGGTTGAACATTTATTTGAGAAAGATTATATTTTCCCCCTTCTATTATAATTCCAAGATCCATCCTTTGTAAATCCAGAAATATTGGATCTTTTGTGATCCTCATCATGGATAAGCTAGCATGGTCTTATTGACTTAATGCATCTGCCACCTTGTTTTCTTTCCCAGGGTGGTAATGAATTGATCAGTCGTAATCCTTAATCTTCTCCAACCATCTTCTTTGGCACATATTCATCTCCTTTTGTGTGAAAATATACTTTAAACTTTTATGATAAGTATAAATATCACAACTTTCACCATAAAGATAATGCGTCCAAATCTTTAATGCACATATTACCATAGATAAATCCAAATCATGAGTTGGATAATTTTTCTCATGAATTTTCAACTGTTGTGAGGCATAATCTATCACCATATCATTTTGCATAAGAACACACCCTAGGCCCTTCTTAGATGCATCACTATATATCACAAACCTTTCTCTACTACAAGGCAGTGTGAGCATAGGTGCACTGGATAACCTTCTTTTTAAATCCTTGAAATTCTTTTCACACTCCTCTATCCAAACGAACTTAACTACTTTTCAAGTCAACTTGGTGAGTGGATTAGATAATTGTGAAAAATCTTTCACAAAAAGTTGATAATATCCAGCCAAACCAAGAAAACTTTGGATCTCAGTTACTGTTGTTGGTCTCAACCAGCTTTTGATAACATATGTTTTTGCGGGATCCACAGATATCCTCTCTTTTGAGATTATGTGACCCAGAAATGCAACTTTTTGAAGCCAAAATTCACACTTGGTAAATTTGACATAAAACTTCTCCTTTATCAGGGTCTTCAATACAATTCTCAAGTGATATTATTATTCTTCCTTGCTCTTTGAATATACAAGAATATCGTCTATAAAGACTACCACAAATTGATCATGATAGTCTCTAAATACTCTATTCATTAGATCCATGAAGATAGTAGGGGCATTAGTAAGACCAAATGGCATCACTATAAATTCATAGTGTCTATACCTTGTATGGAAAGCCGTCTTTGGTATATCCTCCCTTTTGACCCTTAATTGATGAGACCCTGAATGAAGATCAATATTGGAAAAGAATTGAGCTCCGCATAGTTGGTCAAATTAGTCATCAATGCGTGGAACATGATATTTGTTCTTGATAGTTATCTTGTTAATTTCTCTATAATCAATGAAGAGTCTCATTGATCCATCTTGTTTCTTAACAAAAAAACTAGGTTCTCCCCAAGGTGACACACTAGGGAGTATGAATCCTTTATCAAGATTCTCTTGGAGTTTCTTCTTCAATTCCTGCAACTCAATTGGGGACATTCTATAAGGTGTCTTTAAAATAGGCATAGCACCCGGTATGAGTTCTATTGAAAACTCAACTTCATGATTTGGTGGAAGACCTACAAATTCCTCTGAAAAGACATCATCAAACTCCCGTACAATGGGAATATTCTTAATCATGAGTTTCTCTCCAACCATTTGAGATAAATAACCTTCATTTAGTGGAATCAAGACCCATAAGATGGAAGAAATTTCCACTGGAAGGTTATGTTCATCCATGCATCGATAGAAAATCATAGATTGATCTGGAATACGAAATGCGACTTCCCTTCTTTGGCAATTAATATGAGCTCCATTTAAATAAATCCAATCGATGCCAAGAATCACATAAAATTCCACTATATGAAGGATCACAAGATTTACAGGAAGCAATTTCCCACAAACTTCAATCGGAGGAGAATTATAAACTTTTGATGCGACTGTTGTGCCATTAGGGGTTGTCACAGCTAACTAAACATCTAATTGTTGAGGTAATACGACAATACCCTTAGAAAATTCTTCAGAAATAAAAGATTGTGTGGATCCAGTATCAAATAAAACATTTTCTACTTTAGAGTGGATGGTAAGTGTACCTTTCACCACTTCGTTATCGTACTCCACATCACTGATAGAAATTGCATGTGACTTTCCTTTGTCTTTAGCCTTAAGAGTTTATTGACGTCGATCATCATAAACAACCCTTGGATTAGGGCATTGATTAGCATAATGCCTCAGTTACTTGCACTTGTAACATTGAAGTGTAGGAGGTGCAATCTATTTAGCCTTTTCTTTGTTCACACCACTAGACATCTTCTTCCCATCATTGCGACATTCAAATGCCTGATGACCTTCTTTTCCACATTTGAAACATTTACTTGTCCCTTTAAGATAACTCCCTCCATGTTTCTTTCCACACTTTGAGCATAAGGGAAAACTCATCTTCTTTTCAGTGTGCTCTTTAGATTTTCCTTTGAATTCCATTTTCATCTTCTTATCAAACCCATATGACTGATGGGTTACTCCAATCTCCATTTCAACCTTGAGATCACATCGAACGATTTCCTCATAGATATTGAAGTACCTTATGGCTTATTCCCTTCGAAGACTTGGTTTTAAGCCACTAAAGAATCGATAGATCTTACTCTCAGGTTGGATAATAATACCAAAAGCGTACCTTGCATGTCTTGTAAAAGTTTCTTCGTAGGTACCAACAGATTCATCATCCTTTTGCTTTAGTTCAAGAAACTCCTTCTACATCTTTGTTCAAAGAATACGAGGGAAGTACATATTGAAAAATAAGTTCATGAACTCGTCCCATTCCATGGACTCAATTTCATCTCTTGGACTTGTATTCTTGATAATATTCCACCATTGATCAGCTTCACCTTCCAAACGATATTCTGCTAAGATGACTTTATCATGTTCAGATCATTGAAGAACTGAAAATATCTTTTCAGTGGTACTGATCCATTTTTCAACCACTAATGGATTAGTAGACCCACTGAATGAAGGTGGATGCTGCCTCATGAAGCATTCAATAGAATTTTGCTCCTTCCTTTGCTCATTTGGAAGTCCTGCATGATTCATAGCTTGAGAATGTTGTGTGAGTATGGCAAAAAGATTTTTCATTCCAGCTCCCATAACGTTTGGTTGCTCAGGGGAACAATCATTTCATTGCTCGTCGCATTTCACATTAACACGGTTCCTTCAGGTTCCATCCATTGGCTAAAACCAAGAAGAATAGTGTGAGCAACACTAATTATAATAGGAAAACCACATAATCAAGAATAAAATTTCACACTTAAGGTCTTATCATAGGTTGTTCCTATCCATTTATAAAACACTAAGATTGTGTTCTATGCTTAGATATATCCTTAGGGTTATTACTAAGGGTTTCACATTCTAGTTTCCAAAGGTTGACAATACTTTTCCTCTAATACCAACTGTAACAACCCATACTTTACATACATTGTTATTACTTCAGAATTGAATCATACTTATTACAACATATAACAAAACCATGGTAGGACCGTATAGGTATAATGTATTTAGAAACTGGGAAACATAAACAATTGGTTCATAAATCATCTACATTATCTCCCGTTTATTTCATCATATCTATAGTCCCTTTTGGCATATCCTACTTAATAACCTTCTTCTTGACCTGGGGAAGGAAAACATACAAAAGGGTGAGCTCAAATGCTCAGTAATGGTAAACAAAGGAAATATCATATTCATAAGAACATAGAATTTCAAAAATCTTATCCTGCAAAAGAGATCATAATATCATAACATGGGATAAATCATAGTAGTGAAATATAAACCCAAGAATCCTAACATAAAACATGAAACATTGTGGCATACACACATAATCATAGAGAATCATTTCTTACTAGTCAAGACTCATTTCCAAGACTATCTTAGCGGACAAAGTCCATTTCTGAACCGAGTTCACTCCTCGTTTTAGTCCAGTTTCACTGAACCGGATTAACCTGTTGGTCCATCCATGTCTATCTCATGAGATATAAATCTTTTCCCAATGAATTGGAGGGAGATATAGGTCCCACCCATCTCATAATGATACCATTCTTATGTGTTCCACAAGATCATAAATCATACATCACAACATAACCCATGTAATAAAAATGGGATTCTTAAACATCATGCCATCATAACATAATCCATATAAGATAAAAGGACATCATAAAAATAATTCAATCATAACATAATCAAATCAATGTAAAAATAGGGATAGAAACAGAACCCTATATATCTTAGATGGATAATAATTTTGATGAAACGCTTGAACTCCATTCTTGAGAAAAATATCCTTTCTACTTCAAAAACATTTTTCCTTTCTCAAAATGTCATACAATTTTAAACTAAAATAAGTTGATTAAAAATAATCTTGAAAACTTGTAAAGGAAGATTCATGGAAATAATGTTCTAAAAGTCCATTCAGGCCATATATGTTAAAAAACATTCTTCTCGTACTTTGGCCGAAAAAGTCAAAATGTACATCGTACTAAAAACGAAAAAAGATTCCTTTCATATATTTTACTAAAAACTCACGAATGGGTAAAATTGGATTTAAACTATTTTAGGTGGATGGAAATAGTATTACATATTGAGGAAACATGGATGTGGATGATAAATATTCCCCAGTAAATTCTTAGGTATAAACAATCTCGGATAAAAATGAGATTGTGAGATTTTCCCTTACCTTAGGTCCGATTTGCTTCATACGTGTCTGAACCTCCTGTATAATGATTTAAATAATGTCATTGACTTATTCCAGAATCATACACATTGTTATTATATCATATATGGTCATATTAATATCTTCTTATTTGTAATATTTCATTGCTACTTGTTATTCGGGTGTATATTACTTTTTGTTCTTATGCGTGTTTTGTCGAATAAATAATTATTATTCTTTTGAGGTTATAGATACCTCATTTCAAGAATGGTATTAGTGTAATATATATCATATTTATTCATTCAATTCATTTATATAATCATTATGCAATGAAGATCATGTAAAACGAGTTGCATCACATCGTGGAGACGGTAGGCCGTACGTACGCACGAGCGATGATATCGTTCCCATGATCGTGGAATCATATTGGAGTGTATGTATAGTATTTCAAAATTAATATAACTTTACAATAAGAATATATAGTTATTCTTTACACCATTATAATCATCCAAGTAAGGTGGTGGTGGAAAACTGATTACACCAAGACGTGGAGACGGTATTCCATACGTACGCACGCGCGGTGATTTCATTTTCCATAGGATGGATAGAAGGTGACATAGGGTTGTTTCATATATATAATAATATATCAGTATATTAGTGATACTTATGTTATTAATTCATAATGAAAAAACTAAATAAGAGCAAGTAGAAGAAGAAATAAATTTGAAAGAATCGGTAATGGATATTACCTCTTCTTCGATACGCCTCTTTGAAACCTCCTCTTAGGGCACGAAAATTTGTCTTTGAAGAAGACCAGGACCTCTAGAATATTACTAGGGAAGTGGAGAATAGAAATTTTTAGGTTTTGGACGGGCCTGAAGGCTAAAAGTGGTGTGAGTAGGAGAGGGAGGAGGTGCCCTTTTATTAGGGAGGAGAGGGGCACCATAGGAAAAACTTAAAATATTATTTTATTATAAATTCATATTTGGTTTTTAATAGCTCAAAATTGATTTATTTCGAAGCTATGGTGGGGATGGGTCTAAATCCTATCAACCAATAGATTTTAGTCAAATTTAGGTTACTATTGTAACCTTATAATTTAGATTTAACTCTAAGTTAAATAATTTAACTTTTACCGTGTCTTCTTCTTTTCTTACACTATAAGGTTAATAAACTTACTATAACAAGCCAAACGAACCCCAAATTGTTAATTATTTATATATATAACCTTATCTAAGTCATTTGGCTGAACCTTATATTTTTAGGAATAAAATAACAATTAATAATATAATATTTTTTTAAAAAACTATTTTTTGTCAATTTTGACACTATTTTGTAATTGATTTGTGTGAAAATCATAACAGAATTATTAGTTCGAACAAAGTTAATTAAATCAATACTAATATGTCATAATTCCCTATAAAATTATTGTAATTTATGAAAAGTTCCAAACTATATTTACTTGTGTATTTATAATATCAATTATGTTAATATTTCCTGAATAAGGTAATTACTTCATCATCATTGTGTCATAAATAACATAACTTATTTAATATCTAAAAATTAAAAATAAAATACCATTAGGTCGGAAATCTTTGTAGCTTTCCAATGAATATTTATAGTAAAATGTATCTTATGTATAACCCTATACTAATAATATTTTCAATTATTAAACTTTGATTTTAACTATTTTAACCCTTCTTTAAATAAAATAATATTAAATGTCCTAATCTAATCCAAGTAGACCTAAAATGGTCATATTTTATTCCTAAGGTAATTTTTTGTCGAATTAAACTTATAAAATAGAATTAGGTAATGTGTTAGGGTAATAATAATATCATTTTTACCCTTAATTAACCTATTTACTTTTAACTGTGGAAAATAAAATTAAAAAGTTACTATTCACCAAAAATTATTTTTATCTTATTGAACCACATTTTACCTCTTGATATTAACTGTGTCTCTCAGATTTTAGAAATTCCACTCACATAAGCGGTAAAATTAAGTTTTATGTACATTTACAAATTCTCCTAGGAGGTGGGTAAAAGACGGTGAAAAGTTCAATAAATTTTTTATATATCTAAAATTATTATAAAATGACTCCAATGAATTACATTGAACATATATAGGTATTAAGTATCAATTTTGACCTAAAATAAATTTAAAGAAAATAAATAATTATTTAAATAAAAATTCGGTTTTTAAATAGTAACAGTGTTTTCACTATTCATCAAAAATTAAAAGTTTTCAGAAAAATACCAAATTTTCACCCTAGGCTAATTTCGATATTCTGAATCCCAAAATAAAGTCCATTTTGAAAGATAAAATTTAGAAAATTTAAAAAAGTAGGTATTTCTATTCATAATGGCTAGTTTATATAATATTTTAATAGCATATCTTTGTTTTGTGAAACTCGGTATTGCGTACAACGCAAGCTATCGAGGAAGGTCGCGATTGCGTGTAAAGTAAGCCAAGATAGTGTTGTGTGTAGTGAAAGATTCCTCTGATGATATATATAACATAAAAACAAAATATTTCTCATAAAAATCTCGGGTGTTACATTTATCCCTTAGACTATCCCTACAGGTCAATCATAATATACTTATTCACATCCTGAGAAAAATAAAACATAGAAAGGGGCGAGCTCAGATGCTCAGTAAGGATAACAATATAGAGAAAACTTTCATAAACAAGCATAAACATTTAAGGAAATTGTATAACTAAATCAAATTCCTTTTAAACTTGAACTTCAGAATAACATGGCAAAAATAAAATGAAATAATTCCATTTAATTATTCATATGGATATTCTAATAGTAGAATATTCACATGCAATATCAATAACCACTTTCATAATGATGGAATGCATAATGCCATACTATCATAACCACATAGTCAAGGAGTTGTGCCAAGACTAAAAATAAGATTTTGTCAAGGCCTTGTTCCAAGACACTAGTTTGTCTCATGATACCTACCGAATCGAGGAGCTATAGCAGGCTCCACCCGTCATATATTAAGTCCAATGCATTCATCATATGAAAAGGTTTAAACATAACATAAACATTCATATTAAAACTAACATATGAAATGTCAATGATATCTCCATAAACCATGAATGGTATAAAAATAATACATCCATAGTCAAACATATCAAAAAACATAAACACAAATTGGAAGTTTTGTATCATAATAAATCAACTTCAAATAATCTTAAAATCCATTAATGGATGTTGACATAGATGAAATCAAAACTATTTTAGAGAAATAATCCTTTTTTTAAAATCATTTAAAAGTAACAAAATAAAACATTTACTTTGAAAATATTCTTATAATCTTGCAAGGGAAGCTTCGATGATTTTATAACGGTGGAAAATAGCCACACCCGACATATAAGTTAAAAAGACATTCTTACCTTAATTTTGTCGAAAAGGTTAAAAAGGACCTTGTTTGGAAAATGACGAAAAGATTCCTTTATAAACTTCTTATAAAAAGTCAAACAAGGGTATAAATGAATTTAACCCATATTCTGTAAAATAGTATGAGTGTTTTGAAAATCATTTTTATGTAACATGGATGTGGATGATAAAGAGGTCCTAGTAGATAATTACATACAAACAACCTCGGATAATGAAGAGATTGTGAAATAAACCCTTACCTTGTGTCTGACTTGACTCGATCGTTCTTTAATCTCCTAAATAATAAAATATAGATAATTTTTATTTTCTTAAGAACCTTTTTCAAGTTCATTATTCCTCTTATATCACTTATTACCATGTTATGAACATTATGTAATCATTTAATTTAATAACGGTCATTTTGTCTATCCTTGGTACTGGAGTAAAAAAATAAACTTCTTATAATTACAAGTTTTTTATGTGGTAAAATTTTCATTATCTCCAAAATTATATTCATGATTTAGATATCATATATATCATATATATCCATTATATACATGCATTTATATTATTACATAACATTTAGAGGTAAGAAATGAAATGCACCGTTCATGGAGACGGTAAGCCATACGTACGCATGAACGCTACTTCAATTTCTATTTCGTATTTAATGGATTGAAATCATAATGATATAAAGGTATATTATAATTACAGTATAATATTATATATAATATCATTAACTCCATCCTTTATACATCCCACATATGGCATTAACGATCCAAATCACTTTGAGGGGGCGGTAGTCCGCACTTCCTAAAATGAAATTATCACGTTTAACCATAATGGATATCATAAAGGTATGCCATAAATGAAAAATACAGAAGCATATGGAAAACATAAACATAATATATATCATATATAAATATAGTGACATCTTAATGGCCACCATGAGAGGTGTTAAAAGAATATTAAACAATCATCGTTTCATGAGGCAGTAATTTTCCACCCACAGAAACAGTATGTTCTTTAACCATTAGATGGAGGTGTGGGTAAGTGTAGTTCAAATACATATCATAAAAAAATCCAAGTATATTGATGATACTTTTTTTTGTTACAAAAGAAAATAATAAAAAGAGTTTAGGGGTTTTAGAAGTAAAATAAAAGAAAAGAAGTTAAGAGAAATTGTTACCTTTAGTTTGGGTAACTCCCTCTGGTTTAAACCAAAAGGACTCTTGAAGTGCCTTATGCCTAAATTAAGGCTTCTAGAATGAATTTAGGAACGTTTAGAGGGTATTTTGGAAGAGGTTGGCCAAGCCAAATGGCTTTGAAGGTGTGAATAAGGTGGTAGAGGTGGGGGCCTTTTATAAGAGGAGAGGAGGGGCTCTTTTGGAAAGATTGAAAATATTATTTTATTATAAAATGGTTTTCGGATTATAAACGTCCTAAAATGATATATTTCAAATATAAGGTGATAAGGGTTCTAAATACACCCATACAATAGGTTTTTTACTAGAGTAATTATAAGATTTTACCTTATATTTTCATTTTATTTAAATCGTTCATTAATGAGGTAATCATTGCATCATCATGGTGTCATAAATGAATTTATTTATTTAATGTATAAAAATTATAAAAAAAATTATGATGATGTAGTAAATAGTTTTATCTTTCCAATGAATATTTATAGTCAAAAGGATAACTTGTATAACCCCTTGTAAAAATTGTTTTAGTAAAACCATACTTGTTTGTGACATTTTTATTTTTACTTTAAATAAAAGGTATTAATGTCATTGTCTTGCCCAAGTGGCTCTATGGGGTCCAAAAAATCATCCCATGATATTTCTTGGTCTGCCATGACTCATACAATAAGATTAGGACATGTGTCAATATATTTTTTATATTTTTATAATATCATTTTAACCTTAAATTACCCTAATTACCTCTAATCGTGGTTAATAAAACTCAAAAGTTACTATTCACCAAAAAATTATTTTCATACCATTAATCCACATTTTACATACTAATGACATCATTTATGTTGGATTTTTGAAATTTAATTCACAGAAGTGGTAATTTTTTGTTTAACGAAAAATTTTGTTTTTAACTACCACTTAGTGGTTTCACTATTGATCAAAAAATGATGTTTTTCAGAAAAATACCAAAAATTAACCCTAAGATATATTTGATATTCCGAATTCAAAAATTATGTCCATTCTACCAAATTCATAACATAGAAGTTGAATTAATTAATTTTATCATTAATTCCCGCTGTCAAAACAAATAGCGTATTTTTAAGAAACAATATCTATCAAAACATTGAGACCTGTTTATGTCCAATTTCAAAGAAACATTAATTCTAATGACCACCATTCGTATAAATGGTAAAAATATATTATAATTATACTTTAAAACCACTCAATAATATAATTTATCACTATAAATTATTTTGATTAAAAATGTTCTTTTTAAGTAATTTTTTACTATTCATCGAAAATTGGATGTTCTCAGAAAAATTCCAAAAAATTAAACTTAGGATAATTTTGACATTCCGAATCCAAAAATGAAGTCCATTTTGAAATATAAAATTTATATTATTTCAAAAAGTGGGTATTAATATTCATAATAGTTACTTTGATTAGTCGTAGTGTGTTAGAATCTCGAACTTGCATACAATACAAGCTATTGCATTATTGAAAGAGAAGAATACCGTGGAAGATTTGGATTTTACATTCTCCCGTCCTTCAATAAATTTCTTCCTCGCAATTTAAAATTTTTCTTCCAAAATAAAAGGTAGAAAATAGAAAATACCTTCATGGAAAACCCATATCGAAAATAGGGTTAATAAAATTTAGTTTTAATAAGAGGGAAAGGGAAATGACAAAGTCACCACCAAATTATGATCTCGATTAGGAGAAAATTGGTGGAAATTAGAGACACATAATTGGAGGAAAAAAGTAAATATTTATAGGGAGTTATTGAGGTCATCAATTATAAACAAGTGTAAAATTGAGGGTCTCAAAGCCTTCAATCTATGGTGATTTAAAATATCATCAGTTCAACAAAACATAAAGTATTAGGATAACACATTTTTTGTTTTAATATCCCTTTCCTAATGTTTAATAATTAATTTATTCATAGAATAAGAGAGAGGTATATATATATATACATACTTGACAAGTAGAGTTTCAACCTTCAACTAATTTCTACCACAAACTCATCTTTTACTCAAAAAGATAATAGAAATCAAAAATATTATATTTATCCTAATCATATAAGGTTTGAAATATTAACACATACCATTTTGATTAGGAAAAATATTTTTTAATAACCATGGACTTCCTGTAGGCTAGTGGTAGGTAATAAAGGCTTGCCACACTATGGTTGTGGGTTTGATTCCTGCAGCTTTGTTCGACGCGAAGGGTTATCCCCCGACCTGCAGGTTGTCCTTTTCCTAAAACTATAGTATTATAATATTCCAAAAATTATCTTCAGAAATGTTTTAACTTTAAATATTACTATCCAAAGTTCAACTTAATCCATTCCAACCTTTATAGTTATCCAAAATACCTCTGTCCAGACTCTCTCTAAAATGTCTCTAAATTCTAAAATCAATTGTAACATCAGATTCCCCAAACAAAGTAATGTTTCTCTCATTGTCACAGACTAAAAATCTGATTACCGTCATCATATTAAAACCTTAATGAAAATAACAAGTACTGCAGTACAATCCCTATATATATCACATTATTCTTATAACCATAATTTAGTTCTTGGGTGAAAAAACACAAATACAACAATTATTCAACTTCATATGTAGTACCAGCATAAGCTTGGACTTTCTACCTTGGAATTTTCTGAGGAAAGTTTCCTTGGCACTTAGGGAATTCATTTTCATACTGCTCCATTTCTCTACAATTGTAGCATTCAACATTGACAGCCTCTTTCTTTCCCTTGCAATCACGAGTCTGGTGACCTTTTTCTTCACATTTGTAACAAACTATTATTCCTTTTAGGAAAGTACTGGGGTGTTTCTTACCACAATTATCACATAATGGAAAATCCTTCTTTCCTTATTTCACTTTATCTGTCTCTTGCTCCACCGTTATCTTCTTCTCCTATTTTACTTTGTTGTCATAAGACGTAGAGAATTCTGTTTCTGTCTTGATAGCACACGAGGCAATATCTTCGTACGATGAGAAGGATTTTGATACTAAAGCTCGATCGAGAAATGGTTTTAACCCATCAAAGAAATGTTAAATCTTACTTCTTGGGTTAAATATATAATATGCAACATGCCTCGCTAACCTTGTAAAGTTAGACTCATACTTTGCGACATTCTCATACTCTTTTTGCCTCAGACTCAGAAATTGTCTTTCCATATCCACTCGATGGTCATGAGGAAATTATTTTTCTAAGAAAATCTCTTTAAAATCATTCCATTCCATACTTGATACTTCTTCATCTTCCTTTGTATTTTTAATTAATGACCACCATTGATCAGCATCTCTAGTGAGGCGGTAAACTGCCATGACAACTTTTTCCCTTTTACTACTCCCTAAATCCTGAAATATTTTCTCTAGGGAATTTATCCATTGCTCAGATACTAATTGATTTTTACCCCCATTAAATTTTGGTGGTGTTTCCTCATGAAGCGGTCTAACATTGATCCTCCACGTTGCGGATCAGGGTGCTCCATATGAGTAAGGTTATTATTCATAACCTGAGATAGTTGTCTCAGTATTGTGATAAGCTGATGAGCATCAGTTGTATCACCAGCTCCACTATAATTATATTTAGTATGAGGGAAATCCCTACATGGATTGCGTGCATTGATACAGTTTCCATTCCTTCCACTAGGCGCCATTTCTAAACAATTTGATACACTATATTAGTTTATGAATCGAAATACATAATAACAAACTTGAAAAACACTTAACATAAATTGAACAGTTTATGGATATAATCCATAATCATAAAATTGTTTTCTTTGAGGACGTATATACTCATAAACCCTTCATAATGGTTTTTAAAGAAATCATGAATTATCCTAAGCATATCCCCCGGGAGTTTCGTAACCAAGAGTGTAGAAAGGCCCGTTGTCGTGTACCAGGATACCCCAGGTCAAGATCAAAACTCCTTGTCATAGTTTTCACTCCTAGGTACATCTGTTCCAGAGCCACCTCTACCTGATCGTATCCAGACATGGATGTATTACTCGAAAAATACACAAAATCTCTAATTTTCCAAAATTCTAGGTTGTTCTTCTATACTAATCCTCAAAGACTACCTTAGGGCTATGTGCTCTAATCAAAGTTTACCTAAATCTAGTTTCCAAGGTTAGTACTAAACTGCCTCTGATACCAACTGTAACGCCCCGACCCTAGATACCCAGAGTCGGTGCATTATTACATAACATTGTCATGATTACAAAAGATCAAGTCTCGAAATACCGATTAGTTTAGTAGCCTTGAAACACTAGATACATTAATAAGTTTTACATTACATCATGAAATTAAAACTACAACAACATATTGTCCCCTTTGAACACACTTATCCCTTATACTATCCCTACAGGTCAATCATAATATACTTATTCACATCATGGGAAAAATAAAACATAGAAAGGGGTGAGCTCAGATTCTCTGTAATTATAACAATATAGCGGAATCTTTCATAAACAAGCATAAAAGTTTAAGGCAATTGTATAACTAAAAAAAATTCCTTTTAAACTTGAACTTCAGAATAACATATAAAAAATAAAATGAAATAATTCCATTTACTTATTCACATGAATATTCTACTAGTTGAATATTCACATGAAATATCGATAACCACTTTTGTAATGATGGAATGCATAATGCCAGACTATCATAACCACATAGTCAAGGCCTTGTGCCAAGAATAAAAATAAAATTTTGTCATGGCCTTGTGCTAGGACACTAGTTTGTCTCATGAGACCTACCGATGCATCAAGGAGTTATAGCGGGCTCCACCCGTCACTTATTAAGTCCAATGCATTCCTCATATGAAAAGGTTTAAACATAACATAAACATTCGTATTAAAACTAGCATACTAAATGTCAATACTTCTATAAACCATGAATCGTATAAAAATAATACATCCACAGTCAAACATATCAAAAAACCATCAATATAATGTGGATGTTTTGTATCATAATAAATCAACTTCAAATAAGCTTAAAATCCATCAAAGAATGTTGACATAGATGAAATCAAAACTATTTGAGAGAAATATCTCATTTTTTTTAAATAATTTAAAAGTCACATAATAAAACATTTAATTTGAAAATATTCTTATAAGATTATAAGGGAAGCTTTGAAGATTTTATAACGGTGGAAAATAGCTGCACCCACCGTATAAGTTAAAAAGACATTCTTAAATAAATTCAGTCAAAAAGGTTAAAAAAGACATTGTTTGGAAAACGACGGAAAGATTCCTTTATAAACTTCTTATAAAAAGTAAAAAAAGGGTATAAATGACTTTAACCAATATTATGTAAAATAGTAAGAATGTTTTGAAATAAATTTTTAAGAAACATGGATCTGGATGATAAAGAGGTCCCAGTAGATAATTACGTATAAACAACCTTGGATAATGAAGAGATTGTGAAATAAACCCTTACCTCGTGTCCGACATGACTCGATCATTCTTTATTCTCATGAATAATAAACTATAGTTAATTTCTATTTTCTTAAGAACATTTTTCAAGTTCATTATTCCTTTTATATCACTTATTACCATGTGATGAACTTTATGTAATCATTTAATTTAATAACAGTCATTTTTTCGATCCTTGGTACTTGAGTCAAGAAATAAACTAATTATAATTACAAGTTGTTTATGTGGTAAAATTTTTATTATATCCATAATTATATTCATGATTTAGATATCATATATATCATATATATCTAGTATATAAATTCATTTATAATATTATATAACATTTATAGGTAAGAAATGAAATGCACCGTTCATGGAGACGGTAAGCCGTACGTACACATGAACGCTACTTTCATTTCTATTTAATATTTAATGGAATGAAATAATAATGATATAAAGTTATATTATAATTCCATTATAATATCATATATAATATAATTAAATCCATCCTTTTTACGTCCCACATATGGCATTAACGATTCAAATCACTTTGAGGGGCGGTAGTCCGCACTTCCTAAAATAAATTATCGCGTTTACCCATAATGGAAATCATAAAGGTATGCCATAAATGAAAAATATAGAAGCATAAGGAAAACATAAACGTAATATATATAATATATAAATATAGTGACATATTAATGGCCACCATGAGAGGTATTAAACGAAGATTGAACAATCATCATTTCATGAGGCAGTAATTCGCCACCCACCAAAACAGTATGTTCTTTAACTATTAGATGGAGGTGTGTGTAAGTGTAGTTATAATACTTCTCATAAAAACATCCAAGTATATTTAGGATACTGGTTTTGTTACAAAAGAAAAGAATAAAACGATTTTAGGGGTTGTAGAAGTAAAATAAAAGAAAAGAAGTTAAGAGAAATCGTTACCCTTAGTTTGGGTAACTCCCTTAGGTTTGAACCCAAAGGACTCTAGAAGTAACTTCTGCCTAAATTAAGGCTTCTAGGTTGAAGGTTGGAATGTTGAGAGGGTATTTGGGAAGAGTTTGATGAAGCCAAATTTCTTTTAAGGTGTGAATAAGGTGGTAGAGGTGGGTGCCTTTTATAAGAGGATAGGAGGGGATCTTTTGGAAAGATTGAAAATATTATTTTATTATAAAATTATTTTAGAATTATAAAGGTCCCATAATGATATATTTAGAAGATAATGTGATAGGGTTCAAAATCCACCCATACAATAGGGTTTTGACAAGTTTAAGTCTAAGATTTTACCTTATCTTTTCATTTTATTAAAATCGTTCATTAATGAGGTAATCGCTGCATCATCATGGTGTCATAAATAAATTTATTTATTTAATGTATAAAAATAATAAAACAATTACCATGATGTAGGAAATTGTTTTATCTTTCCAATTAATCTTTATAGTCAAAAAGATAACTTGTATAACCCCTTGTAAAAGTTGATTTAGTAAAACAATACATGTTTGTGACATTTTTATTTTTACTTTAAATAAAAGGTATTAATGTCATTATCTTACTCAAGTGGCTCCATGGGGTCCCAAAAATCATCCCATGGTTTGTATTGGTCGGCCATGACTCATACAATAAGATTAGGACATGCGTCTAGATATTTTTTATATTTTTATAATATCATTTTTACCTTAAATTACCCTAATTACATCTAATCGCGGTTAACAAAACTCAAAAGTTACTAGTCACCAAAAATTATTTTCATCACATTGAACAACATTTTACTTACTAATGACAAAAATGTAGGTCACATTTTTTAAATTCATTTCACAGAAGCGGTAAAGTTTCATTTAATGAAAAATTTAGTTTTTTAACTACCACTTAGTGGTTTCATTATTCATCAAAAAATGAAGTTTTTTAGAAAAATACCAAAAATTCACCCTAAGATATATTTGATATTCAGAATTCAAAAATGATGTCCATTTTACAAAATTAATAAAATTTTAGTTGAATTAATTAATTTTATCATTAATTCCTACAGTCAAAACAAATAGCTTGTTTTTAAGAAACAATATCTATCAAACGATTGACACTTGTTTATGTCCAATTTCAAAGTGAAATTAATTCTAATGACCACCATTGTAATAAATAGTAAAAATATATTCTAATTATACTTTAAAACCACTCAATAATATAGTTTATCACTATAAATTATTTTGTTTTAAATTTTTTTTACGTATTTATTTACTATTCATCGAAAATTGGAAGTTCTCAGAAAAATACAAAAAATTAAACTTAAGATAATTTAGATATTCTGAATCAAAAAATGAAGTCCATTTTGAAATATAAAATTTATAAAATTTCAAAAAGTGGGTATTACTATTCATAACAGCTACTTTGATTAGTCACGGTGTGTTAGAATCTCAAACTTGCGTACAATGCAAGCTATTGCATTATTGAAAGAGAAGCGTACCATGGAAGCTTGGGGTTTTACATTCTCCCCTCCTTCAATAAATTTTTTCCTCAAAATTTGAAATTGTTCTTCAAAAATAAAAGGTTGAAAATAGAAAATAACTTCGTAGAAAACCCATATCTGAAATAGGGTTAATAAAATATAGTTTTAATAAGAGGGAAAGGGAAATGAAAAAGTCACCACCAAATTATGATTGAGATTAGGAGAACATTGTTGGAAATTAGAGACACATAATTGGAGGAACAATGTAAATATTTATAGGGAGTGATTGAGGTCATCAATCACAAACAAGTGTAAAACTGAGGGCCTCAAAGCCTTCAATCTATGGTGATTTATAATATCATCAGCTCAACAAAACATAAGGTATTAGGATAACACATTTTTTGTTTTAATATCCCTTTCCTAATGTTTAAGAATTAATTTATTCATAGAATAAGAGAGAGGTATATATATATATACTTGACAAGTAGAGTTTCAACCTTCAACTAATTCCTACCACAAACTCATCTTTCACTCAAAAAGATAACAGAACTCAAAAATATTATATTTATCCTAATTGTATAAGGTTTCAAATATTAATTCATACCCTTTATATTAAGAAAACTATTTTGGAATAACCAGGGACTTCCTGTAGGCTAGTGGTAGGTAATAAAGGCCTGTCACACTATGGTTGTGGGTTCGATTCCTGCAGCTTTGTCTAATGCGACGGGTTATCCCCCAACCTACAGGTTGTCCTTTTCCTAAAACTATAATATTATAATATTCCAAAAATAATCTTTAGAAATGTTTTAACCTTAAACAATACTATCCAAAGTTCAAATTAATCCATTCCAACCTTTATAGTTATCCAAAATACCCCTGTTCAGACTCTCTCTAAAAGGTCTCTAAATTCCAAAATCATTTGTAACATCAGATTCCACAAAAAAGTAAAGTTACTCTCATTTTCACATACTAAAAATCTGATTACCTTCATCATATTAAAAAATTAATGAAAAAAACAAGTACTGAAGTACAATAATTATATATCAAATTATTCTTATAACCATAATATAGTTCTTGAGTCTAAAAACACAAATACAACAATTATTCAACTTAATCTGTAGTAAAAACATAAGCTTGGCCTTTCTCCCTTGGAATTTTGTGAGGTAAGTTTCCTTGGTTCTTAGGGAATTCATTTGCATAATTCCCTATTTCTCTACAATTGTAGCATTCAACATTGACTACCTCTTTCTTTCCCTTGCAATCACGAATCTGGTGACCTTTTTCTCCACATTTGTAACAAACTCCCATTCCTTTTAGGCATGTACCAGGGTGTTTCTTACCACAATTATCAAATAATGGAAAATCCTTATTTCCTTATCTCCCTTTATCTGTCTCTTGCTCTACTGTTATCTTCTTCTCTTGATTTAATTTGTTCTCATAAGACTTATAGAATTCCTTTTCTGTCTTGATAGCACACGAGACAATATCTTCGTATGATGAGAAGGATTGTGATACAAAATCTCGACAGAGAAATGGTTTTAACCCATCAAAGAAACAACCAGTCTTACTTCTTGGGTTACGTATATAATTTGTTGGATGTCTCGCTAACCTTGTAAAGTTAGACTCAAACTTTTCAACATTATCATCCTCCTTTTACCTCAGACTCAGAAATTGTCTTTCCATATCCGCTCGATGGTCATGAGGAAAGTATTTTTCTTAGAAAATATCTTTAAACTCTCTCCATTACATATTTGATACTTCTTCATCTTCCTTTGTATTTTGAATCAATGACCACCACTGATCAGCATCTCCAGTGAGGCGGTAAACTGCCATGACAACTTTTTCCCTTTCACTACTCCGTAAAGCCTAAAATATTTTCTCTAGGGAATTTATCCATTTCTCAGCTACTAATGGATTCTTACCCCCATTAAATGTTGGTGGTATTTTCCTCATGAAACGGTCTTACATTGATCCTCCACGTTGCGGATCAGGGTGTTCCATACGAGTAAGGTTATTATTCATAACCTGAGTGAGTTGTCCCAGTATGGTGATAAGCTGATCAGCACCAGTTATATCACCTACTCCACTATAATTATATTGAGCAGGAGGTAAATCCCTACATGGAGTGTGTGCATTGATATAGTTTCCATTCCTTCCACTAGGAACCATTTAGAAACAATGTCATAAACTAGATTAGTTTATGAATCAAAATACATAATAACAGACTTGCAAAACACTTAACATAAATTGAACAGTTTTTGGATATAATCCATAATCATAAAAATGTTTTCTTTGAAGAAGTATATACTCACCTTAATAATGGTTTTTAAAGAAATCATGAATTATCCTAAGCATATCCCCCAGGAGTGTCGTAACCAAGAGTGCAGCAAGGCCCATTGTCGTGTACCATGATACCCCTGGGTCAAGCCCGAAACTCCTTATTGGAGTTTTCACTCCTAGGTACATCTGTGCCAGAGCTGCTTCTTCCTGCTCATATCCAGACAAGGATTTATTTCTCAAAAAATACACAAAATCTTTACTTTACCAAAATTATAGGATGTTCTTCTTTACTAATCCTCAAAGACTACCTTAGGGCTATGTTCTCTAATCATAGTTTACCTAAATATAATTTCTAAGGATTGTTCTAAACTTCCTCTGATACCAACTATAATGCCCTGAACCTAGTTACCTAGAGTCAGTGTCTTATTACATAACATTGGCATGATAAAAAAATATCAAGTCTCGAAAGATCGATTAGTTTAGTAGCCTTGAAACACTAGATACATTAATAAGTTTTACATTACATCATGAAATAAAAACTACAACAACATCTTGTCCCATTTGAACACACTTATCCCTTAGACTATCCATGAAGGTCAATCATAATATACTTCTTCACATCCTGGGAAAAATAAATCATAGAAAGGGGTGAGATTAGATTCTCAATAAGTATAACAATATAGCAGAAACTTTCATAAACAAGGAAAACCATTTAAGGTAATTGTATAACTAAAACAAATTATTTTTAAACTTGAACTTCAGAATAACATGGAAAATATAAAATGAAATAATTCCATTTACTTATTCACATGGATATTCTACTAGTTGAATATTCACATGCATTATCAATAACCACTTTCATAATGATGGAATTCATAATGCCAGACTATTATAACCCCATAGTCGAGGACTTGTGCCAAGACTACAAATATGATTTTTTCAAGGCCTTGTTCCAAGACACTAGTTTGTCTCATGAGACCTACCGATGCATCAAGGAGATATAGTGGGCTCCACCTGCCACTTATTAAGTCCGATGCATTCCTCATACGAAAATGTTTAAATATAACATAAACATTCGTATTAAAACTAGCATATGAAATGTCAATAGTTTCTCCATAATCCATGAATGGTATAAAAATAACACATCCACATTCAAACATATCACACAACCATCAATACAATATAGAAGTTTTGTATCATAACAAATCAGCTTCAAATAAGATTAAAATCCATCAAACGATGTTGACATAGATGAAATCAAAACTATTTTAGAGAAATATCTCCTTTTTTTGAAATCATTTAAAAGTCCCATAATAAAACATTTACTTTGAAAATATTATTATAATATTTTAAGGGAAGATTTAATTATTTTATAACGGTATAAAATAGATGCACCCACCGTATAAGTTAAAAATACATTCTTACCTTAATTTTGTCGAAAAGTTTAAAAAGGACCTTGTTTGGAAAATGACGGAAAGATTCCTTTATAATCTTCTTATAAAAAGTCAAAAAAGGGTATAAATTACGTTAACCCATATTATGTAAAATAGTAATAATGTTTTGGAATAAATTTTTATGAAACATGTATGTGGATGATAAAGAGGTCCCAGTAGATAATTACGTATAAACAACCTCAAATAATGAAGAGATTGTGAAATAAACCCTTACCTCGTGTCCGACTTGACTCGATCGTTCTTTAATCTCTTGAATAATAAACTATAGTTAATTTCTATTTGGTTAATAACATTTTTCAAGTTAATTATTCCTTTTATATCACTTATTACCATGTTATGAACATTATGTAATCATTTAATTTAATAACGGTTGTTTTGTCGATCCTTGGTACTTGAGTCAAAAATAAACTTCTTATAATTATAAGTTGTTTATGTGGTAAAATTTCCATTATCTACAGAATTATATTTATTATTTAGATATCATATATATCCAGTATATACATGCATTTATAATATTACATAACATTTAGAGGTAAGAAATGAAATGCACCGTTCATGGAGACGGTAAGCCGTACCTACTCATGAACACTACTTTCATTTATATTTCGTATTTAATGGAATGAAATCATAATTATATAAAGGTATATTATAATTCTAGTATAAAATCATACATAATATCATTAACTTCATCCCATATACTTCCCACATATAATATTAACGATTCAAATCACTTTGAGGGGGCGGTAGTCCGCACTTCCTAAAATGAAATTATCGCGTTTACCCATAATGGAAATCATAAAGGTATGACATTAATGAAAAATACAAAAGCATAAGGAAAAAATAAACATAATATATATCATATATAAATATAGTGACATCTTAATGGCCACCTTGAGAGGTGTTAAAATAATATTGAAAAATCATCGTTTCATGAGGCAGTAATTCGCCACCCACAGAAACAGTGTGTTCATTAACCATTAGATGGACGTGTGTGTAAGTGTAGTGAGAATATTTCCCATAACAAAATCAATGTATATTGAGGATTCTGTTGTTGTTACAAAATAAAATATTAAAAATATTTTATGGGTTGTAGAAGTAAAATAAAAGAAAAGAAGTTAATATAAATCGTTACCTTTAGTTTGGGTAACACCCTTTGGTTTGAACCAAAAGGAATATTGAAGTGCAGTCTGCCTAAAGTAAGGCTTCTAGGATGAAGAGAGAAAATTTGAGAGGGTATTTGGGTAGAGGGTGTCTGATCCAAATGGCTTTGAAGGTGTGAATAAGGTGGTAGAGGTGGGGGCCTTTTATAAGCGGAGAGGAGGGGCTCTTTTGGAAAGATTGAAAATATTATTTTATTATAAAATGGGTTTCGGATTATAAAGGTCCCACAATGATATATTTCAAATATAAAGTGATAAGGGTTCTAAATCCACCAATCCAATAGGTTTTTGACAAGTTTAAGTCTTAGATTTTACCTTATCTTTTCATTTTATTTAAATCGTTCATTAATGAGGTAATCACTGCATCATCATGGTGTCATAAATAAATTTATTTATTTAAAGTCTAAAAATTATAAAAAATTACCATGATTTAGAAAATATTTTTATATTTAAAATGAATATTTATAGTCGAAAATATAATTTGTATAACCCCATGTAAAAATTGTTTTAGTCAAACAATACATGTTTGTGACATTTTTATTTTTACTCTAAATAGAAGGTATTAATGTCATTATCTTACCCAAATGGCTCCATGGGGTCCCAAAAATCATCCCATGGGTTGTATAGGTTGGACATGACTCATCCAGTAAGATTAGGACATGTGTAAAGATGTTTTTTATATTTTTATAATATCATTTTTACCTTTAAATTACCCTAATTACCTCTAATCGCGGTTAATAAAACCCAAACGTTACTATTCACAAAAAATTATTTTTATCCCATTGAACCACATTTTACTTAATAATGACAAACATGTATGTCGGATTTTTGAAATTCAATTCACAGAAGTGGTAATGTTTCGTTTAACGAGAAATCCAGTTTTTTAACTACCACATAGTAGTTTCACTATTCATCAAAAAAATGAAGTTTTTCAGAAAAATACCAAAAATTCACCCTAAGATATATTTGATATTCTGAATTCAAAAATGATGACCATTTTACCAAATTAATAACATAGATGTTGAATTAATTAATTTTATTATTAATTCCCGCTGTCAAAACAAATAGCGTGTTTTTAAGAAACAATTTCTATCAAAAGATTGACACTTGTTTATGTCCAATTTCAAAGTGAAATTAATTATAATGACCACCATTGGAATAAATGGTAAAAATATATTCTAATTATACTTTAAAATTACTAAATAATATAATTTATCACTATAAATTATTTTGATTAAAAAAGTTGTGTTTAAGTTTTTTTTACTATTCATCGAAAATTGGATGTTCTCAGAAAAATTCCAAAAATTCAACTTAGGCAAATTTCGATATTCTGAATCCAAAAATGAAGTCCATTTTGAAATATAAAATTTATATAATTTCAAAAGGTGGGTATTACTATTCATAACGACTACTTGGATTAGTCGTGGTGTGTTAGAATCTCGAACTTACAGACAATGCAAGCTATTGCATTATTGAAAAAGAAGCGTACCGTGGAAGCTTGGGGTTTTAAAAAATGTATGGAACTAAACAAATAATATTATTACTATCTTTAATTTACTCTTTAATTGATTATAGGTTTCTCCATTTTATCATAATGTTATTTGAATGTTTATAATGGCTCATAAAAAGGACCATACAACCAAAATAGATGTATCTTCTCTCATTTGGTGTGGAATCATTTAGAATATTATTCTTGGGTGCAATTAGTTCAATATTTTTCTATTTTATCTTGTCCATGTAAGACTTTTATAGTGACTAAAGATTTTCATACAAAAATATTACATCTTTTTAGATGAATTTTTACAAAATTACAGAAACATAGCCTGAGGACAACAATAGTTTAGTGTCTATGGATACTAGGTACAAAATAACTTAATATGGTAAAATATCTTCAATGTCTCCCCTAAATATATCCCCTTTAAGTACTATTCATTAAAAACAACACTTAAAACATTTATTCATAACTTGGGGAAAAAATCATAAGAAAGGTTGAGATCATATTCATAGTAAGAGAAAATTTGGGAAATACGTAAGAATAACATGAATAAAATGGTATGAGTACATGATCATCAAATTTTAAAACCATACCATACATATCCTAGATTATAATATCGATTCATGGTATAAATATTGGAAATTCATAAGAAATAAATCACAAGGGAATCAAAGAACATGATCCATGAGAGCATAACATTGGAATAATACATAGATTTGTGTCATAAATGTCATCTTATAACAATTTGAACATGTATAAATTCAGATAGATTAATTCATTAAGTTAAGGAAATGAAATCATGTACTAATAATAACATATGGTCATGAAACCAGGTATACACATAACATTATGGATATGAATGATAGGTACATATATTATACTATCAACATGTAATCAGACTTACAAATAACATTGTGAACATGTAATCTGGTTTGGAAATAACATTGTAAACATGTAACGAGGTTTGGGTATAGCATTTTGAACATGTAATTGGGTTCATGCATAACATATTTACTCATGAGTAATCCATATTTACCCAAAACATTAGAGGGAGATATAGGTCCCACCCATCACATAATAGAAATAATATGTATGTGTACCAGGAAATTATAAAAAGATTCATCATAACATAACCTATGAAATGAGTTTCATAAAAATTCCATTATATCATAACTTGTGGGAAATATATAAGTTTCATAATTATTCCATCATTTCATCATATCATAACCCATGAAAAATTAAGAGAGTTTTATAATAATTTTATCATGGTATAACCCGTGGAAGAGAAATGGGTTTAATAAACATATTTTCATGATAAAAAATTTAGATAAAGAAAAATAATAGTATCCTTGGTTCATGTCAACAAAAAATTATATGTCACATAAAATGATATCATCTTATATGGAGAATGATTTTGAAATATCAGTTGGAACATTTCTTGATGAAAATGAATTTTCTTTGAAAATAACTTTTTAAAAAAATAATTAATAGAAAATTTTGAAAAAAAATTACTTGGAAATAAAAATGAAAAATTATAGATTAATATTCAAATAAGACAATTGTTATGATAGTGAAAAATTATATTCATTTCATACACTTTTAAAAAAATATTCCATTCACATTTCTGGTAAAATCCAAATAGAAATTATTTAGAAAATGGAATGAAGTTTCCTTTCAAATGTTTTTTAAGTAAAGTCATAAATGGGTAAAAAAAAATTAATAAATAATTTAAAGTGTTTTTAAAACATGTTTGAAAATATATTTTTAAAAACATTGTGTTAGAAGAAAAAGGTTTTTCGACTGAAGAGATAAATAAATACACTTTTTTCTTAAAAATATTCTTCTAAACTCTTGAGTACATAAAGAGAGGAAAATGAAGAGAAAAATTTATTGTCATGAAATAAAAAGATGTTAATAAAATTAATGAGAATTATTGATAGGTACATCATAATATTTCCACATAGGAGGCTAAATCATAAATAATCCTAATAAACAATGACATTGTAACATAAATCCATTACCACTTTGGTAATCATTTGAAACATAATACCCATGAAAGAGATATCATAATATGGATATGTAATCCAAATAATTTTTAGTTTAATCATAATAAAATTCATTCATGTGTAGTATATTAATTCTATAATAGAAATAGGTGGTGAATAAGACATGTGTCTCACTGAAGAAAAAAGTGAGAAACAAATCCCTCACTGTTTTGGGGAAATCAGTTTTACACCATTTGGGAATCCTCCAAGAGGCCTCACGATGGGTTATTGGCTGTGGAAATATTAACATTTGGTGAGATAATTGGATTGGGGAGAAGCACTTCTTCCCTCACAGCCCAGTCCCAGATTTTTCTGTTAAAGAAACCAGTCGTCATCCCAGATTCCTTGAAGTTATCCTTATCCCAAAACAGATGGATGCTTGTAATGAGATGATGTTCTTAGAGGAAGATGACAAACTTATTTTTACGGAGTCTAGCTCTGGGGTCTTTAACGGAAAGGATTACCGGCGTCTTATATGGCAAGGGGGAATCCCCGATGAGCGGGGAAACTAATTATGGTGTAGAGAAATACCCACCAAGATGTACTTTTTGGTTTGGAGAGCAAGAAAACTTTCTCTGGCGACGGACGAAAATATACAAAAGAAGGGTATTAATCTGGCTTGTAGATGTTTCTATTACGCTCATCCGTAGATGTAGTCGGTGTTCCAATTATTCATTAAGAGTGACTGGGCCGTTTACCTCTACACCAGTCTGGATTTAAGGGGTTGGTATAATGCGTCTTGCTTCTCCATGCAGGAGTTCCTCATAAGCTGGTTCTCCGGTATAGGAAAAAATGAGATGCAGTCAAAAATCCATTGCATTGTACTTACAACAGTCTTCTGGATGCTTTGGGAGGCACGTAATAAGGAATGTAATGAAAACCGCTGGTCTCCTTCTTTAATGGTGGTGAAGATGAAAGGTCTGGTGCACGAATTAGGCTCTCTGTTGAATGTAGGTCAGTATTCTCCATATCTATGTGTTTTTTTTTGAAATGGTCGTTGCTCCCCTCCCGGTCGTAGGGTTGCTTGGTATGATGGGTTCCTCTAGCAATGGGGTTCAAACTTACTGTTGATGGTGCGTTTATGGACGGGCTGATGTGCGGGGGAGGTTTGTTGCACGATGAGAATGGCTCAGTCATTATGGCCTATAGAAGCTTTCATGGTCCAGGTGACTCATTAGGGGCTGAAATTCACACGTTATACAAAGGTGTGGAACTATATACAAGCTTATCCTTGGTGTGTTCTGAAGTTGAATCTGAATCTGAGATCTTGGTTCGGGCCTTGCAAGGTAAAGTGAAGGTGTTGTGGGGTTATACATACATTGTACGCAGATGTATTGCCATGATCTCTAATGCTTGCTCTATACGTCATATTCCAAGGGAATCTAACTTTGCGGAGGATTCCCTCTCTAGAGGGAATGGTCCGGAAGAGCCTCGAAAGGTGTTATTGAATGTGGGATCTCTACCCCGTGTTTGTAAGAATTTTGTGCAAGGGGATGCACTTGGACTGTATCACTTTAGACCTCCCTGAACTCCTCAGGGCGGGGTCTTGTCTCATGTATGATCCTTAATAAAATAAAAATGCAATTTTCAGTCATGATATAACATGTCAAATATTCAGTATATACACCACACAAAATAAACGAGTGGTAAATTTGCACATTCATCCCAAAAATAAAAAAGGGACTAGAACTCCCATACCTTAAGTATATACTTCCTTTGTACACATTATAACCTCCTATATAATAAATATAATTTTATTATAAATCTATTATTGAACCATAATTATATATATTATACCATATATTATTTACTTATGACCATTTATTACATTTTTGTTAACAATTCCTTGTTAAAATCACGTTTCAGGTAATAACCACATTGTTTTTCATATATGTTTTTATTTGTTATTTTGGGTCATATTAATTAGATAATCGATCCATCTTATATATAATAATAATAATGAAATTTTTTTCATATTTATAAATAAATTATAAATTTAATACCAATAATTAATGATGGTTTTGAGAAATTAAGTACGTTACAAACATGAAGACGGTATGCCATACATATACATGAGTATCATTTCCATTTTTAAATGATAATTATGGAAAGGAGATAAGTAATATTTTATATTTAAATAATGATAATAATATCATAAATAACATATTATTCCTTTAAATATACTTATAAATACCATCCATGTGTTGTGGTGAGGAAAAAAGAGAGTCACATCACTTTGTGAAGGTGGTTTTCCACATCTACGTGAATGACATTGTCATCATTCAGTGAGTAAAATGGTAAGAAATAAAATGATATATTATATTTTAATAATGATAAATATTTCATGAATATAATAATTATTTCATTTATATCACATATATTCATTAACATTATCCTTATTATCATCGATGTAAAGCTTTAGTGAAAAATGAATCGCATCGCTTCGCGATGTGGTAGTTTGTCATACAGAAAAGAATTATTATTGTCACGACCCGTCCTCGTGGCCCATGCCGTGACTACCCCAAACCCGCCTTCCATAGGCCAGGGGATGGCGACTAGCACCAAAGGTGTAAATCTCAATAACTGGGAAGGCATTGCCTTTATTAAACAAAAACACACTCAACCAGAGTACAAGCGGAAGTAAACACTAAGTAAAACTGAAAACAAAAGTGGTGTTGAAAGTAAAGGGGCCGGAAATACAAGCCCTACTGTAAAAGTACAAGGAAAAAGACAAACCAGCTGGAAAGTGACAAGCAGCTCCTGGATCGTCCTCCGGCTTCCCACCTAAAGGGTAGGTACAGATGTCCTCCTCGGCACTCCACGTCCATCCGTCTCCTCCGAGTATCATCTCGTCATGTAGTCCACCTCCGGGTACCGTCTGGTCATGAAGTCTGCCTCTGGGTACCGTCTCTTCATGAAGTCCCCCTCCGGGTACCGTCTCGTCATGAAGTCCACCTCCGGGTACCGCCCAGCTCTACAAGCCTCGATCATGATTATTGATGTCCGTCGTCTGCATCCAACACAACGAGGTGCGGGCATGACCCGTGAATGGGTGAGTATACGATACTCAGTAGGGACCCAGAGACCCTCATGGTCTCACTAAAATCCAACAAGGATAAACCACAATGAAAAGATACAAACATGAAGTATCATCCAACACTACTTAGGTATATGCCCATACATATACATAAGTCATCAAATCCAGTTCAGCGCCAACTCACGAGCCCAAGTACAACCCAGTCCACACAGGAAAGCAAGTCAATGACATCGAAGATAAAGATTGAAAGTCAAGACTCATCTCAAACCAGGATTTAATTCATGACGACGAAACCACATCTGCTGGAGAACTTTTCCTCTGTCGAGTACAGTGGGCCTGCCGCTACAACCAAGCGGTTCCCACTAACCAAGGACTGCTGAAGTACTACACCAGTCGAGTACTGTGGGCCTGCTGATACAACCTAGTGCTTCCCACTAACCTAGGACTGCTGAAGTACTCCACCTGTCGAGTACTGTGGGCCTGCTGCTACAACCAAGCACTTCCCACCATGGGTCTGCCGCTACAACCAAGCGCTCCCCCTCATAGCCTACAGAGGTACTCCTTCTGTCGAGTACCGTGGGTCTGCCGCTATAACCAAGCACTCCTCCACTGTGGGTCTGCCACTACAACCAAGCGCTCTCCACTAGGCTATCCGAATCACATCGAGTCGATCGATCAGCAGTCGTCAAGTCTTAGCCAGCTACTAGGTCTCTACTCTCTACTCGCTCGTCACCGGGATGGTTCGTTCCACGAGCTACAGGTCGATACTCGAAGTATCACAAAGTCCCATGAAGAAGTATCACAAGGGACCGCCTCATCACAAGGGTCTCAATGCATCAGACGGCGCGTCAATCGGACGCCCAGTTTGTGAGTTATTAGCCTTTTCGTCCCGGGGGCTCGGTTGGTTTCGTGTACGAACCAACCTGACCGTATCTCAATTGTACCCCAAACTCCCATAGGTTATACTTGTAGGGACCGTTTATCAACATGATTACCAACGTCCCAGACGGTTCGTCAAACAGACGTCTGGTCTGAAAGTTATCAGTTTTTCCATTCCTAGGGCACTGTTGGATTTCGGGTACAATCCTATCCGTCCATATCCCAACTGTGTCCAATCCTTAGGTGAACTGTGCCAAAAGATCCGTCTCACTGAAAGGAGTCCATCAAAGTCGACGACACGTCAATCGGACATCCAGAGCTCATGTTATAAGCGTTTCCGCTCCGTGGGCCCGATTGGTTCCGGGTTCGAACCAACCCGGCCGTACCCAAAGTTCATCGAAACGTTGAGTGTAATATACCGAAACGACCGCCTCGATCCAAGGATCCCATCTCAACTGATGGTGCGTTTATCGGAGGTCTATATCCCAATTTATGGGAGCTTGAACGAAAATTACTGAGAATAGGGGGTTCGGGCCCGGTCCGATCCGGCCCGATACCCCCCCTGGGTCTGCCTGAATCGGGCCGTACCGAAGTACTTCATGAGTCCTAAGTTAGTGGTAAGCGCTTGGTTGTAGCAATAGGCCAACAGTACTCGAAAGGTGGAGTACTTCAGCAGTCCTAGGTTAGTCAGAAGTGCTTGGTTGTAGCGGCAGGCCCACTGTACTCGACAGAGGAGGAGTTCTCCAGCAGCTGTGGTTTCATCGTCATGAATAAAATCCTGGTTTGAGCTGAGTCTTGACTTTCAATATTTATCTTCGAGGTGATTTACTTGCTTTCCTGTGTGGAATGGGTTGTACTTGGGCTCGTGAGTTGGAGCTGAACTGGGTTTGATGACTTAGGTATATGTATGGGCATATACCTAAGTAGTTTTGGATGATAATTCATGTTTGTATCTTTTCATTGTGGTTTATCCTTGTTGGATTTTAGTGAGACCTTGAGGGTCTCGGGGTCCCTACTGAGTATCGTATACTCACCCCTGCATGGGCCATGCCCGCACCTCGTTGTGTTGGATGCAGATGACGGACATCACTGATCATGATCAAGGCTTGTAGAGCTGGGTGGTATCCGGAGGTGGACTTCATGATGAGACGGTACTCAGAGGTGGACTTCATGATGAGATGGTACCCGGAGGTGGACTTCACTACGAGACAGTACCCGGAGGTGGACTACACGACGAGACAGTACCCGGAGGAGACAGACGGACGTGGAGTGCCGAGGAGGACATCTGTACCTACCCTTCAGGTGGGAAGCCAGAGGATGATCCAAGAGCTGGTTGTCACTTTCCAGATGTTTTGTCTTTTTCCTTTTAATTTATAGTAGGGCTTTTATTTCCGACCCCTTTACTTTCATCACTACTTTTATTTTCAGTTTTACTTAGTGTTTACTTCCGCTTTCACTCTGGTTGAGTGAGTTTTTGTTTTATAAAGGCAATGCCTTCCCAGTTATTGAGATTTATGCCTTTGGTGCTAGTCGCCATCCCCTGGCCTATGGAAGGCGGGCTTGGGGTAGTCACGGTACAGGCCCTGAGAACGGGTCGTGAGAAATTGGTATCAGAGGGAGGTTTTAAGAGGTCAAGGGGGGTTATGGGGAGGTGAGGAGTTAGAGGTTCGTGTGGGTCCCAACACACTAAACCCTCCCATGGGAGGTTAGGTGGGTGTGTGCCCCACCTCTAACTCCCCCTTTGTAGGATTAAATTCTCCTTCCTTAGATAAATTTGTTCATAACAACATTTATCTATGTTAATCAAATCCCCATTTATTAAACTTCAACCTGCTCAAAACGCAGCTATGACAAAGGTCCCCCTAAGCAATTACCAGTGCTGCGAGTTCATCAGTGCCTTCAGATTTCTATTCCGAGTACCGGTTCAAAAGATAGAAAAACCCGCTCGTTCATTCACTGAATGTACCTAAGCTAATCTTCGGAAGTTGATTCCAGGCACACCGGGACTCCGAATCAGGTGCCGTCAGAAACTACGGACTTGTAAAATTCCAATGAAATTAAGAAAAAAATCTCCCTTGAAATTTCAGAGTATTTACACTACTCCCACCTCAGGGATTTACGTCCCCGTAAAGCTTCAACACACACTAAGGAAAACAAAGTGGTTCTGAGCATGCATCTGAGGGATTACTTTTAGTGGGCCTCCTGCTAAAGTACTTTAGCAATCCTAGGTTAGTGGGAAGTTCTTGGTTGTAGCGGCAGTCCCACTGTACTCGAAAGAGGAGGAGTTCTCCAGTAGCTGTAGTTTCGTCATCATGAATAAAATCCTGGTTTGAGATGGGTCTTGACTTTCAATCTTTATCTTCGATGTGATTTACTTTCTTTCCTGTGTGGACTGGGTTGTACTTGGGCTCATGAGTTGGAGCTGAACTGGATTTGATGGCTTAGGTATATGTATGTCCATATACCTAAGAAGGGTTGGATGATACTTCGTGTCTGTATCTTTTCTTTGTGGTTTATCCTTGTTGGATTTTAGTGAGACCTTGAGGGTCTCGCGGTCCCTACTGAATATCGTATATTCACCCCTGCACGGGCCATGCCCACACCTCGTTGGGTTAGATGCAGACTACGGACATCACTGATCATGATCGAGGCTTATAGAGTTGGGCGGTACCCAGAGGTGGACTTCACGACGAGACGGTACCCGAAGGTGGACTTCACGACGAGACGGTACCTGGAGGGGGACTACACGATGAGACGGTACCCGGAGGAGACGGACGGACATAGAGTGCCGAGGATGACATATGTACCTACCCTTCAGGTGGGAAGTCGGAGGACGATCTAGGAGATTCTTGTCACTTTCCAGCTGTTTTTCCTTTTTCCTTGTACTTTACAGTAGGGCTTGTATTTCCGGCCCCTTTACTTTCAGCACTACTTTTGTTTTTAGTTTTACTTAGTGTTTACTTTTGGTTGTACTCTGGTTGAGTGTGTTTTTGTTCTATAAAGTCAATTCCTTCCCAGTTATTGAGATTTACGCCTTTGGTGCTAGTCGCCAGCCCTTGGCATATGGAAGGCGGGCTTGGGGTAGTCACGACATGGGCCCTGAGGATAGGTCGTGACAAATTGGTATTAGAGGGAGGTTTTAAGAGGTCAAGGGGGGTTATGGGGAGGTTAGGGGTTAGAGGTTCGTGTGGGTTCCACCACACTAAACCCTCCCATGGGAGGTTAGGTGGGTGTGGGCCCCACCTCTAACTCCCCCTTTGTAGGATTAAATTTACCTTCCTTAGATAAATTTGTTCATAACAACATTTATCTATGTTAATCTAATCCCCATTTATTAAACCTCAACCTGCTCAAAATGCTGCTATAACAAAGGTTCCCCTAAGCAATTACTGGCGCTGTGAGTTCATCGGTGCCTTCAGATTTCTATTCCGAGTACCAGTTCAAAAGATAGAGAAACCCGCTCGTTCGTTCACTGAACGTACCCGAGAAAAACGTCGGAAATTGATTCCGGACACATCGGGCCTCAGAATCAGGTGTCGTTAGAAACTGCGGACTCGTAAAATTCCAAATAAATTAAGAAAAAAATTTCCCTTGAAATCATATCCTATATAGAATGGAAATTAAAATGGTATATATGATATAATGATTAGAGTGGTATTATTATGTTATAAATATCATAAATATATTTTATATCATTCATCTTACCTAACCATGAGAGATGGTATTGGAAAAACAAATGACATCAGTTCGTGAGGTAGTTGTGCAGTGTACACTAGAATAATGATTTCATAACCCATTTGATGGAAGTGGGTATGGTTATATGTCATTAACGTAACATAAAAAAATCTAAGTATATTAAATATACTGAGTTTATTATATCATCATGGTTTTATAATAATGGAAGGATGTGGAGGAAGAAATAAAATAAAAATTCTCATTAGAGAAAGCAACCTATTCTTCAGGATTCCTCCTTAGGTTTGCACAAAAATCCTTCTTAAAATTCCTTTATTCAAAAAATAAGGCTTTTAGTATGAGATTAGAGAAGTTTTTAAGGCTTTTTAGTCAGTAATTTCTGAATCAAAATGGTTGTATGGTCTTGTAATTTTTAAGAAGAAAATGGGGTACCCAAATTTTTCAAATGAAAAAGGGTCCAAAATGGAGTATTATCAGGATATATAAATTATAGGATATAAATATTTTCATAAAATATATTTTATACAATTTATCAGGCCATTTTAACCCTTATGTTTTTCGTTTAACCCCCTACCCGATAAACCCATTTTACCCTAACCACACTAATTAATTTATAAAATTTTCACTATTGATTTTGTTCTAAATTATGTTAAAATTATTATATAATATAAATTATTATTATTAAAAATATTTAATCTATTTTTATAAATTCAATTCACAGTATTAGAAAATTTTAATTTAAAATTCATACCGTAGATGTGATGAGAAAACAGATTTTCAAAGAGAAAATGTCAATAAGTTTACAAAGTTTTTATATCAAAAATAAATATGAAAATTATTATAATGACCTTAATTATATTAATAAATATATAATTGAACCAATTTTACTTTAAAACTAATTTAAAATATAATTTTTCTTTATAAATAATTTAAACAAAAAGACGGTTTTATATTCAAATTCATATTTTTTCCCTATTCATCAACAAATTAATATTTTCATAAAATTATAAAGAAATTCACCATAAGATAATCTTAAAAATATTATTTCAGATATTAAATTTATTTTTTAAAATAAATTTTTTAAAATTATCAAAAATTGGTTTTAAATTAAATGTGTAAAAAGGCGACAAAACTGTTTTTTAGAAAAATATAGTTTTAAGCGTAAAATTAGATTTATTATTATCTATTATATATAAAAAACATAATATTAATGTTAAAAATTATATTGAATATATAATATATAAATTGGATTAAAAATTTTCACTCAAATGTATATGTTTAATTTATTAAGGTAAAACACATTTGTGTGCATAAAAATAGTTTTTCCAAAAATGATTTCCTTTATATCCAAGTACTTTTAATTTTCATTTATTATTAATTAATCATAGATAAATTCATATTATATACATTTTTAGACCATTTATTTTAACATTTTTAATCATATTTATACCCTCCATTCCAATAGCTAGGTGATAACTATCAAATTAAATTATGATATTTTCAAATTATGTTTTGTTTCATTTAAACTAGATGTATCATGTATCACAAGTTACACTAAATGTTGCATATAACACATGATAAATTTAGTGTGTCATGTAAAACAAATATTAAAAAGATTATATTTATTCAAAAAATAAATATTTCACAAAATCTCATTGTGTTACACCCCCTTAAAATAAATTTTGACCATACAATTCATCACTTTTATAACATCATGAGAGTATAATTATACCACATTATATCCTCAGGTTCCCACATAGCTTTCTAAATCTATTAGTTTCACCAAGAAACATTGACCATGTTTGTGGTCTTGTTTCTTACAACTTTCTCCATCCATCCTAGAATATTAACTAATTATTCCATAATAGAAAGATCATGCACTAGTGGCACAATCTCTGAGTTCAGTAAATGTGATGGATTAAGTATGTACTTCCTCAAGAGAGATACATAGAACAAATCATGAATCTAATAAAGTTTTAGTCAAACCATCAAGTGATAAGATACATTCCCAATATGATAAATAACTTCAAAGGGACCAATATACCAAGGGATTAGTTTTCACTTATTTATTCCACATGGAAATTCACAAAAATCCCTTCTCACAGAGATCATATTTTAGGTTTTGTCAAAAATTATCTATATAATTTTTTTTTCAAATTTTCTCATATGTGTTGGTGAATTTATCTAGCCTTCTCTTTAATTTCATTTTTTAGATCATGTCTCAACATATTTCTTTCATCAAATTTATTTTAGTACATTGGATTTCTACACATATTTCCATAAATTCATTTATAAGGATCCATCTGAATGCTCAAGTGAAACTTGTTTTTATAAGGAAACCAAACTTGAAGAAGGTGTTGATCCCAACCACCTTTTAAATCCATAGAATAAGATCTTATCATATCCTATAGGGTGTGAATTGTTCTTTCATAATGACTATCTGTATGAGGATAATACATAGTGATAAAACTCAACTTTTCATCAAGGCCTTGCTAAATAATTGACCAAAACTCTGAATTAAACTTTGGTTCCTGATCAAATAAAATAGAATGTTGTACTCCTTGGAATCCTTAACATGTCATCAGTGTATATACTATAAAGCTTATACAAAGAGAAATATTATCTGATAGAGATAAAATTTTCTAACTTTATAAGAATATATACTACAAAAAATGTAGTATTACACATTTTAGATGTTTTGGGTGAATTATATAAAAAATACATAGTTATTCCTTCCAATTTCTTTGCCACCATGGATAATGGTTTTAGCATCCTTTTAGAACTTTGTCTCTTAGCCTTAAATTTCTGAAATACTAAGCATCAATATACATACTCATAAATCTCTATTTATGTTGTCCCACTAGAAATAACATTTCTTTTAGGCCAGTGGTAGGAGCTATACCATTTACACCCTTGAGTTGTCGGTTCAGGCCCCTTGGCCTTTCGTAATGCAATAGTTTTCACCTAGATTTCAGGTTATCCTTTTTCTAAAACTATATTAATAAATATGTTTCAAAATTACAATAACCCATAAATACATTAGCATAAAATATAAGATAAACCCTAAAGGTTACCAATGCCTTTAATCATATGTCCATAAAAAGTAGTTCCTACTCAAAACTAAAGGGTTTTATTTCCATAAATTTCTCTCAAAATATCTTTAATCTTTATAAACTCCCAACACATAAAATATCTAAAACGGTTTCTAATACTTTGAACATATTATCAACCTTAAGCTCATAAACCCATGATTGATTCCGTAAATTTTAAGTAAATCTTATGTGGAGACATATATTCTTCAAAAAATAATAAATCCTTAGTTTTTTATTGATTCTTTTAACTGAAATACCAATGGTAAAATACTTTTACAACATAATTCATAAATCCAAATATGTAAATAATTTTATCCTTTAACTTCAATGATTGTCATGGAATAGTTTTAGAAGTTAATTCTTATGTTAGGGAATTGCATATGATAATTATAATGCTCCCCACACATAATAGATAGATTTCCTCAACATTTTTTTCACTATATGACCTTATTTTCCACACAGATAACATCTTCCCCCCATTTGGTATATTCCTCTAGGCTCTTCTGCTCACTTTCTTGTCATGTAAGAAGAAAAATCCTCATTACTATATGTTCATTACCACACGAGGATCTATAAAAGTCCATCTTCCTTATATTCTATGTTTTAGAAATGTCACTACAATTCACATTGTTAATCATATATCATGATAGATGATTAGGCATAATCTTAATATCATTCTCTTGATTCATCATCCAATTTAGTTGCTCATAGTCACCAAATGTTCCATCAGATTAAATGTTAACATGATTTTTCTGGTTCCAACCATTTACTAAAACCAAAAAGCATAGTGTGAGAAACACTAATAATAATGGAAAACCACATAATCATGAAAAATAACTTGCTGAATATCTAAAACATGCACATTATTTCTAATATATGAAATCATAGGTTTATCCAAAGTCATTCATATTTATCATATATTTAAATCCTTTATTATGGTCTGTAAAGAGTTTGTGAATTTACAATGAATATCCCTTGGGAGTGTCAAACCGGGTGTACAACAAGGCATGTTGTCATGTATCAGTTGATGATCATGTCTAGATCAATGTTCTCTTTTTGTAGTTTTTACCCCTAACTCTATACCATATCCACATCCACTTATATTATCTAAACAGGGATGTAAATTCTTGGAAACCACTTTCACTATCCTTCACCAAAATAATAGTACATTTTCCTATACATTGAATTATCCTTATAATTATTCATTAACATGTCCTTATACAGATATGCTAAAAAATATTTCAAAGGATGTATCTAGTTTTTTCTCATCCTATTTTCTAATGTTTAACAAACCTTTCTTATGATACTAAAAGTAGTGACCAAGGCTTTCCATACATATATATTACATATTTTTAGATGAATATTCAATACATTACACAACCACATGCATAAGGACAATAATTATTTAGTTTCCTTGGAGAATAGTTATACGATATCCTAATTTGGTGAAATATCGTCAATATATCTCATTGACACATTCCCCTTTATGAATTTTCACAAAAATTCTCTACATAAAACCATTATTCATAACTTGGGGAAAGGAAACATAAGAAGGGCGAGATAAGAGGCTCAGTAAGGGTAAATAAGGGATATATGTAATAATAACTTGAACATAATGGTATGATAATATGATAATAAAATTTGAAAATTATACCATACATATCTAATATAATAATAGTGAGTCATGATATAAGTATTTTAAGTTCATAATATAAGAATCGTAAGGTAATTAAATAACATGACATTTGAGAGCATAAAATTTGCATAAGACATATATTTGTGACATAAACATCAGCTTATAAAATTGTGAACATATATAAGTAGAGATTGGTTCACTAATTATGTTATGGACATGAATTAGACTCTCAAATAAACTTATAGACATAAAACTAGGTCAATGCATAAAATTATAGACATGAAATATTGGTCCACACATAAAACCATGAACATGTAATCAGGTTCATGAAAAACTTTGTGAACATTTAATAAAATTCATGAATAATATTGTGAACATGTAATTAAGTTCATGAATAATAATTTGAAAATGTAATTAGGTTCATGAATAATGCATTTACACATGATTTATCAATCTTTACCCAATGCATTGGAGGGATAAATAGGTCCCACCCATCACATAATGAAAATCTTACAAATGTGTTCCACAAAATCATAAAACATTCACCATATCATAACTCATGAATTGAAATGGGTTTCCTAAAAATTTCATCATATAATAACCTATGGGAATGAGATAGGTTTCATTATCATTTCATCTTTTCCTCATAGCATATTCCATGGAGAAAGAAGCAAGATTCATAAGAATTTTATCATGGTAAAACCTGTAGAAGAGAAACTAGTTTCATAAAAATATTATCATGATAAACCATAATGAATAAGAATGATATTCTTGATTATTATCCTCATAAAATCATAAGTTACATTAATGGATATAATATTAAATTGCGAATTATTTTTAATGATCACTTGGTGTAATTATTAAGGATAATTAATTTTTTAATCACATTTTAAAACTAAAAAATCATAATTTTTTTTAAATCATTTACATTCAAAATAATATTGAAAACATATAAATGAAGCTTCAGATAAAATAATGTCCATGATGGAAGAAAATTATATTCATGCCATACAAAAATGGATATATAATACTTATAATGTTCTGGATAATCATCATAAAATACATTTATTGTCATTATATATACTATATAAAATAAATAGGTGGTGAATATGGGATGTGTCTCATAAGTATAAAAAGTGAGATAAAAATCCCTCACCACATTATTAATATTTTAAATTGAAAGCCCCAATAAAGAATAAAATAAAATGATAATTTAAATATCTGGAAAAGGAGGAGATTAATTATATAACATATCAAATGGGAAGTTTATATACCAAAAAAAATAAAAGAGGGGTGAATTTTCATATATCTCCAAAAAATAAAACAGAGACTACAAATGACATACCTTAAGTCTCAAATCCATTCATACATGTTAGAACCTACTATATAATAAATATAAGATCATTATAAATATATTATAATACCATACTTATATATATTATACCATATATTATTTATTTATTTATTACCATTTATTATCCTCTTATAAACAATTTCGTTTCAAAATCTTGTTTTAGGTAATAACAGTTTTTTCTTTCGTATATGTTTTGATTTTTTATTTTCATTCATATTACAATGATCATGGTTACATAATATACAGAATAGTAATAATGAAATTATTATAATATTTATATATCAATCATAGTTTTAAAACCAATTATATAATATGGTTTTGAGTAATGAAGTATGTTACAATCATGGAGATGGTATGCCATATGTGCTCATGAGTAACGCTTCCATTTTTCGACGATCATTAAAGAAAGAAGGTAGATAACATTTTATATTTAAATAATGATCAAGATATAATAAATAAAATATTATTCCTTTTAAATATATTTATTAATATCATCTATGTGATGTGGTGATGAAAAGAGAGAGTCACATTGCTTTGTGAAGGCAGTTGTCCTCACATACACGATTGCCATTATCATCTTTTAGTGAGTGTAAGTGTAAGAAATGAAATTATATATTATCTTTTAAATATTATAAATATGTAATTAATGTCATAATTATCTCATTTATATCACTTATATTCATTAAATTTATCCTTATCTTCCATGTAAATAATTAGTGAAAAATGAATCACATTGCTCCATGAGGCGGTAATCAGCTGTACACCCAATCGAAGTTATCGTATCCCCTATGGAATGGAATGTAAAAAAGGTATATATGATATAATAAATACATATGTATAATTATGTTATAAATACAATATATGATATTTATATCCATTATCATACCCAACTATGAGGGGTCGTAATGGAAAAATGAATGACATTGGTTGGTGAGGTGGTAGTCCACTGTATACACAAATGATGATTTTGTAACCCATTTGATGGAAGTAGGAATGGATGTAAGTAATTAACTAAACACAATAACATCTAATTATATTTAATATAGTGATTTTATTATTTAATCATGGTTTAATAATAATTTTTGATGTGGAAAAAGAAATAAAAAATGCTCATCGAAGAACGTTACCTCTTCTTCGTGTATCCTCCTAGGTTTCCACAAAAATCTTTCCTAGGTTTGATTTGTGCCCAAAATAAGGATTATAAGATAAAGTTGGGGAATTTTAGAAGGTATCAGGGTAGGTAGTGGATAAAATAAACAATTTTGAAGCTGTGAATAAGAGAGTAGTGATGGTGGCATTTTATAAGTGTGGTGAGTGGTACCCTTGTAATATTTGCGAAGAAAAAGGTGTACCCACGTTTTTCACATGTAAAAGGGTCCAAAATAGATTATTATTGAGACATATAATTTATAGTTTATAGATATTTATATCCATTATATTTTTTAAAAGTTTTTAGGACTTTTTAACCCTTATCCTTTTAGTTTAAACCCCAAAAAACCCATTTTTACCTTAATTATGGTAATTAATTTTTACTATTTTCATTATTGATTTCCATAAAAAAATTAATTTTAACTTATTATATATTATAAATTATTCTGAATAAAAATATTAAATCCATTGTTAAAATTCTATTAAAAATAGTAAAAAAAATAATTTAAAATTAATCCTCCAAACGCGACGAGAAATCCATTTTTTTAAAGAGAAAATGTTCAAAAGTTTACAATGTTTTTATATAAAAAACAATATTAAAATTATTACAATGAAAAAAATTATATTAATAGATATAAAATTTAACTATTTTTATTTCAAAAAAAATTAAAATATAATTTAACTTTATATATAATTTAAATGAAAAAGAAGTTTTTAATTAAAATTCGGTATTTTTCTCTATTCATCGAAACAAATAATCTTTTATAAAAATTCTAAAAAATTGACCATAATATAATTTTGAAAATATGATTAAAAAAATTAAATATTTTTTTTAAATTAATTTTTTAAATGTTTCAAAAACAATTTTTAAATTTAGTGTACAAAAAGGAAACAAAACAGTTTTTTAGAAAAATAATGTTTTTAAGTGTAAATTTGGATATATTCTTATCTCTTCTATAGAAAACACATATAATGAATATTAAACATTTGATTTAATATATAATATATAAATTTTATTAAAATAATTCACCCAAAGTGATTTAGTTAATTTATTGAGGTAAAACACGTTTGTGTGCGCAAAAATAGTATTTTAGAAAATATTTCCATTATTTCCAAATAGTTTTTATTCTCATTTATAATTAATTGGTCAGAAAATTATTAATTTTATATAAATGTGTAAACTATATATTTTAATAATTTAGTTAATCATATTCATACCCACTATTCCGATGGATAAGTTATAACTATCATATCAAATAATAATATTTTTATAGTATGTTACGTTTTGTTTAAACTCAGTGAAGCGTGTATCACAAGTTACACTCAGTATTGTGTATAAAAAAAGATAAAATCATTGTTTCATGTGAGATAAAATATCAAAAAGATTAAATTTATTTGATTTTTTTTGAAAAAATATCAGGGTGTTACAAATTTTCTACATTTCTTCTTTGTTTCTTCATCTGTTGTGGTTTTCATTCTACATCAGTATATAAGTATTTTTATTTACCTATACTATCACTATTTTGGATTTTAACCACTCTTTTACAATAATCAAAGAACATTTTAAGGAATATAACCTTTTTCTTTAGGGATATATTTATTTTCTTCTATAAAATTTTCTTCTTTTAATAAAACTTTCTTTTAATTTCAGATACTTTCACCCATAATTCAGGTCTTCTATAACATATACAAGTTGATATATTTTCCAACATACAATGAAAGTATTTACAAACATCTGACAACACCAAAAATTTCTAATGAATGTTATTCACTTTCCTTTAGATATAGTTTGTCCAAATTGAGTATATTTTTATTTTTGATTAGAAACATTATTATTTCTAGAAATTATAAGATAGGTTCTTTTTTTACAATTTCTCACATCCAAAATTGAAACATTGATGGGTTTTTTATTATTATTTCACCCATATTTGTATGTATTTTTTATTCTAAATTATCCATTAGAGAAAAATATATATATAAATATATAATTAGAGAATAGGTAACTATTTTCTAGGATCTTATAGTGGGTTTCTCCCTGATATGTGTATTTTTATAAGAAAGAATCATATTAGAATTAGTGGTGACAACATTCCTTTCTTAGAAGCTTTGAACCTTTTAGGTTTTATGTCTTCCATATTTCTCAATTGAACTTTATGTTTAACAAACTTTAGATTGAGTATATGTTTTTCATCCTCAAATTATCTTTTTCTCACATCCTATTATATTTTAACCTCTTTAATATTTTTTTATACATCTTACATTACTTATTTAAGGATTTTTAATATGTTTCACTATTTTTTACTTATTTCCAAAAGTGAATCTTGGACATTCGTAGAGTTTTTTTTGTATTTTTCCAATGAATATATTACTTATACAAAGATGTTCTCAATCATAAAATTCTCACAAATAACCCTTTTTAGTAATTCTTCAATCTGAGAAAATACTCCATTGTGATGGGATATATATTATTCCATTATCTTCAACATTTTTAGAGAGTGTGATATAGATTTGTAACTTATTATCCAATACATCCTACATTACATCCTCTTTTGACTCCAGCTCTGATTTATCATCCAACACCCCCTTGATGTATGCATGTATATATGTGAAAAATATTTTTGGGACCCTTTTAATATAATAATTAACTTTGGAATAAAAATCACTAAGTAATTAAATTTAGACATTATTGTTATATTTATTATAGATAGAACTTGATTCATCATAAGGATCAATAATAATATATTTATATAAATTTATACTACTCTAATTACTTTTTGGTTGTAATTTTATACCTTCTTTCTTTTGATTTTTTTGTAAATTTAGTTACCTTTATTTACCTTTATTTTTTTTGTTTTGGATGAATCCTCCTTTTCCAGTTTGACAGGGATGGAAACTAAATTCATTATTTAAGTCTCTTCTAAAATATCATTAAATTGGTACTCAATATCATTCTAATAAACATCAATTTGAATGAAAAATAGATCCAACCAAAGTAAAAATGATTTTCTTTGATACTAATTAAAGTTCCTAGGAATTGGTGTAGTCACCAAACCAGGGGTTTGGGTGAATTACGGTGACATACATTTTACTAAATTCTTACACTAAATATTTTACTAATTTAAACCCCCTCTCAATAACCAATCCAATTTTATCTATTAGGATAATATTTGATCTATTTGAATTACCCAATATATATATATACCACATGAGGTGATAGTAATGGAAACAAAGAGAGTAGTACATTTTATTTTTACAAGGTTTGGTGCCAAAGTGGTTTTTTGTTGTATTCGAGTCCAATCCAGGAAATAAATTTTATCAGTAGTCAATAAAATTTATTACAATTATGTAAGAATGAAATATCATTTACTCACCACCTACACTACATTATTTTACACAAGAGGCAACCAAATGGAAAGTTTGATATCAACTTCTCAAGGAAAATCACTATCTACTAAAAGATTCTTTATACTTCCTCCCAATAGTCTTTAGTATCCTGTCTAAAATGGGGTTAAATTATAACAACAACCTCTGATCTTCAATGAAATGATGAAGAATATTACAAGCCTGAATTAGATGCGATGACATCAACTTGATCAGATATTATTCCTTAGTAGATTCTTCAACTACCTATAGATATTCTATAAAAATATATGGAATTCAGTCATTGAGGATAACTAAGAAACCAGATCTCATACAAAATAAAGAATTCTGGTGTCCCATAACTCTCAATCCACCCATGATCTTGAAAACATAGCATCTCTTAAATCACAAAGACTTCTACATGATAGATAAGAAATAATAGTGCTCACTATAATCTCCCTAAAATATTCTTTTTCTTCCTTATACTTTAAAAAATTAGATCTGCTATTGAAAATCTTATCAGGTTCTTATTCTTCTTATAAACACAAATATTTCTTCCTTATTATAGAAATATTAGGCTATCTAAATTCTATCTACACATATTAAATTCTCATTATTCTTACAAATATTAAACACAAAATCTCTAGGATATATTTTCTATTTTATTAATAAATAGAATATCTTCAATAATCTTCAATTCCAAGATATCCATCTCATTTTCCTCAACCACATTACTTGGGTTTTCTCCCCAAATCATACAATATTCTATTATACTTAAGTACTTTTTATTCCTAGTATTTTGAGAATACCATTAAACTTATTTTTTCATTTTATCCCAACCAAAAAAATCTGTTTTTAATTTATCTAACATGATACATATTTTTTATTAAAAACATTTTCCACAAAATCCTACAAATAATCTATATCAATTTATGCATAAAAATATATTGGAAAAATACAATCACTGCATTCCACTTTTCTTAATGCAGTGAATGTATTCAAAAGTATTCTAGAGTAAGCTTCTTATTTCATTTTAATACCCATATCACTATACTAATTTATCTTATTATCCAAAATCTAAATATCATCTTCTCAATAATTTTATTGAATTACAATCTCATTTTTGATAATTAATTATATGAAGAATATCTTTGGAATTGATAGATATATGTTCCATACCTATAATCAAAATGTTATAAATTCTCGAAAAAATTGTTAACTATTATACTTTTATGTTTCACATTTCACACCTTTTAATAAGAGTTTTTAGTTCCATGAATTTTACTATTTTCTACTATAAATTATTTTTTAGGAGTAAATACTCCAATTTATTTTCTAGATAACTATTCTAGTTTCTGGATAACCGTTACACAAATTAGACGACCCTTTCAAAATCATCCATCCACCGAATTCTTATAATTTTTTATAAAAGTAAATGACTCTTAAATTTATTTGTATATAAAAAAATGGAATAAACAAAATCTTCATATGACTCTTAAAATTATATGCATGACTCATATGTAATATAATATTTCTCTTGTAGCCTCCTGAATTTAGAAAATTTTGAGACAACAATTGATTTTTCATAAGATTTAATGACACTTATGAAAACTATGCATAACTCTTATGAAATGATACTTAACTAATTTTATGATATCCACTCATGGTGAACCTTATAAACTTTTCATACATTTTTCATTTTTGTAGTCTAATTCTCTATATAACCCTCAAAATTATAGGGTGCCTCAGGGACTTTTTTATTACTTTGACCACTATACCTTCCAAAATATTTTCTTCTAGAAATATAAAATATAAACTCCTAAATTATATAATTTCTAAAACATACACAATAGGTTCTCAAACGATCTAAAAATTAATTATTTCAATAAATTAGCTTCTCTAAATGCATATCTAAGTGATATTGTTCACTGATTATAATAGCGTTCAAGTTTAGTAATCCTTGGATGGTTTCTCAACTGTTCATCTGAAATTTATTTCTTTTAACATTACTTAATAAATCTCTTTAAACAGCCATATTAAAACCTTATATCCCCATTAAAAGCATTATATACTTTAATTCCTCTAATAATTATCACTTATCATTTACACGCTAATAAACTCCTCAATCAACATATTTATGTTCCTTCTTCATATAATCGATTTATAATAGAGATCCTGACATCTGTCTTAGTTTCCTCTAACCATGTATTCATTGA